>CM018685.1:65499807-66222932 GCA_009363875.1 Mikania micrantha
ACCGGATTCTCCTGTGTTCTAACCATCATCTTCTGTTAGGTTTTATCATAATTTGATTAAACCTATTTTGTTTGGATTTGGTTGTTAAGGTTTATCTAGTGGATAGCCTTATCTTTATTCATTGTGTCTAGACTGGTGATGGTTGTGTCTTAAGTCTGGTATAGCTTATGCTATTCTTGTTGTTATCAGGCTTGTCTCTTGAATCTTGTGATTCTGTTGAATCTTGTGATTCAGTATAATATGTGAAGTTGTAAAAGTTTTTGCTTGATTCAAATTAGTCTTTATGTTCTTTACAAGATCTCGTATATGTTCCTTGTAAATTTGTAAAAGTTTTTTAATCAAGTCAAATTAGTCTTTAAGTTCTTCACAATTCTTGCCGTTCAAACATAGTTTTGGATTCTTAAAAAGCCGTGTGGTTTTTTATTTTAGTTCTTATCAGATATGTTTCTGATAGTGTTTTAGAATCATATGATTCTCTGTCTTAATTGGAAATTGTTCTGATTATGTTTTTCTGTAGTGTTACAGAAAGTTTGTATGCATGTCTTAATCTTGAAAGTTGCATGACTTTTGTTCTATTAGATGTGTTCTCTTTAACAGTGTTTTGAAATCTTGTGATTTCTTGTAGATGAGTCAGTTGTGAATCTGATATCGTTATAGTCTTGTGTTTTTATTGTGTTATTTGATTTTTTTTTTCTCATAACATTCTTTTGTGTCGTGTGATTCAAAGTAGGTTTTCAGAAGCTTTTATAGAGTTTAGTGACTTGGTTTTTTATAAGATGAGTTTCATATAGTAATTGAATCTTGAGAGTCATTGTATGCTCGCAATGTTTCTTTTATTTTTGGTTACAGGAAGATGTTTTATATCTGTCTGCAAACGTTTTTTTTGTTGTGGATTTAATGCTCATTCAAAAAACGTCATTTTTATGAGTTGATGAAAAACAAGATGAGTGTCATATATTTTTTTTCTGGTTTAATCAGAATTTATTCTCCCGATTTCTTTCTTTCTTCGTTTTACAAGAAGTTGATATACATTTTTTTTTGGCCTATACTGTATTATATTTGCAAGTTATGTAACTTGTCTGATTGACTTGTTCTTGTAATATGTGAAAGAGGCTTGTGATTTTTTTTAGTATTTGATTAATTACTGATCTGAGTTTGTTTTGGATCTAAAAATTCACCATTAACAGAGCGAAGAAGTTGTTATTGTTTGTTGAAAATGTTCTATAAGTGTTTCAGGAAGCTCTACTCTGTTATTTAGAAGCTGATTACAAAATTTTTCCAAGGAATAAATATAACTGCTATAGTCACAACAACAAACTCCATCTGTGTATATTGTAGAAAATTTTTGAAACAGTTTTCTTTGTCATAAAGTGCTTGGTTTTTTTGGACATGTTGCCATTTGAATTGAGGTGGCGATGTTTATGAACAATTTAAATGGTTAAAGTTGGTTTTTTAAACAAAAATCCAATAGTTTGTTTCTCATGGTATATTGACAAAGATTACCGTATATCATGATCAGTTCGAGTGTTTTTTGTGTCTAGGGTTTTTCATCAATTTGCTTGACTTAAGATCTAGTGACTGATCTTGTTGAGACTACAAGTTTTTTTTCCTAACCCATATATTGTAGATCTTGGTTTGGCTCTAGTGGAAGCTAGGATCCAGTGAAGATTGGGTTTGATGTGGTAAAGATTAAGCACTGTAAGATCTCTTGTTTTTTTTCTTTCGAAGAAAAAAAACATTGTAAGTCCTTTATTCTTGACTAAACTATTGTTAGGCATTTGTGCATTGGGATATGTGGACCTATATTGAATTTGTTGTTCTGTTCCTAGTTATGTGCATTAGGCATTCAAAAGTTTTTTTGGTATAAATTGTTTGGTTAACATTTGTTATGTGCTGGAGTTTTATTCAGCAAGGATAATATTCTAGATTTACATGCATTTGTTGATTTTTACCAGGGGTAAATGTTCATTAATTAGGAAGTCAGTTACTTGTATTTTTATATATTTCTTGGAACTTGGAAATTCTTCGATTAATTAGGAAAGCAAGAAACAACTTACTATATTTAGGTGTAGTGCAGAAGCTGAATATAAAGCATTGTGTGCAGTGACTTGTTATTTAGTGTGGTTTAAAATCTTCTTTTTAAACTAAAATAAGAATGTCAGTAACTTACAATTTTCTATGATAATCAAGCAACAACAGAAATTTAAGCAAATCTAGTTTTTTATGATATAACTAAGCATTTTGAAATTGATTTGCATTTTTTGAGAGAAAAAGTTGCTGCTGGGTTTATAAAAGTTGAGAAAATTGATTCAGCTAATCAGTTGTGCTGGGTTTATAAAAGTTGAGAAAATTGATTCAGCTAATCAGTTGGCTGGTAGGTTTGCAAAAGGTTTGAGTTTTTTAACAACATAGATTGTTTTGTAAAAAGGATTGAGTTTTTAGATATGTTTACTAACTGAATTATGGGGGGATGTTAAAATGTATTATTTAATTCAGTTAGTAAATGTTATGTTGATTATTTTACTTGTTATTTTGCATAAGTTAGTGTGCAGGTAGTAGATGACAAGTTGTGTGGTTTAAAGGGTGAAAGGAGGAAAATAAAAGAAGCCTGAGGACTAGTTATGAAATATCATCTATATATTGTAGATGAAGTCTGGAAACTTCAGTGTGGGTGAGATTTGGCTTCACTTTCTATCAGATGCATGCAAGAGTTCTTAGGGTTTTTTCGTCTTCATCATTTGTGAGCTTGTTGAATAGTTCTCATATCTGTATTTGTTTTTTGTCTGTGTTTGTTATGTTTCTTTTTTATTATAGATGACACAGATCTACTATTCTTGTTGATTGACGATCATAGGGTTGAGTCGTTGTAATTAGATCGAGTATTAAGCTTAGGATCTTGAGTTGTTTTACGCATCTTTGAGAGTTTTATTGATCACAGATTCGTGTTGAATCTGTAAGTTGTTATACTCATCTTATTTTTTGACATGGTATCAGAGCTCGAGCTCTGACCGATTCGATTCCTGGAGGAATTCGTCTTCCGCTGTCTATCTAGTGTTCTAGGATTTCGTTAGTTGTATAGATCTTGGCGTATGATTCCATATCCATTTTTCTCAGATACCGTAGCCCCATCACACCAAAATTAGTAGCCACAATCAACGGTGCAACCGCCGTCTTTGTTGCCAAAAGCATAACAATCACCGTCTGTAGAAGAACATGCACACAAGGATGATGAAATTAACCATAAAATTGCTTCTCGTTTCTGTAGGTATTTTGATTTGGTGTTTGGAGGATTTCATCTGAGTAGGCAAGACGCTTGGCTTCAAGATGGATGATCGGAAAAGATTTGGTCTGGGCTTGACCAGATTCAGTGTCTTCTTCTCCTTTTTTGGAAACATTTTGTCCTCATTTCGGATATTCATGATACCCAGCAACTTCAAGGGCATAGTCTCGTTTGGAATTGGTTCTTTCTTTGTCATCATTTGATGGCATGTAATAATTATGGCTGCAGAGACTTATAATTCCCTAATACATGGCTCTATTATCAATCATCATCTTTCAATCCTAATATAAGTTCTGGTTTGTATTTGATTTCTGATTCGCTGTTGATTGAGGAATGTTGGCTCATCTTCACTTTTGTATTGCTTCCGCTTTGATTCAGAATAGGGTTCTTCAGTTTGGAATCCTGACCGATTGTTGTCGTTGTGCTTTTAAAGATCCGATCTTCATCTGTTGAAAAGGCCTTACTGGGGTTTTTTACAATTCACAAACCCTAGCAGATTTGGATTTCTTGCCCGTGAGTTATTTTATGGTCCTGAATTGAACCCGAGTTTTATACGCCCTAACTTGGGCGGCCCTTGGTAAGATCGTTCTATTCTGTGATCTTGTTTTGTAAGTCTTGCTACAAGATCAAAATGGCTGGGTTGTTTTGAATCTTCTTTTTTGCTAATTGTTTCTGTGATCTTATGATATCTTATATATCTAGAACTGTTCCATTTTCTGTCCAACAATTAGATTTGATTATGTTTTAATATTATATTTTGGAATGTAAAGAACGGGATATTAACTCTAAAATTGTTTAGAGATTTGTAACAAGTAATAATACAGAGCACGTATCATCTACTTCAAACTCCTATATCGGGCATTCATTAAAGGGGCAGACTCTCTTGTCTTAAATCATTTGATTTTGTTGGGCAATTAGAGTCCGTCATCAACAGATGCACAACTCTTAAATCTGGTGAAGGTATCTATTCAACACTTCAAGATAATGAAAATTGATTCTTTTCCCATACATTGTAAGTCATCTCTTATTCATTTGGCTTGCAGGAGTTCTTGTAAGTGTTTCTTTCTCACTACTTAAATATTTTTGTTGCTGATATTGAAATCATTGCCATGGTTGTGTACTCTTGAGAATTAGGCTATATTTGACTGTTTGTATTGTTTGTCTAGTTCGTAATTGGTGAGGCGTGAGGCTGATTGTGTGATATATTTGTTCTATGTCATTTGTATAGTCACCAATCTATAACCAATTTTCATATGGTTCTTTTTCTTGGTTAAATCTAGAGGTCCAGAGTCCGAAAATTCTACCTTTGTAGTTATTATCAATAAAAAAAAGTTAAAATGGTTTTTAAAAGGATTATTTTAACTTGATAAGTAAAATTACGGTTTTTTTGATATATTTTTAAATTGGCTAGACATCATTGTCGATATTCAAAACTTATTATAAAAGGTTTGTGGTTTTTCAAGATAGCCAAAGTTTTATGATATATTTTCAAGAGTTGGTGGGTCTTTATTTCTTGAAATTATATTATGATAGTGTCTTCTTTCTATCATGTTTGATTTAATGATGTGTCTTATTTGACCCATATGTCTTGTTGTCAATATTCTTATTACCGGTTAGTTTGGACTAAGTAGTTCATATATTTTCTTAACCGGGCCGCCTAGGCCCCGCCTAGCACCGCCTAGCACCGTTAGCGCCTAGGCACCGCCTAGGCCAAAAATTAGACAGTAGAGGGCCGCCTAGCGCCTAGGCGGCCGCCTAGGCCGATTTTTACAACACTGATATATATAGATCAAACCTTTAAGTATTATTTTTACATCAACTTTCTCTCTATATCTTCGACAGATTTTATTTTTCTAAACAACTAAAATAATATTAGTTGTATATCTAGTGAGTAAAACAGTATTAGACAAATGTATGTAACAATCTTTTACTACAATCATCTTTTTTTTGATATATATATATTATAATTTTATAAATGACGCTATCACTTTCTATTATTCAAGAATATTGTTAAACAACATATGTTAGAAAACTAAATTATAACACATCAAATGTTTGAATTTTGCACACATTCATGTTTTCAACCTATGTAATGTTTTAATCCAAAAAAATTGTAATAAGAAAAGATTACTAAAATTGTAACTTCTAAACTGAATATTACGTATAAAATAATTTAAAACTTTTTTTTATCAATCTGTTTAAATTTATTTGTATTAGCTATTTAAATTAATTGATTGTTAATTTATTTTTTTATATTTTTTTCCTAAAATAGCTGAATTTTTAATATGCATTTTAATCATCAATGGTTTAAAAATCTCATATTTTAATTAATTAGTTTTTATTTAACTTTCAGCTTATTTACTTAACTTTATTTAACTAAATGATTTCTTAATAAAAATTATTTAGATAAACAAATGTTTGAAATACGTAATTCTTTTCAATGGCTACAAAAAAAGAAAATTAATACCGTTTAATCTTTTAATTACATTATTTAAAAACTTAACCGATTATATAAATATCAACATATTCATATTTCTTTTTTAAATCACATTATATGGTGCATGAATATTACATATTCGATCGTTTAAATATAATTATTAGATGTCATGACGATTTTAGTATCCCATATTTATTATCCGTTTTATCGACACATACAACTTTTCTAAACAATTAGAGTAATATCTATCTATATTAATAAATCAAAATAATTGTGGACATTTGTCACAATTCTAGATCACATATATTTAGGTTTTTCCGCTTTTCTCTCCTATTTAATCATCTATATTTATTATTTAGCTAGGTTAGTAACCCGTGTGTTACACGGGTTGAGTAAAAATCACTGATATAATTCATAAATATATGAAATAAGAAATTAGAAAAAAACTATACCACTTCAAAATAGGAATATCAAATTAACATATAATGTAACAGTTAAATAAAAAAATACGCATGCTTAGTTTTTTGAGTTAAATTTTTAGGGGGGAAACAAAAATGAAGATGGCCTTGAATGATACCAAGTGTCCCTCAAAGATTTTGATTTGTTAAATATAATAGATAGATTAGGAATTAAGAATTAAGGATTATAATAATTAATATATTATGAATTAATTATATTTAAAATGAAATCAATTATGATGTATTTAAGTGAACTTATTTTTTTATTTAACAACTTTAGTTCTTTAAATATAATCGAATTCAAATGATATTTCTTAAAATATTTATAAATAAAACAATAATGTTACTATTTTTTTATATAATTGCTTTTAAAAAATTTTAAACATTTAATATGATTTGATTATTTGAATGATAAAAATATATTATATTGAAATATAAAAAGTAAGTAATTTTTAAAAATCCAAGTTATATATATTAATATAAATTTTAGTTAAAGTTAATTTAATGTGTTAAAGGAGAATAAATATACTTTAATTAAATTATTTATGAATTACATTACCTAAAAATATTAGCACATTGTTAATAAAATTAAAATTAAAACATAATTTATAATTATTACATCAAATATGTTAAGTATATTTTGAAGACTTTATGCATTAACAAATTATAACATATTTTATTCAATCTTTGTAAATATGAGTTTAGTAAAATTGTGTAATGTGCATGCTTTTAATTACATAACTTTTTGTCAATAGATTTGTATATGTGACATAGTATTTTTTCAACCCGTTTAATACACGGGATTTTAACATAGTAATCTATGTTTATATATATATATATATATATATATATATATATATATATAATATAAAAAAGATGCATTCAAAATAAGAATCTTTAAATTGTTGAGAATAGAAAGAAATCATTTCTATTTACATGATTTAAGAGATATAAAAGTAATTTTTTTACTTTAATTTTCAAATTAAAAAAACTTATGCATATAAATAACTATTTTAGTTCTTAACCAATATTAGTTATCAATTGAACAATTTCATATATAAAAAAAGATAAATTATAGACTTGTCTATGCTAATTGACCTCAATAAGAGAAGCTAGTGCTTTTGATTGTTGGTTAAAGTTAATTTTAAGCTCAGGTTGAGCTCATCTAAACTCAACTTAAGCTTAATTCAAACTTCAAACAAGTTTGAGCAGCTAAGAAATAGTGTTTCACTTGTTTATATTCCTAATTTTCACTGTCGCCCAATTAATGTAGTTTAATTAATTAACGGGTCCTTATATTCTCACACCCAATTCTTTATTTTCACATCCTTTAGACGTGTCGTCTAGTACCCTACGCCACGTACATGTTTCTATACGTGGCGTAGAGATCCTTAAGTTACGTACAACAACATTCTAGGCTGACATTCTGTCAATGATTGAGTGTTGTACGCCACGTAGCATACTATACGCCATGTACAAAACATCGTACCAAAAGTACTGACACCTCTGCACAATGATGGGCTATTGTACGTCACGTACAGTACTCTACGTGGCGTATAAAGGACAATAATATGAGAAGAGCAGTCTGGTACCTGACATGATGTGAATGCTATACTCTACGTACAGTCCTATACGTGGCATATAGAGGACAATAATTGATTTTGCACTCTTGTGAATGTACAGAAATGTCCTTATACACCACGTACAGTACTATACAACACGTATAAAATTTTGCAATTCAAATCTCTTACAAATAACGAAATGACGTAAGATTCCATATATTATATATATAACGAACGAACGTTTATAATTCGTCATTCTCGTTTTTCTTCGTACGAATTCCTATTTAATTTTTTCAATTGTTTATTGTATTCATATAATGTCATTTTGGGACGTGAATTTCTTTTATGGAGACGACAAGATAGAACATGATTCTGTTGGTCGATCTTATTATGGTGACAGTAGACCTCAGGAGCTGTCTGATTTAAACGAGGAACCCAACTTTCAATCATACAACACGAATAGGATTCCTGATTTAAATGAGGATCCTTGCATTGAATCTTTTTACAGTTACGAAAACCAGCAACAATTTGGATGGGAAAGTCAGCCTTCTTATAAGCATGAAGAAAATGATGTATATTCAGAACCACAAAATAGCTGGCATGATTATTTTGATGGGGGGCATCATGGTAAAGTGTTTTGGGATACCGATCAGGAGTTTATGTCTCATGATGAGCTGGTTGCCTGGGTGAAAAGCAGAGCGGTTGACAACGGTTATATTGTAGTCACCGCTTGATCTAAAAAGAAAGGAGACGTTGTAAAGAAGGTATGGCTTGTTTGTGATCGTGGTGGCAAACACAAGACCGTTGCGACGCGTAGATGCTCCGGCAACAAGAAAATTGGCTGTCCATTTAAACTGGTTGGCGTTTACAACGAAAAACGTCTTGTTTGGCAGTTAGAGGTCTGAAATGACGAGCATAACCATGAGGCTGCTCAACATCTAGAAGGGCATCCATTTGTAAGAAGGTTGTCTCAAGACAAACAAAAGATGGTGGGACAGCTGACAGAACAACATATGGACCCGTGCAATATTATGTCAACTATGAAGAAACAAAACCCTGATAATGTTTCTGTAATCAGGGACATATACAACGCCCAACAGAAAATAAAAAATGAAAGGAAAGTAGGTACCACTCCAATGCAGGTTCTGGAAAACCTACAGCATTATTATACCAGAGAAGATCCTGCAACAAATGTCGTCGAGGAAGTGTTCTTCTATCATCTGAAGTCGTACACATACTGGCGAGCATTCCCGCATGTGCTGATGACTGACGCCACATACAAAACGAACATGTACAGAATTCCGTTTGTACAGATTGTTGGTGTGACTTCAACACACCATACGTTTTGTATTGCACATAAGTTTATAACAAAAGAACGTGAAGAGAATTACTTTTGGGTAATACAGAAGCTGGAAGAAATGTTAGACAAGTGTATGGAGCCCCGTGTAATAATAACAGACCGAGATCTTGCACTAATGAATGCGTGTAAGCTGGTATTTCCTGATGCAAGTAGGTGCTTATGCAGGTGGCACATAAGCGAAAACATTTCTAAACACTGCAAGGCAAGTTTTTTCTAACAGTGATTGGAACAGATTCCATCATATGTGGACGAAATCAGTCTTCATCTGAGGACATTTATCAATACAATTATAACAAGTTATACGAACAGCTAACTAAAGACAAATGGCAGCGTAAGTTTTTACACATACATACATACATACATATATACATATATATATAATATATATACACTAATTATGTGGTTACGTTTTGTGTCAGGCGTTTTAAATTATTTAACTCAGACATGGTTGAACAGTTACAAAGAAATGTTTGTATCTGCTTGGACCAACAAAAACCGAAACTTCGGTCAACATACAACCAACAAAGTCGAAAGTCAGCACGCGAACTTATAACGATATTTAAAAACACCAAATAGTTCGCTTGCCACACTTGTCGGGTTTGTTGACGAAGTTGTAAATTCACAGGAGGTGAACATAAAGCACGGTTTCGAAACAAGCAAGAAGAAATTATAGTAAACGTCTTCATTTGATACAAATTTTGATAATCAATTTTTTTTCAGATACTAAAATCCACTTGCCGCTGTAGATAAATTCTGGACAAAACTTGATACTCCTCCGTTATTTTTAGACGAAGAAGAAATTAATGTTGAAGAACAGTTATAAGCCGTGAAACAACAAATAATGACACAAAAAAAAAAGTATGATGAAAAAAATATTGGCTACAGTTTTTCCTTGGAAAAGTGATAAAAAACCGCATGTTGTTCAAAAAGACGTTCGTGGACGTACTAGTTCTAAAGTGCAGAAACAAAAGAAACAGGACTCACAACACAGCGTCATTGATCAACCCAGACATAGTTCTTACACACATTCCAAGGTTAAAGATCAGACTACTGCACTACAGCGTAGTCGGTCAACATCTTCAAGAGGGAAAGCTAAAGCAAAAAATGATCATATCCAACTATCACAAAAGTCTGCTTCATTTTAATCGGTCATTGAAAACGAAAGTATATGGAATTTTAACAGATTTAAAAGCTTTATACCAGATTTGTTTCACGGTCACTGTCACACCCCGAGCCGGCGGGGTAGGATCAAAGTCCCCGTCGGGCGGAAGGTTCTCGGGGCGCGATATCGTGTGTGATAATCGTGATGATCAGATTGTTTACATAGCATCAATGTTAAGAGTAATTAAGCACAATAAGCATTAAACTAAAATTTCAAAGTTAAATTACAGTATCACTGTTTGGTAATTTAACTAAGTAAGCTTATCAAAAGCATCAAGTGTTTTCTATCTTGCATCTGTATAAGATATCAAAAGTGATTTGCTTCTGTTACAAAATATGTGCTTTCCAAAAGTCTACTAGATCCTCTATTTGAGAATCCTAGTATGCAGTCCTGAAATATGAGCCTATTCATGTGCATCACCTGAGAAAGCATGTAAGAAAACAAAGTCAACACGATGGTTGGTGAGTTCATATAGTTTTAGTATTTGAAAAATAGTTTTGCAGACCTTCTTGGTAAAACCTTAACCTTATTAACAACACCTGTATCATCCAACTCAGTATGCTTATATATAGGGCATAACCCTGAGTCGAGCCTACAACCCACCCAGACGCCATCCCACCACATACTAAGTCACATAGGACATTGTTGTTAATAATAATCAAGCATTTTACCTACCATTCAATACCACATTGATTCAAGCATCCTGTTTATAAGTTTATGATACCTACCCAAAAGTGTTCACAAATCCCCTAGGTAACAACCTTAATCTCATTAACACCACATGTATCATTCAACTCGGTATGCTTATATATAGGGCATACCCCTGAGTCGAGCCTACAACCCGCCCAGACGCCGTCCCACCACATACTAAGTCGCATAGGACATTGTTGTTAATGATAATTAAGCGTCTTACCTACCCTTCAACACGCACAAAGTAGCATCTGAGTATCAAGTTTATGAGGCACCATTATGGACAGCTGAACACCCTAAGGAGTTCAGCATCCATCCATAACGGTCCTAAGTATAACTCGTGACATGTTATGATAGAGAACCCTCAAGCTGACACAAAGTCAGCTAGAAGAACCCAGATCATTCTAGTCAGTTGTCATAACCATGGTAGAATCAAGAAGAACACTGAATGGCTAGTATGGCTTGACCACTGTCAAGACTCGGCGGCCAATCAGTCTGTCTTACATGACTCTGACAATGAAGAGCACTGATGACTAGTATGGCTTGACCAATGTCAAGACTCGGCGGCCAACAGTCGGTCTTACGATGTCCGACAAAGAAGAACACTGATGACTGTGGCTTGACCCATGTCAAGACTCGGCGGCCAACAGTCTGTCTTACAATGTCCTATAGCTTAAGCATACAAGTTTAAAGCATTCACATAGTTTCACTGACGACTAGTTTGGCTTGACTAATGTCAAGACTCGGCGGTCAATCAGTCTATTGTCTGAGCATTTCAAGCATATCATGTATATTAAGCCTTCATGTGTTCCACGCATATCAAGTATATCAATCATTCATGCTTTCCAAGTATATCAAGTATATCAAGCATTCATGTTTTCCAAGTGTCAAGTATAACAAGCATTCATGTTTTCAAGCCTTCCAAGTATATCAAGCCTATCAAGCATTCCCGTGTTTCAAGCTTCACCAGTCTTTCTAAGTTTAAGTTTTCAAGTTTAATTTTAAAGAAATAAATGTAAGTGTAAAACGAATTAACATCTAGATTAAGAGTGCAAAATCTCATCTTTTAAAATGACTACATAAAGTATTAGTATTTAGAATAAGCATATATAGTTTTAGCTTTCGAAATGAGTGTATCAAGTATTAGCGTTTAGTGTAAGTGTTTCAAAGCCTTAGCATCGAGTAAGTAGTTTAAGCATAGAGTTTATAATGTAAACATTAAACGTATATTCTAAGCACTTAGCTTTTAGCATAAGCATTTGGCCTAGAGCTTAAGAATAAAGTTTGTAGCACAATCATCGAGTGTAAAGTTTAAGCCTAAAGTTTCATAGTATAAGTATCAATCATAAAGTTTAGGTATAAGCATAAAGTCATAAGTGTCAAGCATAAAGTATCAGCATCACGAATATGTGTAAAAGCATTTATTTAAAACATTTCAATATTTGTTAAAATGTATACATGCTTCTTAGTCCCGAAGTAAAACAAATATGTTTGAAAAGGGACAAATGAACTCACCTTGTGTCCGTAGTAGTTGACTATGTAAAACCAGAATACGCACGCTCTTTGTTTGCACTTGTTGTGATGTTCACAATCCTGTATTGATTTCATAGTATTTGTAGCTTATAAGTGTAAGTCATAGTTGATGTGTATGTGTGTAAATGTTAGACTTAAAATTTGCTAACACTGATGAGTCTCGGTTGTCTTTCGGCCCCTTATTGCTTATTAAAGATTTTAATGACACATAGATAATGTCACATTCTCGTTCATGTGCTTTTGTTTCTTAACCAATAACAATCCTTGTAGTAGATTGTTCAAATCCCATGCATGTTATCAAAATTCAATTAGTTAAAGTGTTATTTCATTTACTTGATTATTATGGGCCGAAAGAGGAAATGGGTCAATTATAATCAATGTGGGCCGAGTAGTAGTCATGGGCCAAACTATTGGGCCGAGAAGTATGGAATTTAATTAAGTGTTGTGGGCCAATTGGTTTGGATTAGTATTCCCCCAAATTGAGTTGGGCCAACTTTCCACTTGGGCCGACCGGACTGGGCCAGAACAGCCATAGTGGGCCGAAATCTACTGGGCCAAATAGGTTTAAAGGTTTGGTCATTTGTTTCTGATCCAATGTGTCGGTATAGAAATCCTTGGGCCGTGGCATGTATATGGGCCGAAGGTATTTGTGGGCTAATTATATAAGCTGGGCCAATCAAGAACGCGTTGGGCTTATCAAACAAAGGCCGATGATGACCTCCGGCAAACCCTGGTCCTCTTTTGCGTCAAGGTTCGGCCTAGGGTTCGTGAACAACATCAGTATTCGCCATTGAGGAGGGGTTCGCTGCACATGGAGGTTCGGTACCACTTGGTTCGCACAAGGGAAAGGTTCGGCTATCTCTCAATGGTTCGGCCACATGTTGCAGGTTCGGTGGTAACCGTAGGTTCAACAATCATGGTGGGTTCGTCCTTGGGTTCGTCTTGGAAGGAAATGATCATTAGTTTCGTTTCTAGGCAAAGGTTCGCTGCATGAAAATGGCTCGCCTAGAGGTTGATAGGTTCGGCCTGTAGCTGGGTTCGGCTGGTGGTTCGCCAAGGCCAAGAGTTCGGTGGTGGCATGCACAGGTTCGGCCGGACCTTTGCAATCCCAGGTTCGCCAACAAGAAGGCTCGGCTATCCGAAGGGAAAAGGGTTTGTAGGGTCTCTGAGATGGTTCGTGGCTCATGCATGCGGCCACTATAGGTTCGGCCGGTACCACACTCACGAACCTGTTACTGCATCATCTTCTTCGTCCAGCTTAGAGTAAGTGTAGTTCTGTGCTAAGACTAACCCTATGCAAATGTTAACTCTCGAGAGTGTAGCGATGTATGTGTGACAATACCGAAACCGGTTTAGGGTTTGTGTGTCAATAGCTAGAAAACCCTATTTTCCGTTACTTTGCTTGAGTCATACCTCGAATTTCAGTGGCTAAAACTTCAGATCCCTTGTACTTCTACGTAGAGGACGATGAGAGCTTCGTTTAGACACCGAGTTTGCTTGATTTCATCCTCAAATGAATAAGTTATGGTGATTCAAAAATTGAATCTAGAGAGAGAGGTGACGGGTTTATTGGTTAGAGAGAGAGAGAGTTTGTTGAAAATGAAATAAATGCTACCATTTGATGTTTAAATACCCCGTGGGTATTCGGGTTCGTTTCGGTTGCTCGGTTCGTATTTTCGTCGTGTTTTCGAATCGTTACGCGCATTTCTCATAAATTAAATAAAAAAGTTTTATTTTTAACGATCTGGATGGTATTTATTCCTAGTAATTAATTTAAATATCATTTTATTAGTTTATTTATTGAATTATATATTTTTACGCGTTTCGTTAATTTGTTCGCGAATTACTAAAATAGTTTCGTTTAATTTTATTTATGATGAGTTTCAAAATTGTAAAAATAGGAAATATTATATTTCCTTAAATTTATGATCGTTCGTATCGTTCTTCGTTTTCGTTTTCGTTTTCGTTTTCGTCTTCGTTTCGTTTCGTCATAACGCGTCGCCATCGCGCGTATTCGTTCGAATCGTCATTCGAACGAACACGACAATGGTTTGGCTTTCCAACTTTTGTTTTCTACTTTTTAGTCATTATTTCAGAACGTTAAACTCTCAGAATCATTCGTACAGATCATCACCTATACGAATAATTCGTCTGTTTAGCATTCTGTAACAACAACCGTTATGGTTTTGTTTTGTTGACCCTCGCATACGTTTATACATAATAGCATCGAATCAAATATCTGTGTTGTCTGATATGTTTCTGACTGTTAAACCCTAAGGCTTAATTCAGATTACAGACCGTTAGCATAATAGTTTAGTGTTTAACCTCAAGCATAAATAGTTTCAACATAGTTTCGTGTAATGTGTACCTGAGTTACTGTACACTTTACTGTGCAAATTATTGTTCCGGTAACGATTCCGGCACAGATGTTACAGTCACAATTCACGCATACAGGACGTAATGCCCGACGACAACTGCGGTTTCCGAGCTGTTGCCGTGGGTTTAGGTTTTGATGAAAATATGTGGCTCTATACGTTCAACAACAACTGTTAGACGAGATGGAAACACATAGGGATGCATATCGGTCGATATTTGAAACACATAGGGATGCATATCGGTCGATATTTGTGTTGATTGGTTGTTAATTTTTGGCAAAACGACAATAATATTAAATTAATGAAATTAATATTAAAAACGAAAAACATTAATAATAATGTTATAAATGCTTAAATTATTAGACGTTAAAAATGTTCAAATTTATAACATTACAAATTTTATTTCAATTTTAAGTTAAAAAATAAAAATTGTTTTAGACTTAGACGTGTCTTATAGTACCATACTACACGTATAAGAATTCAATGTGGTGATTGGAAAATAACAAGTCATTTTATTCAAGAAATCGATACGCCACGTACAGAACTCTACGTGGCGTACAACACGGAATTTAACCAGTCATATATTAGAATTTAAGGTTGCAGGTGTCAGATGCCGTACGCCATGTAGAGGCCTGTACGTGGCGTACGACACGCAGATTACAAGGTTGCAGGTGGTGCTGTACGTGGCGTAGAGGGCTATACAACACGTACTGAAAAAGGGGGTGTTGAATTAAAAAAAGTGGGGTGTGTGAATAACAAACCCTTAATAAAATATATTTCATAGACTGTTTCAAAGAAACCAAGATTTTCTTTGGGGTCAGAAGACTTGTTGCTTTCTAATTTCAAAGTCAACTTAAAACACTTGGAAATTACTTTCTTAGATTCAATGAATTTTCTTAGATTCAATGAATTGGACTAATTAGGAGACTTGTTATCTTCCATGTATTTAGCAAATAAATATGGAGCCTCAGTACGATAAACAAGCATTCTTAGCCTTACGACAGATTTTAAAAACTTTATCAACTTTTGCAAGTAAGGATGCCCTTAATTCCTTACTTGATACATCGTTTGGTGTTCCTTTTCGTGTTGCTGCTGCTATGTGTGGGATCATTTGTCAGTGGTGGCCTGACATCAGGGTCGAAAGAAGATGCCAACATGACAGGCACAAAGTCATGTAATGATAACGAGAGGCGGGCTCTGCTAGATTTTAAAGCAAACCTGGTAGACATCAATAACAGTTTGCATGATTGGGGGAAGAAAGAAAAGGACTGTTGTCAATGGGTGGGTGTCACTTGCAATAACCAGAATGGTCATGTGACAGAACTTCGTCTTTCAACAGCTTCTAATGGCCTATCTGGTAAAATGAGTCCTTTATTGCCATTATTATCTCAATTAAAGTACCTTGATTTAAGCGGCATTAATTTTCAGTTAAATCCTATACCAAGTTCTTTGAGTTCCCTTACCAGCTTACATCATCTGCAAATTTCTGGTGCTAATCTAAGTGGGTCTATTCCTCATCAACTTGCTAATCTTTCCAACTTACTTCGACTTAATCTTAGTAGTAATTTATTGAGCGGGTGGATTCCTGTTTCCTTTGGAAATTTGACATCTCTCACACATTTAGACCTCTCTAGAAGTGGATTAACAGGGACTTTACCCCACAGCGTGGGCAAACTCTTAAATCTTGAATATCTTGATGTTTCATCCAATTCCCTTAATGGTTCAATCTCTGATGTCCATTTTCTAAACCTATCCCAATTAACCTATCTGGACTTGTCTTTCAATTCTTTTGAGTTAAACTTAAGCTCCAATGCGAAATTCAGTTTCAAATTGAATGCTATTATAAAGATGCAATCATGCAAGCTAGGGCCTAGTTTTCCCATGTGGATCCAAACTCAAAGAGATTTTGCATATCTAGATATATCTAATGCTGGAATATCTGATATCATCCCAGGGTGGTTTTGGGACCTACCACCTGGGTTAACACATCTGAACCTTTCTTCAAATGAAATAAGAGGAATGCTAAATATGACATCAGTTTTTGAAAGCTATCCCGGAATGGATTTAAGTTACAATCAACTCGAAGGCACGGTACAAGTGTTGCCTTCTAAACTTGCAGCATTAAACCTCTCTGGAAACAAATTCTCAGGAACCCTTTCTTTCTTGTGTCAAATTGACAAGTCATTGACTTTCCTTGACCTCTCCAACAATTTTTTCTCCGGGAGTCTACCTGATTGTTTGCAGAAATTCCAAAAAAATCTTGTGGTTCTTAATTTATCAAACAACAGTCTTTCAGGAGAGATTCCTTCTTCTTTGGGATCATTGTCTAAGCTTCAGGCATTGTATTTGCGAAAGAATGCCTTTGTTGGTGAAATACCAGCGTCCTTGAGCAACTGCACAGAACTAAGGTTTGTGGATTTAGGGGAAAATAAGCTTTCTGGTAACATACCAACATGGATAGGAAGAACACTCTCAGAGTTGTATGCTCTTGTCATAAGGTCTAATAAGCTCGAGGGCAGTTTACCGCCCCAAATGTGTTTGTTAAATAATCTTCAATTCCTTGATCTGTCTGACAATGGATTATCAGGAAACATTCCTAGATGCTTTGGTAACTTCACGGCTATGGCTACTAGAGGGTTTCAAGATGATATTGTTAGCCATTCTTACTCCTCTTATGAAGAAACTGTTAGTAGTGGTATAATATCCTGCGATAAACTGAGTTGTTTGAGAAGATATTATGTTTCTAGTTCAGGTCCATATGCCCTTTTCATTGACAATGCACTGGTTGCATGGAAGGGAACACGGCGTGAATTTGGAAGAGGTCTTTACCTACTCAAGAGCATTGATATTTCAAGCAACAGGTTGTATGGGAAACTTCCCGATGAGATCACTAATCTTCTTGATTTAGTCTCGTTAAATTTATCCAACAACAACCTACAAGGTCAGATCCCAAAGCGTATGGATCGGTTGAAATTTATCGAATCTCTCGACTTTTCAAGAAATGAGTTTTCAGGGAATATTCCATCGAGTTTGTCACAGATAACATCTTTAAATTATCTTAACCTGTCTTACAATAACTTATCAGGAAGAATACCAACTGGACCACAGCTTCAACTGTTGACCTCTTCTTCCTACATTGGCAACCCTCAACTTTGTGGACCTCCACTTACTCCAAGATGTGGGCTTTCACCTCCACCTGCTACTGTTGTTGGAAAGGAAGATGATGAAGATGTAGATGAGCTTTGGAAATCATATTACATGGGTATGGGTTCTGGATTTGGAGTTGGGTTTTTAGGAATTTGTGGTGCTTTATTTCTCAACCGCCGGTGCAGATACTTCGTTTTTGTTTCCTTAAATAACGTGAAGGATTGGATATATGTAATAGTGGCTGTGTATTTTCAGAATCTTCACAGGAAACTCAATCGGTAAAAGTATCTTCTATAGTTTTAGCCTTATAATTGTCAATCCACGTTATGAGAGTTAACGGGTCATTTGGGTCAATAAGTTTAAGTATGTTTTGTGTTTATTATGTAATATGTAATATGTCTATGGAAATAATTAAACTTGTTAACTTATGTTATGGTTATATAAACCCGTCATCTGTTTTGTAATCGGTTAGTTAAACATGCCTCATACATAAAATAGATAAATTATAGACTTGTGAGTCCTAATTGAACTTAATGATTTAAGCTAGTGCTCTTGATTGTTGATTTACAGGGCATAGTTTCAAGCTGAGGATAGGGAGGCCCACCCCTTTTTTTTCGATCCGTAGTGTAATTTCATGCATTTTTCGTCCGAATTTAATGTGTCGAGTTCTTCTAGATTTATGAGTTTTGCACCCTGTATATCAAACCAAGCTATAACACTGTGATAAGCAAAGAAATAGTGTTTGATTTGTTTACATCCTTAATTTTGAGAGTTGTTCAATCATTGTTGTCTAATTAATAAAAAATATTTCATAAACATGTTTCAAATAAACCAAGATCTTCTTCAGGTTCAGAAGTCAACTTCAAAACACTTGGAAATTACTTTCTTAAACTAGAAGAGTTTGCGTTAGATTTATATTCAGTGGATTGGATTGATCAGGAGACTTGTTATCTTCAACGTATTTAGCAAATAAATATGGAACATCTGTGTCACAAACAAGCATTCTTAGCCTTATAACATATTTCAAAAACTCAAAACAACTTTTGTTCAGATAACATGCTAACGAACAAGAATGCCCTTAGTTCCTTACTTGCAGGGGCACCCTCTTTTTTTCGTCAGTAGTGTTAATTTTCGGACTGAAAGGTTATTTTTAGTTTAAAATACGGGTTTCACCCCCCTCGTTTCAAAATTTTAACATGTATATAGAGTCACATAAATTTCCGCCCCCTTTCATAACAGTGAAGCTCCGCCGCTGCTTACTTGATACATCGTTTGGTGTCCGTTTTCATGCTGTTGCTACTATGGGGGAAGAAAGAAAAGGACTGTTGTCAATGAGTGGGTGTCACTTGCAATAACCAGAATGGTTATGTGACTAAACTTGATCTTTCTACTGCTTCTAATGGCCTATCTGGTAATATTAGTCCTTTCTTACCATTATTATCTCAATTACATATCGAACACATCTGGTACTTGAGTGGGTGCCGAGTACATCGGTTGGTATGAAGCTGAGTCTCACATTTTGTAACTGCAAGTACCGGTCCTTGAATGCAGAGTCATGTCCTCTAATATCAAACTCCTGATGAAAAAAAACATTAAAGTTATTAGCATGCAAAACGATCTGGCCCCTCCCCGGACTCTGAGTAAAGCGGGAACTAAGTTAAGCATTGGGTACTAGAAAACATAAAATTTGAACAACATAGGATCAGATATTAACAACACAGGAAGATCTGGAAAACTGTAATATAACATGAGTCAACATTTGTATTATTTTCAAGAAAATAGTGCAGAAATTGGTTGAATTTTTATAAAGTTTGATTGTTTAGGTTATAAAATAATTACACTAAGATAATATTATTTTTATTAATGGGTATTATTTAAAACTATCATACATGAAATTGGATGGGATGTATGAATGTACAAATCTTCAGCCACCAACAATTTTGTAGGCAACAAGCTTGAAGCTCCAACTCCTATAAAAAGTGATCTTCTCCTGCGATTTCCTGATCCTGTTTCAAATCAATTTTCATGTTTAAAATACTAAAAATCTAGAAATTGGGACTAAGAAATATCCAATGCAAATAAATGAAACACATTCGACGCATCAACGAACAAATTAACGGTTCATGTTGGTTAATATGTTAGTGCGAGTCGCAGGAGTGTCGATCATGTCAGGATTGAATATACATCATTAACATGACCATATGCTTATAAGTGTAGCATCATGTAATTTGAACACGATTTGTTTAACTCTTTTTGTATAGTTGACCAATTGAACTCAAGTTGTAAATGTGTTAATTGGTTAGTGAGTTGCAATAAATGGGTAATGGGTTAAATTGTTGGCGGGTCAATCAATTTACAAATAAACCCGAACAAGACCTGTTCAAATAATCAAGTCACCTCTAACACAACACGTTTAAATAAACATGACAACCTAAACAAGACGTGCTCAAACAAATAACGTTTAAATAAACATGACAACCTATAGAAGATGTTGAAGAGCTTTGGAAATCATATTACATGGGTATTAGTTCTGGATTTGCAGTTGGGTTTTTAGGAATTTGTGGTGCTTTATTTCTCAACCGCCGGTGCAGATACTTCCTTTTTGTGTCCTTAAATAACATGAAGGATTGGATATACGTAACAGTGGCTGTGTATTTCCAGAAGCTTCATAGGAAACACAGTCGGTAAAAGTATCTTCTATAGTTCTATTCATTATGCAACTGTTTCCTATCAGTTAAGTAGAAAATTTCTATAATCGCTCTATCTGTGGAAACCAAATATAGCTATGGATGATAATTGTCATTGTGTTTGTAAAATCATGTTTGGTAAATTTACTATTATCGTTTTAATTCTATAGTTTAAAAAGTTTACAATTGTCATGAAATAGATTGAAATTGAAGTAAGTATAATATATTAAAAAAACAATGTATTTCTTCAATCAGTTTTTTTTACATCAAGGCTATATATTCACGACATAAAGGGACAGCTAAACATTCCTATGATACATTTGTTTCGTTAGAACTAATATTTTACCCATACAGACAGGTGCTTATGCAATTTGGTGCTTTTATTGTTACCTCTAGTGTGCATGGGTCGGTTTTTGGCTTAGTCCAAACCCGAAACCGAAATTTCGGTTTTTTCAGTTTTTAAACCCGTTTGGGTTCAGTTTTTTCGGTTTTTATCTTTTCAAAACCCATTTGGGTTCGGTTTGGGTTTCGGTTTTTTCTGATTAGGCCTTAAATTAGGCTTATAAAAAATAAACTAAAATATTATATTTCTACTAAAAATATTTTAAGTACAACACTACTTAATATGTAAAAATATATGCAAAAATATTTAAATTTAGTAAAAATTATACGTGTTTTTGGTATCTTAAGCTAATAATAATAATAAAATATACGAGTCTTATTTGACTCTTGATATTAAGAACTAAGAAAATAAAAATATATGGTTCATAAATTATGTTAAACATTTTCAAATGTAATATATATATGCATATATACTATGTATTCGGTTTTTTCGGTTTTTCTTTAAGGTAAAACCAAACCCAAACCCTTACACCAAACCCGTCGGTTTCTATTTGGGTTCGGTTTTTTTTGGGTTGGATTTTTTGGTTTTTTGGTTTTGGGTCAGTTTTTTCGGTTTTATGCACACCCCTATTTACCTGTGTAGCAAACACATGGTATATATTTGGGAAATGTCTGTGTTGGTGTTAATGCTTTAGTTGGAACTTGGTGAACATCGTAATGATCTAGATAGATAGGTACGCAAGACTATTTAAAAAACCTAACATGTCGACGCCTCCACCATCGCCGTTGAGTTTGCCTTGAATAAAGAACGTACCACCGCCTTGAATGACCTCCGCATGTGGCTTCAACTAACTCCTCGTCAATCGCCACCATGATTCAGAACCGCACAATCGCCGCCTTGAATCAAGAACCGCACAATCACCGCCAGAGATTTGGAGTGTCGGTTTTGATTTCCAGCTGTCCGGGGTCCATTTTCCGACGGTATTTGTTGCGGTGGAGATAAGGTTTTGGGGATGGTCTGAATGGTTTAGACTTAGAACCAAGATTTGAATGATTTAGACTTTTTTTTTGTTGTGCGAAACAAACAATCTAAGTCTGAATGACTCAGAACCATTCAAATCTATTCAGATGCAAACAAACAGTCCCTTAACTAACTAAAATTTAGTCTAACAAAAAGAGGCATAAAGATTACCCATTAATAATGGAATTTAATTATTAAGGGCATTTATCTCAATGGTATCAAGATGTGTTAAGGTGTTGCTCTCTAAAATAGGTTAAGGGTTTTAGTCCCACTGATAATGATGAAAAAATTTGTTAGTTCAAAAAAAATAATGGAATTTAACATAAACACCTTTCAATAATGGAATCCAAAAATCAATGCAGGGAACTTGTGATCTGAAAAAAAAACATTAATCAGAAACTTCTTTCATTGAATCACGCGTGCAAAACCTTTGACCCAAAACCTCTATTTAAACTAAATAAAAGCAAACCATACTATGACTCAAACCCTATCTTATAGGAATTTAAATGGCTAGATAAACTTGCAAACAATTAAATATAAACCCATAATAAACTACTTGATAAACATTCAATTTAAACTGATAAATAAACTACTAACTTTCAGTGGACTGATTTTGTGAACATCATGACTAATTTCCAACAATCTTCAAGGGCCAACATAGTAGCAGTTTTTTAAAGCTACTGTAAGATCAAATAAGACTGATGCTAACCAAAAGTCTCTCTTAAACAAGTGTTGTACTTACAAAAGACAAACATCCTTCGAAAGCAAAGATTAAACCTTCAGAAGAATTAATTCTTCTCAAGGTTAACTCTCTTCTTCTGAAGGCTATACAAAAGACTTAAGCTTCCGAAGCTTTCTCAACAATAAGAGCTTCCGATAAAGACCAAGATGCTTCCGAATACAAGTACTTTTGAAGAATTCTTCTGCCTAGGCCTGCTCCACTTAAAGAAAGATTCAGAAATGTTTTCTATCATCAAGACCAACACATAAAATATTCTAATGATAGTCAACTATAGAGTATACCTGTCAGACTTGCAGAATTATCTTCACATTAATGTCTTTTGTAGTATAGGTATTTAATGTAAAAGTCAAAGAAGTTATTTGTATTAATTGTAATTAATATGGCTTGGTCTATCAAGCCATAACCGTATACTAGTTTTAGCATTAGTATGTTTCTAGTATTTTGTCCAGCTTTGTATTCCTACAAAGATACAGCTGTAGGTTTTAGTATAAATATGTTTATTTGTAACTCAGCAAAGTGTGCTTGACCTTAGAGTCCTGAATGCTTTACATTTGAATGAAATATATTTTAACCTTAAATTAATTTTTTCTTGTGTGTGATTTCAGCCTTGTCTGTAAGCATATATGTGATTAGAATTGATATAGGCTCTTCATCTATCAATTCTATAGAAGATAACTTGTGAAAGTATTGTGCAAGTTGCATAACCCGATCCAACAACTACATCTTTACAACTATATTTATCGTCTATGATGTTCATATTACAACCATTAAACTGTTGCTTTCTTAGCTATAAGCAAGTGGGTCCTTGTGAACATACATGATTTCACATTCTTAACTTGGCATTTGGCAAGAGAGAGTTCTTCCCTTTCAATTTTGATCAAGCCTGAAAAACTTCCAGCCACATAGAACCAATTCAGCAGTCTTCTTCATGTGGTCTCTGGTCAAATATGATTCAGTATGCATCTTGTACTCTCCCTTGGAAATAATTTTCTAGCCTCCTCGGTGATTCCATATTGGCACACACCAGAGAGAACTTCACAATGTTCAACATCATCAGGTAAATTCATTTATCTCCATGGAAACTGCTATATATATTTTACTTTATTTTATTTATTTATTTATTTATTTATTTATGTTTTAATTTGATGAAGGGATATAACATTTGTGGATATTGAGTGCAGTTTTTGGATTGGCCTTGTCTTATATTGGTGTTTTTCATCTTCTTCTTCTTTGCATCTCCAATTTGTTCATAATATATACTTTCTTTTTCTTTCAAATATTAGTCTTAGAGTCAAAGTATAAAAAAAAAAACCTGTTGCCGAAAAGGGTTTGACCGTAAAGTTGTGTTTGTTTTTTCAAAGGCAAACCATCTGCAGACCTCTTTTGCAGAAGAGATGGACCAAACCTTTGCAAGAAAAGGGTTTGTTTTTACCACTGTAAACCTCTTTTAAAAAACCCTCTTCTCACATCCACAGTTCCCACCCCACCGTCAAAGACATAAACGAGATCCTACCGCCACCGTCAAAGATATCTGCTGAGGAGCGCAGGTGGTAGAGGGGCACCGATGGTCGATCAATGGAAGGAGAGCGGCGGTGGTTGAGCTTTCGGTGGTTGAGGAGTGCAGGTGGTGGAGGAGCATCGGTGGTCGATCGGTGGAAGGAGAGAGGCGGTGGTTGAGCTTGTGGTGGTTGAGGCGCCGATGGTTGAGGAGCGCCAGTGGTGGAGGAGCACCGGTGGTCGATCGGTGGAAGTATAGTGGAGGTGGTGGGGCTGGTGGGACGCCAATCGTGAAGGAAAAGGCTGTGGGTTTTTTAACCTAATAAGAGAAGATGTCAGAAGTGTTTGGTTCACGTCTACACCAAGAAGAGGCCAGACAGACCTTTTTTAATGAGATGTCTGCGATAAAACAAACAGTCTGTAGACCTCTAACTTTTTCCTGTGTCTGCACGGCGCAGACAAAAGAGGTAAGAAGAGCCTAGATTTATTATTTTAAATACAAAAATCAAAATCTAGTGCTAAAAAACAAAATCATTTACAAAAAGAAACAAAATTCCTGTATAAAAAACATAAATCCGGTATAATAAAAATAAAAATCCAGTACAAAAAATAAAATGTTATGCCTAAATCATCATAAATTCATTTTTTTAGCATATCACATGTCAAACTTTTATTTGTTTATACCATTTTAGGCAAAAATCTATTTTTATTTGTTCTTTCTCCTTATATTTTATATAAATATAATTTTAGTTTTATTCTAATTTTTTTTTAAATTGTTGAATCAAATTAAACTCTAATAACCATCAATTAGAAAACAAAACAGATAAATTTCACACAGTAAGATTTTAAAACCAAAAAGGGTGTGTTGTACTTATCTGCACATATCGCGATTTGTGGCTGTGATCATAGCAACACTCATTGCTATGATACTATTATCAACAAGAATTGCGGTTTTTCTATGTTTTGACATGAAAGATTAAGGTTTACAATTAATTTTAATATATATATATTTATTTTATATATTCAGATTAAAAAGAAAAAGAAAAAAACACTCAATTTTATGATGTTATTATTTAAAAAATAATAATGTTGTATAAAAAGTTAAAAATATATAAAAAAATTGAAAAATTATAAAAAGTCAAAAAAAAAAAAAAAACTTTTATTATCATACCCTTCCAACTTTTTTTTAACATATTAATCTTAACCATTAGTTCAAAATTAAAAGATCAAGATTTCTTTTTAATTTTTTATTTTAAAACTCAATTTTAAAAAGTTAACCTTTGAACCGAATGTTGACCAATAATTTTAAATCTTAAAAAATGTGGTTTAATACAAAACACTCGTTTATGTTTATGATTTAGAATAGATGGTCAAGATTGTAAAATAACATTATTTTACAAAATAAGTAAAATAACGCTAAAATTAGTTCACTTTTAGTTTGGCCCTTGAGAGCCCACACATATATATATTATATGTGTGCACCGCAAATAGGACGTAACCAATATTATTTATCAATTTAACATCTGTCATATATAAAAATAGATAAATAAGTGAAGCTAAGTACTCTTGATTGTTGACTAAGAGGGTATAGTTTTAAGCTCAGATTGAGCTCATCTTAAGCATGATTCAAACTTCAAAGAAGCCAATCTTGAGCAGCAAAGAAATAGTGTTTGACTTGTTCACATAATCGCCCAATTAATGTTGTTTTAATTAATAAAATATATTTCATAGACTGTTTCAAAGAAACCAATATTTTCTTTGGGGTCAGAAGACTTGTTGCTTTATAATTACCAAGTCAACTTAAAACACTTGGAAATTACTTTCTTATATTCAATGGATTGGACTGATTAGTAGACTTGTTATCTTCCATGTATTTAGCAGATAAATATGGAGCCTGTGTGACAAACAGGCATTATTAGCTTTATAACAGATTTTAAAAACTTTTATGAACTTTTGTTAAGATGACACACAAACGAACAAGAATGCCCTTAGTTCCTTACTTGATACATCGTTTGGTGCTCGTTTTCCTGTTATCGCTGCTAGGCCTGGGAATGGGAGCATTAGTCGGTGGTGCACTTATATCAGGGTCGAAAGAAGATGCCAACATGACAATCGCAAGGTCATGTAATGATAACGAGAGCCGGGCTCTGCTAGATTTTAAAGCAAACCTAGTAGACATCAACAACAGTCTGCATGATTGGGGGAAGAAAGAAAAGGACTGTTGTCAATGGGTGGGTGTCACTTGCAATAACCAGAATGGTTATGTGACTAAACTTGATCTTTCTACTGCTTCTTATGGCCTATCTGGTAATATTAGTCCTATATTACCATTATTATCTCAATTACAGTACCTTGATTTAAGCGGAATTGATTTTCAGTTAAATCCTATACCGAATTCTTTGAGTTCCCTTTCCAGCTTACAACATTTGAAAATTTCTGCTGCTAATCTCAGTGGGTTTATTCCTCATCAACTTGCTAATCTTTCCAACCTGCTTCGGCTTGATCTTAGTAATAATTTATTGAGTGGGTCGATTCCTGTTTCCTTTGGAGATTTGACTTCTCTTACCCATTTAGACCTCTCGGGAAATCGATTAGAAGGTGTCATTCCAACATCTTTTGGAAATTCATCTTTAGTTCAACTGGATTTGTCAAAAAACCAGCTTAATGGATCGGTACCCAACTTTGCTGGATGTTCATCCATGAAAGAATTAAGATCAAATGGCAGTTCTGTGTACCATAGACGTGGTTCAACTTCCATTGGATGTCCACCCCTACAAAAATTAGACTTCTCTAGGAATAGGTTAACGGGAAATTTGCCCAGCAGCATGGGCAAACTCTTAAATCTTGAATATCTTGATGTTTCATCCAACTCCCTTGAAGGTTCAATCTCTGATGTTCATTTTCTAAACCTAACCCAACTAACCTATCTGGACTTGTCTTTCAATTCTTTTGAACTAAACTTTAGCTCCCAGGAGAGATTTGGATTCAAATTGAATGCTATAAAGATGCAATCATGCAAACTAGGGCCTAGTTTCCCTATGTGGATTCAAACTCAAAGAGATTTTGCATATCTAGATATATCTAATGCTGGAATATCTGATCGCATCCCTGGGTGGTTTTGGGACCTACCACCTGGGTTAAGATTCCTGAACCTTTCTTCAAATGAAATACAAGGTATGCTACCAAATATGACATTAGTCTTTGAACGCTATCCTGGAATGGATTTGAGTTACAACCAACTTGAGGGCACGATGCCAGTGTTGCCTTCTAAACTGGCAGCATTAAACCTTTCTGGAAACAAATTCTCAGGAACACTTTCTTTCTTGTGTCAAATTGACGCATCCTTGACTTTCCTTGACCTCTCCAACAATTTATTCTCCGGGAGACTACCCGATTGTTTGCAGAAATTCCAAGAAAAGCTCGTGGTTCTTAATTTATCAAACAACAGTCTGTCTGGAGAAATTCCGTCTTCATTGGGATCCTTGTCTCAGCTTCAGGCATTGTATTTGAGAAAGAACGCATTTGTTGGTGACATACCAGTGTCCTTGAGCAAATGCACAAAACTAAGGTTTGTTGATCTAGGGGAAAATAAGCTTTCAGGTGACATACCAACATGGATAGGAAGAACACTCTCAGATTTGTATGTTCTTGTCATACGCTCTAATAAACTCGAGGGCAGTTTACCGTCCCAAATGTGTTTGTTAAATAATCTTCAATTCCTTGATCTGTCTAACAATGTATTATCAGGAAATATTCCTAAATGCTTTGGTAACTTCACAGCAATGGCTACTAGAGGATTTCAAGATGATATTATTAGCCATTCTTACTTATCTTATGTATCAACTCTCCCTGGGACCCCACCAAATCGTGACTTTTACGTATACAGTGCTATGAATAGAAGCGTTCCGGCTGGATGTTCGGGACGAGGCGGACTTTATTTCAGTTGTGGTCCAAATGAAGAAGCCCTTTTTATTGACAATGCACTAGTTGCATGGAAGGGAACACGACGTGAATTTGGAAGAGGTCTTTACCTACTGAAGAGCATTGATATTTCAAGCAACATGTTATATGGAATACTTCCGGATGAGATCACTAATCTTCTTGATTTAGTCTCGTTAAATTTATCCATCAACAAACTGCATGGTCAGATCCCAAAGCGTATGGATCGGTTAAAATTTCTTGAATCTCTCGACTTGTCAAGAAATGAATTTTCAGGGAATATTCCATCGAGTTTATCACAGATAACATCTTTAAATGATCTTAACCTCTCTTACAATAACTTGTCAGGAAGAATACCAACTGGACCACAGCTTCAACTGTTGAGTTCTTCTTCCTACATTGGCAACCCTCAACTTTGTGGACCTCCACTAACACCAAGATGTGGGCTTCCACCTCCACCTGCTACTGTTGTTGGAAAGGAAGATGTAGATGAGCTTTGGAAATCATATTACATGGGTATGGGTTCTGGATTTGCAGTTGGGTTTTTAGGAATTTGTGGTGCTTTATTTCTCAACCGCCGGTGCAGATACATCCTTTTTATTTCCTTAAATAACGTGAAGGATTGGATATACGTAACAGTGGTTGTGTATTTTCAGAATCTTCACAGGAAGCTTAGTAGGTAAAAGTATCGTCTATAGTTCTATTCATTATGCAACTATTACTTGTCAGTAAGTAGAAAACTACTATCATCGCTCTATCTGTGGAAATATACTGGGTAAATTGTTTGCTCTATCTGTGGAAACCAAAAATAGCTATGGATGATAAGTGTCATTGTGATCGTAAAATCATGCTTGGTAAATTTGCTATTATCGTTCAAATTCTATTGTTTAAGTTAACAATTTTCAGTTCATGAAATAGACAGACATTGGAGCAAGGATAAAATATAAAAAAAAATAAAAAACAATGTATTTTTTCAATCAATTTTTTTTACATTAAAGTTTTATATTCAAGACATAAGGGGAGAGCTAAAAATTACAATGATACATTTTTTCGTTAGAACTAATATATTTTATTAGTAGTCAGCGTTCTATTTCTACCCAACAGACAGGTGCTTATGCAATTTGGTGCTTTTAATTCTTTACTTGGAACATGGTGAGCATCTTAATGATCTAGATAGGTACGTAAGACTATTTAAGAAAAGAAACCATCTCAAGATTACTAGACCAAACAAAAGTAGCTAACTTAACTAGCAAAATTTAGTCTAACAAAAAGAGCCATAAAGATTACCCATTAATAATGGAACTTAACATAAAAACCTTTCAATAATGGAATCCAAAAATCGATGCACGGAATAATTAAATAATAAACCCACAATAATCAAGACCTACTTGATAAACATTCAACTTAAACTAATAAATAAACTACTAACTTTCAGCAGAACCGATTTTGTGAACATCACGATTAATTTCCAACAATCTTCAAGGGCCAACATATTTAATTGTCGAGTGTCACGGATCTTTGTTTTACTTTAGTCATAGTAGTAGTTCTTTAGAACTTGAACTACAACTTTACAACTATATTATATTTATTGTCTATGATGCATTGATACCATAAAACTCTTACTTTGTTAGATATGTGTGTGTCCGTGTGAACATACCTGATTTCACATTCTTAACTTGGCATTTGGCAAGAGAGAGTTCTTCCTTTTCGACTCTGATCAAACCTGAAAAACTTCCAGCCACATAGCACCAATTCAGCAGTCTTCTTCTTCTTCATGCGGCCACTGGCCAAATCTGATTCAGTATGCCTCTTTCAGACTTGCACTCTCCCTTGAAAATGCTTTTCTAGGCTCCTCAGTGATTCCATATTGGCACACACCAGAGATAACCACACAATGTTAAACACCATCAGGCAGATAACCATCTTGCTCCATCTCATTTACAACTTAACTTGGCAAAAGATTAGAACCCTTAGCTTTTAACTTTGACTCAAGCCTGAAAAACTTCAAGCCAGATAGCACCAGGTCAGCAGTCTTCTTCTTCATGTGGTCAATTAGCAAGTCATCATAAATAACCAAATCTGATTCTGTAAGCATCTTGCACTCTCTCATACCTGAAAAGACTTTTCTAGCCTCCTCAATGGTTCCATATTGGCACATACCAGAGATAACTGCACAGAGTATAACATCATCAGGCTGACAACCATCGTGCACCATCTCATTAATAACAACCATAACCTTATTAGCATCGTCCAATCTACACGTATGAACAATTCTAAGAAAATACATAAACTCCCTTGGCCCACTTGTCACGTTAGCTAAACATTCACGAACAAGCACGGAAGCTGAATCAATTTCTCCAATTTTACAAAGGCCTTTAACTAGAGACACATAGGCATCAACAGATGGAATCAGTGACATCTCCTTTATTTTATTGTAGCATGAACAGGCCTCGTGAATATCTCCATTTTTAGTAAAACATAAAATTGCATTACTATAAGTATGCAAATCAGGTTCCATTTTCAAATCCTTCAATTCTTGGAAGAGAGTTAATGCTATTTTCACCTCTCCGCTTTCATAAAGTGCCCCAATAAGAATATTATAAATAGGAACACTGCAATAACCTTTTGGTTTTATGTTATCAAACACTTCAAAAGCCATCATGACCCTGTCTTTCTCTCCTACCATTTGTGAGAAAAATCTAACAAGATCTTCAATGACATTGAAACCCAAATTCTCCATCTGTGCAAGCAATTTGAAAAACTCTTCAAATTTTCTCAAGCCAGCATAACAAACCAACATCGGATTAACTGTCTCAAAATCTGGTTTAAGATCTTCTTCGACTATAACCTTTAAAAGCGTATGTGCCTTACTGACATGATTCACATTGCATAACCCCTTTATAAGATGATTATATATCATTAAGTCTGCCCTGTAACCAGAGTTTACTAAATCTTTAAGCAAATCACATGCCACTCCAACTTTCCCATCGTTTACAAAGCCTTCTATTAAAGATCCATATATAGCTCGATCTATCAAATACCTTTTATCCTTCATCTCTTTAAAGAACTCATAACCTTTATCAACTCGATTTCCTTTGCATAATCCCATAACCAGAGTTGCATAAGCCATAACATCGGGCTGGACTTTATCGCTCTCCATTTCTTTCCATACTCTTAAACAACCATCTAAATCTCCCTCTGAAACCAAGATTCTGATCATTGCAGTGTATGCAAACACATCCGGTTTACATAAGTTCCTCATCTGGTTCAGAAGCCCAAGGGCCTCTTTGACCCGACCCACTTTACATAATCCTTTTATCAGAATCATAAAAGTGACACCCTCCTCCATCAAACCATCATTCTTGAAATTACTATAAACCGACATAGCTAAATCAACATGACCCGTTTTCACAAGAGCATCCATGATCCTATTATACAAGAAAACCCTAGGTTTCACCCCGAATTTCAACATCTTTTCATACACATAGTAAACCCTAAGACCTCTATTAGAATCAGAGTGCATCCTAATCAAAATTTCAAACTGTTTCTCAGTTGGTGGCTTACCTTGCATGTTCATCAGCTCAGGCACCTGATCAGCTGCCCGGAACTGATTGTTTCTATTCAAGCAATAGGCAAAGGCATTATAACTAGCAAAATCATGTCTATACCCTTTTTGTTTTCCAGCCCAATGGAAGAACTTTGAGGACATAATTGGATCCGATTGAACTTTAAGGACTTCTGCAACGAGCTTCGGGGTGACGCGGCGGAGCTTGTTGAGATCGGCGACCACCTGTGGGCCCCAATGCTTGTGTTTCCGGAACGAATCGATTATGTAACGGGCAATCGGAGAAAGTGATTGGGCGACAGCGAAGAAATGTTGCGACGGAGATGGTAGTCGTCGTGGTGGTGTTGTTACGGATTCTTCCGGACTCCATTTTTGGAGATCAAAACTCGTGGTCGGATATTGATGATTTTGGTTAGGGTTTAGGGTTTGGCGATTGGTGAAAAGACCACCCCGGACCGTACGGCGGTTCTGAGAGGGTTTCCGGTGGCCGTAAAAAAAGCTGAACTTGTTAGATACGGTGGCCGGCGGCGCAGCTTGGGGAGGCATTGATGATCGTGATATCATACATGCAAGCACGTTAAATTCTTCAAATTCATAATTCAAATCTAGAGCTTCTATGATACATTCTCGATTTGGGGATAAATTTCAAACAGAAATTAAGGTTCTTACTTCTTGACTACCCGCAATGTTAAAGACCGCATTTACTACATGTGTCCTAGTCATCACTGTCACATCAGCTTTTTACTAATTATTTCCACATGCATTCTCTCTCCTCTTTTAACTCCAACCCATCATTTTCACATACATCATCCTTCTTTCTCATCATTTCCACCTTCTCTCTCTGCATTTGGTTGCACTTATGGAAGTGCAAAGTGAGGAAAGTACGGAGCACTCCATTGCATCCTTTGGAGGTGCAGTTGTCCACGTAGGACAAACACATGCCCGTAAGGGCGCATTGGAGATGGTCTTAGACTACCCGCAATGTTACATCAGCATTTACCACATGCAGTCCTAGTCATCACTGTCACATCAGCATTTTATTCTTTCTTTTCACATGCATTCTCTCTCTTCCACATCACCATTTCATTTTCTATTTTTCTTTTAAACAAATGATTTTTTAATGTAAAAACATATTTAATAAATAAATATAAAATATAATTAAATAATTAAAAAAAGAAAAAAATTAAATAAAAATTAAAATGGCATTACATAAAAAGAAATTACATTTTCCTAAAAATAAAATAAAAATACTTAAAATTAAACTACACCTAAAATTAAAAATAATAAAAACACTTAAAGAAAATAAGACGACAAAAATTAAGTTTTCCTATAAAATCTACTCTTGGTTAGCTTGCCTAAGATTCCAAATATGTTCCATAAGATCGTTGCGCAATGCGATATGTTGAGAGCTTGTGTCATCGATTTCGGTGGCAATTGGGATAGCCATCTACCATTGGTTGAGTTCTCGTATAACAACAGTTATCACGCAAGCATTGGTATGGCACCGTTTGAAGCTCTTTATGGCAGGAAATGTCGGTCACCTATTTGTTGGACTGAAGTCGGCGATTCGCAGATTACGGGCCCTGAGATTATTCAAGAAACGACTGACAAGATCCGCCAGATCCGTGACAATCTGTTAGCTGCTCGCAGTCGACAGAAGAGTTACGCGGATAAACGGAGAAAACCTTTAGAGTTTGAAGTGGGAGATATGGTATTGCTTAAAGTATCGCCTTGGAAGGGCGTTGTTCGATTCGGAAAGAAGGGGAAGCTTGCTCCACGATACGTTGGCCCTTTTAAGATCCTTGAACGGATCGGGAAGGTTGCTTACAAATTAGAACTTCCTCCTGAACTTAGTAATGTGCACCCGACGTTTCATGTGTCCAATCTAAGAAAATGCTTAGCTGATCGGGATCTTCAGGTACCACTCGATGACATTCGCATCGATGATACCATGCATTTTGTTGAAAGACCGGTGGAGATAATGGATCGTGAGGTTAAAAAGCTCAAACGCAGTAGAATCCCAATTGTTAAAGTACGTTGGGAATCGAAGCGGGGTCCAGAATTCACTTGGGAGCGGGAAGATCAGATGAAGCTAAAGTACCCACATTTATTTACTACGGTCACTCTAAGTTGAATTTCGGGACGAAATTCCTTTAACTAGGGGAGACTGTAACATCACTGTACTTTAGGTTGTCCGTACATCCGTACATCCGTACGATTGTACTGTTACGACCTAAGATTTATTGTTATTAATGATAATGAATTATTTGTCGATATTATTGATATTATCACTGTTGCTGGTATGCATGATTATAACACATAATATATGTGTAAACCATGGGGAGTTTAGTTGTAATTCAACTAAACAGAACCAGAGTGTTTATCGCAGATGATTATACTGATTATGAATTATTGGTTTGGAATGAGAATGGATTTGGGATGGAACTAGGAGTTTGTTATAGTCTGGTTGCTAAACGTAGTTAAGGACACATGGTCATGGTTTATCGAAATAGCGGTGGGACGGTGTAGGGGAGGTTGCGATCTACCTCGGCATATGCCCTATACATATGCATATTTCGGTCTATCATGGATGTGTCAGTGACTTGGTTTAGTGGGTTTTGGTTTGGGAATATAATATTTAAGTTAATAAATAATGAGAATAATAAATACGCGATGTGAGGTTACGGTCATTAGTTAAACGCGAGTATTGATTTAGAAACATTAACTTCATAATGTATTCGCGTGGGTGACGATTCATACGAATATAATTATTAAGAATAATGTTCTAAAACGATATTCCATAAATCATAAATCAAATCGAAATACGGTACGAGCATCGGATTCGCAAAGGTGACGATCTTTACGAATACGTACGCGAGTAACGCGTTTCGACGAGATAATTAAATATTATCAAACGATATTAATCTAATAATTGGAAACTAAAAACGTTTATTAGGAATCACAACCTAAAATGTTTTCGAATAAATTAATTTATTTAAATAATTATTTAACGAAAACGAAACGGAATTTATTTTACGAAACAAATTATTTAAACTTATTTTAATTAAATAAAACTAATTTATTTAAAACGAGTTATTGTTTTAAATATGTTACGTTAGAAAACCGAGCATGTTGTTACATTTCACGCGTATTAAACGAGATCTGTTACGAGGCAAATGGTATTTAGAAATCGTGATAATTAATGAAACCATATTATTATTTAAACACTTTATACTTAAATATGTTTAACGAGAAAAAACCGAGTTTTTATTTTGTTTTATCGCGATAAAAACGGGACCGAGCACACGGGGATCGGTCGGGGTATAAAAACCCACCCAATGCCTTCTTCCTCATTTGAAAGAACACACTTTCTCTCACTACACCAAATTTTCGTCACTCTCACTACCCCCATCTTCTCTCTAGCTTTTCTCCTTCAATTTTTGACGGATTTCAGAGATCTCAGTGTCCAGACGACCGTGTGAACGAGAGCTACAAGATCATACGAAGAAAGCCCACGTTTGCTGAACAATACGAGGTAAATCTGGAAGTTTATTGCGGTTTTGTTTTTGGATCGTGATTCTTAATTTTGTTGTAGCTATAATCGGTTTAATTATGCATAAAACCTTAAAACGTATGTGGGGGAAACATGGGAAGCCATGGATGATGTTAAACTTACAAGAAAAGCCAAGGATGAAGGTGATGGATGCTGGTTCGCGACACAGGCCATCTGGCCGAACCCTAAAGGGGCTGGACGAACCCTGTGCTGGCCGCCAACCCCGAACCCTCCTATTGGATCAACGAACCATGGGGTGCCGAACCATTTGACCATCGAACCTTTCACGCAGCCGCGAACCATAGGAACCGGGCGAACCTTTAGGCTAAAACCCTTTTCAGCGAACCCTTTTTCCTTCAAGGCTGGCCGAACCTTACCTCCTCTAAACTCTGGCCGAACCTTTGTCTTGCATGGGTCACGAACCTTCAGCCATAGTTTCAATAGGTTCGCTGCCCCTAGGGGGTAGCCAAACTCAAACTTGTTAAACGAATGGGTTTAAGGGTAATCGGAAGCATGTACATACACACACTCATAGATACTAACATGCATGCATGAATTATTGAGTGGTAGCCACCTTATTATTGATAAAATGAAATTATAATAGAAAGTTTGCATAATGGAAAATGTTTTATAAAAAGACATAGATATAATCTTGGTAACGAGAATTGGATGTGACAATCACAACAAGGTGGACGATTGAGCTAGTCATGCATGAATGTTACAAGTGACCCCCCCCCCCCCCCTCTAATTAATGATGTAGGTTACATACCATAAGGCTTCACATAATGGGGATGTCATTATAATGCAAGAACTTAGTGATAATTCATTCAAACTAAATTGTAGGTTTTTAAACATATACATTATTGACCAAATTAAATACGTCCATCATGTAGGTATAGGGGTAACACTCCTTAGCATACATGTTTATGATAATTATATATCATAGTGTATGAAATTGATTTATTCTCATTGAATAATTAACCTATTTTGCTTAGGATTTAACAACTATGTAACAATACACCAAATGGTGTATAGAAACAGTTATGGTTATTTAATTAAGAATGAGTACATACACTTATAAATACGAATACCTATTAACTACAGATCGCTGATTTGAGTCTATCTACGCGAGCGCGCACAATACTGAGTAAATAAATTAAGGACTTCAGGTGAGTTCTCATAACCTCCCATTTTTTAAACTATTTTGTTTCAAAACTCGGAGGTGAAGCATGTATACCAAATTCAAATATTATTTTAATGACTCAAGGTTAATACATGTTTATCAATATGATATTCACGATATAAAATTTTCATTTATTATGGATAGTCTCTTATTATTTTATATCCATGTAAACCTCGTTATTGACTTCGGTCAATAACAAGGATTACAAGTATTGTCACAAACCCCGAGAGTCATCGCTTTTAACTTCGGATTAATTGCTTTGACATTGTGTATTGTCACGTGGATGAGTTCCACATCCGTGAATCATTGCTTTTGACTTCGGTTAATTGCTTTGGATTCATGTATTGTCACGTGGTTAGCGACCACTCCATGAATCATGTATTTAACTTATGTTAATTACAAAATGATCATGTATAGTCACGAACATTATTGGAGAATATAAATGATGTGATTGGTTGATTTGTTTGTGGATTGATTATCTATGTTTGATTATGATTATTTGAGATTGATTATAACTGATTGATTATGTGATTATGTGATTGTGTATGTGTTTGGTTGTTGAATGGATGGATGTGTGTTGGATTATCTCATACAGGTATTCATATGGATTTTCTCAAGGAAATCGTAAGTCTTACACTCGTTTTAAACAAAGCATTTTATTAAACTATTTTAAAACACCAACTTTTAAACTCATTTTTCTAAAACATTTTTGAGTATAAAAACTTATGATTACTCACCAACTACTTTTGTAGTTGACACTTGATTTCTTACATGTTTCAGGTGATGGGGACAAGTAGGATGAAGAGGATGATCTCTTCTATTTTGGACATCATCATCATATAGGCTCTTGGACTTAGTTAATTAACTAAATTTCTGGCGATTAGAGTTTAGTTAGTTTAACTAATTCTTTTGTGTAATTGATGTACTTAATTTATGATGAACATGATTTTTGTGTAATTATTTTGGTTGATTGATTGATATATGATGATTGAATTTAGATGCCCACGAGCTTTTGAACAATCTACACATCCCTCGTGGCATCCCGACGATTCCGCCGCCGGTCGGGGTGTTACAGATTGGTATCAGAGCCTGGGTTATAGGGAATTAGGTTACTAGAAATGGTTGACCTAGTCTATAACCGTAGGATACCCTAGTATGAATTAATTTCATACACTAGTTAGTATATTCAGGATTTATGCTTATGTGTTTATTACATGTTAACTGAACTCCTGTTATACATTTGAATATATATGCTGCTACTAATTTCTTGCTTACATGTGCCCTAATGACTCGATAAGGACATACTCGTGGTGTATTGTAAAGGTGGTGGGACGGTGGTTTGGGCGGTTGCGACCTACCCTTATCATATGCCCTATACATATACCATTTACAGTACATCGGGTGGATGTCAGTATTGAGGAATAAGGGAACTACCCGTTTGGGACACTTATCTGCTCAGGAACTTAACTGCTTAGAAATTTATTTGCTTTAGGAATTATCTGTTAGATCTTGTGATCACCAGACAAGGACACACTCGTGGTATACTACAAAGGTGGTGGGACGGTGTAAGGGAGGTTGCGACCTACTCTTGCATATGCCCTATACATATACCATTTGAAGTATATCGGGGGTCTGTCAGTGTCAGGAACTTAGGATATTATTAGGACCTTACTAGGAGGGTTTGAGAGGATATGATTGTGGACTGTTGATGATATGTTTGATGGATTGACTGGGATTGACTCTTGAATGATCACACTTGATAAATACTTATAAATTCACTTATGAAACACACTGATTGGACACGTAGGGTGCATAGGATTAACAAAAGATATGAGCGATTAGTGATGGAATATGGACTTGGGTGATGATATAGACACTTGATGATAATATAAACGCATAGTGATGATACTAACACTTAGTGATGGTATGGACACTTGATGAGAATAAACTATAGGGAGGATATGAAAACTTAGTGACAATAAGAGCACTTTGTGATGATATGAGCCCTCATTGATGATTATTGACATTGGGATTGACATGGACTTTAGTGAACTTAGACAATTGGGGGAAACTTAATGTCAGGTGAACTTAGACATTAGGTGAACTTAGAAATAGGTAAACCTACATGTCAGGTGAACTTAGACATTAGGCGAACCTAATTGCCCAAGGGAACTAGAGACCACTTCACTCAAAATTATCCTACCAAGGATAAGGGTAGTGAAGTGAGGTTTTGGTAAGATACGTAACACACCCTAAATGCTAACAAGGGCATAATCGTGGTGCAATGGAACGGTGGTGGGACGGTGTAGGGGAGATTGCGATCTACCCCTGCATATGCCCTATATATAAGCTTGTTGCATTGCATTGGGAGGTTGTCAGTGTTAGTATAGGGTGAGGAATGTATAGGACCTAGGAATAGTTAGCTAACACTAGTTATGACCAACTAGGACACTTAGAATAATACTAGGCAAATTTATAGACATTATGAGTTTAAATAACAGATAGGAAATAAATATAGTTCCTATATGTAATCCTAACTGTTTAAAATAAACTCAATTGACCATTGTTTGTATGACTTACGTTGTAAACGGTAGTAACATGTTTCTAATTTCTCAGAAACATGCCGCCTCGCCGTCACAACGGAGATGATACGAACGCAGAGGATGCTAACGGTAATGCCAACCCTGGCATGCAAGAGTTAGCTAACCTCATCACTGGGTTGGTGAACCAGTTGACTCAGGCCAACCAAAACATCAACCAGAACCGAGGTGGTGCAAACCAGACAACTTGCACATTCAAACACTTCAATTCCTGCAACCCCCTGAAATTCACGGGTGCTGAGTCGGCCACTGGTCTGCTGCAGTGGTTCGAGAGTATGGAGAACACCTTCATCAACAGCGAATGTCCCGAGAATCTGAAAGTCCGCTATGCCACCAGTGTTTTCCAAAAGAGAGCACTGACTTGGTGGAATGGGGAAAAGCGAACTAGGGGAGTGGATGCTGCACTCGCACTGACGTGGACTGAGGTCAAGAACTTGATGACCACTGAATTCTGTCCTCGAAGCGAGATGAGGAAACTGGAGACTGAGTTCTGGGAACTCAAACAAGATAGTGGCGAGAATGTCCTCTACAATACTCAATTCCATGAGTATAGCTTACTGGTACCTCACATGGTGACACCCTTGGAAAGGGCGATTGAGAAATATATCGGCGGACTGCCGGTACAGATTCAGGATACAGTCTACGGGAGCAATCCCAAGACACTTGAGGCTGCAATCCGATTATCTGCAACTCTTACTGACAATCATGTGAGGAATGGAACACTCACTAGGAAAGGATACAAGAAGACTGACACCAAGACTGCTGCAAAGGAAGTGAAAACCGAAGTCAAGTCTGAAGCTGCTATCTCATCCAAAAGCAGCAACAAGAAGAGAAAGACCAGAAACTTCATGGTCGCTACTCCTGCTGCCAAGTCTGCGCAGCAATCATCAAACAATTCAACTGCCAGGAATTTTACTGGGAACACTCCTCAGTGTAACACCTGCCGTTATCATCACGCACCAAATTTGCCATGTCGCGTCTGCAACAACTGTGGCAAGTTTGGTCACTTTGCTAATGTTTGTCGGAGTGCACCGCAAGCACAAAGGTTGCAACATGCACCGCTTGCACTGCCAGCTCCTCATGCACAACCTATACCAGCTGTACCCGTTCGCCAGGTACCTCAGGCACAGGCAAGAGCCTGTTATGAGTGTGGTGAAGTGGGTCACTTCAGGAATCAATGCCCAAAGTTGACCGGGAATAATCAGAGGGTGGCAAGAGGCCGGGCGTTCCAGCTGAATGCTCCAGCTGCTCAGGCCAACCAGGACGTCGTCAACGGTACATTTCTGATCGACAACTCTTATGCATCTGTCTTGTTTGATTCTGGTGCCGATAGGAGTTTCGTTTCATATGATTTTGAATGCTTGCTTGGTAGAACACGTACATATTTAGATAAACCGTTTAACGTGGAAGTGGCTGACGGAAACACTATTGATATTGACACTATTATCGTTGGATGTACGGTGAACTTAAATGATCACGTTTTCCCAATTGATCTTATACCTATGCATCTTGGTAGCTTTGATGTTATCATAGGCATGGATTGGTTAGCCACCCACAAAGCGGAGATTGTATGCCATGAAAAGTATATTCGCATTCCCTTACTTTCGGGTGAAACCTTGAGAATATTTGGAGAAACTGCTAGTAAAGGTCTTAAGTTAATGTCATGCACTAAAGCACACAAGTACCTTAGAAAGAAATGTATAGCATTTCTAGCTCACATTGTGGAGAAGAAAGAGAAAGGAAAGAAGATTGAAGATGTTCCAGTGATACGAGATTTTCCGGAAGTATTTCCAGATGATTTGCCGGGTCTTCCACCAGAACGTCAAGTTGAGTTTCGAATTGACTTAGTCCCTGGTGCGAACCCAGTTGCCAAAGCTCCCTACAGACTTGCGCCCTCAGAGTTGCAAGAATTGGCGAGTCAACTGCAAGAACTTACCGACAAAGGATTTATTCGCCCGAGCCATTCGCCATGGGGTGCACCGGTCCTGTTTGTCAAGAAAAAGGACGGGTCATTACGGATGTGCATCGATTACCGCGAATTGAACAAGTTGACTATTAAGAATCGATATCCACTGCCGCGCATCGATGATCTCTTTGATCAGCTTCAAGGCTCGGCATGGTTTTCAAAGATCGATCTTAGGTCTGGGTATCATCAGCTTCGTGTACATGATGATGATATTCCCAAGACTGCTTTCAGAACCAGATATGGCCACTATGAGTTTTTGGTAATGCCTTTCGGCCTTACCAATGCACATGCGGTTTTCATGGACCTCATGAACCGTGTTTGCAGGCCATACTTGGATAAATTCGTGATTGTATTTATTGATGATATTTTGATCTACTCAAAGACCAAGGAAGAACACGAGAAACACCTTAAGTTGGTTTTGGAGATCCTAAGAGAGGAGCGACTGTATGCCAAATTCTCCAAATGTGAATTTTGGCTTAAGGAAGTTCAATTTCTGGGACACATAGTCAACGAATACGGTGTTCACGTGGATCCTGCAAAGATTGATGCAGTGAAGAACTGGAGTACACCGAAGACACCGACTGAGATTCGATCATTTCTCGGACTTGCCGGTTACTATCGGCGGTTCATTTCGAATTTCTCCAGGATTGCTGTCCCACTTACTTCTTTGACTCAAAAGAACAAACCATATGAGTGGGGACCAAAGCAAGAAGAGGCATTTCAGACTCTGAAGCAGAAACTTTGTGATGCTCCCGTTTTGACATTGCCTGACGGAAATGATGATTTTGTGGTTTATTGTGATGCATCCAACCTAGGTCTCGGTTGTGTTCTCATGCAACGGGGAAAGGTTGTGGTTTATGCATCAAGACAACTGAAGATTCACGAAAAGAACTACACCACACACGACTTGGAACTTGGTGCAGTCGTGTTTGCCTTGAAGATATGGAGACACTATCTTTATGGCACTAAGTGTGTAGTGTTCACTGATCATAAAAGCTTGCAACATATTCTCAATCAGAAAGAACTTAATATGAGACAACGGAGATGGGTTGAACTGTTAAATGATTATGACTGTGAAATTCGCTATCATCCTGGGAAAGCGAATGTAGTAGCAGACGCGCTTAGTCGCAAGAGTCAAGTTCAAATCCATAGTGTCCGAGTGCACAATAACCTCCGTAATGATATTCTCACAACCCAACAACACTCATTGGCTCAAGATGACTTGAAAAATGAGATGTCTTGCGGGGCTGAAATACTGTTGGAGATTAAAGATGACGGTTTAATGTATTACTTGAATCGGTTGTGGATACCGAACCGTGGTGATCTTAGGATGCTGATCATGGATGAAGCTCATAAGTCTCGTTACTCAATCCATCCAGGTTCTGACAAGATGTATCAAGACCTTAGGGGCTTGTACTGGTGGCCTGGAATGAAGAAAGATATTGCTGAATATGTGTCTAAGTGCCTTAACTGTGCTAAAGTCAAGGCAGAACACCAGCGACCTTCAGGATTGTTGTTACAACCAGAGATACCGATGTGGAAGTGGGAGAATATCTCCATGGACTTCATTACCAAACTCCCACGAACCGCAAACGGTAAAGATAGTATTTGGGTAATTGTTGATAGACTGACTAAGTCGGCTCACTTCTTACCGATACGCGAAACATACCCTGTGCGGAAGTTAGCGCGTATCTACATTGATGAGATCATTAGCCGACATGGTATTCCCTTAAGCATAATATCGGATCGTGATGCTCGTTTCACGGCACGATTTTGGGAGTCACTACACGAAGCCTTTGGAACAAGATTGGATCTTAGCACTGCTTATCATCCTCAAACGGATGGTCAAACGGAGCGAACGATTCAAACATTAGAAAACATGTTGAGAGCTTGTGTCATCGATTTCGGTGGCAATTGGGATAGCCATCTACCATTGGTTGAGTTCTCGTATAACAACAGTTATCACGCAAGCATTGGTATGGCACCGTTTGAAGCTCTTTATGGCAGGAAATGTCGGTCACCTATTTGTTGGACTGAAGTCGGCGATTCGCAGATTACGGGCCCTGAGATTATTCAAGAAACGACTGACAAGATCCGCCAGATCCGTGACAATCTGTTAGCTGCTCGCAGTCGACAGAAGAGTTACGCGGATAAACGGAGAAAACCTTTAGAGTTTGAAGTGGGAGATATGGTATTGCTTAAAGTATCGCCTTGGAAGGGCGTTGTTCGATTCGGAAAGAAGGGGAAGCTTGCTCCACGATACGTTGGCCCTTTTAAGATCCTTGAACGGATCGGGAAGGTTGCTTACAAATTAGAACTTCCTCCTGAACTTAGTAATGTGCACCCGACGTTTCATGTGTCCAATCTAAGAAAATGCTTAGCTGATCGGGATCTTCAGGTACCACTCGATGACATTCGCATCGATGATACCATGCATTTTGTTGAAAGACCGGTGGAGATAATGGATCGTGAGGTTAAAAAGCTCAAACGCAGTAGAATCCCAATTGTTAAAGTACGTTGGGAATCGAAGCGGGGTCCAGAATTCACTTGGGAGCGGGAAGATCAGATGAAGCTAAAGTACCCACATTTATTTACTACGGTCACTCTAAGTTGAATTTCGGGACGAAATTCCTTTAACTAGGGGAGACTGTAACATCACTGTACTTTAGGTTGTCCGTACATCCGTACATCCGTACGATTGTACTGTTACGACCTAAGATTTATTGTTATTAATGATAATGAATTATTTGTCGATATTATTGATATTATCACTGTTGCTGGTATGCATGATTATAACACATAATATATGTGTAAACCATGGGGAGTTTAGTTGTAATTCAACTAAACAGAACCAGAGTGTTTATCGCAGATGATTATACTGATTATGAATTATTGGTTTGGAATGAGAATGGATTTGGGATGGAACTAGGAGTTTGTTATAGTCTGGTTGCTAAACGTAGTTAAGGACACATGGTCATGGTTTATCGAAATAGCGGTGGGACGGTGTAGGGGAGGTTGCGATCTACCTCGGCATATGCCCTATACATATGCATATTTCGGTCTATCATGGATGTGTCAGTGACTTGGTTTAGTGGGTTTTGGTTTGGGAATATAATATTTAAGTTAATAAATAATGAGAATAATAAATACGCGATGTGAGGTTACGGTCATTAGTTAAACGCGAGTATTGATTTAGAAACATTAACTTCATAATGTATTCGCGTGGGTGACGATTCATACGAATATAATTATTAAGAATAATGTTCTAAAACGATATTCCATAAATCATAAATCAAATCGAAATACGGTACGAGCATCGGATTCGCAAAGGTGACGATCTTTACGAATACGTACGCGAGTAACGCGTTTCGACGAGATAATTAAATATTATCAAACGATATTAATCTAATAATTGGAAACTAAAAACGTTTATTAGGAATCACAACCTAAAATGTTTTCGAATAAATTAATTTATTTAAATAATTATTTAACGAAAACGAAACGGAATTTATTTTACGAAACAAATTATTTAAACTTATTTTAATTAAATAAAACTAATTTATTTAAAACGAGTTATTGTTTTAAATATGTTACGTTAGAAAACCGAGCATGTTGTTACATTTCACGCGTATTAAACGAGATCTGTTACGAGGCAAATGGTATTTAGAAATCGTGATAATTAATGAAACCATATTATTATTTAAACACTTTATACTTAAATATGTTTAACGAGAAAAAACCGAGTTTTTATTTTGTTTTATCGCGATAAAAACGGGACCGAGCACACGGGGATCGGTCGGGGTATAAAAACCCACCCAATGCCTTCTTCCTCATTTGAAAGAACACACTTTCTCTCACTACACCAAATTTTCGTCACTCTCACTACCCCCATCTTCTCTCTAGCTTTTCTCCTTCAATTTTTGACGGATTTCAGAGATCTCAGTGTCCAGACGACCGTGTGAACGAGAGCTACAAGATCATACGAAGAAAGCCCACGTTTGCTGAACAATACGAGGTAAATCTGGAAGTTTATTGCGGTTTTGTTTTTGGATCGTGATTCTTAATTTTGTTGTAGCTATAATCGGTTTAATTATGCATAAAACCTTAAAACGTATGTGGGGGAAACATGGGAAGCCATGGATGATGTTAAACTTACAAGAAAAGCCAAGGATGAAGGTGATGGATGCTGGTTCGCGACACAGGCCATCTGGCCGAACCCTAAAGGGGCTGGACGAACCCTGTGCTGGCCGCCAACCCCGAACCCTCCTATTGGATCAGCGAACCCTAGGGTGGCGAACCCTAGGGACCTCGAACCTTTGGTGGCTTAGCCGAACTGTGCAACTCTTCACGAACCATGGGGTGCCGAACCATTTGACCATCGAACCTTTCACGCAGCCGCGAACCATAGGAACCGGGCGAACCTTTAGGCTAAAACCCTTTTCAGCGAACCCTTTTTCCTTCAAGGCTGGCCGAACCTTACCTCCTCTAAACTCTGGCCAACCTTTGTCTTGCATGGGTCACGAACCTTCAGCCATAGTTTCAATAGGTTCGCTGCCCCTAGGGGGTAGCCAAACTCAAACTTGTTAAACGAATGGGTTTAAGGGTAATCGGAAGCATGTACATACACACACTCATAGATACTAACATGCATGCATGAATTATTGAGTGGTAGCCACCTTATTATTGATAAAATGAAATTATAATAGAAAGTTTGCATAATGGAAAATGTTTTATAAAAAGACATAGATATAATCTTGGTAACGAGAATTGGATGTGACAATCACAACAAGGTGGACGATTGAGCTAGTCATGCATGAATGTTACAAGTGACCCCCCCTCCTCTAATTAATGATGTAGGTTACATACCATAAGGCTTCACATAATGGGGATGTCATTATAATGCAAGAACTTAGTGATAATTCATTCAAACTAAATTGTAGGTTTTTAAACATATACATTATTGACCAAATTAAATACGTCCATCATGTAGGTATAGGGGTAACACTCCTTAGCATACATGTTTATGATAATTATATATCATAGTGTATGAAATTGATTTATTCTCATTGAATAATTAACCTATTTTGCTTAGGATTTAACAACTATGTAACAATACACCAAATGGTGTATAGAAACAGTTATGGTTATTTAATTAAGAATGAGTACATACACTTATAAATATGAAAACCTATTAACTACAGATCGCTGATTTGAGTCTATCTACGCGAGCGCGCACAATACTGAGTATATAAATTAAGGACTTCAGGTGAGTTCTCATAACCTCCCTTTCTTTAAACTATTTTGTTTCAAAACTCGGAGGTGAAGCATGTATACCAAATTCAAATATTATTTTGATGACTCAAGGTTAATACCTGTTTATCAATATGATATTCACGATATAAAATTTTCATTTATTATGGATAGTCTCTTATTATTTTATATCCATGTAAACCTCGTTATTGACTTCGGTCAATAACAAGGATTACAAGTATTGTCACAAACCCCGAGAGTCATCGCTTTTAACTTCGGATTAATTGCTTTGACATTGTGTATTGTCACGTGGATGAGTTCCACATCCGTGAATCATTGCTTTTGACTTCGGTTAATTGCTTTGGATTCATGTATTGTCACGTGGTTAGCGACCACTCCATGAATCATGTATTTAACTTATGTTAATTACAAAATGATCATGTATAGTCACGAACATTATTGGAGAATATAAATGATGTGATTGGTTGATTTGTTTGTGGATTGATTATCTATGTTTGATTATGATTATTTGAGATTGATTATAACTGATTGATTATGTGATTATGTGATTGTGTATGTGTTTGGTTGTTGAATGGATGGATGTGTGTTGGATTATCTCATACAGGTATTCATATGGATTTTCTCAAGGAAATCATAAGTCTTACACTCGTTTTAAACAAAGCATTTTATTAAACTATTTTAAAACACCAACTTTTAAACTCATTTTTCTAAAACATTTTTGAGTATAAAAACTTATGATTACTCACCAACTACTTTTGTAGTTGACACTTGATTTCTTACATGTTTCAGGTGATGGGGACAAGTAGGATGAAGAGGATGATCTCTTCTATTTTGGACATCATCATCATATAGGCTCTTGGACTTAGTTAATTAACTAAATTTCTGGCGATTAGAGTTTAGTTAGTTTAACTAATTCTTTTGTGTAATTGATGTACTTAATTTATGATGAACATGATTTTTGTGTAATTATTTTGGTTGATTGATTGATATATGATGATTGAATTTAGATGCCCACGAGCTTTTGAACAATCTACACATCCCTCGTGGCATCCCGACGATTACGCCGCCGGTCGGGGTGTTACACTTAGGTCGTACTCATATGGCTCTATTCCTGCTTTGTCTTTTAGCTTAACTTTGGCTTTGGCTTTGGCTTTGTCCCTCCCAATTGGACGTGTTGTAGTAACCTGCTGAAGTTGAACTTCAAAGTCTTCTTTATCAATATCTTCAAGTGATATTGCGATTTCAGGATTCTCACCAAAGTTGGCATCAGAAGCAGAGCTCGTATACGCCCCCGAGCTGCTAGTTTTTGTTCTTTTAGGTGGTTGAAAGCCATGAATATGAGTAGCAGAGTTGTACTTACCATGCTCTTTCATAACATTCCATACATGTTCATATGTGAAAGTAGCAACAATCTTGTTGGATGGATCGTTAATGTACAACTTTCGAGCTTCTTGGATGTACTGTCGTCTGACCAACCACTTCTATAACGAGACTTGACTTGTAAGAACAACTCATTAAATCTATTCAACTTAGATTTAAACATATGCCAGTGACTTCTTAGATTATGAGCATCTTTTGGAATTGAAGGTTGACTTTCATTGTAGTATTTTTCAATCTTACTCCAAAAAGCATCTACATTTTGGTTGTTGCTAGTGATTGGATTCTCAGAAGTTGAAATCATAGCTTGTGCAAGCAACACCTCATCACTTTGTGGCCATTTTTGACGACTCGTCTTTGTTGGTTGCTCGTCATTCTCATTCCCCATCTTGCTTGGTTTTTTCATCTTTTTTGTGGCCTTTCCTTTTGACGGTGATTCCACATGTTCCTGAGTTGGTAGAAATTGAGTTTGATGCATTTGAGATGTTTTTTGATATTGTTGCCATTGAAGAAATTGTTGCCATTGTTGAGCATCAAAAGCTGGTTGTGGTTGAGAAAACTGTGGCATGGGAGGAAATTGACCAAATTGAGGGAATGAAGGTCCTTGTTGATAAAACTGAGGAAACGGTTGTAGTTGTAAAAACTGAGAAAACTGTTGTGTTTGTGAGAACTGAGGGAATGAAGGTTGTTGGGTTGGGTTTTGCTGGACATCGTCGTCGTCGTTTAACAAATGAGTGAATGAAAAGGGGGCTCTTGGATCCATTTTTGAGAGTGTGAAAGTTGAAAAAACTGAGAGAAGTTTGTATGAGATTTTGGTGTGAAAAATGAGTTATTTTGAGTGGGTATTTATAGGGGGGGAAAAACTAGCCGTTTTTTTTTTTTAAAAAAGAGTTGTTAGAGATTTAATATATTTTTTTTCCTCATATAACCGTTACATGTTTAAAAAAAAAAAATTAGATGGCCCACTAATTTTTCATTTCAACGGCACTTCATGAAGTGCATGTAAGATACATACATCCTTTTCCAATGCATCCGTGGGACTGACCGGATTCCACGTGTGAAGTGCTAGGGTTGCTACGTGCGCATTGCAAGGCGCCTTATTAGTGCTTTAATAATTAATATATTCAAGAGCAGATCAGTTAAAGAAATTTTATATTGGGAACCCACACCCAAATCCCAAATGGGCTTAGCTTACAGCCTTACACGATGTGATACTGGGCCTGGGCTAGTATAATACACTTTGGGCTCGGTCACGTGTTTATTTCAAAGCAGTATTTCTTTTTTCATATATAATGAAAAGAGAGATATCTTACCTTTCAGACCCTACATAATCATGCTATAAGCATGATCTTTAGAGTATTGTTGATTGACAAATAAACCACAAATATACTGAGTACATAGGGAACTAAAATATGGTGAGAACAATTTTACCCATCTATTTCAGTTAATTTTATTATTGTGATTCAATTAACATGGTTTTAATTAGGGTCGGCTCAATCGTTTTAAGAATCGTAAACAAAATTAAAGTTTACATAGGGAATTAAAATATGGTGATAACAATTTTACACATCTATTTCATTTAATTTTATTATTGTGATTCAATTAACATAGTTTTAATTTGGGCCAACTCATTGTTTTAAGGATCGTAAATGGAATTAAAGTTTGAGGCCCTTTTCTAAGGGTTACTTTTAAAAACTTCATTCGTATTTTCAATTTATATATAACATAAATGCACCTAATCACTAATCCAAGATTCCATAAATTATCTGATGAATTTATCAATAAGACAGGTAAGAATAAAAAAAATAAAATAAGCAGTAATTCAAGTAATAATCTAATAACTAATCAATAATTCAGTAATAATCCAACAAACTAGTGGAACAAAAAGAAGAAGAAAAATCCTAGCAATTAAGGTAGTTAGAGAGTAAGCAATGAGTTGTGACGTATGAGGAAAATAAAATAAGACATTCAAGCAATAAGGTTGCAACCCATTTGAGGGTTCGACCCTTTGTTCGAGTCCCTTCAAATTCAACATCACTTTGACTAAGACAAGAACAAACTTGCAAACCTTACCCCTTCATGTTCGTCTTCACTACTTCACAATGAAGTCTTTTTTTTTTGGATAAAGGGCATAGCCCGGAAAAAAATATTATACCAACAAACACCAAAATACAAGATCAATGGGGCATACCCCCAGAACAACCACAAGCACACTTTTGTGCTTGGGATTCACAATGAAGTCTTGAAGACAAGAACAAGCTAAGTCAATGATTCTAAGGATTGACGCAACCCTTCAACCTTTCATCCCTTTAAACTTGATTCAAGATGACCTTTTGACTTGTATTGTTAGTCTATTATCAAGTTTCCCAAATCCCCCCATGCCTCTAAAAAGTATTTAATATTGGCAATGCTTATAATGCCTAAAAAATGAGGTTCAAAATCAATTATAATGTTAATGTTTATTAAATTTTTTTAAATGAAATCCCATATAGGATGGATATACTAGGTAATGACTTAAGAATTTCTAAAACGAGACACCTCTGACCAAATATAATAAAATGTAAATAAAAAATTACATTCATTACACGAAGAAAATGTACAACTTTTTTTTTGCTTGAGTAGGATCCGTCATTGATCAAGAGATGATGTCAATTTTATTCCGTTGGTGATAGTAAAATTCACACTAGTAAACGTGACAATAATATCATTTTTTTTTATCTAGGTTGTTTGTAGTTTCATGTATGGATTTTAGGTGGTTTGGAGATTACTTTTTGTAAATAGGTGATCCGCTACCTCAAGTGGCGGATGTGGGATGACATGGCTATATTATTATACCGTGGAGGAAGGGGGATTCGCCACGTAATCATGTCCCCCTACTCCAAGTAGCGGAAGTGATTAATTCGTGTGATTAAGTTGTTAAACGATGTGGGCTATGGTGCTAATAACATGATTTAATCACTTCCGCTACATGGAGTAGCGGAACATGATTACGTGACGAATCCCCCTTCCTCCACGGTATAACAATATAGCCACGTCATCCCACATCCGCTACTTGAGGTATCAGATCACCCATTTTCAAAAAGTAATCTCCAAACCGCCTAAAAATCTATGCTGGAAACTACAAACCACATAGATAAAAAAATTTTCAATAATATCCATCATTCCTGTTTTTCTTTCATCATACATGTTCCATTTTGAAATCAACATTCAGTTGATAATAGAGAAAAAAAAACCTAATTATTAACCTATTCATTGACGGATCCAAGAATTTTTTTCAGTGGGTTCGCCATTTTTCGACGTTTTAATTAAATAGAACCGGACATAAAAAATTTTTGGGTCGGGTTGACGGTTTAGGTCTTGTAATGTTCTTCGAGTAATAGCAGTGCCATATATTAAGTCAATGATTAAATTAAAAAAACGTAGTCATTAAAGAATTCGAAGGTACATAGTGCATTTTCGTTTAAGATTTCTGAACTCTAGACCAAGCGGAAGTCAAGGGGTCACGCGCCCTTGCGGGGTCCAAGTAGTGGCAGAGCTTGAGGAAAATGAGAGGGGGGCAGAAATTTTAGAAACCCAGAATACATGTTAATTATTTGAAGCAAGGGACGAAACCGCTATTTTTAACTAAATAACATTTCGACCGAAAAATTAACATTACGGAAGGAAAAAGATGGGGGCGGTCACCCTATGCCCCTATTAAGCTTCACCTCTGGGTCCAAGGAGGCGGTCCTGTTGGCTATTCAGCATGCATGGGTCAAGGGGGAAATGTCCGTTGTAGGGTTCGGCGCAACACCCCGAAACCTTAACTAAATGTGCTAAGTTTGTATGACCAAAATTAACTTGATTCGAGAGTTTAACTACTAATAACTACCATTTTGCTTGCTAAGTTTATATGACCTGAAAGTGATTTTAACATGATCATATAGAACTTTATTCATTGATTATCGAGATTTGTCTAACAAAGATCACTTGCAACAATCAAGTTGACAAATTGCTGTGAAAATTACATTAATAATTCACTCTTAAAAACCTTGATGGGTTCATCTAAGGATTCACCCCTAAAATATTAATGGGTTCACCCTATTGTTTAGCTCTTTCGAATTTTTTTTCCTACCAACGAGTAGAAAAACGGTGGGTTCCTGTGAACCCATTCCATACCACCTACGTCCGCCCCTGAACCTATTTACTGGCGTTGAGTTTAAAAAGTATAGTTATTGAAGTTAAAGTATTGTTCTCTTAAAGTTAAAAGTACGAGTCCTACCGATTATGGATTCGTGTAAAAGTTTACCGTTAAAAAGTTAGTCTATACTGTTAAAAAGATAGAAAGATATATCTTCTTTAACATGCAACTTTAATAGAAACAAGAGATCTTATGATCTCAATTAGTCGTACAAAATGATCTGCTACAAACACTATACCAGATCAACTACATATCATGCTCACACTCATGATACTAACAACATCTGTTATAGAAAAACTAATCTACAACAAGAATGAGAAAAACCCTAAAAATAGAGAAGATGAACACACACACATATCAGTGTAAAGAAACTTCTATCTGCTTCTTGGGATGTGTCTACCGATCTTATCTTTAAAGACTTAGATAAGTCGGTTTAATAAACCTCGCTCATCTTATCAGCAGAAGCCCAAAGATCAACAGAGCCCAGCTAAGCAGCCCAGCTACATCAATCTACAGCCCAACTTGCCTTATCAACCCAGCTTCAAGCCCAACCAGAACCTCATTTAAAACATACAAAACAACATTCAAATAAAACAAGTTATAAAATTGAAACTGAATAAAATATAAAAAGAATACAAATACTATTCTTTTTAACACCCTCCCTCAATTTTATAACCCAAAAGCATCAAACATTCTCAACTTGTCAAGTAAAAACAAATGTTGTTGTACTGAAAGTCCTTTTGTTAGAATATCAGCTACCTGATTACTAGATTCTATTGATAATGCTTTAATAATACCTGCAGCTATTTTTTCCCGCAGAAAAAATAAATCAAGTTCAAAATGCTTAGTCCTTGAATGAAAAACAGGATTAGCAGCTATAGCTAACGCTGCATTACTATCACAGAACAATTTAAACGGAAAATATACCTGAATATTCAATTCTGTCAACAAGCTATTAGTCCATAACAGTTCACATGCTGCTAAACACATTGCTCTATATTCTGCTTCAGCAGATGACCGAGATACCGTATTTTGTTTTTTACTTTTCCAAGAGACTAAATTACCTCCAAGAAAAACACAATAACCTGTTACAGACCTTCTAGATTCAAGACATTTCGCCCAGTCAGAGTCCGCATAAGCACAAACATCAAAACCTGTTTCCTTTCTAAATGAAATTCCCTTACCAGGAGCACTTTTTAAATATCTTAGTAAGCTCATAGCAATTCTCAAATGAGATTCAAATGGTTTATGCATATATTGACTTAGATATTGTACTGAATACGAAATATCTGGACGTGTGTGAGATAAATATATTAACTTTCCAATTAATTTTTGAAAATTAGTAACATTAACTAGTTCCATATCATTTTTGTTGCTAGACTTTGTTAACACATAATGTGGTTCAATAGGTGTATTAACCGGTTTACATCCAATTAAACCAAATTCATTTAACAGTTCCAAACAGTACTTTCTTTGTGATAAACAGATTCCAAAATCTGTTCTTATAACTTCAATTCCTAGAAAATATTTTAATAAACCTAAGTCTTTTATTAAAAATTTAGACTTTAAAAATTGTTTTACCTTGTTAATTTCACTTGAACTATTTCCTGTCAAAACAATATCATCCGCATAAACAAGTAAAACAACATAAGCAGAATCTTTATTCATCACAAACAAAGAATAGTCACACTTGCTTTGCACAAATCCAAGTTCCACTAAAACTTCAACTAATTTTTCATTCCACATTCTTGGTGCTTGTTTTAACCCATAAAGAGCATTTTTAATTTACACACTTTGGTTTCATTTTTACTAAAAAAACCTTCAGGTGTAGTCATATAAACATCTTCATTCAAAGATCCATACAAAAAAGCATTATTAATATCAAGTTGATACAAACACCAATCTTTATGTACTGCCAAACTTATAATACACCTAACTGTTTCCATTTTTACCACAGGAAAGAAGGTTTCATCAAAATCTATTCCCTCCCTTTGATTAAACCCTTTAGCCACTAATCGAGCCTTATATCTATCAATTTCACATGTGGACTTGTACTTAATTTTGTAGACCCATTTACAACCTATAGGTTTTCTATCTAAAGGTAAATCTACCAAATCCCAAGTGTGATTGCGATTTAGAGCTGCCATTTCTTCGTTCATGGCATTCACCCAGTTGACATCATGTTTGGCTTGATTATAGGTTTTTGGTTCAATTGACTTATTTAATTCTAAAACAAAACTTTTGTTATCATTTGACAGATTTGAGTAGTTGACCACTTTTTCTATGCCATATTTGACCTTTCCTTCAACGACATAGTCCTGAAAATGTCTAGGAAAATGTGACACTCTACCTGACTTTCTGATGTCTCTATTGAGATCATTAACTCCTTCAGAGTTAATATTTTCATCATATGTATCATCAACTTCCCTTTCCTCACTAGATCTAATGTTTTCAACATGAGGCTGTTGAGAAACTCTACTGCCATCACTGGAAATTGTGGTTTCACAGTTTTGCATGGAAGTATCAACCAAGCCTTTACTAGTGAATCTATCAGATCTAGGAGCAAAGGACTCAGTTGATGATTTTTCTTTATCCCTCATATCACCATTAGGTGATTTTTCTGTATCCCTCCTATTATCAATAGGTGATTTGTCTGTATCCCTCCTATCATCATTAGGAGTTTCACCATTAGAGACATCAGAATGTTTGTGTTTAATGTTATCAAAAAAATTTAGACTTGTAATATGACAGTCATCACTACTAGTTTTATTATTTTCAAAACCAGTTTTAAAAGGGAAAACTTCTTCAAAAAATTTGACATCTCTAGAATAAAAAATTTTGTTTGAGTCTAAACTCATGACTTTATAGCCTTTTGTTAATACAGAGTGTGACATCCAGTACCAGATCGTCCGGCAAGTCCGTACGGTATGTGTACTTTCACTATTTACTATGTGTAAATACAAGTACGTGAACAGTGTTTGTGATAACAGAATTCAAAATACAAGAAACAGTTGTACATATTTAAGTGAAAACTTAAATACTGTGATTACAACACTCAATGATAAACAATAGTTGTGAGTATTTAGGTGAAAACCTAAGTACAATTGACACAACGAACCAAGAATGACAACAGAGTTCCAACAAATAACAAGAACAAGTCGGTTGCGATCTGATATCCATAGATGACAGGAATCAGATGGCCGACAAATCAGTATGAAAACAAGTGAAAACAGGATGTTCAGTTGAGTACGTTGGTGAGAAAACATAATTCAAACACAATTGCAGTGTTATTTCAGAATAACGAACTGACAGTGTGTTTGTGTGGGTGACGATTCACACAAACATGTCTGTGAGTTTAGAGTTCTGAAATAATGACTGGAAAGTATAAAACAAAAGTCGGAAAGCAAAACCATCGTCGTGTTCGTTCGGGTGACGATTCGAACGAATACGCGCGAAGGTGACGCGATCTGACGAAACGAAAATACGACACGAGCGAATTTAAATTAATAGAATAAAATAATTAGCATGTTACAATTTTGAAACTCATCAAATTAAATTAAATTAGCTTCTTTTATTTATTACAATTAATTACGCGTAATTTCCCGGATACGCGACGAAATTGCGAACCGAGCAACAAAAACGAACCCGAACTCACTCGTGGTATAAATACTATGAATGAGTCCATTTTTCTCATTTTTCCATCTCTTCTTCCCCACTCAAACCCTAAATCCCGGTTTTGAAGCCACCATCACCATTTACAACCTTTAAACCTTCATATCTTGGTCATTTCTTCACCAAATCGTCTCATTTTTGAACCTACACGAAGCTCTCATCACCCTCTACACGAAAGTACAAAGAATCCATCATATTGTCCACGAAATCAGAGGTAAACGAGCTGTCAAAGTTGCGAAAATTAGGGTTTTATACCCTTTTGTTGAGCTGGCACTTTCAGCCGGTTATGGGTCCTCCCCCTTGAACCCTGCACTCATACGAACCACCCCTAGTGTACACAACCTTCGAAATCGACCTGGAGCCATGAGATGGGGATGATCTCTGGCCGAACCTTGCGGCTTGTCGAATGAGAAACTCAGACCGCCGTATGACCCTGGCCTAGGGCCGAATGAGGCTTGCCGAACAGTTGGCCGAATGGCCTAGTCGACCACTTTCATTCGCCGGTTATGGTCATTCGCCGTGAGACTTAGTCGGTGCCCAAACCACATTCGCCAACCCTCCCTTCGGCCACCCCATTCGCACAGACTATCCCTCATTCGGCCATAATAACCATGAATCACTCAACCCTCACATAAGCCGACCACTGCCCAGCCAAGCTTGTTTCCACTAGGCCGGTTACTCTAATCCTACCACAGTAGCACCATGCGGCCAAAAACCCTAAGGCAGAAAACTATTTGGGCCAACAGCAATTAATAAGGCCCAAACCCAGTTATTGGGCCATTGTGACTCAACCGGCCCATGGGACTAATCCAGGTCCAACACCATATCACGGCCCAAAGGAAGATTAAGTCCACTCGAACGTTGAGGCCCACATCAGTTTAAGCCCAAGGGTTTGACCCACGTACACTTACACGACCCATTTAAATTGGCCCAACAGTTGGGCCCATTTGACACCTTTCTGGCCCAGCAGCAGTTCTTCCGGCCCATCATGACACAATTGGCCCATTGATCGGCCCAATAGTCTAACTAAGCCCATGTGATCGTATCGGCCCACATGGTTGTTATGTAAATGTAAACATAAAGTTTAAGTAAATTACAAGGCTTTCGACACATACATTAAGGATATATTGATATCTAGAACATTATCAAAGTGTATTTAAAACGGAAGGTGATATTTGTTAAGTACATCAAAACGTTAAAAAGAATGACAACCCTTTGTCATAATGGGGGTTATAACAAGTAAGTTCCTAAGTATTATACTTAGAAAATAATAAGAGTTGAAATTTATATCACATGACAAATTTCAAATCAAGTCCAACTTAAAACATGTAATACTACATATATCAAGATCATCCTCAATTGGACCATGATGGGCATAGTTCATAACAAGTACATAAGGGCCGAAAGATGACTACGACTCACAGTGTTAGCCACTTTAGGCTAACACCTACACATACACACAAACGAGCTCCTACAACTTATACTTTCAAGTAACAAACTACGTTAATCAATACAGGATCGTGAAAACAAACTCAAGTACAAACAAGAGCGCATGCATTACTATTTAAGCTAAGTCAACCCCCAACAACTACAAGGTGAGTTCATATGCCCCTTTTCTTTAATCTTAAATGATTTTAAACTCTCGGAGCTGAGAAACATGCTTAACTTTTATTTACTTAAAAGTTTTATGTTTAACATGTTATTTATACTTTGATTTAGATAATACTTAATTGTTTATTATCGTTTATCATTGTATGCATGCTTGTATGATTATGACATGACAGGGATAACCAGATGAATAAGATAATATATCTTATTAATTCATCAATACATTAGAATAATATAGTTATAAGATTTTTATCTTATAACACTCAATTATTCTTACATAATCAGACAATGGAACAATTACAAGTAAACATATGAATGTTTTAAAGATATTACATATCTTTATATTAACATTCGATACAAGAGTTAAGTAAGTGTATAGGACAAGTCCTTTTAACACTTAGCTTTACAACTCAATACATATTACAAGAGTACAAGGAACAAAGAATGATAATCATGATAATGTAACTTCATGATAACAACATCATTCACTCAAATAATTAACATAACTTAATAAGACAAGTTCTTATTTAACTTTGTTAATATCATGGAGAACATATGACAATGAGAACAATGATACAGATGAACACAATTACAATTAGTTACTATTGACCTGTAGTATTATATCACTTCAATCATGTGCCAAATTGTACAAGTGATCATGTAAGCCCCTTTAATTCGCTGCCCAGTTAGTTTGACGTGACTAAACCGACGATAGCATAGTGGTACCATAGGTTTGACAAACCTCTAGCTTGTAAGGCTAGTATGTTGATCGTATTGATTCATTGGCCGGTAACATATGACCGGTGACAGGGCTACCTCAAGTCAGGTTCTGGAAAGCGACACATGGTGATATTAATTTGCAGTGATAAGTAATTAATCCAGCGGAAATCCTATTGACTAGTAGGTTGAGAAAGTGATCTACTCTCATGTTCACTGCTAGTAATAGATTTCGTTGAGGACACGGTACATACAAAGTGGTAGAGGTAAATCGAATGCATTGTACTCTGATTATGTGAGGATTACAATGGATTCCTTTTAGGCTCTATGCACTATATTTCAAGAACAAATTACAAGTGGTTAACTAACACTCTTAATAATTAAAGGTGTAATGACAGTTAACCCCACGATTATAGAATAATACAAGGATCTGATTAAATAAATCTAATTCCTTAATACAATGAGGGTGTATCAATACTTCGGTTTGATAACTAAACCCCTCTAACTCTATTATTCTACATATGATAAACAGATGAATACATAACGAACAAGTCAATTATTTGGGAGATGGAAATGGATATTCTTAGTTGTATTACAAGTAGTGTGGAATTTGATTGAATATGTGGTGGGATGGCGTCTGGGCTTGACCCTTTCGTATGCCCTATATATAAGCATACTTGATTGAGTGAAATACTACTTGTATATATAACTAAGGAGAGGCCATTGGGTGGAACAAGTAGATTCAATTATTGCAAGTATCAAATATGACATTGTGACTGTGTGCATGAACAATTCAAGGTTTTCAATATTCAAACTTATGAACTCACCACCTAGTGTTGACTTGGTTTTAAATGCATGTTTTCTCAGGTGACGAACAAGTTTAGTCACCAGATTTCAAGATCATAGCTAGAGGACTCTTAGAAGACTTAGCTGCATTTTTGTGTGATCATTACTTTTGGATTGTCAAGAACATTGAATCATATTTTGTAGATCTTGTACAGTTACAAGATATAAACACTTTGATTCTTTTGGATAGATTTACTGGGTTAAATTATGAACGATACATTGTAATTTAACTTTGTAATTCTATATCATTGGCATGTTTACATTTCTCAATTATACATCATGTGTTATGCAAACAATCTGATCAATTGATTATCATTCAAGATATCGCGCCCCGGGAACCCTCCGCCCGACGGGAAAACACGATCCGTTCCCGCCGGCTCGGGGTGTGACACAGAGTAACCAAGAAAAACACATTTCTATGATCTACTTTCAAATTTATTGTTATTATTCAAAATATTTGAAAAACACAAACAACCAAAAACTCTAAGGTGTTGTAAGGAGGGAGGAAAGCCAAACATAAGTTCATAGGGTGATTTTCCATGTAGAACAGAAGTGGGAAGCCTGTTGATTAAATAGGCAGCTGTTAGCACACAATCAGTCCACAATCTAATAGGAACATTACTTTGAAATAACAATGATCTAGCCAAATTCAGTAGGTGTCTATGTTTTCTTTCGGCTATGCCATTTTGTTGAGGTGTATAAGTACATGTGGTTTGATGGAGGATTCCATTTTTTTCACAAAAGACCCTGAACTGGTTATTAACAAATTCTAGCCCATTGTCACTTCTAAAAACTTTTATTACTTTGTTAAATTGAGTTTTAATCAGATTAAAAAATGTTTCAATATTAGAAAATACTTCGTCTTTCCTTTTTAGAAGATATATCCATACACTTCTAGAATAATCATCCACAATAGTTAGAAAGTACTTATACCCCTCTTCACTTGTTATCTTATATGGACCCCATACATCTAGATGTATTAATTGTCCCACCTCAGTTGATTTATGATCACTTAGTGGAAATGGTTCTCTATGCTGTTTTGATTTCAAGCAAATATCACATGGCAGTTCCTTAGTTTTTATTTTAGAATTCTTGTTTAAAACTGAGAGGACTTGGTCAGAAGGGTGACCTAACCTAGAATGCCATAAATTTTGGTTACTAACACTATTAAAACACACCTTTTCAGGCATTTCACCACTTATGTATAGACCATCTATTTGATTACCAGTCACCAAGGTTCTCCTTGTGTGCAAATGCTGAATGTAGCACTTATGTTCATCAAATAGTACACACAGTTTGTTGTCTTTAGCCAATTTAAAAACTGACATCAAATTCACATAATATCCAGGTACCACAAACACATCAGACAGGATCACATTTTCTGTTAGTTTCAAACATCCAATTTTGGTTACTAAGGTATTAGTTCCATTTGGGTGTTTTACAGTTATGTTTAGGTTTGATACATCAATTTTATTAAACATATCCTTTTCTGACATGACCATGTGTTGGTTGGCACCTGAATCAACAATCCAACCAGAATTCATATGTGACATGCAGTTTGTAAAGCTAAAAACAGGTTTTATAAAAACATTTCCAAATGGTATAGTTTTCGGTTCCTTTTAGCTTAAAGTTCACTAGGGTGAGTGAATTGGATTCACTGTGATGAAGATAGAGTGGGTCACTTATATCAAGTTTACTAACTAGAGTCTCGTTTGAGACACTAGCACCAGATGATCCAGACCCAATAGTTATAACTGGTCCAATGTCAGACATGATTATTATTAGTTATGATTTACAAACAAAACACACACTCAGTTGGTATTAACCACACAAAATCACACAGACCACTCCAAGTATAGCACAGATTCACAGATTTTATCCACGAATACTTAGACGCACAAATACTGAGACACAAATGCTCACAAGAAATTATAACAATATGATTTCTTCAAATCAACGAAGCCTTGCCAGTGTTCCAGATTCATCAACACTCTTTGGGTGATCAGACAAGTCTTAACCAGGGAGTTGATTTGGAATTATATTGTTATATCGATCAACCAGTTGTGATATTTGTAAATCTCAGTTCTAGATAAAAAAAAAAAGAAAAAAGAAAAAAGAGAGAAGTTCAAGAACGATCTCACAGTGGGTAGCGCCCAAGTTGGGTGTTCCAGCAGGTTCAAGATCTGTAACCTTCTCTTAGGGTTACAAAATCTGAATAGAAAAACCAGCTAAGACGATTCTAGAAACTTCAGTACGCCTCAGAACTTGTGTGATGGCCTGAGTCTTTATCTCCGATTGAGTCTCCGACTGTAAGACTCGAATATATGGTGTAGATTGACAGCGATTTCTTTCGATCTAATAACCACGGTTTCAGATCTGAAACCCTAGATCCACTCTACGACGACGAACTCAGCGGAAGACTACCTGAACCGCGATGATGACACCAAGAGCACTACGGCTCTGATACCATGTTAAAAAGATAGAAAGATATATCTTCTTTAACATGCAACTTTAATCAGAAACAAGAGATCTTATGATCTCAATCAGTCGTACAAAATGATCTGCTACAAACACTATACCAGATCAACTACATATCATGCTCACACTCATGATACTAACAACATCTGTTATAGAAAAACTAATCTACAACAAGAATGAGAAAAACCCTAAAAATAGAGAAGATGAACACACACACATATCAGTGTAAAGAAACTTTTATCTGCTTCTTGGGATGTGTCTACCGATCTTATCTTTAAAGACTTAGATAAGTCGGTTTAATAAACCTCGTTCATCTTATCAGCAGAAGCCCAAAGATCAACAGACCCAGCTACAGCAATCTACAGCCCAACTTGCCTTATCAACCCAGCTTAAAGCCCAACCAGAACCTCATTTAAAACATACAAAACAACATTCAAATAAAACAAGTTATAAAGTTGAAACTGAATAAAATATAAAAAGAATACAAATACTACTTTTTAATATATACTCTATAGCAATCTATTACTCGTAAAAAAAATTGTGATCTTATTTTTCTGTCCTTTGAGTATAAAAACAAGTGTCGATGAATCGATGATTATTATTTTTTCCCGACAAAAATAAAACTTTGCCTTACAAGTAATTAAATTTAAAAATCTATAAAATTATTTAATTTAAAAATCAGCAAATTTACACCCTATATGATTTAAACTCGCACCTAACTCTTTTTTAATCGCTAAATCAAGCATCATAATTTGACCCCAAAATTCACGCCAATTTATTTGGGTGTGATATATCACATTATGAGTTAAATGCTCCTTCAAAGAAAATAATAATAATAAATAAAAACATAACTAAGATATAGATTTAGCATCTTTGTCATAAAATATGATTAAATATAGGCGTGGCAATGTGAAATCGTAATAAATTGCTCAAATCGCATTTAAGCATAAGGTGTGCCACATCTTACGTTTTTGGCCACTGTGTTTTAAGCATTTTAACTATATCGGTCAAAAATACAATTTTTTATCAATTCAGTCACTGTGTTTTATAGTTTATAAAACTAACATTTTTTTACCCCCAACCATAGTTAGAACTTGGGCCAAAACTGTTATAATAGTTAAGTTTGAGGGGCCAAAACCAACAATTTTCTGAACCACATTGATTGAATTGATAAAAGATTTTATTTTGGGCCGAAATAGTTAAAACAATTAAACCAAGGGCTTCTAGCCTAATGGTTACCCCCTTGGCCTCCCTGTGGGAGGTCACGGGTTCAAATCCCTCCTAATGCGAAATAGGGGTCCTTGGGAGATCAGGGGGTTTTCCGGTGCGGTTTCCTCCTAGGGTGGTGGTGGGGTCTCAACGGAGGTCATGGTAACTAGACCTTGGTGACATGGCCTGGAAATCAGTGGTTCACACGTTAAGATCAAATGTCGTTCAAAAAAAAAATAAAAACATAACTAAGATAGATTTAGCATCTTTGTCATAAAATATGATTAAATGTAGGTGTAGCAATGTGAAATCGTAATAAACAGCTCAAATCGAATTTAAGCTTAACGCGTGCCACGTCTTAACGTGTCCGGAGGCTAAGGTGGAAACCGGATAGCATTGAGCCTGACACTAATTGCGGCAGATACAAGTAGTGTCCTGAGTAATCTTAACTAATGCTAACGTAATCAAATACGTCTCATTATATAATTTATATATCGTTACAGAAAGACATATGATTAATTTTAGTCAATTTCTTGTGACAATTAAGGAATGTCAAAAATAAATAAATAAATAACATTTTAAATTCTAAGTATATATCTATCGTAAGTATCATATTTATATGTGAGATCATAAACTTAAAAACTTACATTTAATCAATTAAAACTAAAATATAATAAAAATAAATAGGGTAAATTTCACTTTTGGTTTTTTATTTTTACCTAAAATTTAAGAGATGATCACTTATGTTTAGAAATTTCAAAAGCAGTCTTTTAAGTTTTTAAACGTTGCAAACTCGGCCCTTTCTTCGTTAACTTTGTTATATATTAACAAAATAAAACCAAAATTTCTAAACATAAAGGACTTTACTGAAAATTTATGTAGATATAAAAAATAAAAGTGAAATTTTCTTAATTACTCATAATTTTTTTTTGACATTTATGTTCCCTATTATGTTAATACTTAACAAAATTAACGTAGAATTAACAGGTTTTGCGGCATTTAGAAACTTAAAGGATTGCTTTTGAAATTTATAAACATAAAGGACGATCTCTTAAATTTCATGTAAATATAAAAAAGGAAAAGTGAAATTTACCCAAATAATAAAATAATGAGTTAATGACAACAATATATAATCAGCTTATCTATGAACTTTGGTGTTAGTGTACTTTAGTCTTTTGTATTGGGAAAAAATAAATAAATTAATAATATGAATATACTTGAGTTTGTAGGAAGTAATTCTAAATTTCTAACACTCTTGTGGGAGTGTATGTTTCACATTAGCTTTTTACTTTTTTTCTTACAAACTTATTTGACCTCAAACATGAGTAATTCGCATCCTTCTCACATTCTCCCTCATTCCTATACCTACCTTTAATTTTATTTAATAAATATATTATTATTACTTAAGAAATATATTAAATAAATAAAAGTATATAATTAAATTATTAATCAAAAAGAAATTTACGTTAAATTAAAACAAAAACAACCTACAAGAATAAATAAAAAACAACAATGCAAAGTTAATAGATTAAAAACATAAATAAACTACTACTATTCGCCAAACTATGTTATACTAGACTGATATGTATTGCCTAGTAACCTCGTGGCTAGATAAGCTTTTAAACCTATTTAGACATGTTTGAAATTGTGACGGTACTTCATTATTGCAATTGGTGATTTAAGTTTGTGCTCTCATGTGACCAATTAGTTATACCACAACCTTCATTCTTGGTTTTTTAGATATTTTGTTGAATAAACTTTTACGCTAGACCTACAAAACTTATGTGGACATTCGAGGGCAATACGCTCATCAATATTATGTATGTATCTATCACATTAGTCAACTGAAGTGTCGTATATCAATTAATGAATGACAATTGTACCCTTTTGTCTTCGTGATAGCCCATTTCTACCCACGTCATATCTTTGTATAAGTATATATAAATTGTTTAGATTTATCTGCTTAAGTTATATCTAAAACAATGTGATTTAAAGATGTATGCTTACCCTTAGTGGCGGACCTAGGAATTTTTTTATGAGGGTCGGAAATTTTGCCAAGATAATTATTTGTTATTAAATTTTTTTTTATTGGACCAATTCGAACGAGGCCGGGTTGGATCACCCAAAAAATGATGAAACTAAATTAAATCACAAATACATAATAAAAGTACGCCAAATCATCCGGTTAATTAGGATGACTGATGATATGATAAAATTGGTTTTACTTCGGCAGAATTCGAATGAATACTATTCAAATCAACAAATTCAAAATTCAACTAAGCTTTATTTTGAAAAATGTTCCATATTACCTAAATATATACAAATTATACACACATCAACTAAGTTTCTAATCATCCTAACAAGTTTCAACTTTTGAAATTGTACAATAATCACTTAATCTATAAATTGCGGTGTATACAAGTAAGTTACTGTTCTAGTTTATTTTTTGGGAAGAACCGAACACAAATTATGATAGTTAAATTCAATCACTCGATATACAAATTGGTTCTTTTTTTTAAGTTGGGCTATGAGTGATTAGGTATTGAGTTGAACTTAAATTGTTAATTGGGTTTAATCATAGGTAATGCATATTGCGTTATTTGGGTATCATTTTATAAGTTTTGGTTTTAAAATGGTTTTAGAATGAGCTTTATTGGTGCTGTCAAATTTTTATGGGGGTCGGAAGAAAATTTTCTTGGGGGTCGACCGACCCCCATCCCTACAATATGAGTACGCCTCTGCTTACCCTGAACCATTTATCTAAAAAAAACTCTTATCATACAGTGTTCTTGAAGTAAAGTAATAGTTTCACAAACATATCTATCCATCCTCACAACCTTTTATCTATTTAGTGAAGTTCAAACAACTGTATGGGAAGATCTTACATGTCATCTAAAATCAAAGTTTAAAATGTTGTTAGAAAATTTACTGAAAATTTAAAGGGATTTCATCACGAGTGCTGGATTTGAAATGTATGGATGGAAATAATTAAATGTGTGAAAAGAGGATTGATTGTTGAGTGTGAACATGACTAAGGTATAAAGAAGTATTTATAGTTGGGAGTAAAAACTAAAAAAAGTAACTCTTAGAAGAAACCCCCTACTTTGCAAGTGTTTTGAACAGAACAAATCCAACTGTTTCTTATAAGAAAATTCTAATCGAGCTTATTAACTCATATCTTTAAGACTTATGAGAATCATGAAGTGATAAGTTTTTAGACATGAAATATAGATCATATCCAGGTTTGAAGAAGCGGAAATTAAATTTTTGGTTTTTTTTAACAACTATTTTTTGAATAACTGATGAATCACTGGAGTATCATTGTATCACCAGTAATAGCATCCGATCATATCTACCACCAAGTCACGAGTTCTGCCAGAAACTCAATTGATACTTAAAAAAACCCTCTTGTGGGATTCGAACCCAAGACCATTTGGTTTCCGAATCTTATCTCACCACCAAGATACCGTTAGACTATACTACCTTTTGTAATTAAATTTTTGGCTCGTTTAATTTTTTTTAAAGATGTCACAAAAAAATAAAATAAAATAAAATAAAAATTAAAAGTATTTTGTTTGCTTTTATGGGTGCAAGTCCTATGTTTCATACATGAGTTGACTAGTCTTTTTAAGTAGGAAGTTTTCCAGAAGCATGTGAACATTCTCGGAACGTCTCACTCGCTGCTCGCCACACACGACTCACTAACTCGGTCACGCTTACGTGGTCCGTGACGAATTGACAGTTGCCATTATTTACACTTTCACCCCATTATTCTCCACTTCTTCTATTTCACCCCCTTGATTTTAATTCTTTTCAATTCCCCAGTGCCTCTCCCGGATTCCCGGAATCATCTAAGGTCACTTTCGTCATTTACACACTTTGGTCAAACTAATGCAAGTCAACACTTTGTAACCTATAAATACCACATCCTCAATCAACTCTTTCATTCTATCAACTTTCATTTCTTTGTACTTTTACACCAACATCCCATAAATAGTCTTTTTGATCCCATTTTCATTATTAAAGATGGTATATTTACCGATGAAGAGATCGCGAGAAGACAAACTCGACTCGACGATAACAAGCACGGCGAATTACTTGATACTTCTTTCAAGTATGCCCACAAGCACCAAACCATATGATGCTACTCGGATATTTGAGTGCAAGACATGTAACCGTGAGTTCACGTCTTTCCAAGCACTTGGAGGTCATCGGGCTAGTCATAAAAAGCCGAGGCTTGTTGATGGTAATACGGAAGGTCATCATGACCAGGGCTTATCGTCTAAGCCCAAATCACACAAGTGTTCGATTTGTGGGCTTGAGTTTTCGGTAGGACAAGCGTTGGGTGGACATATGAGGCGGCATAGGGCGGTCGTAACCACTGACGACCGCCCTACTCCGGTGATTGATGTGTCGTCGCCGGTGGTGAAGAAAGTTAATAGTAGACGGGTTTTTAGTTTGGATTTGAATTTAACGCCGTTAGAGAATGGTTTCGAATTTAGGGTTGATGATGAGAAGGTGACTCCAATCACGGTTGACTTTTTCTTATGATTGGAGTTTAATGCATTATCGTTGAGATTTTTATTTATTTATTTATTTTTTCTTTCGGAATTTAGTGTAGATCGTGACTTGATGAGTTAGAGAGTTTTTTTTTTCCTGTTTTGTAACCATTAATATTTATTTTACATATATTCTATTTTTTTATTGCATGAATTTTAAAGAACAAATATTTACTGTTTGTATTAACATTTTTTTATTTAAAAAATAAAGATTGATGAACTTAATTACGTAGTGAAGATATACCCACAGGTATGATGATATAGCCACTAAAATGATTGTTTGAAATATAACGATAATTCAACAAATGATTGTGATAGTTTGGTATTTATAAGTGTGTTCACATCATCCTAACTCAAACTTAATTTTTTATTAAAAAAATAATTTATTTTTTTCAACTTTACTATCTAACCAAACTTATTTCTTACATATGTGATATATTCAAGCCCAATTTAACTTATTATTATATAAATATTATTTATGATTATTTTTAAGTTATTAGACAATAATTTCATAACAAATACATGAATTTTGTTAATTAATCTTATAAGTTATAATGCTAAACCTTTTAGATAATACGTTTTATAAAAGATCTAACGAATAAATAATATAGTGGCATATGGAAAATAAGCTAAACATATAAATATTTTTTGTATTTATATATAAATATTATTTATGATTATTTGTATGTTATTAGACAATAATTTCATAACGAATTGAATACATGAGTTTGTTAATCTTATAAGTTATCATGCTAAACCTTTTAGATAATAAATTATATAAAAAAATCTAACACATAAATAATATAGTGGCATATGGAAAATAAGCTAAGCATATAATTATTTTTAGAACTTATTTTACAATAAAAAACAATTTTTATAACAACTTTTCTAATAAAACTTGTATCCATATGTTTATAAAAAATAATTGTGTTTTTACTAAAAAAAATAATAATTTTCAAAAGCTAATAAAAAATAAATTACATTCAATTGAGTCAAATCAAGCCAATCTTAACACAAGTTCCGCTTGGTTACAAAACAAGTTAGCATGACTGGTGATTGTATTCATAAGTTCATTTGATACTATTATTTTTGCTTTTTAATACTTTAGTTTTAATGTTTTCTGTTATTATTTTTTATTTTTTTTAATATTTGATTATTAAATTTCTCTTTTGTTAACATTATGTTTTTTTATTAATTATTTGTTTTAATAGTAATTTTGATGTATCATTATTGTGTAGGTGTTTACATTTGGTTTTTTGACATTTTTTTCAATTTTGAAATCAGTTCTTATCACAAAGAGATTGTATGTGGTGTTTTTTTATTTTAAGTTTTGTTTATGGTATCTTTATTCTTATCATTGTGTCATTGTATGTGTATATATTTGTTTAAATTTCTGTCGAAGTCTTTTAAAAACCAATTATTCAAAACTCAACGAAAAAAGATATTGTTAAATCTACGTTAAAAGAAGCATACACGTCATGCAAGTCAATTACATCTTTTGAATGGAAAACAAAATACATGGAATAAACAATAGTGGGTGGTTTGGAATTTCTGATAAAAAGAATTGTGTATAAGGACGGCGACAGACCCAAAATTTCTTTTTCACGAGTGGCGGAAATTTTTTAGGTTTGTTGGTGTTCAAGTGGATTGGGGTGGATCGGGTCGGTCACGTTAAAAAACAATAACCAAACTAAAATTCATATATAAAGACATAATGAAAATACAATGTATAAGAAGACGAATCTAAGTAACTCTTTCTGCATAAAAAAAATTACCGCTTAAATTCACATAAGCAATTCGATTACGCATATTTAACTTCAAGTATTATGTTAATATGTTATTTAAATTAATAATATAAGTTTTTATAATGGACTAATCAGGGGAGGCCCAGATAATTGGGGTGCCTAGGACGAGTCAAAAAAAGGACCCTTGGTGAATTCGAATATTAAAGTATGGATATTCAAAATAATTGAAAATTGTTAATACAAAAAATTGAACCATATTCGCAACCGAAAAAAAAACGAATGGTGAATTCGAATATTAAAGTACGGGTATTCAAAATAGTTGAAAATTGTTAATACAAAAAATTGAACCATATTCGCAACCGAAAAAAAAAACGAACCGAATTCTGAATTCAGTTTTCGATTTGATTTCTAGCTGTATCCGAATTATGAAGTCGGTTCCTAACTGTATCCGAATTTCGGTTTCGGTATGGTTATCAGTTCCATTTTTTTTTAATTCATTTTGTTTAGTTAACCGATTAAAGCGAATTCAGATTTAAATATTTTTCTTTATAATATATAAGGTTGAATTTGGTTTATTTGGATTGGTTTATTCATTTTTAATTGGTATATTCAATTGAATTTGGTTTTTAACCGGTTTAATTGTTGTTTGACTTATTATAATTAGTACTAAACTTTTTCAACTAATTTATTAATTAATATTTATAAATCAAAAGTTTAATGGAGGCAATTGCAAAATTTTACGAGAAACGATCATGATTTTAACATATATATACTACTAAAAAAATTATTAAGGTGGACAACGGCTCCTCCTAGGCTGCATGTGGGTATGCCAGTGTATATGGTCTGATCTAGTAGGAAGAGATTTTTTTAGCAAGAGTAATAACCAATAAAAATTTGACATGTGTTATGTTAAAAATATAAAAACAAAATAGAGTACATAAAAACAAAATTAAATACAAAAAATCCAATACCAAAAATAAAAATATAGTACACAAAAACAAAAATACAGTACCAAGAAACAAAAGTACAGTATAAAGAAATCATGTACAAGAAATACAATACAAAAAAAAAAAAAGAATACAATTTAAAATAAAAATCTTGTAAAAAATATGATTTTATATGTCAATTATCCTTAATTCCTTTTTTTGTATCAAATCCTCATTGATTCTTGTTATTTTATTCAAAAATATCTTGTTATTTTAAATTTTTAATTTTCCACGTAATTTATATCTTTATGAAAGAATGACCTCTGAAAATTTTAATTTTTTTCCTGGGAAGTTTTGTAACGTGTGTACATCACATACGCATAGAGGCACGCGGATGCTTAATCGTCATAAAGAAACAACCATGAAAATCATATAAGCATATGGTTTTTGACAGATTAAGTGGAGTAGAAAACAAAGTCATCGTTACCTAATCAACTTAAAAATAAATATGTTAATTTAGTTTGAATCTTATTTATAAACATATGGTTCACATTGAAGTTAAATAAAAAGATTTAGTTTTAAATAAATTAATCAATTTTAATATGTTTTAGTATGAACAATATATTTATTTTTAAGAGTACAAATGAATGGTTTAGATAAAATTTAAAATTTTCTCTGAAAGATTGAGTTTTTATATGAATTTATATATATACTATATATAAAATATTAGCAATACATCACATGCCGTCTTTCTAGCATAGTTACATCATATTTGACACATGATGTTTTTATAGACTATTAATATGAGATACTTAACAAATTAAAAGATTAACCTTATTTTATACATTCAATTGTGTAATCAAATAATAATTTGTCTATATAAACATATAAGAATACTATACATATTTAAATGAGAACCAACAAATTCTTATAACAAAACAAAAACTATTTTAATAGCAAATATTTAAGGGTTATAAACGAAAATTTCTTTTACTTTAAAAAGTTATTTTTTATGCCATTTAATTCATAGGAACATAAATAGTTCATTCAGTTTTCAACTAACATTAATTCTTAATTAAATATATGTATGTAGGTCTATACATTCAATACAAAACTAACAAGTTTTAAAAAAAACTAAAAACAAACAATTATAATCACATAAATTAAGTGATATAAAAGTAATTCCACTTTAAGTAGAGTGAAGTTACTTTTATAACAAAGACAGAAAGTTATGACTATAAATAATATTTTTAATTGGACTCGTCCTAAAATAAATAAATGTGATTAAAATACTAAGAATTGCTCCTCACAACCAATTCTAAAAACAATTATTTCCAATTACTGTTGGATGAGGACTCAAATCTCATGGGCAACAAAAAAAATGAAATGAAAAAACTCTATAAAACCAAAGTAATAAATTTAAGAATATATATACTTTTTATTATTATCTTTTATTTAAATTGTTATACCATAAACGGTCAGAAATTTAAGTGTCGTGTTGAATGAAAAACCCGATCCCTTCTATTGAAAGATAAGGCATTTTACCAATTAATCTAGATTATAATTTTTTTTAATAATTTAATTAAATGCATTTTGCAAATACACTTCTGTGTGTATACGAAAATATTATTTTGTGGCGAGATTAGTGGAGGTTTGACAATGTGGATGAACACTTTGGCCAGCTAAATCCGATCTGATTGTTGTTCCAGTTGTAGTGTAACGCATAAACTTAAATGACATAAAAATCATTAATACATCTTTAAAATTAAAAAAAAAAGTATTTATTAAGAAATTAATTTATAATTATTTATTTTAACTAAATGACTCAGAAGCGTGTGTTGCCGTGTGTTTACATTCGGACGAACCTGTTTCTAATAACTTGTGCGAACCAATTTTTTGAAAATAATTAACGAGCATTGTTTTGCGTTAAAGGACTTCAATGGACTCTTATTGCACGCAGGTGACCAAATTTTCAAATAATTTGGGCGAAAACTAACATGGATATGTAAATGTCAACATAATTATAAAAACAATTTTGCATAATTAAAACTTAAAGTAAATTACAGGAATGATCATTATGGTTTGTCAGTATTTTTTGGTCAATATGTTTCATAAATTACTCATATAGTCCCAAACTTTAAACATTTGTAACACATATAATTCTTATATGAGGGTAATTTGATGACCTAAGTACTATATGTGTTACAAATGTCTAAAGTTTTGAAGCATATGTGTAATTTATAAAACCTAGAGATTAAAATTGAAATAATATCAAACCAGATTGACCATATCAGTAATTTACTCTAAAACTTAAAATTTAAAAACACCATAAATAATCGTTATGATGAGAGACGACCTCAAATCTAACAATTAATGAGGTTATACTCGAGCCACATCCACATATACCTCATTTAGTCACTTGAAGAGGCGAGAAGCCTAAACAAGCTGTTGCTATATGTCACACCCCCAATTTCCCACTTGTGGTGTCAGTCCACGTGGGTGTGACGTGGCCAGGAATCACAGCTCTAACTCATATCAGTCCACGTGGGTGTGACGTGGCCAGGAATCACAGCTCTTGGTCATATAGAACGACTTCTATATGAGTTACACAATCACACAGTTTGCAAAACCAAACAAGTTTATATAAGTATGCAGCGGAAAATGTAAATCATCAAATACATATGTAGCAGCGGAAAGTAATTGTTGAAATAAACACTACAAATGATTAAATTGTTATAAAAACGTAGCAAATGCACACAAGCCTAGGACATGAGTCTAAATGTAAGCTTGACTCCTTAGTGTGTCCTTGTGAGCGTCCTAGCGTGTGCTCCATTAGTTACCTGAGAATACATGCGAAAAGTGTCAACTAAAAAGTTGGTGAGTTCACAGGTTTAGACAGACAGAAATTGTAGACAGATATATACTGGACATGTTTAGGTTTAGTTGTTGGATCTACGATCCGTGAGTGTGTCATGTCATCTTACCGAAACTAGACTGTTCTCGTTTGCCTCCGCGAGTCATCGCTGAACTCGCAATTCACATCGATTATTACACTCGTTATGACCTCCAGTCAAAGTTGTTGCCGAGTGGGGCTAGTCAAACCCAGTAGTACTACGTAATAACGACTCGTTCGTAACAATTAACGGTAAGGATAAGTGAGGGCTTTATGCGATAATAGTTACACTAAAAAAGAAATGGTTTCACAACATACCAGTCATACATCTAAAACAGTTGCATAGTATTCTCACCCCAAGATTGAGTAAAAGCAGTTAAAGAGTAAAAGTGGGGCCGTAAACTCACCTGAGTTTAGATATGCGTTAGCTCAAAAGAGTACGTGTAGCTCGCCGGCTAGTAGTCACCTATATCACATAGGTACTATGAGTTCGTGTTCACATATGTGGGTCTCACCGGACCGCGTTAGTGTTCAACAACACTAAGTGGTTACATAGGTCGAGTTGACCGTGTTTAACCGTGTCGATCGTGTTTGACCTAACGACCCGTTGGTGACGGTTTGGATCAAGTGTTCGTGTATCGTGCGGTTTTAGTGTCGTGTGAAGTGTACGGATACCAAATTCATTCCTATGAGGAAACTTACTATTTATGGTAAGTTCCTATTTTAGGAAAGTTTCCATATTTGGCAGGTTATGCATAAAATCATATTTCGATTATTCTAATATGCATATTTATCCTAAATGAGCATGTTATCACATAGCACATAGATACACATAGCCGGTTTAGCATAGTTTGCGCGTAAAAGTTTCCATTTATGGAAAGGTACTAAAATGAGCATGTTTAACCAAGATTAGTAACAAACCTTTTCTAAAGATCATTACCCTAGTCCTAAATTATCATAAAATCATATTCGTTTCAACAAACATATTGCTATTCATAGACTTTGTAAAATAAAGTTTCTATTTATAGTAATAACCATAAAAATCATATTTTCAATAATTCTAATCATCCCAATGCATCAATAATCATCATATTAACTTCTAAACGTCATACAATCACTAAATGAACATGTTAGACCCAAAACATCATCATGCATTTTACCGATTTGCAACATGGTGACAAAAAGTTACTATTTATAGTAACGTTCACAAAAATCACACTTTTGACTATCCTAGACATTTCTATGCATCAAGTATCTATCACAATAGTTTCTAATCATCATTTTAAGCATAACATTTAGATCTAATCACATGCATGTGGTCATTTTATTAAGAATACACACTTTGTAACATAAAAGTTACTATTTTTAGTAATAACCACATCTATGACATTACTCGACCATGATCAACATTCTAAACACATGGAACATCGTCAATAACACTTTTAATAACACTTCAATACTGAAAATTACTCAAATCATTGAAGATCATACATGCATGTTGATTAAAGTGGCCATTTCATCACAAAATCAACAAATCAACACCACAATCAATCAAGATCATCATGGATCGTTATAGAATCATCAAATCAGTAAATAAATCACACAATAGCATATCTAAAACATCAAAATTTCATGACAATGTTGGTGATGATGATGCATGTGGCCAAAATGGCTTGCATGTGCTCCTATATGTGATTTTAGGCAAGATTAACCATAGAATCTACCTTACAATGCTTTAGAACGCCTTGAAACGAATTGAGCAGGCTTGTAGAAGTCCTGGATGCTGCTGGAATGCTACAAATCGCGAGTAGAGAGTAGACACGGTGTTCTTGAGCCTCGAACCTTCAATCTCTCCTTAGATTGCCTTCAAACTTGCTCCCCAAAGGTTCCAAATGGTTCGAATGGTGCTCACAGAGTGTTAGAGACCGGAGGTGGCGAGTTGCAGTCGAGAGAAATGGTGTAGGGCGGCAGAAATGATTATCATTGGATTTATAAAGATTTGATGCGTATAGGGGTTGTCGCGTACCGCGGAGACTGCACAAAAAGCATCTCCGCGTACCGCGGTGATTAAAATAATAATTCTGTTCCCGAAACACGCCGCGTACCGCGGTGGTTGAAGATGATCGGTCGTCGCGTACCGCGACGTTTTCGGAGAATTCAAATTCTCCCGCTTGAGCTTCGCGTACCGCGAAAGCCCAATTGTATGCCCATCGCGTACCGCGATGGGTCTCGGCTGAGCCCAATAAGTCCAATTTCATTGTTTTGAACCGAATCTTTCATATTTCTCGAATACGATCATCGTTTCTCAACACATTGGCTTTGTTCTAACTAAATTAGGTTCACCGAACCTAAGTGCAGTGTTTTCGTGTTTCCGTTTGATTCGTTCACCAACGTTCGTCATTCAAGACACGTGCGAGTGTTGTGCGATAATTCCTCGAATTATCGGCGTGTTCAGACTGTTGTGCCACGTGTCACACTAAATGCATTTATTCTAGTGCCACGTATGAAATAATTAATAAACATTATTATTAAAATAATAGAGTTGCTGACCTGGAAATTACGAGGTGTCACATCATCCCCCAGTTATTGGGAATTTCGTCCCGAAATTCAGTTCATGTGCCGGTGTTGGCTTGTTCGGCGAATAGGTGAGGGTATTTCTTTTTCATTTGATCCTCCCGTTCCCAGGTGTATTCCGGTCCTCGTCGTGAGTTCCATCGAACTTTTACAATGGGTATCTTACTATGTTTCAACTTCTTGAGTTCCCGGTCCATAATTTCCACCGGTTCCTCTATGAAGTGTAGTTGTTCATTGATCTGGATTTCCTCTAAGGGAATTGTGAGAGTTTCGTCCGACAAACACTTCTTGAGATTTGAAACGTGAAACACGTTGTGTACGCTACTTAGTTCCTGTGGTAGCTGTAGTTCGTAGGCCACCGGGCCTATCCGTCTAGTGATCTCGAAAGGTCCAATGTAACGAGGGTTTAGTTTTCCTCGTTTCCCGAATCGAATCACTCCCTTCCAAGGCGAGACTTTAAGTAGTACTTGGTCTCCCACTTGGAATTCTAAAGGTTTGCGCCTTTTGTCGGCATAGCTCTTCTGTCGATCCCGAGCTGCTGCCATTCTGTTGCGTATTTGCACGATCTTTTCAGTTGTTTCATGCACAAGTTCGGGTCCGGTCAGTTGGCTTTCCCCAACTTCCGCCCAACAGAGTGGTGATCTGCATTTACGCCCGTAAAGTGCTTCAAACGGTGCAGCTCCAATGCTTGTGTGGTAGCTGTTATTGTACGAGAACTCCACTAAAGGTAAGTGAGTCTCCCAGCTGTTACCGAAATCAATTACACATGCCCGAAGCATGTCCTCCAAAGTTTGGATGGTTCGTTCACTCTGACCATCCGTCTGTGGGTGATAAGCAGTACTCATATCCAACCTCGTCCCGAGTGCCTTGTGTAAGGACTTCCAAAAGTGAGCCGTGAAACGGCTGTCTCGGTCTGATATTATGGAGGTCGGGACTCCGTGTCTGGATACGATTTCCTTCAAGTAGATTCGGGTCAACTTTTCCAATTTATCAGTTTCTTTGATCGGCAGGAAGTGTGCCGATTTCGTAAGTCGGTCTACGATAACCCAGATGGTATCGCAACCACTTGTGGTCTTTGGTAGCTTTGTGATGAAATCCATGGAAATCTGTTCCCATTTCCATACCGGGATTTCTGGTTGTTGGAGTAATCCCGAAGGCTTCTGGTATTCTACCTTGACCTTTGAGCAAGTCAGACACTTACTCACATACGTTGCGATTTCTGACTTCATGTTAGGCCACCAATAAGTTGCCTTTAGGTCATGATACATTTTGTCAGAGCCTGGATGTACTGAGTATCGGCTCTTATGAGCTTCATCCATTACTACCTTCCTTAAGTCTCCGAATCGTGGAATCCAAATACGGTCCAGCAGGTAGTAAGCTCCGTCGTCCTTTTGTTTCATCTGTTTATCCATCCCTCTCATGGCTTCGAGAGTGAGGTTCTCGGTTTTCAACGCTTCTTGTTGTGCGACCCGGATTTGGTTAGGTAATTCGGAGTGTATGGTGAGTTGTAGCGCGCGCACGCGTTTGGTTGTTTCTTTCCGGCTTAGTGCGTCGGCGACTACATTGGCTTTACCGGGATGATATTTGATTGCACAATCATAATCACCTATCAGTTCGACCCATCTGCGTTGTCTCATGTTCAGCTCCTTTTGGTCGAAAATGTGCTGTAGGCTCTTATGATCAGTAAATATTGTGCACTTGGTGCCATACAGATAATGTCGCCAGATCTTTAGTGCGAACACTACGGCTCCCAACTCTAAGTCGTGAGTTGTGTAGTTCTTTTCGTGCACTTTCAATTGTCGTGACGCATATGCTATAACTTTCTCGCGTTGCATCAGCACGCAACCGAGTCCTTGCTTTGAGGCGTCACAGTACACCACAAAGTCCTCGCACCCGTCTGGTAGCGATAAGATTGGTGCACTGCACAACTTCTGCTTCAACAGGTCGAAAGCAGTTTCCTGTCTTTCTCCCCATTCGAACTTCTTGTCTTTATGCGTAAGGGACGTCAACGATTGTGCGATCTTCGAGAACCCTTCGATAAACCGCCTGTAGTACCCGGCCAATCCTAAGAACTGTCGCACCTCAGTTGGAGTCTTAGGCGCTGCCCAATTCTTGATTGCCTCGATTTTGGCTGGGTCTACGTGTATCCCTTTCTCGTTTACTACGTGTCCAAGGAACTGAACTTCGCGAATCCAGAAATCACATTTGGAGAATTTCGCGTATAGTTGTTCCTTCTTTAGTAGTTCTAAGACACGTCTCAAGTGATCGGCATGTTCTTCTTGAGTCTTCGAGTAGATCAAGATGTCATCTATGAATACGATTACGAACTTGTCGAGATACGGTTTACACACCCGATTCATGAGATCCATAAATACGGCCGGTGCGTTAGTCAACCCAAATGGCATGACCAGAAATTCGTAATGTCCGTACCGCGTCCTGAATGCGGTCTTTGGTATATCGTCCTCTTGTATCCTGAGTTGATGGTAACCCGATCTCAGATCGATTTTCGAATAGAAGCTTGACCCTTGCAACTGGTCAAACAGATCGTCTATTCGAGGTAGAGGGTATCGGTTCTTGATCGTTACCTTGTTCAATTCCCGGTAATCTATGCACATACGGAATGAACCGTCTTTCTTTTTCACAAACAAGACCGGAGCTCCCCATGGTGAGAAACTCGGTCTAATGAATCCTTTATCTAATAACTCTTGCAGTTGATTAGATAGTTCCTGCATTTCAGTAGGAGCCAGTCGATATGGTGCCTTGGCTATCGGTGCTGCTCCTGGCGTTAGATCTATCTGAAACTCCACTTGCCGTGCCGGTGGTAGTCCCGGTAGATCGTCAGGAAAGACTTCTGAATAATCGCGAACAACAGCAATGTCTTCAATCTTTCGTTCCTTCTTTGGTTGTTCGGAAATAAGAGCCAGGATAGCCGTGTATCCTTTCTTTAGATATTTGCTAGCCTTCATGCATGACATGATGTTTAGGGGTATCCCGCGTCGTTCTCCTTGGATTGAGATCTGCTCACCACTCGGTAACGTAACTCGTACGACCTTCTCGTTGCACACGATCTCAGCATGGTTTGCAGATAACCAATCCATTCCAATCACCACGTCGAAGCTTCCGAGAGTTACTGGCATCAGGTCGATCACCAGCTGATGGTCTGCCAGTGTCAGAACGCATCCTTTGATGATGTGTTGTGTTTCGATGAGTTTTCCATCCGCTAACTCTACGGTATACTTATAATCTAGTGGTGTTGGTGTCATGTCAAGCAATTTGCTAAATTCACTAGAGATAAAACTCCTATCGGCACCGGTATCAAATAATATACTAGCGTAGACATTATTTAAAAGAAACGTACCGGTGACGACGTTCGGATCATCTTTGGCTTCACCGGATCCAATCACGAATGCCCGACCCCTAGCCGGGTTGCCTCCTGCGTTCTTGTTTTGCGGACAGTCTCGGCGCATATGTCCGGGCTTGCCGCAAGTGAAGCACCCCTTCAGTGTGTTATCCTTGTTGGGGTTAGGGTTGGGGTTTGATCGGCATTCCTTGGCCAGGTGTCCGTTCCTGCCACAGTTGCTGCACCGAACTCTTCGGCATGGGCCGTGATGGTGGTATGAGCAGTTGTTGCATTTGGGGTTGTTGCCCCGATATCCCCCTTTGTCTTGATTGTTTGGTTGTGTGGCAGTGAAGACTTTGGCTGGTGTTGGTCGGTGTTGAGCTGGTGGTGGTGGTGAGAAAACACGGTTGTTGTTGGGTTCCCACTTTCGCTTGGGCTCTTGGGGTTTTAGGTGTTCACCCCTTTTTGGCAGTTTCCCCTGGGCTACCGCCTGGTCAGTTAGCTTGTGCGCCAAGCGAATCAGTGGTTGGACGGTGGTGTGATTGGCTGCTGTCACCGTGCTCTGTATTTGCTCGGGCAATCCACTAATGAATTGCTCTATCTTTTTGTACTCCGGCGTCACCATTGCCGGGCACAGCTTGCACAGTTCGTGAAATCGAGTACAGTATTTCTCGATCTCGGATCCCACCATTTTGTGCGTCCAGAATTCTTCTTCCAGCTTCCGAATTTCGTCCCGAGGACAATACTCCTCGTGGAGCATTCTCGTAAAGTTCTCCCATGGGATGGAGTTTGCAGTATCCAGTCCGAGTGTCTGGACATGAGAGTTCCACCAGGTGAGGGCCGGTCCCTCCAGTACTCCTGTGGCATATTTCACTCGGTTCCCGTCAGAGCATTCGGCCATAGAGAAAACCGATTCCACCTTCTCTATCCATCGGAGCAGTCCCACTGCCCCTTCAGTGCCCTGAAATTTGTGAGGATGACAGCTTAGGAATGCCTTAAATGAGCATCCCTTTACCGCTCCTCCCTGGGGTCCTGTGCATCGGTAGTTTAATACAACGTGTTAGTATCTAGGCTGTCTATTCTATGCTAGTTACGTTAGGCAAAAGCTAATACCGTTGTTAGTGCCACTCGTCTCACTGGTGTGACGGTTGGCTTCGTACTCTGCGAGTACTTTGTTGAATTTTCGTTCGACCATCATGTCGATCCGTGCCTTTTCGGCCTTGCGTTTGAGTCGTAGAGCGTTGTTTCCTCTTGCAGACATGTTTCTATATAGAGGGGTTAGAATGTTAGTCATCATATGCTAAGTGTTAGCTCAAGTTAGAATAGTTGTCATGTCAAATGTCACGTTAGCTATCGTAACAAAGCTTCAAATAACAGTAGTAATAATAAAACAGATAATCATAATAAAGCATAATTTCCATTAATATCAATCTTGAAGTACAATAATTTGAAAAGAAAGTACAATGCGAGTTCTCCGAGCACATCCCGCTCGTCTAGGCTAAAATAAGATAAAAGGAAAGACAGTACAAAATAAGGAAAATCTACTAATCCGAGTCCATGGAGACATGGGAGATGTTACTAGCTGCGTCCCCATCCTCGTCATCGTCCTCCTCCGGATCCTCGTCGGGATCCTCGTCGAACTCTCCTTCCTCGAGATCTTCGGCCTCGAACTGTGGCCCGTCATCCTCAGCTGGCGGTTCCTCAACAAACTGTGCCGCCCATGCGTTAAGCATGGCGTCACTTGCCTGTACCATAGCCTGAGTTTCGGCTATATCTGTCCGATTCTCGGTAATACGCCCGTCATGCTCCTGCATGACATCAACTATCTGCCCATGCTGGGACATGAGCTGAGCCACTTGGAGACGTAGTGTCTCCACCGTCTCCTCTAGCCGATCCTTCTCCTCCTCCAGCCTGTCACTTCGCCTTTCCAGGCGATCGTTCTTCTCGCGAAGAACACGCACCTCGTCGGATAGTTCGGCACTCCTCCGAAACTCCCGCCGGGTTACGGCCACATGAGCCGCGAAGGCTCTCTCCATCGGCATCCCAAGTGCCGGTAGTCGCGGACCCTCAGAGGTATCACCTCTGTATCGCGGGGTAGGCACCCGCTCAGCCACGATCCACTGTAGTAAGAGGCTAGGCAGCCATCCCCAGTCTGTCACACCCCCAATTTCCCACTTGTGGTGTCAGTCCACGTGGGTGTGACGTGGCCAGGAATCACAGCTCTAACTCATATCAGTCCACGTGGGTGTGACGTGGCCAGGAATCACAGCTCTTGGTCATATAGAACGACTTCTATATGAGTTACACAATCACACAGTTTGCAAAACCAAACAAGTTTATATAAGTATGCAGCGGAAAATGTAAATCATCAAATACATATGTAGCAGCGGAAAGTAATTGTTGAAATAAACACTACAAATGATTAAATTGTTATAAAAACGTAGCAAATGCACACAAGCCTAGGACATGAGTCTAAATGTAAGCTTGACTCCTTAGTGTGTCCTTGTGAGCGTCCTAGCGTGTGCTCCATTAGTTACCTGAGAATACATGCGAAAAGTGTCAACTAAAAAGTTGGTGAGTTCACAGGTTTAGACAGACAGAAATTGTAGACAGATATATACTGGACATGTTTAGGTTTAGTTGTTGGATCTACGATCCGTGAGTGTGTCATGTCATCTTACCGAAACTAGACTGTTCTCGTTTGCCTCCGCGAGTCATCGCTGAACTCGCAATTCACATCGATTATTACACTCGTTATGACCTCCAGTCAAAGTTGTTGCCGAGTGGGGCTAGTCAAACCCAGTAGTACTACGTAATAACGACTCGTTCGTAACAATTAACGGTAAGGATAAGTGAGGGCTTTATGCGATAATAGTTACACTCAAAAAGAAATGGTTTCACAACATACCAGTCATACATCTAAAACAGTTGCATAGTATTCTCACCCCAAGATTGAGTAAAAGCAGTTAAAGAGTAAAAGTGGGGCCGTAAACTCACCTGAGTTTAGATATGCGTTAGCTCAAAAGAGTACGTGTAGCTCGCCGGCTAGTAGTCACCTATATCACATAGGTACTATGAGTTCGTGTTCACATATGTGGGTCTCACCGGACCGCGTTAGTGTTCAACAACACTAAGTGGTTACATAGGTCGAGTTGACCGTGTTTAACCGTGTCGATCGTGTTTGACCTAACGACCCGTTGGTGACGGTTTGGATCAAGTGTTCGTGTATCGTGCGGTTTTAGTGTCGTGTGAAGTGTACGGATACCAAATTCATTCCTATGAGGAAACTTACTATTTATGGTAAGTTCCTATTTTAGGAAAGTTTCCATATTTGGCAGGTTATGCATAAAATCATATTTCGATTATTCTAATATGCATATTTATCCTAAATGAGCATGTTATCACATAGCACATAGATACACATAGCCGGTTTAGCATAGTTTGCGCGTAAAAGTTTCCATTTATGGAAAGGTACTAAAATGAGCATGTTTAACCAAGATTAGTAACAAACCTTTTCTAAAGATCATTACCCTAGTCCTAAATTATCATAAAATCATATTCGTTTCAACAAACATATTGCTATTCATAGACTTTGTAAAATAAAGTTTCTATTTATAGTAATAACCATAAAAATCATATTTTCAATAATTCTAATCATCCCAATGCATCAATAATCATCATATTAACTTCTAAACGTCATACAATCACTAAATGAACATGTTAGACCCAAAACATTATCATGCATTTTACCGATTTGCAACATGGTGACAAAAAGTTACTATTTATAGTAACGTTCACAAAAATCACACTTTTGACTATCCTAGACATTTCTATGCATCAAGTATCTATCACAATAGTTTCTAATCATCATTTTAAGCATAACATTTAGATCTAATCACATGCATGTGGTCATTTTATTAAGAATACACACTTTGTAACATAAAAGTTACTATTTTTAGTAATAACCACATCTATGACATTACTCGACCATGATCAACATTCTAAACACATGGAACATCGTCAATAACACTTTTAATAACACTTCAATACTGAAAATTACTCAAATCATTGAAGATCATACATGCATGTTGATTAAAGTGGCCATTTCATCACAAAATCAACAAATCAACACCACAATCAATCAAGATCATCATGGATCGTTATAGAATCATCAAATCAGTAAATAAATCACACAATAGCATATCTAAAACATCAAAATTTCGTGACAATGTTGGTGATGATGATGCATGTGGCCAAAATGGCTTGCATGTGCTCCTATATGTGATTTTAGGCAAGATTAACCATAGAATCTACCTTACAATGCTTTAGAACGCCTTGAAACGAATTGAGCAGGCTTGTAGAAGTCCTGGATGCTGCTGGAATGCTACAAATCGCGAGTAGAGAGTAGACACGGTGTTCTTGAGCCTCGAACCTTCAATCTCTCCTTAGATTGCCTTCAAACTTGCTCCCCAAAGGTTCCAAATGGTTCGAATGGTGCTCACAGAGTGTTAGAGACCGGAGGTGGCGAGTTGCAGTCGAGAGAAATGGTGTAGGGCGGCAGAAATGATTATCATTGGATTTATAAAGATTTGATGCGTATAGGGGTTGTCGCGTACCGCGGTGATTAAAATAATAATTCTGTTCCCGAAACACGCCGCGTACCGCGGTGGTTGAAGATGATCGGTCGTCGCGTACCGCGACGTTTTTCGGAGAATTCAAATTCTCCCGCTTGAGCTTCGCGTACCGCGAAAGCCCAATTGTATGCCCATCGCGTACCGCGATGGGTCTCGGCTGAGCCCAATAAGTCCAATTTCATTGTTTTGAACCGAATCTTTCATATTTCTCGGATACGATCATCGTTTCTCAACACATTGGCTTTGTTCTAACTAAATTAGGTTCACCGAACCTAAGTGCAGTGTTTTCGTGTTTCCGTTTGATTCGTTCACCAACGTTCGTCATTCAAGACACGTGCGAGTGTTGTGCGATAATTCCTCGAATTATCGGCGTGTTCAGACTGTTGTGCCACGTGTCACACTAAATGCATTTATTCTAGTGCCACGTATGAAATAATTAATAAACATTATTATTAAAATAATAGAGTTGCTGACCTGGAAATTACGAGGTGTCACACTATATAAATTTAACAATTTTTATTTAGCAAGACAAATATTATTTTATATATTTATGATATAAAATAGAGTAAGTTATTGATATAATCCTTATAGTTTGCTAATATTTCATCTTGATCTCTAGGTTTCATAATTTACACATATGATCCCAAACTTTAAACATTTGTAATACATATAGTTCTTAGGCTACCAAATCACCCTCACATACTTGACCATATTTACACCCTCACATAAGAACTAAATATGTTACAAATGTTTAAAGTTTGAGACCATATAGGTTATTTATGAAACTTATTGACCAAGAGTGAAATACTAACAAAACACAGCGATCATCTCAGTAATTTACTTTAAAAAATATTAGAAAATATGCATATTATGTTATATATAATTAAAATAGAAAATATAAATAATTTATACTATATAATAAATAAAAGTTTTGATAGGATACGTGTCAATATTGTAAATCATCTAAAAATTAATTTTTCTGCTTCTCTCTCTTATTAATTGCTTGTAAATCATCTTTTGTTAGATTTTGATTATTTATTCCTTTTCTTTTATTAAAAAATAATAATTTTATTTAATTTTATAAATAATATGATTATATCGTAAGTCATATTATTTAATTTTTTTTATAAAAAGTCTTAGAAAAATATGTAATAGGCTATTTAAAATAAATAATTTTAAAATTTATTTACTTAATCTTTGTATTACACATGTGTTTACCTAGTAACTCTATATATATATATATATATATATATATATATATATATATATATATATATATATATATCAAAATATATAAATCATAAAAATTTAACAAGTCGAACTAAAACTTGAAAATTATGTTTTTTTCATGACTTAGAGCTCGAATTTTAAACAAAAAGCGAGAATTATGTAAGTTAAATAAGGATGGTTCAAGCTTCCATGAGTTTTGAGTTCTACACATTTGCTCATCTAAATTTCTATAAAAATATAAAAAAATTTGGTGAACAAGAAAGTCGATTCGCAACAAATATAAGATTTTGCTGGTTGGTATTGACTAGAGTTCTTTTTGTTTTTTCAAATCATTTATATTAAAAATGTAATAAAGACAAAATACACCGTAAAACCAATTTGTTTTTTAATGAATATTATGTGTTATAAGCAGTGTTCTCAGCACGGGACCAGACTGGCCGGATCGGGAACCGGTGGGGTGGCCGGCTCAATGTTAGTATGTGAGCCGCCCTCTCAAGAACTGGCCGGTTGATTCGGTTCACCGGTCAGACCGGGAACCAGCTCATTGGTTGGACCCGCCTTTATTTTTTTAACTAAAATTCAAAAAATAAAAGATTAAAACAAACCTTATATTTTTTTAACATGATTATGTTAGTTCAAACATTAATTATGTTTGTTTAAATGCGTTTATAATTTTATAATTTTTTTGAAATACTTAATTTATTTTTTATGTCATACGGTTCTTAAATCCGGTCCGACCAATAACCAGTAAGACATATGTTCCGGTTCTGAAACCATTGGTTATAAGTCATGAAAAGATAGTATATTTTAACTAAAATCAAATCAGTTTCTATTTTTTTTAACAACCAACTAATCAAATGTCGGGTACTCCGTACGCGGCCGTAATGGCTAAAGAATGCCTAAGCTGGCCACTAGTCCAGACGGACCGAACCCCTAGCCCACCAACCACCAATTCCCAGAGAGAACCCGACCCAAGCACCCGTCCAAAGGCATGACGATGGTCTATAAATATTTAAATAACTAAAATCAAATGATCGGAACCCTCGTACATAAACACACAGGATGAAATAAAAAGTTGTAAATCTTTGATTTTGCCACTTGCTATTTTATGGAACAGACTCACAGTCCACAGACTGCTGGTCACAAAGACAAATGCTGTTGTCTCAATGGATTGTATTTTCTACAGGTTGTAAAAAAATAGTATTTTTCGTAGTCATCTAAATTTAATAGTTATTTTGTCCAACAAATTTAAATATTGATACATTTTTTTATTTTATTCTTGAAAGTTTGAGTATTTTAATAGGATATAATAAATTTTAGGTTATTTCGTTTTAGGCACAAGGGTTTTAAGACTAAACTTTAGTTATAAAAGTACTAATATTCTAGTCTTAAACATAAATTTCTTTTATATATACAGAAGGGACTTCAAAAGAAAACTCTTCATGTACAAGAAAACCAAGTAAACTTTTATGAGCCAATCAAAATTTTTCTTTTTAGTTATTTTTATTTAAATAAAAAGGGTTATTTAGTCATTTTTACAACTTTTAATTTTGGTAATTGTCTTTTTTACTTTTAAATTTCCTTAAATTGATAACTATCTTTAAATCCTAAATTGGTTGATGATCCTTATTGAATTGAAAGATCTGTATTTTACATCAAATTGCTGCAAAATATTAACATGATTTTGTCTTAACAAATCATGAGTTGTATTCAACTTTACGAGTTAAAATCATAAACTTAGGTGTTATGTTTCCCGGTATCCTGTGCACGCTCCACTAATTATACTATATACATTTTACGCTCCGTTGAATAGTTTTAATAATTGAATAGTAATGATAACTAAACAATACTAATCGTTAAATAATAACAATTGTATAATAGTAATATTAATTAAATAATAATAATATAATACAATTAATTAAAGATTTTTTTGTTTATTTATTAGTCAATAATTAAAACCTATCAAATAATTTTGTTGGTCATTGAAATTAGACTTCGGTTTTATTTTTGGTAAATGCTATTATTTGATCTAGTTATACAAACGTTTACCTTGTAATTATATTATCGATCGATAAATAGCCCTAGATCGAGTTATTCATCTTGTTAATTTAATTATATCCTATAAATCAGATAACGTATGCTAAAACAACATTAAATTCCAAAACCTTTATATTTTATGGCATCCTAGGTCATGCACTACCATTCTTGATGCCATTTTTCTACCAAGTAGAGGTGGCCTAAAAACACGGAACCAGAACTGACCATCCAAACTGACGGGTTTCTCAGATAAATTGTAACCAAAACCGGAAACGGAACCAGAACCGGGGAAAAACCGATAAAAACCGGTCAAAAACTCAATCCTAACCGAAACCGATTTTTGACTCTGTTGACCAAAACCGAAACCAGTTTGAACCCGAACCGTTTTAGAGAAGAACCCGGTTTGTGCACTCTACCACCAAGTGTTTACTCCTAAAGCGTTGGTTGAAATACCTCATTTATTCTCACGACCCAAGCCTGTTTTGTTTCTTTTGGCCCATAACTTCCAAACCTTTTGTTAAATTTTTTAAACGAGCTTTGATCCCCAAGCTTTAAGTCTGATTGAAGTATTGAACATAGTTTGATAAATGATTTCGAGTCAAAACTTTATATATATCTTAACTTAAATAGAACATAGGAAGGTATCTAATATCTTGAATTGTCATTTTTCGGTGAAAAATCTTGGTTCGTTGCCTTGTCAGATTTTAATATTTATTTTTTCTATTATTTTTTTCTGAACATCATTTACTTTTAAATATGTTTTTTTGTCACAATTTTTTTCAAATATAATATTTTCTTAAATCCCAAATATATTGTATGGCTAAGGGCTTGCTTAGGGATTAAAATATAATATATTTTTTATAAATTATTTTGTTCACCTTAGCCTTTTGTTTTCGGCACAACATAACTCACCGTTGCTTGGTTATTATTTACGTTTCGATAAGTATCTTATTGAAACCCGAACCGGGTCAAACATAACATGTTTTTGCTTTTCTTTTCAAAATCATTTTGTTTTTTTCTTTTTTTTAGAACAACACAATAAACTTATCTAATCGTACTTTTAAAATTACATAACAACCTACTTACGCAAATTTTTGTTTATATTTATATATAAATCGGTCTGTCACTTGCTGTGGAACTCGACTATGCACACATTAGTTACATATATATATTTTTAGTAGCTCTCTTTCACTATATACCCTAATCCGTTAATTATCTTCCATTTAATACACACACGTGATTATGTGTTTTTTTAGTTCTTCGTTAATAAATTGTTTTTGTGTAAGCCTGACAAAATAGGCAGGTTGAGTCAAGTTGTATAATGGGTTAGAGCGGGTTTGGGTTAGGATGAGTGCGAGTTAGAACGAGATTTAAGCAAAATCAGTTTGGGGCTAAATAGATTTTTTTATAACCGTGGGAACCCACTTGCATAATAAACCCCCAGGTCCTCCCAATACTCAACCAACCGAGAGGAATATGTAAACCACAGTCGCAAGCAACCGAGTCAGTGGCCTACAAGGAAAATTACTCAAAGTAGGGATTGAACTAAATATACTGTTTTAAAAAACATCAATTTGGTTTAAGTTAAAATATGTTATATTATACAAATAATCCATTAGGATAATTTTTATTGATTTTTTCATCAAATATGTTATCAATTATTCTTAAACGTTTAAATCCATTGCATTTACATAGTTTTTTAAGTTATTAATCTTGACTCGTATTGTGTTAAAGTGTTACTCATCTCAACATATTTCATGTTATGATGCTACTAATTTCAATCCATTATACAACAATTGTTTACCCAAAACAGTTCATTTTTTTTATTTGGGTGAAAATTGCCACCCCAAATTATGTGTTTGAGTACTCTTTAATAACAAAAATAGATTAAGTGAAGATGGTTTTTGGATTAAAAAAAATGCCTGTTTTCTAGTTGTTTGAGGGTATCCCGGAGATATTTATTCAGCAATAAAATATTTCATGAACAATAATCTCACACGATGTTAAAAGAAAGCCATCAAAATAAAAGCCATCATAATATATTATTAACAATTAAGATAACATTGACATAGATTTAAAAATAAAAATACATAAGATTGACTATTAGATTGAAGTGATCAAAAACCTTTTGTAACCTTAGGTTTACTTGCGCACATTAAAGTGTTTATTATATTATAATTTTACGAGTAATTATGTTCTATTTTTTTTTTTTTAAAAAAATCTTTTTTACAAGTAAACATTTCCCGTAGCGGATTTAGTATCCTAGTTAGAGTGACACACAAAATATTATTAAAAATTTGTACTTTGGGAAAATATGTAATTTTTTCAAATTAAGAGGGGAAAATATTCTTCCTAATATTTAAGGTAAACCTAATTTGATAAAATCAAACTAATTTTAGGAAAAAAAACTATTAATATGCATTCTGTCGCTTTTTTTTTTTTAACAGCAATCTTGCTTATAAACAGGGGCGGAGGATTAGAAGGGCCCGGGAGTGCCCGGGCCCTCCTGTTTTTTCGTTCAGAAGTATCGATATAATAGTATTTCGTCCGAAAATCCTTCTGTTCCCTTCGTTTTCTTCCTAAAAATCCTTCGGCCCCCTCCGTTTTCTTTCTAAAAATCCTTCGGCCCCCTCCGAACTTTTTTCCAAACTCTGCCACTGCTTATAAACTACTCTAAACTTATACCAAAAGACATTACAGTCTAGCGGTATTTTGGTGGTGGGATAAGGTCATAAGGATCAGGAAGTGAATGGTCCTAGGTTCGAATATCACAATAGGGTTTTCTCAAAGTATTGAGTTTTCTCTAGAACTGGTGTCTTGGTGGTAGATATAATCGGGTGGTATTGCTAGTGACACGATGATATTTCCGTGATCCGTCAGCGATCCAAAAAATTTATCTGTTAAAAAAAAAAAAGACAACTTATGTATGCGTGTTATATATGATTTTAGCTACAGCATAATGAAGCTTATTGACTCTAAAGAAGAAACAAACGGCACATGGGGTTTGAATTCAAATGCGTGCATTAGAGGTTGGTGTTACTTTCGTTTCATTCGAATTTTCAAAAGATACAAACGCTGAGTGGGCTGGTCCCTCTTACACACCTAGCTATCAAACACAACTAATATATTCAATATTATATATACATGTAAACAAATAATAACTCATTCTTAAATCATTAACCCAGATAACTTTGCCAAGACGAAGCCAAATTTTAGATTTTTTTAAACATCATTGTTAGACATCTACAACACTTTCTTCTTTTATGAGTTTGCGAAAATTCATCACCGTTAAAGACGTAACATCGTTGTAAGTTTTAGGCCTAAACGGTTACATTGCTGCAAGTGAAAAACTTACAACGATGTTACGTTTTAAACGTTGATAAATTTTCGCAAACTCAAAAGATTAAAGTGTTGTAAATGTATTATAATGATGTTAAAAAAAAATCAAGATTTGGGTTGATATTGACAAAGTTATCTGGGTTAATGCTTTAAGAGTGAATTATTATTTGAACATTACCCCTATACATATATGTGTATGTATTATTTTATTTTATTTTATTTTTATTTTTAGATGAGTGTTTGAAAAAGAATATAATGTTAAAAAAAGTATGTGTCTTTTGCTTTTTTGAATGATGAGAAAACATCACGAATTTGTTAAGTTGACCCATCTTCATTTCTTCTCTAGTTTATCAAAAAAAGCAATGTTTTCTTATAGCACCTGCTGATAAATTGCCTGGAAAGACTAATTTTAAAAAGTAATGATGTTATAAATAATTTAAAACCCAAATAATTGGGGTTGGATATACTTGAAAGATATTTTTAACTAAGAACAAGTAATAATTTGACATGTGACGGCATGCTAAAAACATAAAAACAAAAATCTAGTAACAAAATACAAAATCATCTACAAAAAAATCCAACATAATGCAAAATAAAAAATGTAGTACAAAAAATAAAAATGTAATACAAAAAATAAAAATCCAGTACAAAAAGATAAAAATCCAGTATAAAAAAATAAAAATCCAATACAAAAAAAAAGTAAAAATGTAGCACAAAAAACAAAAATATAGTAAAAAACACAATTTAGTACAAAAAAAAAGAATATAGTACAAAAATATAAAAATCTGGTATAAAAAAAAATAAGATGTTTTACATAAATTATCATTTCTTCCTTTTTTATCATGTCACATGCATATCCAACTTATATTAATTTTTACTTTACTTAGGCAAAAATCTCTTTTTTTTTTTATAGTTTCCCCTAAATATATATCAAAATAAAATATTAAACTAATTTGTTTCTAATTAATGAAATTTGTAATGTTAGTAAAATAATAAATAATAAGACGACTTGATCGAATGAACAAAACATGCATGGATCTTCAAAAAATAATAAACGAACTGGTAAATGAGATTTTGCGAGAAAAAAATCTAAAGCTAACTTTTGTTATTTAAAATTCAGTCCAACAAGTGGTTCGTTCTGTGCTTCAACCTGTTCGATCGACCCTAAACAGCTGCTTCAAAAGTATTCAACTTAACTAATTATGTAACTAATGACCAGGCTGGGTCCGGCACAACTATAAACCTAACAAATTAAATTCAACATATTTAATTAATTATTACTTATTTTGTTTACAGAATTAGGGGTGTCAATCTTGTCATGTTAACAGTTAACTGGTTACGGGTTGACAAGTTAGTGTATCGAATTTTGTAACCTGAACCAGTCATAAATTTGGGTCAACCCAAACATGACTCGTTTAACCTGTTTATATAATTTACATGTTGTAAGTTAGTTGTTGGTTAAAAACATGTCAATAATAACGTGTTTAGATTGTGTGTATAATTAGTTAACAAATAGCTTAATGTAGTCGTTTAACAAAAAAAAATAATATTATAATAACCAAAAGTACATAAGTCATCATCTAAAGTATGAGATCTAAAATAACGTTATTTATATAGTTAATAATCAATCAATAAATTAAATTATTTTTAACGGGTCACCCCGTTTATAAATAGATCAACCCAAACGTGAGACTTTTTTTAAAACGTCTTAAAATTACCAATTTCAAAACCTAATTATTTTCGTGTCATATTCGAGTCATGTGAGGAACTGTCGCTCGTAAACAAAATAAGCCGAATTTAAAAAATGTATATCGGTTAATCGAACAGAAACTAGATTTATAATACTGATCAATTACGATTAGAAAACAAAATAAAAATTGAATTCACAATTCGGTTCAGTTTTTTCGATTATAGTCAATAGATATGATTTTGTTTTTAGTGTTTTTCCTTACACCTCTCAATTAAATAACTAATAAAATAATCAATTAAAGACATAATAAGATACTCAATTATCATCAAATCTCAAATACACAAACATTTTCTTTTAAAAATTGTCACATAGTTCGTTATTTATATTAAAAAATTACAAAAATAATTGAATTATATAGTGGGTTAGAAAAAATAATAATAATAATAATGAATCGCATGATATGGCTTTGAGTTTGACTCCTTATATAGGTCTACAAGAAAAGGTAGCTAAAATATTATTTTATAATAATTATAGCCTAGCTATATCTTAGTGGTGGGTAAAGCTTATAAATCAAATGGTCCTAGGTTTGAATTCTACAAGGGGATTTTCTTAAAGTATTAAGTTTTCTTCAAAAGTAGTAGCTTAGTAGTAGATATGATCGGGTGGTACTGTTTGTGATAAAATGATACTCTTATGATGTACCAGTGATCAATGAGACTAATAATTAACTACTTGTTTCTATTAATGACACATGCAAATTAAGGGGACAAGCATGCAAGCAAGGACAGAAACATGAGAGAACCAGGCAGACTCCACCAAGTGTTTATTATGTGCATCATGCCCCTTTAAAACAATGTGCATTTAGAAAGAGAACTCACAAGTTAAAAAGTTTAAAGCATATGCTTGGGAAGATCCTCTTCAATTCTTACCCACCCCACCTCACTTCAATACCCAACCACACACACACATATATATATAACCTTCCATCCATCCTCACATTTCCACTCTCTCTCTATATATAGATATATATATATATATGTATATGTATATGTATATGTAAAATGGTCACGAAAGCGCCGGAAGGAGGTAACGACGAAGATGACGACAACGAGAGTGAAGAGGAGATCAAGTGTTAGTGACAGTCATTAATGGTTTAAATACACCATTAGGGCAACTAAGACCTTTGGCAAAATAATGTGATATATACTATATATATATAAATAAACAGATGCATGTATATGTGTATCTCTCTTTGTTTGTCTAATTTCTTTCATGCATGTCACAGCTGGTTATTTCCATGAAGAAACTCATGTTGAGGATATATATATATATATATGCTTGTATCCTTGTGCTTTAATAAATTAAATAATTAATTAAGCTTTTGTTTTCTGCTTAATTATTTCTATACATTGCTTAAATAACGGTTGTTGTTGATGTTTCCTGGTGGTTCCATTCACCGATGAATGAGTGCTAAAATAGTAACAAGTAATCCGTATTTAATAAAAATTTATTTAATCACTTTTATATAAAACTAGCAGCATGTCAGCATATTAATATAAGTGTTTGAAACAATAAATTAAGGATGAAAGCGGTTTGAATTTGTTAAGACATGTTTCTAATCGTGTCAAACAGACTCTTTTATTTCAAACAATAACTCAATATTGTTAAAAAAAGGTCTTGTCATAAATTGATTAAAATTGAGAGCTGTGGTAATATATATATATATATATATAGAGAGAGAGAGAGAGAGACGAGAGACCTGGCTCATATTTAAGCCCTTTCCAGGTATGAAAAAAGTATTTTGTTTTGATACAACTTGTAGTTTCATATAAAAAACGGATGATATAAATGTATGAAGACTTTTCCCAGCGGATCTCTTGTAGGAAAGTAATAATCTAATAATCTACAACTTCGAGTTGTCAATTATATCATTTATTACAACTCAATTCTTGAAATTTGCACACAAGTATTCAATTAGTTCGGATTTATTTAGTGTTGAATTGGGACCAAGACAAAAAGATCAAAAAGGCATGTGCTTCCTTTGTTGAAAATAAGGAGAGTACGAACGAAGAAAATTAAGAAAACTTTTACTAAGTAATTTTTAATTTTTTTTATGGTTTTTTTATTATAAGGTTATAAATTTTATAAGGAAAAAATTAACACAGATATTTATATATCATAAAGTTTCGTATATACAACTCATGAAGTTACGCATATATAACATATATATGTGTGTGAGAAAGTAAGAAACTTGTCCATCAAGGCATCAACGTGCATTCATGAGGTCATGCATGCAGATATTATTATCTGTAATATATATCTTGTGCATATATATATTGAAACATTTTCTTAATTAATTACCCAACAATTAATTGCATGGGCAAATTAAGAGCTTTGTGATATATATGCTGCTTTTCTTTTTTATATATTTTTGTATGCACGTCATGATCCATATTCCATAATAGAAAAACCATGAATTATCACCACTTAAATTCAATTCTAAGGCAGATTTAAACATTATTTTTAATGGTTTTTAATTATGTATAGACTTGAATATAAAATGAGGGCTTCTTCATTCATTTGAAGTACCAAGACTAAAAGACAAAAGATACAGATTTTTGGAAAGTATCTAGTAATTAAACTTATTTATAACAAAGTTATTGGAAGGATCTAAGAAGTGTGTGATACAGACAAATCTTAATTACCAGAAAAAAAGTGACGGCTTACAAATAGACCTTAACTAGTACTTAAAGATCGATGGCATAATTTGTTATAAATTTGTACTATAAACTTAGATAATTTGAGAGTCATGGTTTCGACCACTCTCAAATTGAAACAATTTGAGGTTCTCTCTAAACTTTTAATCAGGCAAAACTCAGTAATTGACCAAGAAAAAGCATGACGAATGTGTATGATTTTTGAGAGAATTAACTAATCGGTTTGTTATATATATAGATACACACATTAGTATAGTACCCGCGTGTTGTAGCGGAAAACACAAAACTTAAGTTGGATGTTTTAAAGGTTTGCGTAGTTCGTTCTTGAGTCATAATCATAACAAAAACAATTTTTTTAACTTGGTAGTTAACTAAAAGTGACTTTATCTACTAACATAAAAGTCCAAACGCACCAAAAATGTCAAGAAGTGACTCATTTGTTTTGAAGGCTTTTCTTTTATAATCACTCTATCTCACTTAAATTCTTAAAAGTTACCAATGCTGAACAAAGTGAAAACACAAACAAACATTTAGATTAGAATTAAAAAGTTGTACAATATGCTATAAGAATTGTAAAACTCTTAATTTTAAGAGATTTAAGCAATTTACTATTTTGTCCTTCTAATATGTATTATATAGTATGTGTGTGTGTGTGTATAGGAGTAGGTTCATATACAAAATGGTTTTTGTGTAAAAATGGTATGAACCAATTAAATATTGACATGTGACATTTTAGTTAATTAATAGAAAAGGGTAGTATAGGCAATTTAATATTAATTGTTTTTTAAATTTCGCATTAAAATAGGAAAGTGGGTAATCAATTTACTGATTGAATTTATTCCAAAAATTAACATTGAATCGAATAACATACGTAATATAATCAAATACGAATTATTTGCATTAAAAAAATCGCAGGGATTGAGATTTTGAGTTGCATTGTAAAATTGGATGGATGAGTGCTAATATGTGCTGTTATGTGATAGCAGATGCTATTTTATGTAGAACGATGTGAACAGGGAGTTTTAATAATTTGTTAAATTGATAAATTGTTAAATAAATTGTTGATATGTGCTGGTATGAATGATAGGATAATTATTCAGCATATTTTTAGTGTTGTTGTGTGGTGACATGTTGTAATTTTAAACGCCAAAGCACAGATTTTGTAGTACTATTATATGTTGATATATATGATATGTGCTGATATATCATGTATTAATATCACATATTATGTATATGAGATGATATATGATTACATGTATTAATAGCACGTATTATGTGAATGTGCTGATATACGCTTCATGTAGTAATAGCACATAGCGAAAAGGAAACCGACTTATTCCTTAAAAATAGTAATTACTCCTTATTTAATGGATAGCATGATATCTGCATATATGGAAATTCTTTTTGCGCCCTTATTTCTATTTTAAACAACATATTAATTACAAGCATGCCACTAATTCTTTAATAACCATTGATGATAACACATCAAAGGTTCAGATCGTTTCTCACTGTTTTTACAAAATTATTATTTTTTACAAGAACCTTACTCTCTCTCTCTATATATATATATACTCTTTTTTGGATCCAAATTAGTTATTAAAAATTCATTGATATCATATAAGTAGTCATTGTTTTGTTTCCGTCTTTAATAAATTGTGAATTACACAAAGGAATTAAGTACACATTTTGGTCCGAGTTATGAGCCCCTTGGCTATTGTGGTCGGTGGTCATACGAGGAAACAAATTGGATGGCTTAAACTCATTTTCAAAGAAAAAGAGGTGTGTGTGTGTATTACAGGGTTGGATCCTTTAAAAAACTTTTTTTTGTCATAAGGGAATAAGAATTCATTTTGACATTCTGATTTAAAAATATTAAATAAAAATAACTGAGGAAAAGACCTTTTTTTTTTTTACTTTTTTCAAATTCGAACATTTTTTTAATCTTTATAATTAACTTTTTCATACGATAATGTTTTTTTTAAAATAATCACACCATAAATTTGAGTGTATTTTCCTGTTTAATTTGAGTGTACACACGTTTAGGGTGACTTTTAACTCTGTTGATGATTGTTTTCATTTTATCTAAGTCTTTTTTCTGAGTTTATATATTTCTCAAAGAACTATAGAGGTTGTGCCTATGCTGAAGTCTAAGGAATCCTTGTTACCTATGTTGCAGTCTAACTATAGAGGAGTCTGAAGATCATTTACTCTCTCCACATTCCATCAATGCACAAGACAATAAGGATGCATTGGTAAAATAAAAATGATTCTTGCAGATGATACCCTTATTCTAAGCCTGGTCTAGTGGACTCGAACCCATTTTTAATCGGCTCATCAAGGTTTAGCCAATATGTCTCCTATAAAAACAGATGGCCTTCACTTTACAGTCTTCTTCTAAGTAGATGTGCGCAAATAGGGTTTTTTTCGAAACCGGTTCCGGTTCCGGAACCGGTTCCATTTCCGGTCAACAAAGCCAATACCCGGTTCCGATTTCGGTTCTGGGTTTCGACCGGTTTTTGACCAGTTCCGGTTCGGGTTTTGGCCGGGTATAGGTGGAACCGGTTCCGGTTTCAGTTCAGGTTATAATTTGTCTGAAAAACCGGACCCGTTTATACCTACCGGTTCGGGACTTCGGGTTGTCGGTTCCTGGTCAGGTTTTTTTGCTCACCTCTACTTCTAAGGTGTCTCTCACTACTTACTTGGGCATTCACATATTAATACTCTTAGATAAATAATAATATTTGCAAGTAGGGTTATTGTTGTCTTTTCATATGTTGTTAGGGTTTGTTAGTAGTTAATCTTGAGGCTACTAAGTAACCGAAACCACAACCCGAATTGGTCATACCTGAACCAAAGAGTATAGATGGTTTCGGGTTCTCTGAGAAATCGTAAGTGGAACCGGAACCAGTTTGCCCATCTCTACTCCAAAGGATGCCCGTCTTTTTATCCAATTGAGCTCAAGGATGCTTCTCTTTTTAATCAATTGAGCTAGTAATGGAATCTCATATATTACAATTGAATTTCTTTATATACATGTATATGATGTCTGTTTTTCCCCTCATTATGTGTACAATGACTTTTGAACCCTCAACCATCCAGAGGGCTTTGCCCTGAAATCAAGTGTCATGTGTATCAAAACGAGTCACGCTTAGATTCGTCACAAGTAATAACCGCCAGCATGTGTCAAAACGAGTCAGGCTGAATTAGATTTTTTTTTAGTTATAACAAGTCATGATGCTAGAAATATGCAATTAAAAATGCTCAGAATAAGGGATTGTATATACATTTGATGAGTGAAATTTTGGCAACTATGTTACAAAAATGTGTACGGGGAATAAACCCCAAAACAAAAACAAAATAACAAAAAACAAACAAAAAAAACATACATTTTACACATCTAAAGTTCCATAAATAAAAAGATATGTACCATGCCATTAGCCACACACACAAAACTAAACTTCTGCTTGTACAGTTTACCAATTCCCAGCACCAGTGTCTATATACTCAGATTGCAGCTTCCAGAAACCAATCTTTCGTTGTTCGGCCTAATTAACGACCTTTGAACAAGTCAAACCAAAAAAAGAAAAAGTCAACTCTCAAATCTCATCTTGTACAGGAATGAATAAACACAAATCCTCAGCTGAACACGGCACAATTTCAACTGTATGCAAAGAAGAGAGAATTTTTGTTAGTATATATACACATAATGGTGTAAACAAATCAAACCGACTAGTCAACTACTCGGGATCAGAAAATAAAAGGTTCGAACGAGACAAGAGTAAATGAGCCCCAATCCGAGCCCAGAAATATGGCTCGTTTAGTTATAAAGCCCGAGAACGAGCTTCACATATCGAGCTCGAGCCGGCTCGCGATTTGTTTATTCTATTAAATGTATATTTATATAATTAACAATTTATATACAGAAATTATGATAAATATAATTAAATCATATATTTTATGCTATATTTGAAAAGTATAATAATAAGTATATATTAAATTAATAATTAAAATAAATAAATTGATAATTCAAAAATAAACAAGCTGAGCTTGAGCATTAGAAATAAAGCTCTTAACGAGCTCGAGCTCTCTTTCGTCAAAACGAGCCGAACTCAGGCTCAGCTCGTTTACCCCCCTATAGACACACACGAAATGAACAACAATCATGTGTCAACAAGATTCCTTGATGAATATAAAGTTATGTATCATTTGGTCTACAAGGACACGTTCAATACAAAACCAATTTAAGTAGAGACCTATGAGAATCACATAAACATGTGTACATTGTGCATGAAAGCACATGCAGTGATAGAGAGAGAGTCAAAAAATTGTTTTATATATCATATTTAAAGGGACAGGCCTAAGTATCTATAAAAATCTCACATATTTCTACTTAAAATTGGTTTTGTATTGAAAAACCTTATTGGTCTATATATCAAAATTAGTTATAAAGTTTTGTAGTAATAGGAGTTAATTGAAAATGAACCTCTATTCGACAATACAAGTTAGCAGAATACAAAGGAAATAAATAAAAAAGGTGCTTGTGTTGCTCTAAGTGCGGATATATGCATATATCATTAGTTTAAATCAAGAAAGTTATTGAGTTGCTATAGTAGTCAACCACAAATCAACTACACTACAAGAGCCTAGGCGCTTGAAAAGCAACGTCTTTTCTATGTGATACGCGTAGTATAAAAATACCATTTTAAGGATTTTTAGACATGTTTTAGGCTTGTTTTGGGCTACTTTAGGTTATGCTAGGATGAATTCAAGCTTGTTTACGGCTAGTTTAGGTTACTTTAGGTTAAATTCAGGCTTGTTTAGGGCTAGTGTGATGGTTTTATACATGTTTAAAGTTGTTCAGATGATTTTTGACTTGAATTTAGCCAGATTTTGGCTGGAAAACATGCCCGAATGCCCAAGAGTGCCCCTATTTGGGCAAGGCGCATATGGTGTGTTGCGTTGCATCTAAGCACCTAGGCGCGCACCTTGTGTAGTTGTGTGCCTGTGAAAACTATGAGGCATGAGCTATAAAAAAGCCATATATCTAAATTTTAATAATATATTTCTTTTGAAACTACCTTGATATTTGGTTTGATATACATATATTACTTTATACTAAAAGAAGGAATTTCAAATCAACAACAACCTTACCCAGTATATTCCCACTTTTCAGTAGGGTCTGGGGGGGAAGGATAGATACAAACCTTACCCCTATCCCAATTGGGATAGAGAGGCTGCTCCGAAAGAGTCCCCGACTCAAAGTTATCGTTTGAAGTTGATCATCCCAACGATTTTAACGTTATTTTCACAAAATAATTAAAATAACGTTAAAATTAGTGCATTTTTACTTTTGTCCCTTAAGGGCCCACACATATATACATCATATGCATGCACCGCAAATGGGGTGAACTCATTAACTTATAATTGGGCCAATTTGGAATTTGTTTTTTCTAAATTTGATCTAGCACTCTATCAGACCGTATATAAAACTTAGCTAAAAGGGGAACGGGTAATAAAGACTGAAAGTCTCCCATAATTCATCGTTAACGCATATAGCCTACTACTCGTATAATTCCCATGGGATTAGATTAGTACTGTGACAGCAGTTTAATTTTCATGATTAACAAAATAACTGGTTATAAAACCATTTAAAATGAACAAAAAAAAAATTGCACCTCAGCCTAACATGACCTGCCCCATATTAAGAATGACATGTTTTGACCCATTAAACATATAGTCTGACCCGCCCAACTTGTCACATCTACCAGCAACCGTAAAATATATTAAGAATGAATTTGATTTTCTACTTGCAATTACCAGCTGATCCTGAGTACAGAAAAATAAAGAACCCTAGGAATCACAAACAAGCTATAGAGAGAGAGAGAGAGAGAGAGAGAGAGAGAGTCACACTCACACCTGAAGAGAATGCCTTATGTAATACTTGAAAAGAATGTGTACAAGATGGCATATGTATGCAGGAGCTGGATGTCTTGCGTTCTGCTTATTTATTTCTACAACATCACTTCCAAAATTTCATCCCAAAAAAGCAAGAGTACGGATTGAATTAACTGCAATTGGCATGTAGTCTATGTGTTCCAGGTTAGACAATGCTCCCGAGTAATTTAACCACATTAATAAGCATCTTTCGTTTGGTTATTTCATTGGTTCACTCATATTTGTGTCACTAAAAAAATTCTTGAACCGACAAAAAATTAGTGCAAGTCAGTTCCATAATCCTTCACTTGATAATTGGAGTAGGCCACGCATTTGAAGGTAAGGATTCTCTAGTAATTTCTCATTGTTACTCTGCACATTACAAAAATGAAGTGTATAGTTATATTAATTTCATGCAGGCATATAGGGAAATAGACATAACAGTTGGCTCATATTATCTCCTCTAGAATATTAATTACTAATTTGTCCATCTGAAGATCCACTTGAAATTTTTTTGTAACTATAAAAACTTCTTGGACAGAACTACAAATACATAGGGTGCAACCTGCTGAGCTCTGGAAACAAGAGACGAAAGTCCACGCTGGTACTTCTCTGCTTCTTCAGTCATCATCCTCTGCAAAAAGTACATTTTGTATTAACTAGATTGCTAACAAATTTATTTACTTTATTGATTGATCAAAATACTATCTAGTGAGACTTTACTGGATATGCTTGTTTGTTTGTTTGATCAAGATTAAAAAAATTAACCTTCAAAAGAAATGTTGATGAGAAATAGGCCACCCTTGAATCAGTGTCATCTAGTAGCTCCCTGCCAAATAGCCAAACACCAATTATTCTTTGCTATAATTTGCAAAAAGTTATGTAAACTTAACAAGGAACATAAAGCAGAGTGGAAGGTGTAAGTCCAACCCCTTTGTCTTAATATGGTGACTGAGGTTATAGTTTCTCTGATGGGTCAAATGGGTTGAATAAAATAGCAACGTAAAAGGAAACGGATCAAATGGGTTGAAAGTTTCCCAAAGTGTATCTTAACTCATTAAAAGTTCTAATTCAGCTTTCACTTGTTTTCTGCCAATAGCCTCCCTTGAAGGCCACCTGCCTTGCGTTGGTTTTGCCTTATCCTATTGGTTAGGAGGGTATTGGTAGGTCCAATAGGTTATCAAAGTAACATGTTCACATGAGTACTAAAAAAGGTGTGTTAAAAGTTGTAAAATCATATCGTTATATGTAAACAAAATAATAAGAAGTGTTAATTAAAAAAAACATACTTTTAGGTCAATGTATTTTACACAAAAGTTATTTATAAACAAACGTACCCAGTAAAATCCACTACTTAGTAGGATCTGAGGGTGGGATGAAAGCAAACCTGACCCACCCCCCCCCCCCCCCGGGCCCCGGCGGGAATGGGATAAAGAGGTTTCCTCTGAAATATAATTATTTATAAAATATATATATATATATATATATATTATTTTGCTTAAAATAGGTATGATAAAAAAAAATATCTGCTTAAAGGAGACCGTTAATAGTGTCAAATTAATAAAAAATCACCCAAAGTATAAAGTGATTTGTGAATCACATTATTTAAATAAATAGACTATTATTGAAAAACTAAGATTTTGTTCTCATATTTGGCATGCTAAGACAAAAAGGTGCTTCAGGTCAACCTGATCGATTATGACTTGTAGCAACAAGTTACTTGTGCTCACTTGCTAGCCAACTCACCTTGCCACCCATAACTCTCTAAGACTAGCTTTTGATTTACCGCTGTCGATTTACCTGAAAAAATCTTCTCCGCCAACTTCTTTGAAAGCAGCAGGATCAGCGGTGCATTTACCAATTAATAATAGGAGAAGGGTGGATCTAATATCTGATGTGGCACCAGGTAGGTTCCCTCCACCTTTACTACCAACAGAAACCCCAAGTGCAATGTTGTCTGTAGCTGCAGCCGCTAGTTGAATCAGTGGCCAGTAAAACAAAATAGCAGGCACACGTGCAACCAATTGCATAGGAACAATAGCTTGCCCTTGAAGAAGTAAAGATGCCATTGATGCTGTCTCACTGGTAAGATTGTTTGTATTAATACCAAATCCGCCTTTAGAATTTTCCACTGGTTCCCAGTTAAAATTCTCTCTCACAGGGAGATCTTCCATCACACTGGCCTTTTTATTCCAAACTGAGTAATTAAAACTCTTGGAATTACGTAATGTGTCTGTTGATGAAGATTTGTTTCCAGAGATAACTTTTAGGCATAATTGAGAAAATAGAATGTCGCACATCTGTTCAGAACACAAGATTAAATTAACGGTCAATATACATGTGGGCTACAATGACAGTAGGATAAAGATAAGAGGTATCAATTATGACCTATTTGCCAGATACCTGATCGGTTTTGACTGCAAAAGAAATAAACTCTTGTGTTTAATCTTCAACAGGTCAAACGGTTCAAAACTTAGCTAAAATAGAACAATTTTATGGGACAAACAGCTTAAAAAAGAGTGTTTTCAAATTCCAAACGCTTGAGTTTCATAAATCACGTAATTAAATGAAATCATTAGTAAACTTTTTATATAATCATATGTACTACAATAGTTACTTACATATTAATACATAGATCAACAAAAAAAAAGTGTTAGTAGGTCTTCTGAAACCAACCGACCCATTTTAAAAAGAAATGCATCATCAAATTAAATCATCAAAGAGAAAAGGAAATGCAATATTATCACCGTAAAATATACCTTCAAAATATTCATACGATCTGTCACATTTATCTGAGCCACCAAGGATAAAGCACTGCTCATAATATCTATTACAGCATTAGCCTTATCAAGACGGGTCTTCCCATGAGTTTCATTGCTAACCGAGTGCTGTAATTCATTCTCATCTAATAAAAACTTGCAGCGCATGAGGAGTCTCTCAAGAACAAAAAGAAAACCCCATCTTATGAGATTATTTTTAGATTTAAGAAGCCCACACATAAGCCAAATGGGAAGTGGAATATCTAACTCGGGAGAATAATCTTTTACAGAAGCATGTGTAATTCTCTTCTGTAGATTCTTTATGTTTGACCATATGGAATCTCCATCATCGTTTATTTCAGCTATAAGCAAATCACCCAACCACACATACCCATTTTCACGAATGGCGGCCCGTTCTGAATGAAGAAGAGAATGCAATGTGGCCCAAGCAAGTTTCACCTTCAAAATATAACTGTTTCTCAAAACTCCATCTTCAAAGCTCTCTAAATACTTGTACGATTTCGTTAGTTCTGTCATATGACTGAATTCTTTGTCCAAATGAGTCAGTGATCTTAAAAAGGCATCAAATTTCTCCATGATCTTCTCCAAAAGCTGTAAATATAGAATTAAGATGAACAGCTAATGAAATTAACTTAAACGGGTTAAATGGGTTGAAAGCCTCCTAAAGTGTATTTTTGATGCAATAAACCTCCTAAAATCATTTTATTTTATTTAATAAAAAATGTTCATTGAAATTATAGAAAAAACTTATTATTTGCAAACAAATTTTAAATTTTGTGGCAAAAGGCGTTTCAGGTTGACTCGAATGCATTTGACATGTTATGGAACCCATCCATTTTGCTATTAGAGAGTTAATTAATCACAACAGAGTTTTTTAACTACCATATTGAGCCTTTCACTGTTGGGATATCGGGGTAACGCAGTCGAGATAGATCTTTTTAAAATATCCCCAATGCCTTCTATGCCAAGTTTGACAGAAATATGTAGAGCTTCAGGTGCATCAGCAAGGGTGAGTAAAGAAGCTATTGGTTGTATCTCATCATTGCTATACTCAGAAATTCCACTAGCTATGCATTTTTCATTTATTTCATGCACAACATAGTCGAAAAGCACCAGATACAGATTTCTCCTGCCTTCTCTAGAGTTTGAGATCACTAGCTGTATATGTAGAAAAACATCAGCTCCAAATTTTAAAGAAAAATATAGTATTATGAGTTTATGACTATTCCAAAACACCACACAAGATTGAACAACATTGTCTGAAGTTTTCGCATTTATACTTGCATAAAATACCTCAATGAACACAAACTCAATTCCACCAATCACATCAACCTGATCCACAAGGAAAGTTGGGGTAGATGTGGTAGAGCTTTCAGGGACTTCATAAAACATGTTTGTCAACATGTTAATCAACTTGCAGTGAACCAACTCTGCCCATGAGTTTCTTCTGCTAATTTGTATAAGCACTTTAATAACCTGCAAATAGAAAAATAATCGCATGCAATTGCAACCATTCATAAAGTGAAATAATGTAATAACTGTGATGATTCACAAGGCGCATAGAAATAAGACATATATAAATCTTGAGACCAAAATTTATAACTCTTTTTGAATTTTTTTCACACAAATAAATAATGAAAAAAAAAAAAGAGTTTTGACAAAATAACTTACTCTTATGTCAAGACCTTTTAACCTGCTTCTCCGAATTTTGCCTCTGTCACAAACAAAATACAGTAAACAGCTTAGGGCAGAAGCCCAAACAGATTCTTCCTTTTCCTCTCTCTGCCAATTACGCATCGTCTTGAATAAATATTTTGCACAAATATAAAAATACTAAAAGATCATAAGATTGTGAAAGAGTTAAAATATCACCTGCACAAGAAGAAGGAGAACTTCATACAATATGCACAATATCCATGACTCAAAGTTATTTATTGCTGATAAACTTTGGGCCTTGAGGTAATCTGGCTTTCTCGTACCCTGGATGGAAAGCGATTCTTGAGTGTATTCTTCCTCAATGGTGGAAGCATCATCAGCTAGAAGTGGCTCCAATAAATGGCCATGAACCCCAAGGTTAAGTATTACATCAAACACACGAACTTTTGAAGTCAACTGTGAAGAACTAAGCATTTCCTGAACAATTGAAAAGATATTAGAATGTGTATCTAATAATAAAGATATAGAATAAATATGTAAAGATAGCAGAACCTCAAGCATAGATAGCATAAGAGGAGCAGCAACCCCAGAGTCTAACACATACCTACAAAATAATATATACTTACTTTCCATTACATTGACAAACTTCATAGAAGAAGTGCATAAACTCCTCATGGACTACAAACACATGTATGAACTAGCTTTATATCATAACGTAATTGCCAAGTTCAATGGGCCTGTTAATATATAATAGAGCACATACATGTCAATTACAAGTTTGATTAGAACGCTCACAGCCACATCCATTGATGGCTTCCCACTGCTGCTACTTAGTTTAGATGAGATTGTCATCATATTAGCAATTGGAGGTTTTTCTGAGCATACTGCAGCTATAACTTCTCCCACCTCAACAGGGTTTAATTTCAAGGGTTGTTGTTCACTAAAAAACAAACACACTAAGAGTGAGAGCAAGTTTATTTAAAAAAATTATATTAGAGTTATAGAAACATAAATAGATTGCATTAAAAACTGCTGATACAGTTTTCCTTTTTGTTCATCCAGTGTAAAATGTTAGTTCTAAAAATCCGGACTTTGAAGCTTAGGAAACACTACATATAGAAAAGGCCTTAAAAATCATGAATGGAGTGCTAGTTTATTGATAGTGGCATAAACTAGGATGGTTTTTGTGATGTAGCATCAAAATCAGTGATTATGATAAGAGAACCTTCAACTATGTTATAAACCATGATTTGGTCATAGCTACCTCATTGGGGCATTTTAATGGAAGTCAAAATATAATGCATTAAAACGAAAGAACTTAAAAGTCTAACAAGACGAGTATATGCTAAAAAGCTAAATCACTATCACTAGATATGAACAATGAGTGGATTGTGTAATGGATGATTACTGATTTACTGGTACAGGTTGGGTTAGTTGATCCGAAATATTTTTGTCCAAATTTTTTAAGTTTAATGTATATACTTAGTGTCAAATATCATCACAAAAATTATATTATTTTTTATGAAAATCAAACATTCTTAATTATAAGGTTGATCAGAAGGTCTTTTTGCTTTAAATATACACTTCGATCCACTTCGGACTCGTTTCCTTTACGCTAATTCATTTTACCAATTCGACCCGTCAGTCATAAGTAAAAGGGTTAAAATGGCCACATCTAATGACAAACAGATATACCGGAGATTAAATTTACCGAAAATAAGTCTATTATGCAGTTATACCTGTAATGTCGATATTGAAAAAGTGGTCGGGAACGAGGACGAAAGGTCGTCATGGGAGAATCTTCCCTGAAAAACAAGTATAGTTATAAAAATTATTTGTGAAAAAAGTTTACAATGTCAATGACAATAAAGCATCATAGAACAATACAATCAAGTTCAACATGCAAACATACCAAATCTTATGAGGGTCTGTCTTGGAGCGCTTGGAAGCGGTTATTGCTCTCAAGTGAGCACGAGCAGAGGCAGAATTGGTTACAGTAGTGAGTAGTGAAGGTTGTAATAGTTGATCAAGGTAAGGCATGTCAATGCTACCAAAATTTCTCCAAAATTCACCTTTTGGTTTAGCTTCCATGTCCCCTAAAAGAAGGGCGGCAGCACCTACTTCAAGAAAATTGTGCTTACTCATATCTTTATGATTCAAAGGGCGATCACTGCACAGTTGGATTTTCAAGGATTACAAAGAAGCTATAATAGATGGAAGACTGGTTAAGCTTAGTAGTTGTGCCTATATCAACCAATTTACTTGAAAATGGGCCAAATCAGGTTCTTCTATATCTACAGGTCAAAGGTCAAGCCAAATATATAATTGTAAAGAAACCGGATCACAGAGGTTGAAAATCACCCAAAATGTCTTTTCAAAGCATACAAGCTCTAAATCGCCTTCTGCAAAGATGTTAAATTTACATTGTAAAAGTATACCTTTAGTTCCTATGTAACACATTAAATATTTATAAATTAATTGTCCAAATAGTGTTTCCGATCAAGTCAGCCTGTTTTGACCTATTCCAAAAATTACCAATTTTGGCATCTTACCCAACTCCCTTGACCCTCCCATTTTACCACCAGTAAAATTACAAAAGCAAGAAAGAATTACATGAATAGCAGATATATGGGAATACCTATCAGGAAAAAGCAAAGATGACTGCGTGTCCCCATGCCATCTCCATTTGAAAACATCACTGGCGATAAATTCATCACCTTCAACTTCATTAACATCTTCAGCAATTGGTGAATCCAAGACAGATACAGAAGAACCTTCTTTAGTCTCAGAAGCTTCTTTACCAATTCCGGGGCTAATTTGAGAATTAAAAGATTTGCTCATCAGTGATGATAATGATGGAAGTGATTGTCTTGAAGCAGAAGTAGCTCCAGCAAAAGCTGCAGGTTGAAATGATCTCCTTGGAACATGTTGAGCCACTAAAGAACGAATATAGTTTAGGGATTTCACTAGTCCTCCTGAAGCAAAACTTGCAACAGGCAAAGGTGATCCATTTAAAGTAGTTGATGAACCACCAGTTTGTGGGGTCAAAGATTTAGATGTTAGTCTTCTGCTTGGACTGATATCACACTCCATAATTATATTTAAACAAAACCTATCAATTTCTACCAGGGTCTCCTCACTTGGTTTATATCTGCAACAAATACGAGATACCATGTCAGTTTCTTTTGAGACGGTAAGTACAAACAGCAGAATTAACATTATATATAATAATAGTCTGTGTGGATGTCTTTCCAACCCAAAAACATGAATATAGAATAGAAAAAACCATATCAATCTGCACTTTTAAACAAAAGAAAAATAGAACCAAGACTATTCCTTTCATGAACATAGTCATTCTTGACGTGAAGATATAAGCTGCCAAAAGAAACACTTACCGCAGGAGATAACGTTTCAAAAGCGCTACACACCTTGCAACCACCGCAGGGCTGTTAAAAATGGATAAATGCATCAGAAGACAAAATGACTATAATAGCTTTCCTCAACATGCTTTTGCAAAGTCTAACCTAGAACAAGATTTAAGCTTACATGGCATCCCGCAACTACGTGAAAAATGATTCCGATTAATGATTATAAAGATTGCTTCATCTTTCTTATTGCTTGTAAAATGATAAAGCTAACAATGATAATTGCTTTTGGCAAAATAAAACAAATCAATCATAAATTTATAGTCCATTTATTATCCATGGTATTACAGCCAAGACTTTATAAGCCATGGAGTTGAAAGCATTCATGCAATATTAAAGCTGCCAGCATAGAAATAATATATAAAAATACATGTTTATGTTGAGGAGTATTGGAAGTATAAGGGAATGTATATGATAATTAACAAAACCTTCTCTCTCTCTCCGCAAGTGTGTGCTCAATTATCACACCGTAGGCCAGGTCAGTAGTTGCAAGTGATGCTAAATAGTCCTGCCAAGAGGAAAGCAAATCTGATCACTTGTCATAATAGATTTTCATAATAGTAATAGAAAGTTACATTTTACATGGAACAGATAATGTTATATTTAAAACCTTGTCAAGTACTCCTTATCATTTCTTAGATATATAAGTAACGTTATGAATAGTTTGAAAAGTTTCCAAGAACAGCAGTAGTGAAACTTCAGACACTGAACTGAATCAAGAGTACTTAAATCTTCAATTCTACATTCTATATTTATCATATTTCATCACCACGTGACAAAAATCACATAACTAAGTTAAGATGCTAGATTTAACTACCAAATAGGAGATATGAGTGTACCTGTTGGTCTAAATGAAGAGAACCAGTCTTGACTTCTACAGTTCTATGAATTCAAGGCCATGTTCTAGATTAAACAATGGCCCCATTTGCATTGAGCGCATATAATGTATATATATGTCGGCCCTCAATGGGCAAAAGTAAAATTGCACTAATTTTAACGTTATTTTACTTAAATTTTATGAAAATAACATTAAAAGTGTTGGGTTGGTCGGTTAATAAGGCATCATGAATCGAGGGCCTCGTATGAAGCAGCCTCTCTATTCCTATGAGGTAGAGGTAAGGTTGTCTACATCTTACCCTCCTCTCCTCAGACCCTACCTTAACTTTGCTAATGATGTGATATATTGAGTACAACAATGTTGATGATGATTCTAGATTAAAGAAAGCAACCATAATCTTCTATTGTTGTATGTAAACAGGTTTAAATTTCAAATCCTACGCCATACCACCCAGCCTTTTCTCTGAACATTTTGGCTTCAAATACATAATCACATATCAACTGTCTTTAATGATTTCAAATAAGGTCGACGTAACAACTGGCACTATAATATATCGAAGCAGCCAGAAAAAGTCTGGCCAAAGGATGTTAACAAGGCAGTGAAAGTGATGAAAACATGTCCAAGTGTGTGATGGGGTCAGAATATGTATCTACAAGCAAGCCCATAGAGATTCAAAACCTCAAGGTCACATCTTTCTTTTACTTTCCTCCGATCCAAGGTACTAGATTTGCAATAGTGAGGGACGCCTAATGGTGGAGTTCACCATTTTTTTTAGATTTGCAATAGTGGAAATGTGGAACTAAAAAATCTATCAAAACAAAAAAAAAAAAGAAAAATCTTTAGAAGGTACAACATCAAATAGGAAGTACATCCCTGGTTCCATAACTTGCTGACCTCTTAAAACGTTGTATTCATAAGTTCATCAACCCAAAAGCATTTGGTGATCATAGTTAGGGCATTGATAAGGATACTCAATAGACTCAACAGTACATAACCTAAAAAACAAATTAGATTACATACATTTATGACTAAACCTGCAATTAATTTCCTTGACTTTAACCCAAAACATTCTCCCAGATCAAGCAAAACTCAAAAGCATCCAAACAAACCTCTAATTTTCACAATTAACAGTCGTATGCTTATTATAACAACTACAATTCACTCTAACTGCTCAAACAACATAATTCCTCAGTTCCCAACCATAAAAACCTAAAATCTACATATACCCGAAGTCCCAATTTCAAATTTATGCACAATAATGTATAGATCAATATATAACCCCTCTACAATCAAAATTAACCCCAAATCACACGCAGCCACTATCTAACCCTAGATTCGAGAACTAAAAAAACTACGGGATCTGAATATATAAATCAACAATTAACGTTGGTCATACCCGAAGAGTCCTGGAAGCTTCTGATACGATGGCCGATGAGCTTCCAGCGGACAAAAGAGAAGACGATAGACAATCGGCGATCGCCCGGCGAAGCGGCTCCGGCGGTTTTTTGGAGGAAGAAGATCTGATAGCCCTGGAGAGACCACCAACGCCTCCGAGCTGTAGTCTGGAGCTGGTAGCAGGGCTGCGAGGGCCACTGTTGAAGCTGGTGGACATCGTATGTATAGATATAGCGTCAGTGTATCTAACTATGTGAAGAAACACTTGTTTCTCACTTGCATTTCACCAATCGAAAACTCGTTGTTTGTTCTTATTTTGTGTATGCCAGAGGGAGGCGTGTTTTATGATTAAGAGAGAGATTATATTGTAAGTTGCTGACACGTGGATAATTAATTAACTATAATAATTTTAAAAGGAAAACAATATAAATTAGGTTGATTTAAATTACATGTTACTGTTACCATCTAATAATTTATAGTTTAACAAACACATTACAATTTATCGGTATTTTTATCGGTATTTTAGTGGTGGGGTAGGCTTATAAATCAAATGATTATTGGTTCGAATAACACTTGACGATTTTTTAAAGTATTGAGTTCATTTCATAACTGGTCACCTTATCAATGTATCAAATCAATGATAGGGCTTGTTTGGCACCTAACTGGGCACCTAAATCGAACTGAACTCTTGTCAAGCTATTGTTCTCTTCTTCCCTCAAAGTTATGAAGTAAAACATCGATTTTTTGATTGCATGATGCCCTCCCCTGAAAAACATCGACGCACCGTGTAAATGGAGGTGCTCTACCAACTGAGGTGACTTGGCTGCGGATATAATCACGTGATACTGCTAGTGACATGATGATACTCTAGTAATTCGTCCAGTGATCCAAACATTAGTCATTCAAAAAAACTAATTTATAATTTGATTTCACTTAAAAAGATTCAAATAAATACATGGATTATTATAGTGTTTGCAACCGTTTGTTTTTTTTTCTAGTAAATTTTACTTGGATTATGGCAGCTATAATAAACAAATCTTTACATTTTACTTAGATTACATACGTGACTCTTCTACACGACTCGAAAATAACACTGATTTATTAGGTTATGGTTTTGACTAAACAGGTTTTTGTCTATTTCACTATTTTAGGTCGAATCTATCAACTTGATTATATAAACGGGTCAAGTTTGGGTCAAAACCATCAGTTTGACGAGTTGACCAATTTGTTTAGAAAAAAACATATATTATATTATCATGGTATTTAATGATAAATTTTAATATATTTATATTTTTTGATTATAAAATTACCAACAAAATAAAAAAATTAATGATATCATTCAAAATGTTATTCCTCAATACGATATAAATGGTGAAAATGAAATTGATTATGAATAAGATTGAAAAATAACATATTTTGATTGGAGAGTGTTTCTGTTTTATTTTGAAAACTAATGTATTTGCACAACCAGATGTATTTTAGCTACTACATTTTTATTATATAATGCATTTTTATTATGATTTATGATTTTATAGTATAATATGAAAAGTAAATATACATTAAAGGTCAAACGGGTCAAGTTATGCTCAACCCCTAAAAATTTGGGCCGTGTTTGTGTTTGTGGGTCTGACCTGATTATCAGGTTCGGATATGAGTGAATTTTTCATGTTCAGGTAGGGCTAAACCGCAATCTATACGATTACTTTTATTCTTTGTTGTTTTCTTAATCAAACAACATAATTTATCTTACCATCATACTATATGTGATACGACGATGTTTCTAACCATTATTAATCCGTCACCTCATTATCACCTCAACATCTTGCTTCCATACACAAGTGTGATTGATTCAAAACAATTCCTTTCACAACATCACCTTTTGATTTGTGGGATCCAGTAAATCACCATGGTTGAAATTGTGCAAATCTAAAGCAGGTTATGTATGTATATTAGGAGGCAGAAAAAACCTTTCTATATCAAGTACTTTGTCTCTTATACTATATTATATTACTATAAAATTACTTTTTATTATTGATCACAATTTATGATTATTTAAAGCCTTGAAATATCAGTTAGTATTATCGACTTATCACCAAGGTTGTCATAATGGGTCAGACACGACCTGTCAAGACACGAAATACGAAATGGGTAGACATGAACACGACCCATTAAAAACACGTATACATGAAATGACTCTTTAAGGAACCTGTTAACAATATAAATGACTTGTTAAATAACATGTCAAAGAACCTGTTTAGGATCCAGGGTTAGAGAACTGTAAATTTTTAGAAGGTAGTCGGTTACCAACCTATTTTACTATATTTTTTATTTAAATTTACAATTTTAAACCGGTCTTAATATGTCTTAATGGATATCGATGTGTCTGAACAGGTATTAACGGGTTTTACATGTTTATACATGAAAAATAAACAGGCTTTAACGTGTCGGCCTGTTTTAGACACCAAACATGTTAATGATAAACACGAAACATGTTAAAGTCATATCGTATCGTTTTAACGTATTTGTATCTGAAATTGGCAGCCTTATTTATCACCACCAAGCATGCAATGTTGATATTATAATTATATGTTACTAATTGTCGCATTGCATGTTGGGACACAATGTCACACCCCGGGCTCTCGGCGGCCCGGGCGCTGCGACCCGAATTGGTTTCATAGATTATAAGTCTCAGTCAGAGTTTATTATTTATTTTAATATGTTTCAGCGGAAGCATTGTTTCATAAATTCATAATTTTATAATTAATTCACTTGCATGGATGTGAATTCTGTTTTCATAATTTACAAATAATTCATACGCATAGATATGAAAAACCACATTTTCATCGTTTATAAATAATTTTTCAGAGTTTTATAAAATTTCATATGCATAGATATGAACACAACATTTTATTTCATTTTAAACCGAGTTTTTACAAACATATTTTACATATCTCGATTTACATGGGACTTGGAGGTGTAACTCCAATCGCTCCTTGGTTTCGCCACAAGATTTTTATTTAAGGCGTCATACGCCCTAAACCTCTAATCTTGCTTCTGATTTGTCATTCATTATTACCTGAAAAGTTTTTGAAAATAAAACGTCAACATAATGTTGGTGAATACAAATAACCGACTCGATATGTAAGCATAGCATGTTCGGTCCTTTAACCATAATTAATAATGGCAATACTACACATTTAGCAGGTTATTTCACTGATCGATACAACCACTGCATACACTGGCTTGTACTGTCACTGGTTAGGAACAACAGTGGAATGTGTCTTATAATTGTTCCCTCCAGCCCACAACCCGTCACTGGTTAGGTTGCCTGCGGAGTGCGTCTTACGTATAACCTTCCAGCCCACGTTACCAGCCAAATATGGGAATTTCACCCATAGCGGATACAATTTGCAAATCGTACGTATACTAATGGCCTAAATGCTGGTCTAATAGTATCCCTTTATACGTCAAAGTTTAAACATACATGCTCATAAAAATTCATTTATAAATTTAAAAACAAGTTAAATGTATTCACCTGAATTTTGGGTTGGCAGGGTGACAGCTTTAAACTTGTTATTGTAAATCTGGCAGCGTTTCTGCTTAATATATGCTTATAACTGTTCTGCAAAGAATATTTACTTATTTACTTATTTATTTATTTATTTATTATTATTATTAATATTATTATTATTCTTATTACGACGATGATTATTATGATTTTTATTATTATTATTATTATTTATTATTATTACGATGATAACCAATATTATTATTGTTATTTAAGTAAACTAAAATTTTTAATATATACATAGGGTTGGAGCTTAACCCTAACCCTATAAGTTAATTTTTATATTAAAATATTAAATTCAAAAATTTAGATAATATACCTATACGAACCGACTCTTTAATCTTGACCCTTTAATATTGATCAGCACCTCCTAGCATCCAGATCTTCTAATTATATTAACAATTGGCTTTTGTTTTGTACGTATGATTTTAAATTTTAGTAAGTTTTCAAGTTATTTATAGTTAATTCGAAACTTGCAGAGAAAGGAATTAGATGATATAGGTATTATACGTGTCTACCATTAATTGTTCGAACTAATCCTCGTACGTTTTAATGGCTGTAAAAACGTTCCACGTAATTGTAGAAATGTTCCACGTAATACGTTTTTCAAATTTGAATTGAATGTATGTTTTTATTATTTTATTATTATAATTAATTTAGCTCATATTTTTTTTTCTCGTATAACTTTTAACATATAACGTTTTATAAAATTCTAAAAATACTGCTGAGACCTGCTCATTTTTATCTACATTTTGACCAAAGTTTCGTTAAAAACGGAGAAAGTTTAATTATAATATATTTTATTAATTTTGAGCGGTCCCCTATAATATTAACTATCCGAATAAGTATGTCAAAAAAATTTTAATAATCATTTTACTCGTTACTTGCTAGTATGTAATTGTCACATATGTGTTTATAATAACTAGATTTTTAAAATTATAATATTTAACAATATATTTTATAAAATAAATAGCATGTGTTACATCCTCCCCACCTTTGTTTCAATCTCGTCCTCGAGATTATTGAAATAGGTGTGGGTATTTCTTTCTCATCTATGACTCCAGTTCCCATGTGTATTCAGGACCACGTCTGGAGTTCCATTTAACCTTAACTAACACTAACTTTTTACGCTTGAGTCTCTTTTCTCGTCGGTCTTCGATTTGAATCGGTTGTTCGATAAATTTTAATTTTTCGTTTACTTCAACATCTTGAAGAGGCATCAATAAGGATTCATCGGCCAAACATTTTCGAAGATTAGAAACGTGAAACACATCGTGTACTCCAGGCATTTCTACCGGTAGTTCGAGTTGATAAGCCACCGGTCCGATTCTTTTGAGAATTTTAAAAGGTCCGAAAAAACGTGGACTTAACTTTCCCTTTTTACCGAATCGTACTACTCCTTTCCATGGTGAAACTTTGAGCAGCACTTTATCACCAACATTGAATTCTAATGGCTTTCTTCTTCGGTCTGCATAGCTCTTTTGACGATCTCTGGCCGCTTTCAATCTTTCTCTAATTTGAAAGACTTTGTCAGTTGTTTCTTGCACAATTTCTGGACCAGACAACTGATTTTCACCAATTTCAGACCAACATACTGGTGTTCGACACTTTCTTCCGTAAAGAGCTTCAAATGGTGCAGTCTGAATACTTGAGTGATAACTATTATTATAAGAGAATTCCATTAAAGGTAAATGGTCATCCCAGCTTCCTCCAAAGTTTATCACACAAGCTCGAAGCATATCTTCCAACGTTTGGATTGTTCTTTCGCTCTGCCCGTCAGTTTGTGGATGATAAGCAGTGCTGAAGTTCAAACGTGTTCCGAGAGCTTTTTGAAAACTTTGCCAGAATCGAGATGTAAAACGGCTATCTCTATCTGACACAATGGATAATGGCACACCGTATAATGATACAGTTTCATTTACGTACAACTGTGCTAGCCTATCCATAGAGTAAGTTTCTTTCATTGCTAGGAAATGAGCAGACTTGGTCAGTCTATCAACAATAACCCAAATAGTATCATTTCCACGATTTGTCCGAGGAAGTTTGGTTATAAAATCCATAGTTATCATTTCCCATTTCCAAACAGGTAGTTCCAGTTGTTGCAACATACCAGAAGGTTTCTGGTGTTCAGCTTTAACTTGTGAACAAGTTAAACATCTTGCAACATATGCGGCAATATCTTTCTTCATTCCAATCCACCAATAGTTCTCTTTCAGATTCTTATACATTTTATCGCCTCCTGGGTGCATCATGTATTTAGATTTATGTGCTTCTTCCAATATTCTTTCTCTTAAGCCGCCAGTGACTGGCACCCAAATTCTTATGTTCATTCGAAGAATTTCATCATCTCCTTTGACCAGTTGTTCAGTCATGCCCTTCATACCTTCTTTTTCCTTGTTTTCATCTTCTTGGGCTTGTTTTTGTGCTTCTTTAATTTGATTAAACTGTGACACCTCGTAAATTTCCAGGTCAGCAACTCTATTATTTTTAATAATAATGTTTATTATTATTTCGTACGTGGCACTAGAATAAATGCATTTAGGGTGACACGTGGCACAACAGTCTGAACACGCCGATAATTCAGGGAATTATCGCACAACAATCACACGTGTCTTGAATAACGAACGTTGGTGAACGGATCAAACTGTAACACGAAAACACTGCACTTAGGTTCGGTGAACCTAAATTTAACTAGAACAACCGATGTGTCGAGAAACGATGATCGTATCCGAGAAATACGAAAGATTCGGTTCAAAACAATGAAATTGGGCTTATTGGGCTCAACCGAGACCCATCGCGGTACGCGATGGGCACCCAATTGGGCCTTCGCGATACGCGAAGCTCAAGCGGGAGAATTTGAATTCTCCGAAAAACGTCGCGGTACGCGACGACCGATCATCTTCCACCATCGCGGTACGCGGCGTGTTTCGGGAACAGAATGATTATTTTAATCATAGCGGTACGCGATGATGCTTTTTGGATAACTGTCGCGGTACGCGACGACCCCGACACGCATAAAATCTTTATAAACCCAATGTTAATCATTCTGTTGATTCTCTACCTATCTCCCCGAGCTACCAGCGACCATACTCCACCATTGTCGTCTGCTACCCCTCTCCTAACACCTTAGAAGCCATTTTTACCTCAAAGGAAGCACCATTGAAGGCATTGAAGGCTTGGAGCTCGAAGGAACACCACACCTCATCCTTGGCAGCGATTAGCATCGTTCCAGCGACATTTAGGACTTTTACAGACCTGCTCAAGTCCTTCCTAGACGTTCTAAAGCTTTGTGAGGTAGTATTCATGTTCAATCTTGCTTAAAATCGTCACTAAGCACACATGCAAGCCATTTAGGCCACATGCATCACCACCACCACCGTTGTCACGAATTTTTGATGTTATGAATCTGTTATTAAAGGTGTTTATCACTGATTTGATGGTTTGATAATGATCTATAACGATTTTTATTGAAACAAATGGTCATATGTTGTTTTTGTAATGTGATGGGTACTTTTGAATACATGCATGGATGATCTAAGTAGTTTGCCATGATATTTGATGATGAAATAGTGTTACAAGGGTTATTGATGATGTTCCGTGAGATTGGAAGTGTTGATTGTGGTCAAGAAATGTCAAAATGTGTTAGTTACTATAAATAGAAACTTTATTTGTGCAAGTATGTGATTTGATGAGTTGTGACCACATGCATGTGTTTAGATCTTTATGTTATGCTTAAAATGATGATTAGAAAGTTAACATGATGATTATTAGTACATTTGGATGGTTAAAATTGTTAAAAGCGTGATTTCTATAAAAGTTACTATAAATAGTAACTTTTTGTCACAAGTTTGCAACTTGATGATATGCATGATAATGTCTTGAGTCTAACATGCTCATTTAGTGATTATATGATGATATTGGAAGGAATATGTTATTGGGAAACTTGATTTGGTGTTATTTTCATAAGTTACTAAATATAGTAACTTTATTTTGTTAAGTTTATGATTCGTCACATGCTAGGTGAAATGATCATGATTAATAGGCTATTTAGGACTAAGATGATGATATTAGATGATGTTGATTGTTAAACTTGACGAAATATGCTTATTTTAGAAACTTTCCAAAAATGGAAACTTTTACGCACAAACTATGCTAAACCGGCTATGTGTAACTATGTGCTATGTGATAACATGCCCACTTAGGATAAATACGCATGTTAGAATAATCGGAATATGAGTTTATGCATAACTTGCCAAATATGGAAACTTTCCTAAAATAGAAACTTACCATAAATAGTAAGTTTCTTTATCGGAATGATTTTGGTATCCGTACACCTCACACGACACTAAAACCGCACGATACACAAACACTTGATCCAAACCGTCACCAACGGGTCGTTAGGTCAAACACGGTCAACACGGTCAAACACGGTCAACACGACCTACATAACCACTTAGTGTCGTTGAACACTAACACGGTCCGGAGAGACCCACATACGCAAACACGAACTCATAACACCTACATGATATAGGTGATTACTAGCCGGCGAGCTACACTACGCTATTGAGCAAACGCATCATACAAACTCAGGTGAGTTTACGGCCCCACTTTTACTCTTAACTGATTTGCTAAACTATTGGGGTGAGAATATACTGCAACTGTTTTAGATATAGGACTGGCATGTTGTGAAACCGTTTCTTTTTTAGTGTAACTATTATCGCATAAAGCCCTCACTTATCCTTACCGTTAATTGTTACGAACGAGTCGTTATTACGTAGTACTACTGGGTTTGACTAGCCCCACTCGGCAACAACTTTGACTGGAGGTCATAACGAGTGTAATAATCGATGTGAATTGCGAGTTCAGCGATGACTCGCGGAGGCAAATGGAAACAGTCTAGTTTCGGTAAGATGACATGACACACTCACGGATCGTAGATCCAACAACTAAACTTAACATGCCCAGTATATATCTGTCTACTATTTATGTCTGTCTAAACCTGTGAACTCACCAACTTTTTAGTTGACACTTTTCGCATGTATTCTCAGGTAACTAATGGAGCACACGCTAGGACGCTCACCAGGACACACTAAGGAGTCAAGCTTACATATAGACTCATGTCCTAGGCTTGTGTGCATTTGTTATGTTTTGAAAACAACTTACTTTGTAGTGTCTGATACAATTTACTTTCCGCTGCAAACTTATGTATATTTTAATATTTAACATTTCCGCTGCATACTATGAGAACGTGTATTGTTTTACAATCTGTGTGAATGTGTAACTCATATAGAGTCGTTCTATATGACCATGAGCTATGATCCTGGCCACGTCACACCCACGTGGACTGACACCACGAGTGGGAATTTGGGGGTGTGACATAAACAAATCGACTTGAAGGTCTAATCGTAAAGCACGTACTCTTCTCGGTTTCTCTACCTCCTTTCGACTTAAGGCATCTGCAACCACTTGTCTTTCCTTCATGATATATAATTTCACAGTCATAGTCATTCAACGTTTCCATCCATCTTCGTTGTCGCGTATTTAGTTCCTTCTTACCAAAGATATACTTTAAACTCTTGTGATCAGTATAAACTGTGAAATGAACTCCGTACAGATAGTGTCTCCATAATTTTAATGCAAAGATTATGGCGCCTAATTCCAGATCATGAGTCACATAGTTCTTCTCATGAGTTTTCAACTGGCGTGATGCATAAGCAATAACTTTGTTTCGTTGCATCAATACACATCCTAATCCTGTATGAGAAGCATCACAATAGACCACGAAGTCTTCAATACCTTCAGGTAATGCTAGGATCGAAGCATGAGTCAACTTATCTTTAAGAATTTGAAAGGCCTCAATTTGCTTGGTACCCCATTCAAACTTTTCAGCTTTTCGAGTCAATGAGGTGAGAGGAACGGCTATTCGGGAGAAATTCTGAATAAATCGACGATAATAACCCGCCAAGCCTAAGAAACTACGCACCTCTGTTGGTGACTTGGGGTTCTCCCATTTGGTAATAGCCTCTATCTTAGATGTATCCACTTGAATACCTTGAGCATTAATAACATGCCCCATAAATTGTACTTCAGTGAGCCAAAACTCACATTTAGAGAATTTAGCGTACAATTTCTCATGTCTTAGTAGTTCGAGTAGGGTTCTAAGATGTTTAGCATGATCCTCCAGTGTTTTTGAGTAAATAAGAATATCATCAATGAACACAATGATGAATTTGTCCAAATAAGGTTTGCATATCCGGTTCATCATGTCCATAAAGGCAGCTGGAGCATTAGTAAGTCCAAATGGCATAACAGTGAACTCATAATGCCCATACCTTGTACGGAAAGCAGTTTTAGGAATATCTTCTTCCTGAACTCTCAGTTGATGATATCCTGATCGAAGATCAATTTTAGAAAAATGACAAGCTCCTTGAAGTTGATCGAATAAATCGTCAATTCGTGGAAGTGGATACTTGTTCTTAATAGCTAGGATCAAAATTTTGTGTATTAATTGATCATTTGAAAGTTAATCATTTGTTGGCAAATCATATGTTAATTCTTAATTAATGATATGTATTTACTCAACATAAAAAACAAATTTTACAAGTGCTAAATAAACATGGCTAACAAGACATAACATAACGGTCAAGCAACCCACTAACACCTCTAAACGGATTTAGTTTTTTTTTTTATAAAAAAAATCAACGAAATTGTTAAAATTTTGTCATATGGGATTAAAATGGAAAACAAGAAAAAAGGGGAAAAGGACACAAGAAAAAAAAATATCCAACTCATGACCTCCATTTCATACATACACTATTAGTGGGGTTTCTAAGAAAACCACCATTTTAAAGAAAACTAAAAAAAATAATCACAATTGTTATCAATCAATTTCGTTTTTTGTTTTACATTTTGTTTTATAATAAGGTTATATTTGTTAACAAAAAGAAAAAAATATATGTAATTCATGTTATTACATATATGTAACTCATTGATTACATGTATGTAACTTGTAAACTACATATATGAGTTACATATATGTAACTTTATAACTTATAGAGTTAATTGCAAAAATGGTCCCTATGGTTTGACCATATTGCAGATTTGGTCCTCAAACTTTAAAAGTTGCAAATTTAGTCCAAACATTTAAAGTTAATTGCATAAATGGTCCATATGGTTTGATCAGATTGCAGATTTGGTCCCCAAACTTTAAAAATTGTAAATTTAGTCCAAACATTTAAAGTTAACTGTATAAATGGTCCCTGTGGTTTGATCAGATTGCATATTTGGTCTCAAAACCTCAAAAATAGCAAATTTAGAATAAAAATAACTCACAAATCTAAATTAAATATCAAAAAATATTAAATTAATTTAAATTTTCTTAAAATAATTTGTATTATCTATTGAATTTAATTAAAATAGTTGTATTCATATTCATGTATTAAAAAAATAGCAAAAAATATTGAATAATAAACATTAAATATACAAGATAATATTGTTTAAATAGCTTGCGAATTCAAAATATTGTATATTTAATGTTTATTATTCAATATTTTTTGCTATTTTTTGAATCAATGAATATGAATACAACTATTTTATATAACTTTCATAGGTTAAACAAATTATTTAAATAATGTTTATATTATTTTAAAAATGTTTAAAATATTTTAATAAAGTTTAAATATTTACAATTTATAAAGTTTGGGGACTAAATCTGCATTCTGCTCATACCACAGGGATCATTTCCGCAATTAACTTTAAATATTTGGACTAAATTTGTAATTTTTAAAATTTGGGGACCAAATCTGCAATTTGATCAAACCATAGGGACCATATATACAATTAACTTTAAATGTTTGGACTAAATTTGCAATTTTTAAAGTTTGAGGACCAAATCTACAATCTGATCAAACCACAGGGACCATTTATGCAATTAACTCTAACTTATATATATGTAACTTTGTGATTTATATATTTTTATTAATTTTTTTTTGTTTATAACATTTCTAAGCTAATAATAAAAAATCATGATTTTTTTTAAAAAATTGATTGGTTAGTAGGAGTTTCTTAGTTTTCTTCAAAGTGAGAAGTTTTCTTTTAAACTCTCCCTAAACTCTTAAACCACTACACCAACTAAGTTTTTTTTACTCTACGTGAAACAATTGTGTTTAACATATAGGTGTTGATGGGTTATGAGAAAAAAAAATGCTGTAAAAAAATGTATGTTACATGAATATTACACATAACCTCTCGTTTCACACATTCACACCAAGTACACCTTTCTTATTTTGATATTCGAATTATGTGTTTAGCATAGAAGTTATCGGTGAATTCTTTAAATCAGTATGTATATAATGTATTTAGAAAATATTGCTAAATCAATAAGGATTGCTATGCCAAGTCTCGTCTATATACAATCTCAAGTCATATAGACTATAATACAAAAGTGTTTCCCTTTTGCGTATCCTGAAAGGAAACTCTTGTGAGTTTATCATTTTTAATAAAAATAGCAGTTTAACAGTCACGCATTGCGTCGACTGAACTTAAAATCGAGCATCTATTAATCGTAACTCGTAAAACATAAAAACATGTTTATACATTGTAAGTTTATACGTTATTTGAACTTCATATGTTTCTTATATTTATATAATGATGTTAATATCACATATGCTAACACGTGTGATAAAACATCGTAAACATAACGCATCATTCAATATTACGAACGATCTTTCTTATATTTTTATACTAAATCACGTTTTAAAAATTATTATATCTTAACATGACATCTACTATCTATTCATATTAGCACTAAGGAATTAATATATTTCTTTTGATTGTAATCTCACTGTCTCACATCATAACAATAATAAAAATAATAATAAAAAAACGTGTGTTAAGATTTGTGACTATTTAAAATTCGTAATTTTTTAACCATCCAGATTACCTGTTAGCTAGTAAAAGACTATAAATAAAGAGATAATTTTACACAAATGTAACCAACTTTTCTAACTGTCTCAATTAAGTCACTGGAACTTTTTTGTCTCAATTAGGTCATTCAACTTGGTATGAGTGTTCTAATCCTATATAAATAACCTGAATAGCAGGTTATTGCTAATTTTCTACGTATTTAACTTATTTAACATGTTAAGTGATGATATATCATTTTATAAAGCAAATAATAAATTAAAAATTATTTATAATCATCCATATTTACGCAATATATTTGAAAAAAATAAGTTTTTCAAACAACGTGTGTCAATATTTAACGTTTTACACTTAATTTTTATCAAATATCATGCGTAAATGTTGATGATTTTAAATAATTTTTAATTTAGTATTTTCTTGATAAAATATTTATATCACTACTTAACATATTAAATAAGTTAAATATGTAAAAAACAGGGCCAGCCCAATGGGTTAAGCAACACAATCTAGAACTTAGGGCCTTCGAAACATGCAGGGCAGAGTTGCACAAACTGATTTTTTTTACCAAACCGGTTCGGTTTAGGAACCGGTCCGATTTGGTATACGGATGGTCAAAACCGGTTTGAGTGAAAACTGGTTCGGTTTGGAAACCGGTTTGGGAGATGAGGATGTCAAACCTATAGGAATCGGTTTGGATATGTTTGAAATCGGTTTGGGAGATGAGGATGTCAAACCTATAGGAACTGGTTTGGATATGTTTGAAACCGGTTTGGATGGGTTTGAAACCGGTTTGGGTCGGTTTAGGAACCAGTTTTAAAGACAAAATCACAAACATATGCCAAACCGGTGCTTTGGACCGGTTTGGAAACCGGTTTGGCAAAAACCGGCTTGAGATTCATTGAGGACCGGTTTGTAAACCGGTTTAGCAACCCAAACCGGTTTTTTTGTTCACCTCTAATGCAGGGCCTCTATTTTTTTTTGGTCGTGGGCTTATTATACATATAATTATGTTGGGCTTGCTAAAAACCGAATCGGAGAGGGATAATTCGGTTTCCGTATTCTAATTTCCAAAATCTAAAGATATTCACTGATCACAGAAGAAATCCAGGGCATTCGCACAACGACCCACGGATCCAAGCCTCCGATTGGAGAGTTTCAAGAGAGAAGAATCGAAGATATTTTCAAATCTCAACTCAGGTATTGTTGCATGCTGTTGTGAGTTTGCGATTGTGGTTTATTTTGTCACTAGTTATAATTTGTGATCGGAGTCGATCCACACTCTTGGCTTTTGAAGTTGGATCTCGATCACTCCGTCTCCATCTTCGACATCGATTATATATATATATCTTCAATTATTGCAGGTATGCCTCTTTTTCTTTCGATTGATTCTAACATCCCTTTGAATATATCCGATTAATTAGTAATATTGAATTAGTTTGGATCTTAGTTGGGCTCGATTGTCAGTTGAAATCAATTTATTGTTGTACGGCACTAAACTCTCATGGTCTCTTATAAATTTTGATCTTAATTAACCGTTTTAGAAGGGGTTTCTAGATCTAAGACGCAGATGAGAACAATTTTATGAATTGGAACGAGTATGGGTTTATTGAGAATTCTAGAATTGCGTTTGATTATTAGGGTTTAAATTGAATTAGATTTGTGAAGCACTTGATTAAGAAATCAAGTATTCGAAGTGGAATTTAACAAATTCATTACAAGACTATAACCTTTAAACCATGAGAGCATGTAGATGAATTTAGCAAGATGGAGCCTATATCTTTGGTGACTTATCGAGGATTTGAGGCATCATGGTCAAACGCGCTAGGCTAAAAGCCTCAAAGATCTAACCTTTGGCCTAGACGAAGGCACCCGAGATTAGCAAGACGGATGGTGTAAACATATCATTTGTAGGGGTTCTGACATGTATTTGGCTTGTTTACTGTTTAGGGCTAGTTTAGGATGTCTTGAGTTGGTTCCAGGTCATGTTTTGGTGTTTCAGACCAGTTTGTCCAGAATTTTGAAGAATTTTGCCGGATTCTACCAGAATCTGGCTGGAGGCCTGGTGCGCCTTTTGCAAGTATGCTTTGAGGGCACCAATTTGGATTCATTTATGGGCATGTATGCCAATAAGAAGCATGATTATGTTGTTAGGTGATTAACTATACTAGTTGTCAATTTCTGTTTTATTTAACCTACTACATAGATCCATAATTCGGTTTAATCATCTTGTTAACCACCATCCGAGATTAAATTGCCAATAGCATGAACTAAGGATCAATTTGAGTGTTCATCTTGTTCAAAGCAAACACCCCGCAATTTTTTTTTTATTTTTTTTTATTTTTAATTATATGCTAGTTTCAGCTGCCCTGAAAAAATCTCCTGAGAGCTTTAAATATTAATCATCTTTTTAAATGTTGTCTCCTCACTATCACCTAGTTGTTCTTGGCATCATGCTTAGAGATGGTCCAGTTGGCTGGTCTTGGAGGTTAACAAATCATTAAATTGGGAGAAATTTTAGTGCAATTCAAAATGAGTTGGGTCTGGCCAGGTTGATCAACAAAAACTATTACATTAAATTTTTTGTTGTATAGTTTTTAACTAATTGATACGTTATGCCGGTTTAAAAAAATTGATACGTTATATGTTGTTACAGAAGGTCAAAAACTAGATTATGACAATAAGGATGGTTATTTAGATAGCACCACTTAGGACGTATTATGCATCTGAATACACATCAAATGACTTGCAATCCATTTAACCCATTTGTCCTAATTGGATCATGTCATCTTCTCTACTTAACCATCATAAGTCCATCTAAACTCTGAAATGTTGAATGCAGCACATTGCATTGCTTGTCCTTGACTCCTTGGTACGAGGAATTTTATTTTTTCTTTTGGACCAATACCCACAGCTCCCTTACAGCTCCACTCCTGTTTGCTGTTTTGGATTTTAATATCGGTCGAACACGTAGGCACCCAAAATGTGTTCACATGCTTACAACCATCTAATTGTTTTATGAAAAATAGATAATATTTGTTTGTTTTGATAATACAGTCCGTGAATTCTCAATTTAGTTAAATTTGTTGATAAAAAAGATATAGTAAATTTGAGTTGAAAACTCCTCTCTCTGAAATGGTTACATAAAACAAAAATATGAAAAAAGTTATTTTGACTGAATACGGTTTGTTCGGTTCTTAACCGAATTGGAACCGAATTAAATATGGTTGAATTCGGTTTGGTTTACCTTATTTCGAACACGGTTCGGTTCGGTTTATGGTTGGGCTAAAAAAAATTTCAAAACTATTTAAACCGCACCGAATAAACCGTTTAAACCGCAAACCGAACCGTTGAACACCCCTAATTTCTTCATAGTTTTATGGTTGTTTGGTTTTTATGATCTTCTAAGTTAAGTCACTAACAGCAAAGCATTAGATGGATTAGATAGTTATATCATAACAACAAAACATTAGACGTAGGACAAAATCTAAAAGAAGAAGTTCACCAGCTGAAACTGTAGATTGAGTAAACATTGAGGGACTGCATTTGTAATTTACTTCCCTATTTCAATTTGCCCTGATCACAGACCGTCAGACTCCAGTCGATCCTTTGACCGATTCTGTTCTTCTCGAGCAATTGCCGCTAAGGTATGCGATTTCTTCCTATTTTTCTTACTAATTATACTACCTTTTAGTTTTCGATATACGAATCGGATGATATAGATGCGTTTCTTCACCAACAATCATAGATCCAATCTTGTTAGTAAGTCTAAATCATGTTTGATCCGATTTCTTCCTGATACTTTTGAGATTCACTGGATTTGAAATCGGATTTGCTAGAGTCTCTACATTTAGTCTTCATATTTAGAAATTCGGAACTTTCACTGTATTTGGAAATTGATACATGAACAGATCTTTGAATCGAATTTGTTAACATCTGCACATGAACACATCTAATTTCCAGATCTCAAACCCTCTGCGTGTGAAATGAGTGTTTGATTTGGAAAATGATCTAGAAATTGATAGATAATAGGATAGATAACGTAACCAGGTGAATATCGCGATAGACTCCGGAATCAAGGGCTGTGGCTCTAAATCTCATGGCTATTGTATCCAATCCTTCTGTTTTTGACCTCATCCCATCTTGTTTGCTTCTAAATCTTGTTACCTCCACTGTCGTCCTAGGATTTAGAATCAGGTACCTAAAGGTCCTAAACTGCTTCACATTTTAAACGCATTTCTTCTGGTTCCAGATCAGCAAATGTCTAAAGCACTTGGCTCACTCAAGGCACAAAGGGTGAGCGTTGAGCTAAGCGCGCTCTATTTAACCAAGCAGTGGCAGATCCGGGAATATTTTCCAGTGGGTTCACTATTTTCAAACGCTTCAATTAGCTATAACCATCGGTTTTACGGTTGAGTTTTGTAATGTTTATCACATAATAACTGTACGATATATTAAGTCAATAATTAAAAAAAAATGTCATGAAAGAGTTCAGAGGGACGGAGTGATCACTCATTTAAGATTTATGAGCTCCGGACTAAATGGGAGTCAAGGGGGTCGCACCCATTTGCGGGACATAGGGGAAGCGCTCCTGGTGGGGTCGAAGGTGGCGATCCCTCTGGCCAACTAGGGGGCAACACCCTGAAAACCTAAATAAAATTTGAGAAGAAATATTGATTTTGGAAAGTGATTTTAACACGATTCTATAGAATTCCAAGCATTGATTATCGAGAAGTCTCTAACAAAGATTATTTAATCCATTCAAGTTGACAAACTGTTGAGGAAAAACTACAATAAGGATTCACCCTTTAAATATTAATGAGTTCACCCTACATTTTAAGCCTTTCAAAACAAATTTCCTGCTAACGCTTTGATACGCGATGGGCTCCGGTGAACCCACAAATCACTACCTAGATCAGCCATTGTAACCAAGGCATATAATATAAAGTTACCACTTCAAAGGTTTTAGACATGTTTAATGCTGGTTTAGGCTTATTTAGACATGTTTTGGGTCATTTTTAGATGTTTCATGTTAGTTTTAGACATTTAACTGGTTTTGGCTGGAATTTCCACATGGGTACGTACCATGATGCTAGGTAGTATGGCTGCGCCTCCCCTCACGGCCTCGCCTTGGCAAGTATTTTTTGCGCGTATAACTATATAATCCACTGAACATATTCTTTCAATCCTATTGTAACTTTGGCCATTGTCGCAATAGCATGAACTAAGGATCAATTTGAGTGTTCATCTTGTTCAAAGCAAACACCCACACCCCGCAAGTTTTTTTTTTTATTTTATTTATTTTTAATTATAAGCTAGTTTCAGCTGCCCTGAAAAAATCTCCTAAGAGCTTTAAATATTAATCATCTTTTTAAATGTTGTCTCATCATTATCACCTACTTGTTCTTGGCATCATGCTTAGAGATGGTCCAGTTGGCTGGTCTTGGAGGTTAACAAGTCATTAAATTGGGAGAAATTTTAGTGCAATTCAAAATGAGTTGGGTCAGGCCAGGTCGATCAACAAAAACTATTACATTAAATTTTTTGTTGTATAGTTTTTAACTAATTGATACGTTATGCCGGTTTAAAAAAATTGATACGTTATATGTTGTTACAGAAGGTCAAAAACTAGATTATGACAATAAGGATGGTTATTTAGATTACACCACTTAGGACGTATTATGCATCTGAATACGCTTCAAATGACTTGCAATCCATTTAACCCATTTGTCCAATATCTAGATCAGTTAAATTATTAGCTTAAGTCATTTGACACATTAGACATAACCCACATCACTACATTAAATTACTCACATGCTAATTTTAGTTCAACTTTATGCAGATGGAAAAAGGGAAAGGAGTGATGGGAAGTCGAAAATGGGCCGTTGATTTCACAGACAACTCATCAACAGCATCCACCCGTGACATTCCAGACCCACCTGGCTTCACTCGTGCATCTCTTGACCAAGATGACTCATCTCTGAGTCGCCAAAAGAAAGATGCAGAATCAAACTGGAAGTCTCAGAAAGCATGGGAAGTAGCCCAAGCCCCTTTCAAGAATCTGTTGATGATGGGGTTCATGATGTGGATGGCTGGTAACACAGTCCATTTGTTTAGCATAGGCATCACATTTTCAGCTCTCTGGCAACCCTTAAGCGCCCTTCAAGGTGTCGGGAAGGTGTTTGAACCTTACAAAGACAATAAAGTAGACCTACTTGCACCCAAGTTACTATATATTGCCCTAAATTTGGGGGGCATGCTGCTTGGTGTTTGGAAGCTCAACACTTTGGGTCTCCTCCCAACTCATGCATCTGATTGGGTTTCATCTTTACCCCCAGCACACGAGGTCGAGTTTTCGGGTGGGGGTGTAGCCCTAAACTGAAGCTTGATATCGGGTTTTAGTTTATGATTTGAGTTTTTAGCATCTAGTAATGATTTGGTGCATGGAGATTATGTCTTAGTTCTGAACTTATTATTGGTATGATCTAAACTTCTGTTCTTGAAGATGGAACTCATTAGTTTGCTTTATTCTCACATTGTTTATCATTTGAAACGATTATATTTTGTGATTTTTTTTATGTATTGAACAGCTAGTTTTCTTACAAGTTTTTTGCTTGGATAACTGCATGGGCTGTTTTGTGTGTGTTTATTAAATAAATTGTTGTTTTCTCTTTTGCACGTTACTCGGTTACAAACGTGTTATTGTAAAGTGAGATATCAAGACCTGTAGTTGGATTTATTATTTCTTTTTGAATATATGTTACAAAACGTGTTATTTGTGAAACTCAAGTAATTTTTTTTATTTTTGAATTATAATGTTTTTATTTTCGTAAAATTTTAGAAAGATGGTTAAAATGTAAAGATTGTTAAGTATAATTGTCATTTTATAAATTTCAATTACAACATATATACTTATCGTATACCTTTTCTATCAAATATTATTGTTGAATGTCATACTTATTTTATAAAGTGTCATATGATTTAATAGTTTATGATATATTATTTTTTATTATTCTATTGGTTGTTTCAATAAAGTCAGTTTTGTTATTCATACCTTACATGTACACTTTCATATTAAACAAATGTTGATATTTTTTTTTGTTTAAAATGCATAAAAATACACATCAAACTACCACGTCACAAGATAAGTATAAAACTTGTTAATTTTAGGTATTAAGTTTAGACTAGAACATGAATAAAAAACATATAATTAACATTTTTAGGTGGCAAAATTACAAATTACTAGTATAGGAACACTATATACAAATATGGTCTCATATAAATTAGAATTTCATGCTATCATTTATTGGATAAACTGATGATTTAAAGTTAGAACATCTTAATGCCGAAGAAACAGAATAAATAGGCAGTTATCCCATATCAACTGTGTCAATTGATAATACATGCATGGATTTTTGATAAAAAATGAAAGCACATGCAACAAAAAAACATTAAAGAAACATTGCGTATGCTTTTGACATCCAACACAAAGATGATATGACATTCAACACAAAGATTCATTTATCTTTAATTTTAGACTGTTACTTTTTATCTATTAATTGGTCCTTTTCTTTTACTTTTGCATAATGTCGTTTATCAATGATAGGAGTATTTATATGTTATTATTAATATTTGTTAAAGCCTATAAAACGAGGCATGAAATTCAATTGTAAGACACAAACAAATTATTCTAAGAAAAAGAGTGTTTTGATATTCACGGAGTTCTAAAATTCTTCTTTGTGCTCTTCTTTTCAGGATCGGATTGTTTTAAACGAGTTGTTTTCGAGCCGATCTTATTTCAAACTGGACTTTTTTTGAGCAGGCATTTGAAAAGTCCCACTGTGGACGTGTATATTTGATTAGTACCTAGTAGGGTTGCACAAACCGGTTTTTTTTCCTCAAACTGGTTTGGGTGAAAACCGGTTCGATTTGGAAACCAGTTTGGCGAGACGGGGATGTCAAACCTATAGAACCGGTTTGGATATGTTTGAAACTAGTTTGAAGGGGTTGAAATCAATTTGGAGGGGTTAAAACCGGTTTGGAAACCAATTTGAGAGATGAGGATGTCAAACCTATGCCAAACTGGCGGTTCAGACCGGTTTGGGAACCGGTTTGAGATGTTAGAATACCGGTTTGAAAACCCAAACCGGTTTTTTTCCCACCCCTAGACTCTAGTACCTAGTGGTGACTTTGTGATAATTAACGGGCCTGGGTCGACCCAGATCCAGATTTAATTAGGATCATCAGCGCGGTTCAAACCTCGTTACTGAAGGTCTGAAGCAGCGACGGTGGTCGACTGAGATCGACCGACGACGATGAGCGCCGAAGATCTACCAAAGAATGAGGCGAACGTGTTGAAGGGGCATGAAGGTGCAGTTTTAACAGCGAGATTTAACAGAGACGGTAATTATTGTCTTTCTGGCGGCAAAGATCGGACCATTCGTCTATGGAATCCTCATCGAGGAATTCATATCAAGACCTATAAATCTCACGGTCGTGAAGTTCGTGATGTCCATGTTACACCGTAAGCGATAATTATCATTGCTGTTCATATGTGCACTTAACATTTCATCTTTGAACACTCATAATTTGTTCTGTTATAATTCACAGAGTCACAGAGAGCTGTTTGTTTGTTTGTAATTCGTGTTAAAACTAGCTGTAAGCTGAATCAGTCTGCTTCTGCTTTTGATTTTGTATGTGTTTATCATATAATATATGTTAAATGATAATTAGATTATGCTAGTCAGTGCTTACGGATGATTTCTTATGGTAAAGTAGCCTAGTGGGTCGAATTTTCCGCTGAATTGAAACTGGTTTTAGCTTAATTGTTAAATAGCACCATACTATCTTCAATCTGTCTAGAACAGGAAATTAGATTGTACTCAGTTTGTGCTGTTTGGTATATCTGGGGGAGTATGATTCTTAAATGGAGATTTTTTTACATTTGAGGCTTCTGTATTTGGGCTTGTAATATGTTCATTCTTCATGGATGGTTTTCGTGTTAATCTAGTTTTAGTTGTTGTGTTTGATCAGTTCACTTGGCAAATCATATGAACTGATGTTTAATGAAATGCAATAATCGAAAAGTTAATCAGATACATTAAGAATATAAATACAATGATTATTTGGAAGTTTATTTGGTTGTAAATTTATTTGTAGTATAAATATGAGATAGGTTTATTGTTTATTTGGATGTTTTGATTTACAAAGAATTCTTGGAAAAATATTCTTGTTTCTAGAATTTGATAATTGTTTAATTTTCATTGAAAAAAAACTCAATTTTATGTGTGAAGCTAAGTTTTGATGTCAATATATTGTAGGGATAATTCAAAAATTTGTTCATGTGGTGGTGATCGTCAAGTTTTCTATTGGGATGTGTCAACTGGTCGTGTGATCCGAAAGTTTCGAGGCCATGACAGTGAGGTATCTAGACATTCTGCCAGTTTAACAAGTTCTTATGGAACTAATAATATTCATCATTCATGAAGTAAATACAATGACTGGATAGTTATAAGGCAATTGAAATACTCTTGAATTCTTGATTAGCGAGCATATGAGCATGCTATTGATTAATCTTGTTTAAGCATGGTTGTAGAAGTCGCTAGGCGCTAGTCGGGCGGCGAGGTACCGCCTAGGGATTAATCGGGATAAATCGGCACTAGGCGTATGTAATTTTACAAATATTTATTATACACACACATTAATATCAATAATTTAATATAATACTTCAAATATTTTAAAAAATAAACTTAAACATACTAAGTCAAGTACTTCAAAGTACAAACTTAAACACAAAATTTAAAGTTTATAGATGGATTTCGATGTTTAGTGATAGGATTCAATGTTTCAAATGTTGGATTCGATGTTTTAGAGACATATTAAGTATATTGGGTTGAGAAATGTCTCGAATAATCACTAATCTGGGTCCTTTTTACTCGAAAAAGCCAAAAAAACCAAAAAAAAAAGCCAAAAAAAAGGCCGCCTAGGCACCGCTTAGGGCAAAATCGACAAGGTTTCCGGGCGCCTAGCGCCTAGGTGGCCGCCTAGGCCGATTTTTACAACACTGTGTTTAAGTATGCAATTGAGAAATTATGAATTATCTAGTTGATCATATTTTTTTTACCAAATTATAATGCAAGATCTTCAAGGCCTTACGAAAAAATGTCAACATAATTATTTCATGTCTTGTACATGTTATACCAACCTTTATTCTACCATGTTTGATAAGGTGAATGCTGTAAAGTTCAATGAATACGCATCTGTAGTTGTATCAGCAGGGTATGACCGTTCTTTACGTGCCTGGGACTGTAGATCTCACAGCACCGAGCCTATTCAGGTTTCTTTTTTTTTCCCTTTTAATTCATCTATGTACTTATTAAGGTATTTACATGTAGCATGTTTGGGGGCCTCTCCAAAACAGCCTCTTTATTCTGTTGGGATAGGGGTAAGGTTTGCTATTGTCTCACCCCCAGACCCTACTGATTAGTGAGACTTTACTGGGTATGCTTGTTTGTTTTACTGGTTATGCTTTTTTGTTATATGAGCATATGCTAAAGCTTTTAATATACTGGCAGATAATTGATACCTTTCTAGACAGCGTCATGTCAGTTTGTTTAACAAAAACTGAAATAATTGCGGGAAGTGTTGATGGAACTGTACGCACATTTGACATTCGAATTGGTAGGTATGTGAAAACTGAAAACAGTTAACATGATATCTTCTTTTTGCCCATTTATTTTAAATCTCTTCTATACAATATTTAATGCTTATAATTTAAAACAAACATTATATTTGCAAGTTTACAGCAGTCATCTAAATCTTTGGAATAAATGATTTAGGAGGTTGTATGCGTCAAAAGTATACTTTGAACGACTTTCAAACTTGCTGACTTTAAGTTTAAGATATTTTTTTTCATTGATCCATTTGAGATAAAACATAACATAAAACGATCAAATCGTAAAGTTATAAATGGGTCATAGATCAGCCTGCCAAGTTACCTTTTCCCTCAAATTCCCTAACAGGTAGTGTTGGTTAATCTTGATGAATTAATTCAAGTTTAGTCAATGGGTATGAGTCATGGAACCTTAGTTCGTGGGTCTATTCTAGATGGGTCAAGTCACTAGTGTTGAAATAAATCAAAGTAATGCATAACGGTAATTTAAACGTTGCATGAGATCTAGGAAGTTGCACATGGAGTTCGAATAAATTTGTTGAGCCGATGTCTTTAGGAGTTACCGAGTCTGATGCATTTAGTTAGGATATTTCTGTTTAATTTTTTTTTTCAAGTTATCACATGTCATGTAATTGGCTATTTAAGGAGCCAAGTAGCAGGTTGAATAAGAAGTGTGCGTGTGTTGTTGCAGAAAGTTCGATAGCTGAAAATCACCTTTTATTTTTTTTTCCCTGCTATTGTTTCATTCGTAAAATCACAAAGGCTTGATCCAACAATATAATGCAGTATTTGAAACCATTTTTCATGATTTCTTGTTCAAAAGGTTTGAAAATTGTATTTAATTTGTTCTCTATTCAGGGAATTATCTGATGACTTGGGGCAACCTGTCAATTGTATATCTTTGTCAAATGATGGTAACTGTGTATTAGCCAGTTGTCTTGATTCCACTTTGCGGCTTTTGGACCGGTAAATTTGTGATTTGTATTAATTTTTGTAGTCTTAGTTAAACTAAACGGATGAATGTGTAATGATTTTTGATTCTTATTTTTCTTTGCAGAACTACTGGTGAATTACTACAAGAATATAAAGGCCATACGTGCAAGGTATTGAGATGTCAATAGTTTTTGTAACAGCCAACGCAAATTTCGGAGGTGGCTATTTCAATCTGTTAACTTGAAAGTTAATGATCTGAGTTATATATTAAACTCATTGGATCGAGCATGTTGATAGTACACGAAGTGTTGTCTGAATGTTTTCAACCCCTCAAAGTCAATTTGTTCAAACATATTATATATTATTTCACTAACATAGTTTTTGTAAAATTAAAAAAATCTTGAACAAAAAGTGTCATAAAAATGGCCTGTTTTGACCCTTTAACCAATCCGCCCACTTGCTTACGTGTATGAAACTAGTAAAAATTGCCTTGTGAATACTATCATCTTCTAAAATGTTTGAAGCTAATGTAGTTGTTCTACAGAGGTGGAAAATTGTTCATTCAATTTGAAACTAATTTAATTGTTTTTAGTCAGATTAATTATGTAATTCACCTTTGGGTTTTGTTGACCAGTCATTCAAAATGGATTGCTGCCTTACAAACAGTGATGCTCATGTAGTCGGAGGATCAGAAGATGGTCGTCTCTTTTTTTGGGATCTAGTGGACGCATCTGTGGTTTCAAGTTTCCGTGCTCACTCTTCAGTGGCAAGCTTCTCTTTATTTCTTTACACTTAAAATTTGTTCTCTCTAACAGGTCAAATATGTCGAGCAGGTCAAATATATTAAGTCACCCGAAGTGATTTCAAATGCTTAAAACCCTTTAAATTGTATCCTTTTAACAGAAAGGTTCTTATAAGCTTGTTTATGACGTCAACCATATGAAAAACTAAGAGATAAAAAGTGTTAATGAATCCGCCCAAATGTTTGACCCGTATTAAAGGTTACCTATTTTGTAATGTAGAATTGAAGCATATCTAGTTCAAATTTGAAGTTGAGAAGTGGTAGGCTCTGTCATCAGAACTCAATAAGCAACTAATGTTGGAACATGGGTACAACAACCTTACCCAGTATATTCCCACTTTTCAGTAGGATCTGGTGGGGAAGGATAGATACAAACCTTACCCCTATCCCAATTGGGATAGAGAAGCTGCTCCGAAAGAGTTCCGGCTCAAAGTTATTGTTTGAAGTTGATCATCCCAATGATTTTAACGTTATTTTCACAAAATAATTAAAATAACGTTAAAATTATGTTGGAACATGGGTGGTGGGTTATTAATATGCTCTCTTATTTCTAAAATGTACTGAATAAAGTTCACATTGTGTTGGCAGGTAACAAGTGTTAGTTATCATCCAAAAGATAACTGTATGATAACTGCATCAGTCGATGGGTCAGTGCGCGTTTGGAAAGCTTGAGCATCATAAGCCTGCCATTGCAGTCTGCTTTGTATGTAGTATCAACAGGGTTGAATAGAGCTTGCTTCATTTGAACATTGTTCTTAAATATCTCTAGATATTCAACTTTATAATGCAAGCTTGATTTTTGAAGCATTTATTTTAATTTTAATCAATTTTCCATTCGGTCTACATGAATATGACTTGTCAAACCAAGTGCAAAGTACATCATAAAATCGAGCTCATCTAGGCTTGTTTGCAACCTGAACCTACTAGGGGTGTAAAGCTTGATTCAAGCCTACTTTAAACAAGCTTAAGCCTATATTAGAGCTCTTTTATTAGAAAAGCTTGAGCATTAGCTTCCAACTTGACTAGATTCATAAAAACCTATATATAAATTGTTTATATATATATATATATATTTGATATATAAAGATATTTGCATAATGATCATTATATAAAACTATGATAAAAAAGTAAATAATATATATGTTTATATAAAAAATATAATTATAACTAAATATAGAAGTAATTACATGTACACACATAAAAAACCAAATAATTAATAAATAATCAACAAGCCATGCTCAAAGTCAAGTTTACCTTGAAAAATTACTAATCAGCCAAGAAACATAGCTCAAAACGATCCAACGTTGTGCCCTTTAGATACATAGCTTGGAACAACCAAGCTCAAACTTGAGCTCTCTATAACTAAACACGAGGGTTGCGCTCGTTGCAGGATTTTGTTTATTTATTACTTTTATTTATTAAATGTGTAATACTAATCGATAGGGCCTCATTGGTGTGATAGCCGATCTCTGTATTGGTGTTTTAAGTTAAACACTTAGCTCTATGTAAGGGTTAGCAAAATTTGCAATATCCGTCACAGTAACCATCAATTTAAGAACAATATCAACTTATTGAATCCTGAAAACCAAAGTTAGCCAGCTCAACAACCAGCTTCAAACTCAAAATTGAACATTTTTTCATAACAAGAACAAACAAAGCAACCTAGTTTACTAGTTTTCCAAAGCCAAAAACTGAACATTTTCACACCCAATTCTGTAGGGAGTTTGGCACAAAATAAAACTCACACAATCTGTCTCGCTTTGATGTCTTGAAGTCGAAGGGTTACAGCTCTCTTATGGGCATCTAGCCCTTCTACCTCAGCCATGGTCGCCACATATGGCCCCAGCTTTGCAAGCCCTTCTTCTGTCAAAGACTGGATGGTAATATACTTCAAGAAAGAGTCTAGTGACACTCCACTATACATCCGTGCATACCCATATGTTGGAAGGACATGGTTAGTCCCACTAGCATAGTCCCCCACACTCTCTGGAGTCCACTGCCCTAAAAATACAGACCCTGCAAAAAAAAAAAAAAAAAAAAAGTGAAGTGAAGGATGCAGGCACTGTTCTTTTTATTGTTATTGTATACTGTTTTTGGCCTTTTTTTATCGTAGATAAACCATAGCTAAACAGTTGTTCAGTTAATAAAATTTAAGTACCAATTTGGTAATAATCGTTCATGCCCTACAATAAATGATTCAATTCGTAAGGATCATTTCTCAAACTATATAGGTTTACAGCACATATTTACATTTCGCCACCTCTACTATATAGATTCAATTCCAAAGTGTTAATTAGGAATGAATGAACTCTGAAGTTTTGCTTACCAGATCAACATCATCAAAATCTAATTAAGATGGCATCAGTTGCATCAAGCATGAAAATGTGACATTTTAATGTAGCTTACAAGATTATTGGGTATATGTATCAAATACTTGATCAATAATTTTTTTTATGTAAATGCAGTTGGCAACTAATTGGCACAATTGTGAAGGGGGGAAAGAAAGCACATGTTTTCTCAAAATAGGACAAGTTCAAGCTTGATTTAAGTGGCTTCTAAAAATCTATGAAGTGGTGGGCCGGTGGCTAACCATTTACTACCATCATAAACAGCGAACAATTATCTAAGGTGAAGTGAAATCGTTTTTTATAAAGTAATAAACAAGCAAACATAACATGCCAACATGACATTCACCTGCATTTTCAATAAAGCTCTCCCACTTCTCTGCATCCTTAACATTTATGATCAGATGTTCAGGAGCATACAAGTTGGAAAATGCAACTGCCTGAAAGTTGCAACACCGGATTCAATTTAAAGGAATATCTTTTTAACATGTGTTTTAAACTTGCATGATGCATATAAAAAATGAGGAATAGAAAACCAACCTCAACCATATCACGTGCAAAAACAGTGAAGCTGTGGCTAAGAGCTTTTGAAGCAAACTCTCCTCTTGGGAGGCTGTTGCATTGATTGGTGATTTCTTCATCAATGGCTTTAATATCTACACCCTCACCTGCAATTACCAGAACCACCTGGCTATCTGGCCCATGCTCAGCCTGAAGATTCAAAAATTAAGATCTGAAGATAATGCCACATCATTGTCAATTTACAAAACATTTATCAACTTCAAGGGATGAACAGTAGTGGCATTCCTAGCAGTAAATGGGTTATCGCAGAAGATAGTAATTATCTTTGTTTTCTGTTTTGGGCAACTATCTTTTCTTTCACCCATAAAAAGGTAATTGGCTTTCAAAAGAATTGATTTAAAAATAACCTTCAACGAGGTCCGAGTGTACCTAGTTTTTCGGGTGCCATGCCATAGAAAAATCTAATGGTTAAACTTGCTACCAACCGGTGGCCTGTACCAATTACCTTGATTTATATCAATAAATAAATAAAAGTTTTAGGGTTTTAATTAAGGTGAAAATAGACACAATTACCCAAAACAAAAGTCAGTCCACATTATGTTACCTCTTTCTGCAAAAACTCCGAAAAATAAATTCAAATGGTAACCTGAGAAAGCAAATCAGCAGCTATGTGAACAGGACTAGCATATTTGTCTGCAATGACAAGCACTTCTGATGGTCCTGCTGGCATGTCAATAGAAACCATAGCTTCACTGTTCTGTTGGAATAAAAATAAAAATTAAAAAAATATAAATGAGATGCACATTTATCAAAACAACAGTTCATAACAGCATAGAGATTTTTTTGTGTCTGTAAACAATGAATGAAATCATGTTGGGAGACATAAGTACTTGGAGAATCATTTTTGTGTGTTAGAATAAAAATAAAAATCAAACAAATATATTAGATGAACAATTATCAAAACAAGAACAATTCACAACAGCATAGAGAGATCATTTTTTTGTGTGTGTAAACGATTAATGAAATCATGTTGGGAGACATAAGTACTTGAAGAATCATTTTTGCAGCTGTCACATATTGATTTCCAGGGCCGTATATCTTCTCAACCTAAAATTATGAAGTTTGCAATTAAAAATATGTTAAAAGAAATTAGGACACGGAATGAACCTTGTATCTTGTTACAATAAGGAGCCAAAGCAAATCAATTAATAGTTACAAAAATATCTGATGTAAAGCGGTACCTTAGGACATGATGATGTTCCCCATGCCATGGCAGCAATGGCCTACAAGAACCAAAATCATGAGAAAGGGATACTCAAATGGAAATAACTAAATTGATAAAAAAAAAAAAAAAAGAACAATTTCCTAAAATGAAAATGTAAAAATGGGATAGTATCATCGTTTTAAAACCTGAGCTCCTCCAGCTTTAAGAATGTGGGTAACACCAGCTTTCTTCGCACAATACAGTACCTCCTACATGATTTCATGCTATACTTTTTAACAAAGTTAAAGAACCAATCTTCAATTAATTATCTCATTCAGATTAAAAGCAAATACCTTGCAGATGCTGCCATCACCAGAAGGAGGAGTTGCAAGCACTATCGTTTTACATCCTGCAATTTGCGCTGGCTGGTGTACACAATATACCAAAGTCAGCTTGCATCAACTTACTTGAATATATGAAGTGGCAAGATTGGCGGGTTTTAGTTGAACCATGGTCACTTTCGGTTACACGGTTGATAGTGTTTACTCGCAAACACTTTTTGTTCATTTAGTTAGATTTTTTAACAAAAACAAAATCATAGCTTTAAATCAAAAGCTGTTGATTTCTTTTTTGAACGGCAAACTTGGGCTCAACGGCATGCCTCTTCATAGCCAAATGAATCCCTTAGACCCAACAACCCACGCGTTGTGATTACAGTTCGCTACCAACTCTTTGGTATCCAACGTCGAGGTGTTGGCGAGCGATGTCCTTGAGCAAATCCACCTGCCCCCTCTGGAGGAAACCCACTATATGGTAAAACCCCCTACCGACCGCTTTGGCCGGGATTTTAACCCATGACCTCACATAGCCTAAGTATTATGAGAATCATGGAGTGTCAATTGAGCTACAAGTTCTTTGGCATCCAAAGTTGTTAATAAAGCAATAAAGTTGCATGCATTAAAAATAAACTTTGGGAGACTTTAAACTTCCTCTTTTAGCTAAATAATTTAGTTTAAAAAAACCTATGTTGTCGAAGGTAATAGGCGCACTCAAGACGCAAAGGTCTTGCCCAAGGCCTAGGCATAAGGAGCATAAAAAACGATAGCCTGAGGGAAAAAAACCACACATAGGCATGGTTGTAGAAGTCGCTAGGATCTAGTCGGGCGTCGAGGTACCGCCTAGGGATTAATCGAGATTAATCGGCGTTAGGTGGATTGGAATTTTTATATGCAATTTTACAAATATATATTATACACACACATCAATATCAATAATTTAATATAATACTTAAAATAATTTAAAAAATAAACTTAAATATACTAAATAAAGTCTTTTAAAGTGCAAACTTAAACACTAATTTCAAAGTTTAGAGATGAATTTCGATGTTAACTAGCTGTATTCAATGTTTTAAAGACATATCAAGGATTCTTGGTTGAGAAATGTTTAAATAATTATGAAATTGGTCCCTTTTTACTAGAAAAAAGTCAAAAATAAATAAAAATCTGACTAGGCCACCTAGCGCCTAGGCACCGCCTAGGCGAAAATCAAGACAGTAGATGGGCACCTAGCGCCTAGGCGGCCGATTTTTACAACAGTGTACATAGGTATGCGTATAGTTATTGGAGTATTTGTTAACTCCCGTATTTATCTAGGTATAGCATTTAAAAATAATAAATACAAATCCAAAAAAACTAAACCAAAAATTAAAAAAAAATCAAAAATAAAAAAGATTATAACGCTTTTATTTTCAAAACTATGCATCTTTTATGCCTTGCGCCTCACAAAAGCCATAGCCTATTATGGCTTTTATTAAAAAAAATCCATGATCTACGCCTGAGCACTCCAAAGGCGTTTTCTTCGGGCCTCGCTTTTTTTCAAGGCCTAGGCGCGCACCCGAAAGCTTTTGACAACATAGAAATAGACTAAACTCATATTAACCTGTTCGCAAGTAAATGAGCCAAAATTGACAAATTTAGATATAGTGATTAAGATGTTTATTGTTTCATACAACGGCAAGCATAAGAGCTGTTGATGGTAGAACTGCAGTGCCTCCTGGAACATAAAGACCAACAGAAGCAATGCTCCTTGCCACTCTTTTGCATCTCACACCCTGAAAAACCCAACAAAAAAAATTAACTAAAAATTTTAAAAACAAAATTTGTACAAACAATACAACTTACTTCCATATTCTCCACAACTTTCTCAACTGGCTTTTGTGCAGCATGAAATGCATAGATGTTGCTGTATGCCACATCAAATGATTCACGAACAGCTTCATCAAGCTGAAAAACATTAGAGAAAAGTTTTTGGTTAAAAGCCAAAATGCTTTCAAGAAATCTGATCATTATAATAAATAATTGTAGGCAAATGCTTTGATGTATTTATACAAGTACCTCTGGATCTGGAAGTTCATTCACATTTTCAATAATATTTTCTAGTTTCACTTTGTCGAAGCGTAAAGTGTAACTACAAAAGGATATGTAAAATATCATTTTGGGCGCAAACTAGTGATTATTGAAAGTTCCATCAATATTAATTTTGGTTCATAAATCAACATTGGTATACTATTAAATAAGAAGTAAGAAAAAGGGGAACCAACTCTTCAACAGCAGCATCGCCTCTGTTGCGAACATCATTAACAATGGGCTCAACCTAAGAAAAAGCAACTGTCAGTTTTAATCATGCGTTAACCTGTTAAAATCAATCTAATAATTCAGATTGGTATAAGCATATTAAAGGGGTGTTCAAATTTTCAACTTAGAACTGATTATCTGGTAATTGCAATCTAAAGACGCAACATTGTATGGATAGACAAATTCTGTGTAAGGGTTAAATCATCTGTTTAATATCAGTGGCAGCAAAACTGATTACCACATATTTAGTCCTTTCCAAGACTACTCTAAAAGATCTTAATTTCTGCTCCATAAAACCATATCCGATTCTATCTCAATAATGTCATTTTTGGTCATTTCTCTATTAATTTCTTACACAATTTGCCAAACATTCAACCATATGACATATGATTATCTGATCATTATTAGGGGTGTCCATAAACCGACCAAACCGGACCGAAGACAATTGGTCGGTTTTAGAACTTGATGGTGCGATTTATGATTTGAGTATTCTGAAAACCGAGTGGTTCGGTGTGGTTTACGGTTTGCATTTTTCGTAAACAGTATAAACCGCACCAACCGTTTATATATATATATAGGGGAAGGTTCCGTTGTTAACCCACTGTAATTGTGGTAACCCAGTGAACTTTGACAAAAAAATGCCCGAATCTTTGGGTTTTTTTCATGGTCTTTATTATACATATTTAAGGGGGGTTTCTTTTTTGTGTTTTGGCTAACTCGCAATGCAAATCAAATTTGCCTCGGTGTAAATTCGAGTTGCATTTCGCAACATTTAGAAAAGTGCAAAAATTTTACACCGATGAAAATTCGATTTGCATTGCGAGTTAGCCAAAACACAAAAAAGAAACCCCCCTTAAATATGTATAATAAAGACCATGAAAAAAAACCAAAGATTCGGGCATTTTTTGTCAAAGTTCACTGGGTTACCGTAATTAGGCAGGGTTCTTATTTGAACCAAATCCTATATATATATATATATATATGGGAAAAGATAAAATGAAAACCACATCTCAATGAGAAAACCGCGAAAACCATGCAAAAATCATGTAAAAACAACGTATTTTTTTTTGAGTTTTTTTTACAGGTTTGTAACACTATTGGGCACATTTTTATTAAAAAAAACCCAAAAAAGCGCCGACCAAATATTTAAAAAAAAAAAAAATTATAAACCCACGTAAAACCTACATAACAAAACGTAAAATAAAAAATACGTTTTTTTTACGTGATTTTTGCATGGTTTTCGCGGTTTTCTCGGTTTTCTCATTAAGATGTGGTTTTCATTTTAACCATACCCTATATATATATATAAATGTATATGTGTGTGTCTATATATATCTAAAAATTATTGAAAAACCTAAGTTAGGATTTGTTTGTTTACCTTTTAATTGAATCATTCAGCACTTAACCATTCAGCGCGTTTGGTTTAAATTAAATTATCTTTTAATGATTCAATTCAGCACTTAACCCTTCAACACCAATACCATGCTGAATAGAAAATACATATCAATCAGCACTTAATGATTCAGTTCAGCACATAACCATTCAGTTCAGCACTTAATGGTTCAGACCCTCTTAATCATTCAGACATCTTAATCATTCAACACTTAATGATTCAGATCAACCAAACAGTCCCTTAGCGTCTTTTCATTTACCTAGCCTCTTCCGTATCTATTATTTTTATTCACGGTTCACAGTGGTATTAAAATAAAAAGGATAATGATAATATTATTGATTTAAAAGATGATCTTCAATCAAAGTTAATTTATCATACTTTTTAGACTAGTTTTGTTATTTTGATAATGGTTGACTTTTAGATTATGATTTCGACTTTTGAAATTTGAATTTCAAATGGATTATGGTCTTTTGCATCATTATATTAAATGTTTTTCATAAAACCGTGAAACCGCAAAAACCGTACCGTAAAACCGTGAAACCATTCATACCGGTCGGTTTGGTTTACACAACTTACATGGTCAGTTTGGTTTGTCATTTTTTGAAACCGCAATTAGTGGTTTGGTTTAGAAATTTTTGCAAAACCGACCGAACTGCACAGCGGACATCCCTAATCATTATAACTTCAAACACAGAAATATATCTAAAAGCTATTTACTACCACCTGTTAATCTGTTATATGACAACTATTGACTCAAATTCTGCTTATTCTGTATCAGATAATCACTTTTAAAAACACACCCAAACATCCTCTATATCTAAAAAAGAGTCCTTCTTAAAAAAGCGTATAACAAAACTCACCGTACTGAAGATAGAAGAGAAATTTATCCGGGGACGAGCTTTAAGATTGTCAACCTCCGTCTGTGTCAGATCAGATAACTTATACGATTTCATTGCACATCTAACAGTGTTAGAAAGGGGTTCTACAACAAAACCAAGGTAGGAACAAAGACGAGGGGAAGCAAAGCTTTGATTGAAAACCAGTGGACTGTAGGCAACAAGTGGCATTACCGCAAACAAATAGAATACCTTGATTGCTGGGTAGATGGTTAACGTCCTGCTAATCAATCAAAACAAATTCAAAATCACAAACCATCGGTTTGGAAGTACTTACAAAATGCATAAAACCATCAAATCAACACCAAATCAATTATATAAATCAAATTATTCATTCAGCAAATACTAATTCATAACATATAGCCTTTTTATCCAACTTATGGCGAAGATGATAAGGCACAAAAACATAACATACAAAGCAAATACTCAAAAATAATGAACATTAGGTTTACTCTTAAATAATCTTTCAAATGGCGACGCAAACTGCATGTTCTGTGAAGGCATTCGGTTAATGATATAACTGGCTGTAAGCATTTCTTCTGCCCTAAAACGTTCTGGTAGATTCATGCAATAAACTCATAACCTCAGTTAGATGACAATTTTTGCGCTCTGACACACCATTTTGTTAAGGTGTTATGGCATGTGAACTGCCATTAAATTCTCTAATGTTTTAAGTATTGGTCGAACTCATGAGACATATACTCCCCTCTGTTATCATATCTCAGACAGATCACCTTCTGACCTATTTCTCCCTCAGCTTCTGCTTCGAATTCTTTGAACATAGTAAACATTTCAGCCTTTTCCTTCATGAAATACAACCATAGATAGCGAGCGTAATCGTCAAAAAAGGTGACTACATACTGCATCCTGATGTGCTTTGCCATGTTGACAGCCAACACACACAAGATTCTTATTAACTTCGAGCTTTGATAACCTGTAACTAGACTCTTTTCCACCATCATCTTTAGCTTGTCATATCCTACATAACTCAAACGACTTTGTCACAAGTCTGTGTTCAGGTTTTCTTTAATCTTTTCGACATATGCATGTTCCACAGAAAGCACTTGCATGTTTTCTTTCTTATGACCTTACAAAATAGGAATGGAGGGGGTTTGAAAATTTTTAAAATCTTGCACATCTTTCGGACCAAGCAAGACATACCTTCCATCAGAAGTCAGCTGAGTCACTGATAGGAGGTTTTTCTTCATGCTAGGAACATGATACACATCGGACAACTTTAATTCATTTTGTCGATCTTCAGATGGAAAGATGACATCACTGATGTGAGCTATTGAATGTCTTGAGTTGCCTGCAACAACAAACTCTGCTGCCCCCATACTTCACTGGATCAGCAAACTTGATTTTGTCACCAGTGAGATGATTTTTAACACCTGGCATCAACAATCCATTCATCAAGTCGATTTACATTATGATCTGCAATGGTAACTGTGAGAGCATGAGTAGGGTCCTCGGTTTGTGCAACTAGAGCTTAGATATCCCACTCTTCTTCATCTTTAACAACAACTGCATTTCCTTGATTAGATTGCTTTGACGTGCAATCTTTAGCCATGTGCCCCTTACGACCACACTCATAGCACATATAAGAAGAAAACATTTACCATGAGCCTTGAACTTTCTTTCTCCATTGGTTTCCTTTTTCTTATGCATTCCCCCTCTTGAATTGAGCATCATCTTTATTGAACCGTTGGAGCTTTTGGCTTGAACTCTTGTACCGCTCCTTCCCCTTAGCTTTATCAGCATATAGAGCATCTTTGCAAGTGCTTCCTGACTGGCCATAAGGTTTTCGAACTTGCCTAGTGTTGGTTGAGTTGGCAACCATTGGACAGCAACAACTAAGCTATGGAATTCTAGTTTTAGCCCATGATAACAATCCTTTTCATGCGACCATCACCAGACTGAGGGTCCAAATCTCCTATCTGACGACATAGTGTTTTAACTTTGTGAAAATACTAAGCAATTGCCGTGTCTCTTTGTGACACAGGCAATAACTGATTCTCAAGCAACTGCAGTTTGGTGTCGTTTTTCTTTGAGAACGTCTTCAGCGCTTCCCAAGCTTCTCGAGCAGGCTCAGTTTCACGAATATGCTCAAGAAGTTCTTCTTCCACAGTCGTCTTCAGTATAAACAATGTTTTTCCCGCCTTAATTCTCCACTTCCTTAAGGCACCTGTAGGCTGTAGCATCATCCCTCGATGGCTCTGTGTCTGACCCGTCAACAACATCCCACAAATCCTGACCTGCAAGTACGAGGATATGCATGTGGACCAAGTTTTGTAATTCTGGTTATTGAGTTTCTTGATACCACCGATCAACTGCAACTCCAACATCGTGGGTACCGTCTTTGATAGCAAATGTTAACTTGGTATAACTCGTAGAATCTTTCACGCACAAGATTGAATTCACTCAAATTACTCGTATACAAAAGGACTTACATGCATAATATATAAGAACAGAAACAAAGGAAATAAATTGCATCTACCACTACTGCCATTATCCAACTAAGCTGGGAATAATTAACTGCTCCTAAAGACTAGGACTACTCATAGAAACGAAAAATATTAAACAAGAAACAACCTGAACAAAATAAACTTTTGCCACATAAGCCATGACATTGACTTTTAACACCCCCTCTCAATGTCATATTCTACCATTACCATAGTCCATAGCAGCACTATGTTGCTTCAACTTTGCACCAGACCAACTTTTTGTTGATGCATCTGCAATCTGCTCCTCAGATTCAATAACCTCCAGCTCAATATCACCTTTCAAAACTCTCTCCAATAAAATGAAAGTGAATTTCAATATGTTTTGTTCTTGCATGAAATACCGGGTCTCCACTTTGATGCGTACTACACCAATATATAGAACTTGATCCATATAGGAAAACATACCCATAATGGATTGGTTCGGGTTGGATACCGGGTCTGAACAAGAGGGGGTGCGGGCCTGAGCGGGTTTTAAGCAAAATTAGTTTGGGCCTAAATGGATTGTTTTTAAAAATCATCAATTTGGTTTAAGTCAAAATGTTTTGGAACTAAACAAATAGTTCATTGGGATAATTTTTAGTGATTTTCTCATCAAATATGTTATTAACCATTCTTAAACGTTTGAATCCATTGCATTCACATACTTTTTATGTTACCTATCTTGACATGTATTGTGTTAAAGTGTTACACATCTCAACTCATTATACAATAATTGTTCACCTAAACCAATTCATTTCTTTAATTTTGGGTGAAGATTGCCAACTTTAATATATAAGAACAGGAACAAAGGAAATAAACTGCTCTTAAAGACTAGGACTACTCGTGGAAACGAAAAACATTAAACAAGAAACAACTTGAACAATATAGACTTTTCCCACATAAGCCATGACATTGACTTTTGACACAAATCACCACTGATTCAATTATATAGATCAAATTATTAAATACGGGGTGGGTCGGGTTGGATAACGGGTCAAAACGAGTTCAGGTTAGGATGGGTGCGGGTCGAAGCGAGTTTTAAGCAAAATCAGTTTGAGTCTAAATGGATTTTTTTTAAAAAAACATCAATTTGGTTTAAGTCAAAATGTGTTGAAACTAAAAAATAACCCATTAGGATAATTTTTAGTGATTTACTCATCAAATATGTTATTAATTATTCTTAAACGTTTGAATCCATTGCATCCACATACTTTTTATGTTACACATCTCAACCTATTTTATGTTAGGATGTTACCTATTTCAACTCATTATACAATAATTGTTAAGTCAAACCAACTCATTTCTTTTGATTTAGGTGAAGATTGCCATCTCTAATATATAAGAACGGAATCAAAGGAAATAAAATGCTCTTAAAGACTAGGACTACTCATAGAAACGAAAAACATTAAACAAGTAACAACTTGAACAATATAAATTTTTCACACATAATGACTAGGACTACTCATAGAAATAAAAAACATTAAACAAGAAACAACTTGAACAATATAGACTTTTCCCACATAAGCCATGATATTGACTTTTAACACAAATCACCACCGATTCAATTATATAAATCAAATTATTAAAGGCAGATTGGGTTAGGTTGGATAACGTGTCAAAACAAGTTTGGGTCAGGATGGGTGCGAGTCCCTGGGTCAAAACGGGTTTTAACCAAAATCAGTTTGGGTCTAAATAGATTATTTTAAAAAAACATCAATTTGGTTTAAGTCAAAATGTGTTAGAACTAAACAAATAGTCCATTAGGATAATTTTTATTAATTTACTCTTCAAATATTAATCATTCTTAAATGTTTGAATCCATTGCGTTCACGTACCTTTTATGTTACCCAACCTCTTCTGTCTTTAGGGCTGTAAACAAACCGAACGTTTAGCGAACAGCTCGTGAACCGTTCGGCGGGAAATTTGTTTATGTTACACGAACAAGAAATTCCGTTCGTTTAGTTAAATGAACAAACATGAACAGAGGTCGTGTTCGTTCATTTGTGTTCGTAAACGTTCGGTAACATGTCTGTTTACGTTCGTTTATGTTCAGTTAGGTTCATTTATTATATTTATTCATTAATGTGTTGTTTATTTTTAATTTTTAGTTTACTTAAGTTATTTTTAGTTTAATACTAAACAAACATACCTAGTATATTCCCACTATTCAGTAGGGTCTAGGGGGAAGGATGGACACAAACCTTACCTCTATTCCAGTTGGGATAGAGAGGCTGCTCCAAAGGAGTCTCTGGCTTTTAGTTTAATACTATAATATCTTAATTTATATATTTATAAATGATTATCTCCATTGCTTGAGATTAAAGATGTTGATTTTTATTGTTTAAATAATATGTGTTTGTTAGCGTTCATGAACCGTTCGTGAACAAGGTAAATTCGTTAATGAACGAGCACGAACAATAATTTTCGTTCGGTAGGCGTTCGTGAACAAGTTAAAAGTTAAACAAACGAACACGAACAAGGGCTCGTTCGGTTCGTTTACAGCCCTAGTTATGTTAATTGTTACACATTTCAACCCATTCTATGTTAGGATGTTATACAATGGTTGTTTAGCCAAACCTGTTGGACCAATCTTGTATTTATTTGTTAGTTAGAGGTTTATTAGTAAAGTTTATTTATTTGTTTTGTTTTTCCTTAAAGTAGGCAGAATTATTAGGTTAGAATTTGATTTAAATTAGATAAGGGTGTTGATTACTTGGAGAACAAGGTTAGGATTCATTATAAATAGGGGTGTAGGGAGTTTTATTTTCTTGTACCAAAAATTCAGAATTATAAAATCAGTCATGATTTTTTTTTCAGCAGCTTGTGTTCTAGTTTTTTGTTCTTATCTTCTTGGGGTTCAATTTAATCTGGGGCTGAACCATCAAAACCAAAACATTTATTTTGATTTGGGTGAAGGTGCCACCTCTTATATAAATTGCTCTTAACGACTAGGAGTACTCATATTAACGAAATACAGACTTTCCCACATAAGCATTACTGATAGGGACCGATTCGAGATGATCAATCTCCCAAGATAAATACCCGTTGGGTGGGTTAGGCTCCAAGAAAATTAAGATGAGAAGATAAAGACTTTGATTCAATTGTTCTTATCTTTTCTTCCAAAAACACAACTACGGTTATATACTTGAAATATGAAATGGAAATGCAACAGAGTTCCTCCGATCATGGAGATCATGCTAAAAAATGCCAACAAAGCTAATCCTACGTGCATGCATGCTTTACATGAAACATGTAGTGGTCTTTGACCACTTCAACCCCAAAAGCAACACATGATTGATGGCTCGGGTCGGGTCGTATTGTATCAATTACGTTGACTTTTGACACAAATCATCACCGATTCAATTATATATACTTATACATTAACAAAATACAGAGTTTCCCACATAAGCATTACGCTGACTTTTGAAACAAATCACCACCGATTCAACTATGTATACTCATATTAACGAAACACAGAGCTTCCCACATAAGCATTACATTGACTTTTGACACAAATCACCACCGAATCAATTATATAAATCAAATTATTAATTCAGCAAATACTAATTCATAATCCTGCTGGCATCAGCAAAGGGATACTTACGATTAGTTACCGAGTCTTGGAAAGCGAATAAATAAAAATATAAACGATGGAGGCAACGGTGGCCAGATGGAGGTACTTCGAATCCGAAGACCGGCGGTCGGTGACGACAAGCGACGGCGGATGGCGAACTGTGGCAGTGTTACGCTTTACGAACTTTAGGTATGTGGTTAGATTTGTTGGGACTTTGAGTACCACGCACCACGTTTACCATTTTATGTTTTATCTGTTCTATTCTTTTCTTGAACGAGTTGGGACGTCACCGGAGTTGGGGATGTAATCGGAGAAGGAGAAAGGCCGGCCGTCGAACTGGAGAAGGAGACCTGCGCGAAATCTGGAGTGGATAAGGAGAGAGGTTGGAGGCGTCAGGCGTGATTGCTTGGTGGGAGATACTGAAGATCTAGGGTTTTGACGCCAACGTAGCTAAAATCCAAACAAACTAAAAGGTACTTACTATTAGAAAAATAGTGGTTATACCAGTTAATAAAGTTATGATGTCTGGAACCGAATGTTAGCCGATTAAGAGATCCGGGCAAGAAAGTTGAAGACGACAGATATGAGAATGTTCAGATAGATGTGCGGACACACAAGTCTTGATCGGATAAGAAACAAAGTCTTCATGGATCATTAAATGTAGCAAAAATCACATACAAAGCAGTGGAATAAAGATTAAGACGGTTTGAGTATGTCAGTAGATGAAATCAGTTGGCACCTATATGAAGTGTAAAGATACTCACTGTACGAAATCAGTTGGCACATGAGAGGAGCAGATTCGTCAGGATATGGCAGAGTTGCATCTTTCTGAGTGCATTATTACTCAGGTTAAAAAATTGTTTTCAAGAAGATGTAATTTGTTGCTTTTAGATTGATTTTTTAACTTTTTGATGAAACATGTTAAAAACTAATCCAAAACACTTTTTAAAAATCTAATCAAAACAACTTATTGACTTATTAATTATTCACATATCAAAAGTTAATCCAAACAATTTTAAAAAATCTTTGTTTTAAAAAGTCATAAGTTAATAAAAACTTTTGATTAAAAAAATAAGTTAAATAAACAATCCCCACACATGCTCTTAATTTAAGGTTATAATATACATAACAAAATATATTTAATTTCTTATTCGGTTTAATCGGTTAACTGAACAAATCGAATTAAAAGTATGTAACCGAAAACTATTCATTTCGGTTTTTTCGGTCACAGTTACGGTTTGAATAACGGTTTTAAATGTTTTTTCACTTTTTCCTAAACATCCCTAACTGTGGTAAAATCCCACGTAGTCAGGATTAGAACATGATACTTTAATAGGCTCAAATTTTATCTCTCTTTCTCCATACCAATGAACCATAAGGCCATTGATGTTTTATCTACCTAATCGATGAGCATGGTCGGCTCCTTCAGTTTAAATGCGAGGCAAGTGCCTAAGGCCTTCAAAATTTTGGGTCCCAACAATTCAGATTATAGGGTTTTAGTCGTTCAGGTTATTTATTTTGTTGTTTTGTATTTGAAAAACAAAAAACTATCTCATATTAACAAAAAGACAAATAATGTTTAGTTTTTTTTAAGTAAATACACTCTTTCGTAGTAAATATATGTATATGTGAACAAATCAACTTATCTTCATTTTTTTAGAATTTATGAACCACAATTTATGGTAAACAACAAACTATTTATGAAAAGAACATCCATTTTTGTATTTGTCTTAGGTCCACCCTTTCGTAGTAAATATATATGTATATGTGAACAAATTAATTAACCTATCTTCGTTTTTTTTTTAAGAATTTATGAACCACGATTTATGGTAAACAACAAATTATTTACGAAAAGAACCTCTATTTTTGTATTTGCCTTGGGTTCTTAGAAAGTTTGAGCCGGACCTGTCGGTGATTCCTCTCAACCAACTCAAGTTAGAATAAAACATTGAATTCAAATAATAAAGTATTGAATTTATGATGTTAGCTTCTTTTTAGATCAATATTTCTGTGTCTACTAGGCTATTAGAGAATAATTGATATAAGAACTATTGTTTATAAAAAAATAAATAGTTGAACCAATTTGTATTCACGTTAGGCTGACTAATGTGAAGGTGATACTTGTTTTAAGAATACATGAAAAGTAGAAAGAAGAGAAAACAAGAATGCATGCGGTGTTTATTGAACTTGAAAAAGCTTTTAAAAGTGTGTATTTGTCAAACGATTATGGTTAATCTTGAAACAAGAAGGATTTAACGGAGGTATATAAAAAAAATTGGGGTTTGTATTGTTGGATCGATTCCTTAGTTTCAGATTTAGAGATGAATACGAAAATAACAATGAAATAGATATTAGATGAAACATGTGAATCCAGTGAACGCAGTGTTGATTCCAGAGATGATAATCCGATCGGGTTCCCGTTTAGGGTGTATCGTGAGGATGGAATGAGATGAGAGAGAGCGAGCTCGGTTGTGAGTCACGAATTCTCTAAGGGTGAGGAGAATTCAATTATGATGTTGGTAACCTCAATTATGAGTCATAAGTCTCCATTATATACACCCAAGGGGAAACCATGATTAAGATAGTAAGGGTAATTACGTCCATCATATAATTACCTATCTTAATGGGTATTTAATTAATTGATCAATTAGATAAATAATCATGAGGGCCATATATTAAATATAATTTATTCTAACATGTATGTGTCAATTGCATTTTTTATTTTCACATCCATTTTCAATTTTTCATTACATATCACACACATGTTTGTTTATCTTGTGCAATATATGTTTTGGTAGAATGGAGTATACTTTGGATCGTTTTCATTATATTTGTAGGTGTTGAGTGATTGCGAGCGACGGGGTATCGAAAAGGCTCGGAAACATAGTTGTTGACGATTGATATAATATTGTATGTAAAAAAGTTGAAACATGTATAACTTCTTATTATAAAGATTACAGGTTCCTGTAATTAGAAAAATGTAAATATTATTATAATCAATATTTGTTCGAGGTTTGGAAATAAAAGTTAATCGAGAGTTAATCAAATAAAGAAAAAGAACTAGCAGAGATAACTAACGTACCAAAACGCATGTAGCCTATTGGCATGTCAGAGAAATTTGACAATAAACACCTGGAAATCTATCAGATCATGTATGAAATCACTATCCCAGATTAATATTTCTACCATTTTGATTTCAAGAAAACTTGATTAAAGGATAATGTAATTGAGTTGTTCGTGATACGAATTTTTTAAAGAGAGTTCTTACGCATATTGAGTTTATGTGTTTAACAACAACCAACCGTACAACAGTTAATGGTAGTTGGCATTGGGGGGTGACTGTGCGGGCCAAATCTCGGGTCAAGGCGATTCTGATGATAAGAAATGAGTACCAGGGGCTTTGCTCCTGGACTCCGCAGGAGGCGCTCTCATGAACCCCACTTGGTCAGGAGCTTAGACATCCAAGCGTGCACCCCACACCTCTAACTCTTTAAGATTCCTTAACATAAAATTACACTAAAATATACAACATGGCAGCCCCTTTACTTTTCTAGGAAAGGTATTGGGTTCGAATCAGGACCGAAGCGTATTTGTTGTGCCAAGGTCAGAGAGTTTAACAAGCTGTGGGGTTCCTTCTGAGATGAGGTTGGGCGTATGCCCAGAGCGACAAATCAGAGATGATAGTTGAAATATCGTCTTGTATGTCGTCGACTCGTCGTACCAATCTATTAAAAAAACTGACCTAAAAATCTGTGGGCTAGCAGAGGAATTAAAAGGAAAACAAAGGCAACAGTTTTGGGCAAACTTCTTTGTAGAGTAACCCGACCCGGATGCATTTAAATAAAAGGCGTGTAAACGACGCTAACCAAACCACAGGACGGCGTTAGGGCAAACAAACGAGAAACGAAACCGGCGACGAAATGAGGAAGTTCGATCCATGGCCAGTGTTTTTCCGGCGAGAGTTTAACAGGAACTGGCCGTTCCTTGTTGGCTTCGCTATCACCGGAGCCATAATCACCAAATTCTCTCTCGGTCTCACTGGTAATCGCTTTTACACATGAATAATTTCTATTGATTTAGATCTAACGTACATTTAATTCATACGGTTATTATCTGTTAAACTGTTCTGATCATCTCCGTTATGATTTGATTGCAGAGGAGGAAGCCAAGAACTCTAAATTCGTCCAGAGGCACAAATAGTAAGATGATTTTCCTTTCTGAGATTGTTTTTAGTTTCTAGATCTATTTCAATTTGAACTTGTGTGTTTAGAATGCTTTATCGGGCTGTCATTTCATGATCTATTGAACTCCATCAATCCCTAGAAAACATCAACTATATAATCTGATAAGTTGACTTTACAAACTATATGAACCGTTTCTGGGTTAATCTATTGACACTTTGCTATATGTATATGGTATTAACTGCTGTTGATTTGTAGCTTAAACGTATAAGGTATTTGTTTGTTGTGATTACATGGAATCTATGTTCTAGAATTGGGGTTACATGCAATTATTTGTTTCCTGCAAGTCAAAACTTGTCTATGTCATTCAGTAATGATTTGTTGAGGAGTTACCTGATTGTAGATAGAGAAGAAAGAAGACGCATATGATAAATTAAGTTTCTGCTAGATTATTACAGTCATATAAGGTTGTATTGTAACATCAATTTTTGGTTTAAAAGGACCGTGTCTTGAAAAACCCTCAGGGCCTTGAGGGGGCATTGCAGGTACATTTGGGTTAAATTATTAAATCCTGCTCAGTATTAGGGTTTGTAGTAGGCCAATATGTGAGAATGATCAAAAGGTGTAGAGATTATGAATGACTTAATTGATTTAAGGTTTATGTGTTAAAGAGGTTAGAGGGATGCGACTATTTAGTAGTATATAACGCTTAATTGGCTATTTGGCTGTAAACGAAGCAACACCTCGCATACATGAAGCTTTTGCGGTGTTGCACTCTTTTAAACCAAGCATCAAATAATAACATTTACTTTTGGGGATCAATCATGATATGGTTGCTTACTTGCTTTGAGCTTTCAGCTGATTTTTTGGGCAATATATGATTATATGTTCATGCAGCCACCATCTAGTCACTGTTTGCAAATTTGCATGTTTAGAAGTTTTATGTTTTAGTTTCTTTTGTAATTTGATCATGGCTGACCATTGTGTTGGAATTATAGTCAGCTTACTTTTTAATTATCATTATTGAACTTTGTCTCTGTATGATATATATAAAGGTAGGCTGATTTAAGTAAACAACCAAACTTACCCAGTATATTCCCACTTTCAATAGGGTTTGGGGGGAAGGATGGACAAAAACCTTATCCCTATCCCAGTTGGGATAGAGAGGCTGCTCCGAAGGAGTCCCCGGCTCAAAGTTATAGTTTGAAGTTAATCATCCAACACTTTTTACGCTATTTTCACAATACAAGTAAAATAATGTTAAAATTGGTGTCATTTTACTTTAGCCCCTTGAGGGCCCACACATATATACATTATATGCGTGCACCACAAATGGGGCGTTTAGGTTGATTTAAGTAAAAGATGTTTAAAGTTTCCTACTTCTGTATCTTACAGCTGCTTTGATTGTATATTGTCAGGTGATCTCATGATGCAGGTGTTCTTTAATGGGCTGGCATTTGGAAAATTGGCTGCTATGTCTTTTGTTTTTTTTTTTTGCTGATTTACTATTAACTAAGATATTGTTTGCATGTTTAAAGTGAATTGAAGCTTATGCTGCTTGAATGGATTTCCATAAGACGATAATTTTCTCTTAATAAACGCTTCCTATTGCAATGTTTTCAACTTGATATTCCAAGTTGTAGTAATTGATTTTGCATAGAACTTTGTAACATTGACCTATATCAAGATAAATGGGTTAATTTGGGTAAGAATTAGTGTATTTTGGGTTGAAATGTGTAATCTTTTAATATATATCGAGTCAAAAGATGAGTAACTTAAAAATCATATGAATATAATTGATTCAAACAAGGAAGCATGGTTAAAATATATTTGATTATAAAATCATAAAAAATTTTCAATTAAACTATTTGCTTTATTAAAAATTATTTTAACTTAAAATAAATTGATGTTTTTTTAAAAGTAACATATTTAGACACATTGATTTTTCTTAAAACTCATCTTGACTCGTATCTATTCACTTGCATTCGTTCTAACCTGTTATGCAACCCAACTTGGCCATTTTTTGCCATACATAATTCTTTACCGCAAGGGCCATTGGGTGTAAATTGAAATTGGATCTAGGGATGGCAAAGAGTCGGGTTTGAGTAATCCCAGTCCCATACCTGCTAATAAAAGTATGTCCTATACTCGTCCCAAAACCCATCAGGTATCCATCGGGTATCTCAGTGGGTTATGGGATATCTATTATTTAGCTAAATATACTTGTTGAGAATAATTGACTTAAAACATGTCGAGTATTGGGTAACTAATAATAAATTTATTTTTTTATAACAAAAACTATATGTTACATATGCCAAAAACAAACTATTAATATATTAAATAACATGAAATTTCAAATGTTTTAAGTTGATTATCATCGTTCAAGATAAGCAAAAAAATAAGAATTATTAACAAAATTGTTAAAAAAAAATATTGGAGCTGCCACAAAAAAAACAAAGATAAAAAAAACAAATATTATGAACAGTTTCTAAAGTAAAAAAAAAGAAGCAAATTCTATTTACTTCAAATGTATATAAATGTGTATTTATAATCGGGTACACGAGACGGGCAAACAAGTGTATATAATCGAGTAAACATGTATATGAACAAATCCCAAGCCCGTTACATACCCGCGAAAATTTTAAAAATTAATCTCATACCAAGCCCAATACCCATCAGGTTTGGGACCCGTCCAATATGTAACGGGTTTCGTGTAAACCCGTCGAGATCTGTTTTTTTGGCCATCCCTAATTGGATCATGTCATCTTCTCTACTTAACCGTCATAAATCAATCTAAACTCTGAAATGTTGAATGCAGCAAATTGCATTGCTTGTCCTTGGTACGAGGAATTTTTTTTTTTTCTTTTGGAACAAGTATTGAATCACGAGCTCAAAAGTTTGTTTTGTTAATGGCTATTGTTCTATTTCATGTCATAGCCTCACAGGTATTCACATAAAAAATAAAATTAAAAAGTTAGATAAAGAAAGAGTTTTGAATATCGGGCTTCAATCCTACCCTCCTCGGTTTCTATAGGGCTGGATATTGTTGATATCATGATATGTGACTTCACTAACCCAACCTGAATCCAGCTTAGGCAAAATACCTAATTTACTTGTCTTTATCTCTACATACTTGAAACTTTTTAAATCTTTTTATACTTCTTTATGTTGTAAACTTTAGAAACATGTCAGTAATTTGTTATTCTTATAGGGGTGTTCAGGATAAACGAAAACCGTTTAAAGCCGTTATCCAAACCGTATCCGTAACCGAAAAAAAACCGAATCGAATTGCAAATTCGGTTTACGGTTCGGTTCTAAACCGTATCCGTATTTCAAATTCAGGTTTTGGGTCGGTTTCCGGTTCTATTTTTTTTTGTTCACATGCTTACAACCATCTAATTGTTTTATGAAAAATAGATAATATTTGTTTGTTTTGATAATACAGTCCATGAATTCTCAATTTAGTTAAATTTGTTGATAAAAAAATATCAGTAAATTTGAGTTGGAAACTCCTCTCTCTGATATGGTTACATAAAACAAAAATATGAAAAAGGTATTTTGACCGAATACGGTTAAATCGGTTTAATACGGTTTGTTCGGTTCTTAAATGAATTTGAACTGAACTGAATACCGTTGAATTCGGTTCGGTTTACCTTATTTCGAAAACGGTTCGGCTTACGGTTGGTCTAAAATTTTTTTCAAGACCGTTTAAACCTAACCGAATAAACTGTTTAAACCATAAACCGAACCGTTGAACCCCTAATTTCTTCATAGTTTTATGGTTGTTTGGTTTTTTAAGATCTAAATTAAGTCACTAACAACAAAGTATTAGATGGATTAGATAGTTATATCATAACAATAAAACATTAGACGTAGGACAAAATCTAAAAACAAGAAGTTCACCAGCTAAAACTGTAGATTGAGTAAACGTTGAGGGACTGCATTTGTAATTTACTTCCCTGTTTCAATTTGCCCTGATCACAGACCGTCAGACTCCAGTCGATCATTTGACCGATTCTCTTCTTCTCGAGCAATTGACGCTAAGGTATGTGATTTCTTCCTATTTTTCTTACTAATTATACTACCTTTTTGTTTTCAATATACGAATCGGATGATATAGATGCGTTTTTTCAAGAGCAATCATAGATCCAATCTTGTTAGTAACGTCTGGATCATGTTTGATCCGATTTCTTCCTGATATTTTTGAGATTCGCTGGATTTGAAATCGGATTTGCTAGCATATCTACATTTAGCCTTCATATTTAGAAATTCGGGACTTTCACTGTATTTGTAATTTGGAAATTGATGTAAAATTGATTCATGAACAGATCTTCGAATTGAATTTGTTAACATCTGCACATGTCATGAGCACATCTAATTTCCAGATCTCAAACCATCTGCGTGTGAAATGAGTGTTTGATTCGGAAAATGATCTAGAAATTGATAGATAATAGGATAGATAACGTCACCAGGTGAATATCTCGATAGACTCCGGAATCAAGGGATGTGGCTTCAAATCTCATGGCTATCGTATCCAATCCTTCTGTTTTTGACCTCATCCCATCTTGTTTGCTTCTAAATCTTTTTTTACCTCCACTGTCGTCCTAGGATTTTGGATCAGGTACCTAAACTGCTTCACATTTTAAAAAAATTTCTTCTGTTTCCAAATCCAAACAGCAAATTTCTAAAGCACTTGGCGCACTCAAGGCACAAAGGGTGAGCGTTGAGCTAAGCTGTGTTCTATTTAACCAAGGCATACATTATAAACTTGCCACTATTAAGGTTTTAGACATGTTTAATGATGATTTAGGCTTATTTAGACATGTTTTAGGCCATTTTTAGATGTTTAACCGATTTTGGCTGGAATTTCCACTTGGGTGCCATGATGCAAGGTGGTATGGCTGTGCGGCTGTGCCTCCCCTCACGGTCTCGCACTCTCGCCTTGGCAAGTATTTTTTGCGCGTATAACGATATAACCCACTGAACATATTCTTTCAATCCCATTGTAACTTGGACCATTGTAGCAATTGTAAGTCCTTCAATTTTTTTATTTCTTTCTACTACTGGCTAAAATTAGCATTAGTTTTTATATATGCCACTTATTTTAAAAGCAATTTTGACACCTAAATGTAATCTAATAATGCATCTACAAGGATATGAACACACGCCACTTTTGGTTAGAAGTAGAGGTGGCAAATTTTACCCATGTCAAAGGAAATGGGTTGGTTTGGTATTTGAGACCGGGAGTTTGGATTTGGTGTTGGGTATGGAATGGCTTCAATCATTAGGAGAAGTCACCCATGATTGGCTAAATGCTTGGATGAAGTTCAACTACCAAGGCAGGGCAGTAGTTTTACAGGGGGTTCACAAGGGAAATTCCTTAGCCTTGGCCTTGAATAATTGGCTAGCAGTTGAGGAGGATGTTCAAGTGTCAAATTTCCCAGCCATGCATTTCTTACATGAAGGTATTCACCCTCATTTTCATACCATCCTTTTGGACCACCAACAGGTGGAATTTGGACAAATGCTTCAGCAGTTTGAACCACTATTCCATGAACCTTTGGGTTTACTTCCTCCTAGACCTCATGACCATGCTATCATTTTGAATACTGGGGATCCCATAGCGGTTCGCCTTTACCGCTATCCTCATATTCAAAAAAATGAGATTGAAAAACAAGTGGCTGACTTGTTAAGCCGGGGTATGATTAGACACAGCCATAGTGCTTATTCCAGCCCAGTTATATTGGTAAGGAAACAAGACAATTCGTGGAGAATGTGTGTTGATTATCGTGCATTAAATAAGGTCACCATTCCGGATAAATTTCTTATTCCTATGGTGGAGGAGCTACTGGATGAGTTACATGGTGCCATGTTTTTTACTAAATTGGATCTAAAGTCTGGATACAATCAAATTAGAATGAGCGAAGACAGTATTGCTAAGACAGCTTTTCGTACACAAGAAGGCCATTATGAATATTTAGTGATGCCTTTCGGTCTCATGAATGCGCCGGCTACCTTTCAAGCAATTATGAATGATGTGTTCCGGGCCCATCTTCGTAAGTTTGTTGTGATATTCTTTGATGACATACTAGTTTACAGTATTGAAAATACTTCAAACATGAAAGTAGGAAGTATGCACGTGGGATAAGCTGCTGCATGGATGGCATCGTGAATAGCTCAACAGAAATGAAAGTCCTGGTCTCTTGATTGTTTACGTTTGAATAAACTAGTCGTTGTGTAACTGTTAGTTTTCCTTTTTAGTAGGATAGATTGTTACTTTATTTTTGCTATAAATAGCACCCTACTGTACTCTCTTTATTATCAGTTTTTCCATAAATTAAAGTATCTGTTGAGCTTTACTTGTTCTTTGCTATCCTTATTTTGATTACATTGTTAAAGCTCTGAACCATCAGTGGTATCAGAGCCAGCCTTCTTGCCCCTCCACGATCAACCAAACCTCTCGACCCTACTCATGGCTGAACCCACCAGCGCTCTCCCCACACAACCTACTCCGATTCCCATCTTCAAGGGAGATGGGTATGAATTCTGGTCCATAAGAATGAAAACCATTCTCAGATCCAGAGACCTATGGGAACTTGTCGAAACCGGAGTGAACACTAGTGATGCTGATCCAGCCCACCTCAGAGCCTCTTGGAAAAAGGATGCTCATGCCATGGCTATCATCCAACAGGCTGTGCATGATCAACTTTTTTCCCGTATCGCTGCTGCCAACTCCGCAAAGGAGACGTGGGATACATTGAGATTGGAATTTCAGGGTGATGACCAGGTCAAGGCGGTAAAACTGCAAGGCCTCAGACGCGAATTTGAGACGTTAAGCATGAAGGAAGATGAGGCTATCGGTGATTACTTCTCCCGTGTCATGGGAATTGTCAGCCAAAAGAGGTCGTATGGTGAACCTGTTCAGGATCAAACGGTGGTCGAAAAGATCCTGAGAAGTCTCAGCACCAAGTACGATTACATTGTGCCATCCATTGAAGTCTCATTTGATCTCTCCAAACTCAGCCCGGTCAAACTCATGGGCTCCCTTCTGTCCCACGAGGCTCGTCTGAACAGCCGTTCCAATGAAAAACTAGAAAAGGTGGAGGAGCAAGCTCTACAGGCAGTAGGTGAACCGAGTAATGCTCTCTTTGGCGGCAACAACAACTTTCGTAGAGGAAGAGGACTCACTAGAGGCCGAGGGCGTGGGAGAATACCAGAAAGGAATCGTGGACCTCAATGTCGTGTATGCAACCGATTCGGACACGTTAAGAAGGACTGTTGGTTTAATGATGATAACCAAGTGCAGGTTGCTGCTGCGGAGGAAGGAGATCACCAGGCAGATGAGCAACAGCAGCAACACCTATTCATGGCCCATACAAATGAAGGAGGCAGAAACCCACATCTATGGTTCCTTGATTCTGGCTGCTCAAATCACATGACTGGGTTGAAGGAATCGTTTCTAGATCTGGATGAAACCTTCAAGCTAGATGTAAATCTTGGTGACAAAAAAAAATTGAAGGTGGAAGGGAAAGGAACAGTACAAATCAGTTCCCATGACAATCAGCATAAACTGCTAAGTGAGGTATACTATGCCCCTAACCTTGAATATAATCTACTAAGTGTAGGACAGTTGATGAAGAAGGGGTATGTTCTCACATTTGATGAAGAAAGATGCTCAATTCGAAATAAGGCCTCTGGAACTGAACTGATGTCCATCAAGGTATCCAAAAACAACATGTTTTTATTGGATACCACAAAGACCATCACTCCTGAACCTGTAAGAAATTCCACTGCCAACTTATGGCACCTCAGGTATGGTCATCTTAATTACCACGGTTTGAAACAACTATCTGATAAAGGACTTGTACATGGACTCCCCTCAATCACACCAAATAATTCATGTGAAGGGTGTATCTTTGGTAAACAACACAAAGACCCATTCACCTCAAAGTCATGGAGGGCTTCAAAGAGACTTGAACTGGTGCATGCAGACCTTTGTGGTCCCATGCAAACTCCAAGTCTAGGGGGGAGCCATTACTATTTCCTACTTATTGATGATTTCTCTAGAATGTGCTGGGTGTACTTCCTTAAAACTAAGTCAGAGGCACTTGACAAGTTCAAGTCCTTTAAGGCTTTAGTTGAAAAAGAAAGTGAATGCCTCATTAAAACTCTCAGAACCGATAGGGGAGGAGAGTTTTGCTCTAATGTCTTTGATGAGTTTTGCAGTACTCACGGCATAAAAAGAGAACTCACTATTCCTTACACTCCGGAACACAACGGGGTAGTAGAAAGAAAAAACCGAACTGTTATGGGGTTAACCAGGAGTATGTTGAAGGAAAGAGGTCTACCAAATTACCTTTGGGCTGAAGGAGTTGCCACTGTAGTGTATCTAATTAATAGATCACCCACAAAAGCTATTATTGATCAAACTCCCTTGGAGGCGTGGGGAGGTCATAAGCCTGCTGTATACCATTTAAAAATCTTTGGATGTATAGCCTATGGGCTAGTACCTGTCCAGAAGAGACAAAAATTAGACAAAAGATCCATAAAGTGTGTATTCTTGGGATACTCTCACCAAAGTAAAGGCTATCGCCTTTATTGTCCTGACACTAAACAATTTTTTGTTCAAAGAAATGTGATTTTCATGGAAGGTCTCAAGTGGGATTGGTCTCAAGAAAGTACCCAGTCAACAGTGCCTACTAAAACCCTATTCATAGATCCTTTTCCCCATGATGAACAGCCACAAGACTATGACAACTCACCCACTAGTGTGTCTGGTCCCACTCAATCTGTACCATCACCAGTTGATCTTTCTCAACCACTAAATCCTAATCCTTGTCCTACCAATCACCCATCTATACCTACGGCCCCATCATCCTCAACTTCCAACAATTTTCAACCACTCAATTCTTCCAACCCAGGTCCCTCAAAAAGAGCAGTAAACCCACCATGTTGGCTGAAAGACTATCACACCGGTGAGGGTCTCTCTGATGAGGAGACACAATTTTTTGCACTCAATATACTTGATCCACAGACATATCATGAGGCATCCATGAAAAAAGAATGGGTCACAGCAATGCAAGAAGAACTAAATGCCCTTGAGAAGAATAATACGTGGAACCTGACGGATCTGCCTACAGGAAAAAATCTTGTTGGTGTCAAATGGACTTACAAAACTAAAGTTGGGTCCGATGGGCAGATTCTTGGACACAAAGCTCGTCTGGTTGCCAAAGGGTATTCTCAACTACCCGGAGTAGACTACAATGAGACGTTTGCTCCAGCGGCACGATTCGAAACCATCAGAGTAATCATAGCTATTGCAGCCAGCTTAGGATGGAAGATGCACCAGTTAGATGTCAAGACTGCGTTTCTAAATGGTGAGCTGACTGAAGAAATTTATGTAGAGCAACCTGAAGGATTCAAGGTAGTTGGCCATGAGTCCAAAGTCTACAGACTAAGGAAGGCTCTCTTTGGGTTAAAACAGGCTCCTAGAGCTTGGTACTCCAAGATTGATGGATATTTCATCAGTCATGGATACTCCAGAAGCAACAATGAACCCACTCTGTATGTCAAAGAAGTTCTGAAGAAAGGTATGATTTATGTGTGTCTATATGTTGATGACATAATATGTACCAGCTCCAATGAAGAGTTGATTCAAGAATTTAAGATTGGTATGCAAAATGAATTTGAGATGTCAGATATGGGATTTCTGCATTACTTTCTTGGGTTGGAAGTAAGGCAAACTGATGATGGAATTTTTATGTGCCAAGAACTTTACGCTAAAAACTTGTTAATTAAATTTAACATGTTGAAGTGTAGTTCTGAAATCACACCCATGAATACCTGTGAAAAATTGCAAACTGAAGATGGTGCTTGCAAGGTTGATGAAACCCAGTATCGAAGTCTAGTAGGAGGTTTGATTTATCTCACTCACTCTAGACCAGATATTTCCTATGCAGTAAGTCTAGTTTCCAGGTTTATGCAGAAACCTTCTAAAATTCATTATGGCGCAGCTAGACGGATTCTTAAGTATGTAGCAGGCACTTTAAAATTTGGAATCTGGTATCAAAGAGGGAAAGAATTAAAGCTAATGGGCTTTACTGACAGTGACTGGGCCAGCAATGTTGATGACCGCAAAAGTGTATCTGCTAATGTTTTCTCATTAGGAAGTGGAGTGGTGACATGAAGCTCAAAGAAACAATATTCAGTTGCTCTCTCAAGTTCGGAGGCTGAGTATATCTCAGCAACAGCTGCTGCGTGTCAAGGTGTTTGGTTGCGAAGAATACTTGATGATCTTGGATTATTTCAACAGCATCCTACTGTGATCTATTGTGATAATAGATCAGCTATAAATTTGTCCAAAAATCCTATTATGCATAGTAGGTCAAAGCATATTGAGTTAAGGTACCATTTTATTCGAGATTTGGTAAACTCCAATCAGATTCATTTGGAGTTCTGTAGCACTAATGAGCAGCTGGCAGATATCTTAACTAAAGCAGTCACAAGGGAGAAGTTTATGTATTTTAGACATATGCTCGGTGTTCGAGAGTTTGAAGTACGGGAGAGTATTGAAAATACTTCAAACATGAAAGTAGGAAGTATGCACGTGGGATAAGCTGCTGCATGGATGGCATCGTGAATAGCTCAACAGAAATGAAAGTCCTGGTCTCTTGATTGTTTACGTTTGAATAAACTAGTCGTTGTGTAACTGTTAGTTTTCCTTTTTAGTAGGATAGATTGTTACTTTATTTTTGCTATAAATAGCACCCTACTGTACTCTCTTTATTATCAGTTTTTCCATAAATTAAAGTATCTGTTGAGCTTTACTTGTTCTTTGCTATCCTTATTTTGATTACATTGTTAAAGCTCTGAACCATCATACAGCCCTACATGGGTGTCACATTTGAAGGATTTAACGACTGTTTTTCAGTTGTTAGTCCAACATCAGTTTGTCCTTAATTACAAAAAAATGCTCTTTTGGTCAATCAAAGGTGGAATGTTTAGGCCATATTATAACAGGTGAGGGGGTTTCTATGGACCCAGAGAAGATCAAAGCAGTTCTTCAGTGGCCAATTCCTAATTCCATAAAAGGGTTGAGGGGATTTCTAGGTCTCACGGGGTACTATCGGAAATTTATCCAAAATTATGGGAGCATTGCTCGCCCTCTTACTGATCTGACCAAAAAGAATGCTTTTGGTTGGTCAAATCAAGCTGAGGAGGCATTTGTTCAACTAAAGCAAGCCTTAGTAACAACTCCTGTTTTGTCCTTACCAAATTTTGATCTTCCCTTTGTGGTTGAATGCGATGCGTCTGGCAAAGGGATTGGGGCGGTCTTGATGCAGCAACAAAAACCTATTGCTTTCTTTAGCAAAGGCCTAAGTGAAAGGAATCTGGCCAAATCGGCATACGAAAGAGAAATGATGGCTTTAGTTTTAGCAGTACAACATTGGAGACCCTATTTGTTGGGAGCCAAGTTTACTGTTTATACAGACCAAAAAAGCCTAAAGTTCTTGCTTCAGCAACGTATTACCACACCAGATCAACAGAACTGGGCAGCAAAACTACTAGGCTACGATTTTGAAATCCAATATAAACCAGGGTGTAATAACCGGGCAGCGGATGCCTTATCTCGTCAAGAAAAATATGGGGAAATGAACGCTCTTCGCTCAAGTCCTGTATGGGTACAAGGAGCAGCTTTGATCACTGAAGCGCAGAATGATGCAAAGATTCAGAAGTTATTGAAAGAATGTACCGCTGATCCAGTTAATTATCCAGGGTTTTCGGTTCATCAGGGTGTATTATTCTACAAAAATAGGTTGGTGATTCCTCCTAATTCTAAGTATTTATTGGATTTATTACATGAGTTCCATACATCAGCTACTGGAGGCCATTCAGGGTACTATCGTACCTATAGAAGATTAGCTGCAAATTTATATTGGGAGAGAATGACTTCTGCCATTAAAAAATTTGTTCGAGAGTGTGATGTTTGTCAAAGGTGCAAAGCTAGTTCAGTCGCACCAGGAGGATTGTTACAACCCTTAAACATTCCCGAAGTGATTTGGGAGGAGCTGTCAATGGATTTTATCGGGGGTTTGCCGTCCTCAAAGGGTTTTACAGTTATCTTGGTAGTAGTCGATAGACTATCCAAATATGCTCATTTTATTGCCCTGAAGCACCCTTATACAGCTCAAAGTGTTGCTGAGATTTTTGTTAAAGAGGTTATACGACACCATGGCATTCCTAAGACGATAATAAGTGATCGTGACCCACTTTTCTTAAGCAAATTTTGGCAAGAAATCTTCAAGTTTCAAGGCACCAAGCTGCAAATGAGCTCAGCGTATCATCCCGAATCAGATGGTCAAACGGAAGTCATAAATCACTGCTTGGAGGCTTATCTAAGATGCTTTGCAGTAGATCAACCAAAGAATTGGGTAGTATGGTTACCGTGGGCTGAATTTTGGTACAACTCAACATTTCATGATTCTACGGGTCAAACTCCTTTTGAGGCGGTTTATGGGCGCAGGCCTCCTACAGTTTTTCAGCATGTGCACGGAGAGATTCGGGTGGAATCGGTGGCTCAAGAGTTAAGGGATCGAGACACTGCCTTACAAATCCTGAAACAACATTTAGTTAATGCACAGTCAATAACGAAAAGAAATGCGGATAAGAAAAGACGAGATGTGAATTTTGTGGTGGGCGAATGGGTTTATGTCAAGCTTAAACCCTATAGACAGATGTCAGTGGCAAGTCGGATACATCAGAAATTGGCACCAAGATTTTTTGGGCCTTTTCAAATTGTGGAAAAAATGGGACCAGTAGCATACAAGCTTTTATTACCAATTACTTCAAAAGTCCACCCGGTATTCCATGTTTCTTTACTCAAAAAAGCAGTCAAGGGTGGAGGGGATCCCAATCTCCCTCTTGAGCTGGATTTGTGATGAAGATCCAAATCAATCACACAATAGAAATAATGATTATAATTGAAAAACAAGAACACTGATGAAATTGATTTAGAAGAGAACAACGATTACATCAAGGATGATGCCCCAGGGTAAAACCCTTCTCCAAGAGGAGCCAATATTAACTCTATCAATTTTCTTCACGCCTCAACTCACAAGCCTCACTACTATTTATAATCCACTAACACATACTAGATATTAAACTTACCAAATCACCCATATCTAGAACCTACCATAACTACTAATTAATACTAACATATTAATATAACTAAGATCTCTATCATTACTTCCCCCTTATTTAAAAGTCTTGTCCTCAAGATTTGGGAGTTAACTATGAAATGTGCTTTGCTCCAATTATCCTTCCTTCGGGACATTTGTGAGCTGGCCCGTATCTGTTTCCCCAACGCAAACAAATTTTTTTCTTCTTACGACCTTTCCAATCCAAATACAGAGGATATTGAACTCCTCGATCACGATGCAAAACATGTCCCAACTCAGGAGTAGAGGCTCTTGATCGATTGGCAGGGAACGGGTAAGGCTTCTTTGATAGGGGTGTGGATTGTCGGCCATAGGATGGAGGTGACCCAAATGGTTTGGGCATAGACAGGCCCCAAGTGTTGGTAGCTTCAAAAGGCCCAAGGGAATTAAAATCCCTAAAACTAGAAACAGAAATGTTGCTAGGATTAAGGAGACCAATCTCTTCAATGTCGGTTGCCAAAGCATCATGAGTGGAAGGTGTGCCCATATTGAGATTTATCTGTTGAATGTTTTTAGGAAATTCACATCCACTGAATGCAGGCCATTGGGGCTGCTGCGCATCCACTAACCCATCCTTGGAACCAGAGGAGGTATTGGAATCGAACAAAATAATACCAGATGATCCCAATTGAGCCTCAACAAGTTGTTCGTCCTGTTTCTTCATCCAATCAAGAACAGTTTTGCGAAATTCAATTGAAGCCGATCGTTCCTCTTGCAACAATTTAATTGATGTTTTGATTGCTGCCACGTCTTTCTGAAGTTTAACAATCTGTTGTTCGTGAGCATCTAATCGAGAGATGTGATCAACCATGATTGATAAGGTGTCTAACCCAAACAGAAGCCAAAAAAAAATAAAAATAATAAAAATAAAAATAAAAAATCGACAAATGATGAAATTAAGTCAACAAAAATTGAATAAAATTTGAATCAGTTCTGAATTGAAATTGACTCAAATCAACTGATAATATGGCAGAAATTGAAACGACAAAAATTGACTCAAATCGTGAATTGAATCAAACTGGACATGAAATTGTAATCGTAAATTGAAGGATACGAATTGAATCAAATCGTGAGTTAACTCAAATCGGAATGTGAAAGTGAAATCAAAAGAACCTGAAATAAGCGATTACTAGACTAGCGTAGCCGAGAAAATCAACACCAACAGTGAAATCGGCCAAAATTAGAGTCGGCAGTGGTGATTAGATCCAACAGGGATGAATCAGAAATGAAATTGAAGGTGTAGACGACAGGTTATTCGGCAATTTGATCCAGCCGAGATAAAATTGGATGTGTGAAGTACAGGTCGGCGGCAGTGATGAACGACAGGTCTGAAATCGCGACTAATTGCAGCGAATCTAGAAAAATCAACCAAAAACTTGCAATCGACAAAGAATTGGAGATGAATCCAGTGATTAGATCCCGCAGAAATTAAATTGGCTGGAACGGAGATGTAGAACGCAAGTCGACGGCAGGTGTGAGGCAGGTCGGACCATTGATGAAGATCCAAATCAATCACACAATAGAAATAATGATTATAATTGAAAAACAAGAACACTGATGAAATTGATTTAGAAGAGAACAACGATTACATCAAGGATGATGCCCCAGGGTAAAACCCTTCTCCAAGAGGAGCCAATATTAACTCTATCAATTTTCTTCACGCCTCAACTCACAAGCCTCACTACTATTTATAATCCACTAACACATACTAGATATTAAACTTACCAAATCACCCATATCTAGAACCTACCATAACTACTAATTAATACTAACATATTAATATAACTAAGATCTCTATCAATTTGGAAGCGCAAGATGTTGTTTATCCAAAAGAAATCTTGGCTGTCAGGAACGTGAAGACAGGAGAAGAATTCACTGAACAATGGTTGGTTCACTGGCAGGGGCAGAATCCAGAAGATGCTACATGGGAGCTAGCTGATTGGGTCTCAGTTCAATTTCCAGAAACAAGTCTTGAGGTCAAGACTTTAAAAGAAGGAGTGGGTATTGTTACGAATGAAGGAGAAACCATTTGGAAGACTATGAAAGATGGTATCGGAGATTTGAAATTGAAGTTAATTTTGTGAAATTCGATCTCTTTTATTTCACTTTGTCTGCTTGTAAAACAAATACAGACATACAGCTTTTATAGCTGTTTATTTTTACGACGACTAAAAACAGAAAACAAACTTTTCTAACTAACTTCAACTAACCAATACATTCACATTACAAAGCTTATTCTAACATTTCACCTTCCTAAGCTTGTAATCTCTATCAGCCCAAGTTTGGCTTTCATTTCTTCAAACTTTATCCTTGGCAGAGCTTTGGTTAGTATATCAGCCTTCTGTTCTTCTCCTCTTACATACTCAATTCTAATCTGCTCCTTTTCCACGCTTTCTCTTATGAAATGGTATCGGGTATCAATGTGTTTGCTACGGCCATGAAACACTGGATTCCTTATCAGTGCAATAGCAGACTTATTGTCAACCTTAATCTCCACCTAAGCCTCCTCTCTTCCTGTGATTTCTGCCAACAGACCTCTCAACCAGATGGCCTGACATGCTGCAGTGGAAGCAGCCATAAATTCTGCCTCACAAGAAGATAAAGCTACCGTGGCCTGTGCTTCTGAGAATTCCAAGCAATTGGTCTATTCCCATAAAAAAACACCATCCCAGAAGTGCTTTTACCATCATCTTTGTCAGCTGAATAACTACTGTCACTGTATCCATGCAAGACATTACTTCCTCCTCTTTGATAAAACAGACCAACCTTGGTAGTCCCCTTCACATACCTTAGAATTTGTTTCAAGGCCTGCACATGCACCTGCTTGGGAGTCTGCATGAATCTACTCAAATATCCCATTGAATAACTCAAATCAGGCCTTGTGTGTATTAGATACCTCAGACACCCAATCCACTTTCGAAATTGAGTAGCATCAGCTTCATCACTTTCTTCATTTTTTGACAGTCTTAACCCAGGCTCCATTGGAAACCTTGTCGAATTGCAGTCTCTTAAACCTGCTTCATCCAGTATTTTATTTGCATAACTTGTTTGTTGCAGTTTGATCCCTTGGCTTTTTTGAGTGACTTGAATTCCCAAGTAATATGACAGCAACCCGAGATCTGTCATTTCAAACCTTTCCTCCATTCTCTTCTTAATTTCTTTGATTTTCTCAAAACTGCTACCAGTGATCAACAGGTCATCCACATAGACCCCAATTACCAGAGTCTCATCCTGGTTTCCTTTTCTATACACTGCAGGTTCATGTTTACACTTTTCAAAGCCCAAACCCTTCAATACACCATCTAACTTGTTGTTCCAAGCCCTAGGTGCTTGCTTGAGCCCATACAAGGCCTATGATAACTTGTAAACCTTCTGCTCAGCTCCTTTTTTCACAAAACCATCAGGCTGAGTAACATACACCAGCTCCTTCAGCTCACCATGAAGAAAAGCTGATTTGACATCCATATGATGGACCCACCAACCATTTTGAGCTGCTATGGCTAAAATTAACCTAACAGTTTCGATCCTAGCCACAGGAGCAAATACTTCCCCATAATCTACTCCATGTTGCTGCACATACCCCTTTGCAACTAATCGAGCCTTGTGCTTAGTTACCTCCCCTGATGCATCTCTTTTCACCTTGTATACCCACTTCAATCCTATTGGGTTTATCCCAACTGGTCTTTCAGTGAGCTGCCAAGTATTGTTCTTCTCTATAGAGCTTATCTCAGCTTCCATAGCCTCCTCCCATTCTTTAACTCCTTTTGCATCTTTATAGCTAACTGGCTCTCCTTCCAACAGTAACAATTGAGACCCTTGTGTTCTTTCATAGACAACTTCTATGTCTTCTGATCCTCTAAGGGGAGTGTGATCATACCTTTCTTCTGGAGCTTTGGATGGATCATGACTTCCATCTCTGTCCTCAGGCAGCCTTGGCAGCATTGGGCCCCTGCTCTTCAATGTTGACTCTGGGCTGCTCCATTCATACTCTGCTTCACTTGCTTCACCATTTTCTTCTTCCACATTTATCCTTCCTGAGTCATCTTGGTCATATTCGAACTGCTGACCTCCTGTTTCTTCCCTTCTGGATTCTGAATGGACCAAGAACTCTGTCCACTCAGATCTTTGAGGCTCATCAGTTCTTTCCCAGTTCCATGGCCTGGATTCATCAAACTTTACATCTTGAGCCACATGGATTTTCTTGGAATCTGGGTCAAGCATCCTGTATGCTTTGGTGTTTGGTTGACAGCCTAGATGGACCAGCTTCTTGCGTCTATCATCAAGCTTCTTCAAGTTTCCACCCAATACCTTTACATATCCAACACAGCCAAACACCCTTAGATGCTCTAGTCTTGGTTTTCTTCCCTTCATTCCTTCATATGGAGTAGTTTTCATAGACTTTGTAGGAGATCTGTTGAGGATATAGACATCATGTCTAACAGCCTCTCCCCACAGATCTTGTGGAAGGTTCATAGCTTTCAACAGACACCTGGTCATACTCATAATTGTTCGATTTCTTCTCTCCACAACTCCATTCTGCTGTGGAGAATAGGGTGCTGTCAGTTGATGTTGCATGCCTGACTCAGCACAAAGAGCCTTGAAAGCTTGTGAGGTGAATTCCCCACCATTGTCTGTCCTCAGGCCTTTTATCTTCTTCCCATACTCGAGCTCAATGGACTCCTTGAACTCCTTGAATCTTTCAAACACTTCAGCTTTGGTTCGAATCAGGAAGGCCCACATATACCTACTGTTATCATCAACAATAAGCAGTAAATACCTGTTTCCTCCCTGAGTCTCCGGTTGTATTGGCCCACACACATCAGCATACACCAAGTCCAGTGGATGCTCAGCCCTGAACTGAGTTTCTTTTGGAAAAGATGCCCTGATCTGCTTCCCAGCCAGACAACAGTCACATACCTGTGAAGGATGAGAGATTTTGGGCACACCTTGGACCAGGTCTTGAGTTGACAGTCTTCTCATTGCATCAAAGTTCAGGTGACCGAGGCGGGCATGCCACAGCCAGGCTGAACTAAGCTCCACATTAGCCATTAGGCAGATTGGAGCGGCTATCTTGAGGGTGATTTTGTACAATCTGTTCGAAGATCTTGGAACCTTCATCAGCAGAGCCCCACTTTCTTCAAAAACCCACAGGTGCTCATCCTTCATTCGCACCTCATAGCCTATCTCAGTGAGTTGCCCCAGACTCACTATGTTACTTTTCAAGGTGGGAATGTAGTATACCTCAGATAGCACCTTCTGATCTTTGGTTTTACATTCCAACACTATGTTGCCCTTCCCTTCAATTCTTACACACGAGCCATCACCGAACCTGACCTTCCCACTTACACTTCTGTCCAGGTCAGCGAACAGGTCCTTGTTACCTGTCATGTGATTACTAGCCCCGTTGTCCAGAAACCAAATTCCTTGTTCTTCAGTCTCATACCTCTCTGGAAGTACTCGTTCTTCATTTAGAAATACTGCAAGTGCCATCATCAGGGCTGGTCCTTCTTCCCTTGTCTCTGTGAGGTTTGTCTCCTCCTTCTTTGGCTTTGTAGGACACTCAGAGGCATAGTGGCCCATGGAATCACACCTGAAACACTTGATCTTGGTCCTGTCCTTGTTCTTTCTTGACTGATAGCTTGTAGAGGGCTGGTCATGGGCCTTTCCTCTGCCTGCAGGGCCTCTGCCTCTACCTCGACCCCTTGACCCTTGTCTTCCAGCACCCCTGGAAGTCCCTTGACTGGACTCAGGTTTTTTCTTGGCCTGCCACTCATCATAACTCAACAGAAGTTGATCAGGCTTGGGGCATGGTTGTTTTCCCTTCATTCTTGTTCTCTCTTCGAAGGCTTTGAGTCTTCCTATGGCTTCTTGGAAGGACATCACATTTAGATCAGCAAACTGCTCAATTGAAGCCACAATTGCCAGAAATCTGTCTGTGACTGATCCCAGAAGCTTCCTCACCAAGGTTTTGTCATCGATGGTGGATCCAAGGCTATTTGCCTTGGAGACTAATTGAGTTAGTCGACCAGCGAACTCATCAATTTCTTCAGTTTCATTCATTTTCATGGACTCCATCTCGTATTGCAATGTCTGAAGTCTGGCTTCTCTCACACGATCGGCTCCCACAAATCTCACCTTCAAGGCATCCCAGATCTGTTTAGCCGACTGGTATTGCGCCACCTGTAAGACTAAATCTTCTGGAATTGCCTGGTACAAAAGAGCGACCGCCATGTCATTCTTCTTCGCATCCACCGCCATACCAATCCCTGGTTCGAGTGCATCGAGGATTCCATGAACCTTGAAGACAGCCTTGAGCCTGATTGCCCAAATACTGTAGTTATTGACATTTAGCATCGGACATTGGAGCGATGCCGTGCCGGATTCTTTCACCGTGACCACCGCGCTTGCATTGCCTCTGTCTGCCATAGCTTGTCTTCTTCGTCTTCGCTGGTACGTCGCCGTCACCTCGCGATTCAGTCCGTCGGATCAAATCTTCGATTGATTGTCTCCGGCTTGTATCCTTTCTTCTTCGATCAATCCGCCAGGAGAGCTCGATTTGATCAAATCTCGATTAACCGAGCTCTGATACCAATTGAAAGATGGTATCGGAGATTTGAAATTGAAGTTAATTTTGTGAAATTCGATCTCTTTTATTTCACTTTGTCTGCATGTAAAACAAATACAGACATACAACTTTTATAGCTGTTTATTTTTACGACTAAAAACAGAAAACAAACTTTTCTAACTAACTTCAACTAACCAATACATTCACATTACAAAGCTTATTCTAACAGACTAAACCTCCCATAATTAAAGTTTATTCTAGAAGGGGCAAGATGGTAAATAACCCTACATAATTTGTTAGATGAATCTTTAAACAGGGAGAGTGAGGTAAGATACGCATGTTGAGTATTTTGTTATTCGTGGCTCCTGCATAGCAGTGAGAGAAAGAGAGAGTTGATTTCATGATTTGTATTTTGATTTCCTTTTTCAGTTGTAATTTCAGTACTTGAATCATTGAATCTATCTTCTTATTTTCCCATTGAGTTCCAATCGTATCAATTGAGATGGGTAGCACTTAAACTATGCGGATCAGGACGGGTAACCAAAAAAGTATGCAAATGCAATAGATTCAAACATTTAAGAATGATTAATATAACATATTTGATGAAAAAATCACTAAAATTATCCAAATAGATTATTTGCTTACTTATAACACATCTTAAGTTAAACTAAATTGATGTTTTTTAAGAACAATTCATTTAGACCAAAACTAATTTTTTTAAAAACTCGTTCTGACCCGCACCCATCCTGATCCGAACCCGTTACCCAACCCGACCCAACCCGCCCATTTTACTGGGCATAGTTAGAAGGCTATAGGCATATATACGTCAGTTGGAACTTAAAATTAGCATATTGTTTCAAAATTATCTCTGGATTCACATGTATGCTTAATTCAATATAATGAATTATCTTGTGATTTTCTTTTTGCAGATGATCACTGATGGTGATTTGGGATTCATTGCCAACTTCCTCGGCATATTCATATTCGCTCTTGTAATTGCTTATCACTATGTGCTGGCCGACCCCAAATACGAAGGGAACTAGATATCCTTTTTAGTGCTATGACTTATGAAATGTAGTTGTAGAGTTGTTATGAGAGGATCAAGAAATGTATGACACTAAAGAGATGCAGTTATGAATTATGATGTTGAAACTTTGGCAGAGATTGTGTTTTGTGTTTATGGGATACATGATAGGCTTGTGAAGGACTAATTATCTTGTCTGAACCAGTCCTTTTGCTAACACTTTTGCTTATAAAGGGATCAATTTAGATTATATATTTACTTTATCATGCATGGATTGTCAACAACCTTACCCAGTATATTTCCACTTTTCAGTAGGGTCTGGGGGGAAGGATATATACAAACCTTACCACTATCTCAATTGGGATAGAGAGGTTGCTTCGAAAGAGTACCCGGCTCAAAGTTATTGTTTGAAGTTGATCATTCCAATGATTTTAACGTTATTTTCACAAATAACTAAAATAACGTTAAAATTAGTACACTTTTACTTTTGACCCTTAAGGGCCCACACATATATACATTATATGTGTGCACCGCAAATGAGGCGTCATGCATGGATTGTCAAAGAAACTCAAAAGAAAACATGTTGTGACAGGTGTAAACGGGTCATGACTAGGGGTGTCAATTCCAGACACGACCTGAAACATGACCCGAACACGACACGAAAATAATCAAGTTTTGGGTTGACAATTATAACCCGTTTAATAAACGGGTCGTGTTCGGGTTGACCTGTTTATAAAACAGGTCAGGTTCGGGTTGACCCTTTTATAAACGAGTTGACCCGCTAACCCGTTTAAGGTTTCAAAATTTTAATTTTTTATTTTTCATTTCTTGCAACATATATCTAGATGTTTTTCTTTTGATTATTAATCATACTTAAATTGATCAAGTAACAAAATCTATATTTTTTTCATTCAAAAAATATTTTAAGTTTTTTTAAAGTTAACCATCCAAATAAGTATATTTTAAATTCCATACTTTATAATTATGATTTACATAAGTGTATGCTTTCAACCAAAAACCAACTTACAATCTGTAAATTTGTTGATTATTTTATATAAACGGGTTAAACGGGTCATGTTCGGGTTGACCTGAATTAACGTCAATCCGGGTTAGGGTTGAAAACTTTGACACGAATAAATTTATGGGTCAGGTTCGGGTTGCAAAATTCAACCCGCCAACCCGTGACCTGTTAACCCGCTAACCTGTCAACCCGACACGATTGACACCCCTAGTCATGACTTAAACTAAAGCTTAACTTGAGTGTAGCTTTTATTCTAAAGCTCAAAGGTTGACTGACAAGTAGCGTTTAACATTTTGCACAACTTTATTTTATCATAGGTTTACATATAATACTAGGATTGTAAGGGACCTGTTATCTTGTTTCAATTGTTTCTCTTGTTGAGACATTTGCTTATAAATGGATTGGTTTAGATTTTGTTTTTATCTTGTACATGAATTGTCAGAAAATAAAGAAATGACTTGAAAGAGAGCGAGTTGTGTGTATGTAAATTAGTCAAGCTCCAACGAAACTCACCTAAGCTTGAGCTAAACTCAAGTGGAGCTCTGATTTATGACGTTCAAAGGTTGGTTTGTGAATTATTTAATTTATATACATGTATATTTATTTTAAGCTGTTTGTGTATATATAATTTACTAGGTTAAAATCTCGTGTGTTACACAGGTTGAAAAAAACAATATGTTATATATACAAATCTATTGACAAAAAGTTATGTAATTAAAAAACATATATATTGCAAATATTTACTAAATTCATGTTTACAAAAGTTGAATAAAATATGATATAATTTGTTAATTCATAAAGTCTTCAAAAAATATTTGATGTAATAATTAAAAATTAGGTTTTAATTTTAATTTTTTTTAACAATGTTTTAATATTTTTATGTAATGTAATTCATAAATAATATAATTAAAGTATATTTATTCTCCTTTTAACACATTAAATTAACTTTAACTAAAATTTATATTAATATATATAACTTGGATTTTTAAAAATTACTTACTTTTTATATTTCAATTTAAAATATTTATATCATTCAAATAATCCAATCATATTAAAATAATTAAAAGTTTAAAATTTTTTTGTAGCAATTATAAAAAAAATAGTAACACTATTGTTATATTTATAAATATTTTAAGAAATATTATTTGAATTCGATTATATTTAAACAACTAAAGTTGTTAAATAAAAAAATTGGTTCACTTAAAAACATCATAATTGATGTCATTTTAAATATAATTAATTCATAGTATATTAATTATTATGATCCTTAATTCCTAATCCTAACTAAATAATAAATATAGATAATTAAATAGGAGAGAGAAGCGAGAAAACCAAAATATAGATGATTTAGAATTGTAACAAATGTCCACAATTATTTTGATTTATTAGTATAAATAGATATTTTAATTTAATCTATCATAATTTATACACAATAATAATTCTTATCTAATATACGATAAATAAAATTTATGATAATAATATTGTTTTATGATTGTAAGCTTTGTCTCTTAGTCAAGCTTTATACGTGAAACTTTAGAAATAAGCTTAATCTCATGTCAAGGTTGTATCAATTTTTTAATCACTCAATCTAGAAGCATTGCGATATACTTATATAGTTATACTTATATAGTTAGACAAGCATAGCTTAAACTCCAATATACGACTAACTCATTCTGTAGTGTTCAAATCCAAGTAAGAATATTAGAAAGTAAATCAGAAGTAGAAAAATGATAGTATTACTGTTCAAAATAAAAAATAAATAGCTTAAACAATCAAACTCTTTTTTTTTTTTTTAATTTAACCCAAATCAAATATGGTGATTAGCATGAAATGAAATTGGTCGGCAAATCTTCCCCAAGTCGAACATTGTAAGAAACACAAGACGTGAAATTGATTTACATAAAAAGATAATATTTATTATTTATTAATTATGACATAAATAGACAAGAAATTGAATAAATTTAAACATATTTTTGCCGCCAAAATTCAATGAAGGAACAATTGAACAAACGCGGTAAATCATTTCATATCAATCGTCACACCAAATTTTACCCACTCAGTAATCGGATGCGTCTCTTCAGCAGTTCAGCCTCTAACAATCCAACGGTCTACAGCCAAAATCTAGAGCCGTTGATTATGAAACAGACGGCTCTAAAACCTGAAAGTAGCGACGAGATCATCAAAACCAAATATCCGGCGAATCCCAACGCCAAAGCGATGTCCGATTGGATGCAAAACGAATTACTGGCCGTACACGTGTCAATACTGGTTAACTGCCTCGCCATCTCCGTCCCTGCCGAGCCCGAACACAGCAACAAGTACGCAAAAACCTACATAAACGACACCGTGTTGTTTCTACTCATGGACTATCCATGCGACGCGTTTATCGGTTCGGATTTTGATTTATAACCGAAAACTGGACCAAATTAAGGTTAGTTAAAACCGAATTCGAATTTGGTTTGGATCCAGAAAAATTAGCGCCATTAAAACTGAATTCGAATTTTGTTTGTTTCTTTGCAGATACGAACATTCTTTTGAAAATTTTGAAACTTGAATGCTTCGTTTTTCAAAATTTTTGAAAGTATATACATGAAATCGTTAAATTAATGATCAATAATCGATAATAAACCTGATCGTGACTGAAATCGAACCAAACTTGATAGCATTCGGCAAAAATAGTGGAACCTCGAGAAATCTCCCAAGCAGAAGCAATCATTTCGAATAACAAATACAAAGCGACTATCACATTTACAGCTACGACGAATCTGAAACATTTTGCCGGTGTTAATTTTAATTTTCGGATAAACCGATGCATTCATACGGTTGAAATGTTGATAGTCAAACAGGACGAGAGGAAGTTTACCTAAAGGCACCGAAGTCATACCAGCGAGGGGAACCGGATCCGGTGGAGATCATGAACACGGAGGTGGATATCGCGAAGCAGAAGCCGGCGACTCGGAAGACGAAGATCAAGTAATTGAACCGGCGGAGCTTCCGATGTAGTTGATATGAGCTCTCAACACCGGCGTTACGAATCATTTGCTGATTTCCGGCGGCCGTGAATGATCCGGAAGAAAAGCGAAGGTGGTAGAATGATTTGTGTTAACTCCGTCACGAGTGGAGGCATGAGTTTCATGGGGAATATAAAAGAAATAGATGATGTTGAATGAACCTGTGAAGCGTGAATTCTGTGAAGAAAAGAGAGAGGAGATGATGATGATTGGTGCCATGGACTCTGCTTTATTGTTTACTTGTTTTTTTATTTATTTTTAATAATTTCAAGTAAATTTATAACTAGAGAGGTTAAAATACAAATTAATTTTACCATGAAACATATAAAATAACATGTAGATGTCACAAAAGTCTATTTAATATTTTACGTCATTATTACTTGTTAGTTAGATATGTTGTATAAGATTTTGCATCACTATTACATGTAACATTTACGTTATTATTGTTTTGAATTAAAAATCATATTTGTGTGATTATTTTAAATAATTGTGTGATTTGTTTGAAAAAAAAAATCAAACTTGCAATATGATTTACATATATTCAGAGACTAGCACACAAATTTATCTAATGATTACGCGAAGATAAAAAAAAATGGAATAATCAATGATTAAACCGTAATAACTAGTAGCGATAGTTTAACTAATGACATTAAGAGCTTTCACTTTCATTGTTATAACAATCCAAGTTTAATAATCATCTTAGATTTAGCCTTAATTTACACATGGTTTCTATTATATTTCGCTTATATGTTTTCTTATTTCATCAACTATGATTGTAAGCGAAAATAGTGTAAATCGTGAACAATTTTTTTATTCTTATACTATTAAAACTCTCATTGACAATAAAAGTAGGCATGTAAACGAACCGAACAGTTCATGAACTGTTCGATAGAAAGTTAGTTTATGTTCGTTTAATTAAACGAACGAACATGAACACACCTAATGTTCATTTATTTATGTTAATGAACTGTTCGGTTGTGTTCGTTTAATTGTGTTCGTTAATGTTCGTTAACTATGTAATTTTAGATTATGTTCGGTTAACTATCTAATTTACGAATGATATATATTTACATTTAAGAGACTTGTCGTTTGTGTTCGTTTATGCTTGTTCAATTGTGTTCGTTTATGTTTGTTCAATAGTGTTCATGTTTGTTTATAATTGTTCATTTGTGTTAAATAATGTTAATTTATGTTCATTTATTTTAGTTCGTTTGTGTTCATTTATGCTTATGAAGAGTTCGTTTAATTTATTATTGAACGAACACAAACACAAAATTCATGTTCATTAATGTGTTCGTGTTCGTTCGGTTAGTTCACAGGTCTAAATAAAAGTGATATTAGAAGGGATATTAGTTAAACTGATAGCGCTATAAACGAACCGAACGTTCAGCGAATAGTTCGTGAACCGTTTGACGAGAAGTTCGTTTAGTTAAATGAACGAACATGAACAAGGCTCGTGTTTGTTCATACATTATGTTCGTGAACCTTCGGTTACATGATCATTTATGTTCGGTTTAGTTTGTTTATTATATTTATTTATTAAATGTGTTGTATATTCTTAATTTTTTATTTTTAGTTTAATATCATAATATTTAAAATTATTTTTAGTTTAATACCATAATATTTAAATTTATATATTTATATAAATGATATATCTAATGCTTGAGATTAAGAATGCTGATTTTTATTGTTTAAATACTATGTGTTTGTTAGCGTTCATGAACAAGTTAAATTCCTTAATTAAGAACATGAACAAGTGCTCGTTCGTTGTTCGTGTTCGTTCGGTTCTTTTACAACCCTACATAAATTAATATGCCAACGAGCTATACTTTAAATTATTAAAATTGAAATTGCGTAATACATAATATACATTATACTCTCTATTAAAGGAGGATTAACATTAAATCAACTAACAAGTTTGTTGTTTTGAGGGAGGCACACATTATAGCTTTAACACCCGAGTTTGAATGCCATTACCCCCTTTCTCTTTTAGCAAATATTCAAATTTTGTTCTCTCTAAGTCTCACTCTTTGTCTCGCTCTCTGGTCTTTTTTCTTATTTTCTTGTGACCTGCCCTTCGCCATGAAAGCGGTTGTGTGAGATTAGGTTATTTTATATTTCCTAACTTTTTTTTCTTGATTTATATATGTCTCTATTTAAGTTTATTTTTTTAATTTACAGACGATTGCGTGGTTGAGTTTTTGTTTCTGTGTTGTAATATATGTGATGGTGTCATGCTTGTTGCATGTACACTTATGGAATCTCCAACGCAAAACCGAGAGAGGGAGGGGCATTTCGGCAGTATTGACACAATGGAAATTGTTTGATGTTTATACTATTAAATTTAAAGGAAAAAAAAATAAAACCAAGTAAAATGCGATCTAGTCAAATTAGAAAATGTCTACCGTGAGAATTGATCTACTTTATAAAAAAATAATTTATATAAAATCCTTTTGATGTACCAATACATGAGTGAGGTTCCTCTGATATTGAACTATAAGAGTGTGAGTTGCTTACACATGGTGTTTTAGTTGAGTGTAATTTGTCTACGAAAATTTGTTAGCTGTTACCTTTGCAAATACATGAGTACATCAAATTAAGAGTTAAAAACACATAAATAAAATAAAAAAATAATAATAAACTATTGTGAGTCACTTGTGTCATCCTAGCAACTTTCCTAAATCGTCAAGGCTCACTTCAAGAATTTTTTTAAAAGTGGTGTGTTTTTTGTTAGGGTGAGCACAAATGGGGTGGTCAAAATTTTTTTTACACATATGGGTCCCTCGCCACTGGGAATGGCGAGTTCTGACACACGTGTCAGAGTTGTTTTTCTAAAATCGCCACTGGCAGTGGCGATACACTGTAGCTTTGTCTTTTTGTACCAGAAAGCATGTGTACCAGATCGCCATTCACAGTGGCGAGACACTGTAGCTTTTGTCCTTTTGTACCAGTATCGCCATTCACAGTGGCGAGGCACTGTAACTTTTGTCAGAACTCGCCATTCCCAGTGGCGAGGAACCCATATGTGTAAAAAAAATTTTGACCACCCCATTTGTGCTCATCCTAACCAAAAACACACCACTTTTAAAAAAAAATTCCTCACTTCAAAGGATATTGATCTAACATATAGTAAATGCAAGCTTGGTGACCACATTCAAATCCATCTTCTTAGCTTCCACAATCACGTCAATCTTTCTGGTGTTAACATTGTATCACAAGTATCTGTTTCACTTATTGTTTTATGCGGGATTGTTTGTCATTACGACTGATTTTTTTCCTCGTTTTGATACTTGTTACGTTGTCTCCGTGGTAATAAGGTATAAGTCAACCCCCCCCCCCCCCCCCTGTTTTAAGCCATTTTATTTTTTTACTTGTTTTTTAAAATTTCTGTGTTGTATAACTTATAATCTAACAATATAGTGACGACTTTTATTAATATATACTAAACCTGATAATTTATACCAAAAGCTATACTTGATAATCTATCCTAACTTTTACCATATCTTCTAATTAACAAAAATTATCTTTGTTTTATATACTATTTATTTATGTTTGATTTCATTTGATTTCACAAGTAAAGTTTTATTATCTTGTTTACATACCCTATAATTGTTAAAAAAAACCTGAGGAATGAGTCTTGTTTAAGGCTGTTCAAAAAGTTCGCGGCTCGAGGCTCGTTCGAAAAGAGCTCGGCTCGAAAAAATCTCGTTAAAAACGAGTTGAGCCGGAGCCGGGTTGGCTCGGCTCGATTTTTTAATATATATAATATACACACACATATATATTATATTCCACACACAAACATATAAATACACACACATATCATACATAATATATATATATACATATTCAATATCTTAAACACATATTTATATGTATGTATGTATATGTAAAGTGGAGGGAAAAAAACGAGTTGGCTCGTGACGTGAGATTTTTGACGAGCTCAAGCTCGAATTTGTGGCTTGAAAGAAATTTCGGCTCGGGATCGGGCTCGACTCGAAAATCCAAGAACCGAGGTAAAGCTAGGCCTCACTCGGCTCGATTACGGTCCAAGTCCCACTTAAAAAAAGTTTGTTGCAAAAAAAACTCGTTTATAACAAGCTCGCTCGAGTATATTGGTGTAGGGTTCTAGAAGTTTACATTTTACAAGGCCATTATATGAAACTAATGATTAGCACATTCTGGCTTACATTCGTTAACCAAATACTCAAATAGGGTTGAAAGTGTACTTTATACAAGTAAAAGGGAAGAAAATGAAAAACAGATAACCATCATAAAAAAGACACGTGTCCAAAATCTTCTCAAAGCAAGAATCCTCCGGAAGAAACGAGAAGCGAAGAGAAGCGTTGTCAAAACCACACAAGTTTTATTGCATTCTTTTTCAGCCGCTGGATGCCCAATAAACCGATAATCTGACGGTCACAAATCAAGATAAAGAAATTTCTAGAAAAGTGACGGTTTATAAAAGCCCATGCCATCATCAGTCTTCACAAGCTACTTACGTTCCAATATTTTCACACAATCAATCTTCTTATTTGCAATTTCAAGATCTTTTTGCGAATTTTCTGATATTAAGTCGACGATATGGCCGGAAAAGGTGACGGACCTGCGATCGGAATCGATTTAGGTACGACGTACTCATGCGTCGGAGTTTGGCAACATGACCGTGTAGAAATCATCGCTAATGACCAGGGAAATAGGACGACGCCGTCTTATGTTGCTTTTACAGACACCGAACGTCTGATCGGTGATGCTGCGAAGAATCAAGTGGCTATGAATCCGATCAACACCGTTTTTGGTAAGCTTTTGTTTCTGTACTGTGTTTTTGCTTAATTTACGAACTGCGTTGAATGATTTGTTGTTGATTTTTTTGTTATGATTAATGATATCGAGATCTAAGACCTTAAACTGTTAAAATTTCGATTTCTGCGTTGCTTTTGTGGCCGAATTATACTTCATGCTCCATGTTTATCGGTTTTTTGCATTGCGTTTGTAAATGACTAAATGCATGAAGTTGTATCCCCTATAAGGTTTCTAATGGATTGTAATTCTTTTACATAGCAGATAAAGTTTCCATGAGATTAGGAGATTAACACATTTTAGCTTCTAATAAATCTCCGCAACTTTATTCTGTTGTATGATTTGGAATTTGTTGAAACAATTGCTAAATTGTGGATGCTTGTGGTTTGTTATGAATGAATTATCTAGTATAGAAAGCTCAATTACGTGAATCATGACGATTTTGAATGTCAATGCTGGAAATCGTGGTTAATTAGGATATTCTGCTATATATTGATGGATATCTGCCCTAATCGTATTAGTATTTTTTGCCTTAGATTTTAGAATATGTTAGAAATCATATATCGATAATTCAATCAGGTTGGACTACTTGAGCATGCCTTTAGATCTCTTTGTTGAAATAAGATCTCCGGTTATAATCATAATCATATATTGTTCAGAAGATCTCTAATTGTGTACTTAACAAGAGCTATGTTTGAATGGCAGACGCAAAACGATTAATTGGCCGGAAGTTCAATGATCCTTCTGTCCAGAGTGACATGAAGTTATGGCCATTCAAGGTCATAGCCGGTCCTGCTGACAAACCAGTGATCGTGGTTACTTACAAAGGCGAAGAGAAACAGTTTTCAGCAGAAGAGATATCTTCAATGGTTCTCATAAAGATGAGGGAGATTGCAGAGGCATATCTTGGCACTTCAATCAAGAATGCTGTTGTTACTGTTCCTGCCTACTTCAATGATTCTCAACGGCAAGCTACAAAAGATGCTGGTGCAATCGCTGGCCTCAATGTGATGCGTATAATCAATGAACCTACAGCTGCTGCTATTGCATATGGTCTTGATAAGAAGGCAACTTCTTCTGGAGAGAAAAATGTTCTTATTTTTGACCTTGGTGGTGGTACTTTTGATGTTTCTCTTCTCACCATTGAAGAGGGTATATTTGAAGTGAAAGCTACTGCTGGTGACACACATTTGGGTGGTGAGGATTTTGACAACAGGATGGTGAACCACTTTGTTCAAGAATTCAAGAGGAAAAACAAGAAAGACATCAGTGGGAATCCAAGAGCGCTAAGACGGTTGAGAACTGCGTGCGAGAGAGCAAAGAGAACTCTCTCTTCAACCGCCCAGACAACGATCGAAATTGATTCTTTGTTTGAGGGTATTGATTTCTACTCAACCATCACGCGTGCAAGATTCGAGGAGCTCAACATGGATCTGTTCAGAAAATGCATGGAGCCTGTGGAGAAGTGTTTGAGAGATGCTAAAATGGACAAAAGCTCTGTCCATGATGTTGTTCTTGTAGGTGGATCAACTAGGATCCCAAAGGTACAACAACTGTTACAAGATTTCTTCAATGGTAAGGAGCTTTGCAAAAGTATCAACCCTGATGAAGCTGTGGCATATGGTGCTGCTGTTCAAGCTGCTATACTGAGTGGTGAAGGCAACCAAAAAGTGCAAGACCTCTTGCTGCTGGATGTCACTCCGTTGTCCCTCGGTTTGGAGACTGCTGGTGGAGTCATGACGGTTTTGATCCCGAGAAACACCACAATTCCAACCAAAAAGGAGCAAGTTTTTTCAACATATTCAGACAATCAACCTGGGGTTTTGATTCAAGTTTATGAAGGTGAGAGAGCGAGAACAAAGGACAACAACTTGTTGGGCAAGTTTGAATTGTCGGGTATTCCTCCTGCGCCTCGCGGTGTCCCTCAAATCAATGTGTGTTTTGATATCGATGCAAACGGTATCTTAAATGTCTCTGCTGAAGACAAAGTTGGTGGTCAGAAGAACAAGATCACAATCACTAATGACAAAGGTAGGCTGTCAAAAGAAGACATTGAGAAGATGGTGCAGGAAGCTGAGAAATACAAGGCAGAAGATGAAGAGCACAAGAAGAAGGTGGAGGCAAAGAATGCTTTGGAAAATTATGCTTACAACATGAGGAACACCATTAAAGATGACAAGATTGGTTCAAAGCTTTCTCCTGATGACAAAAAGAAGGTGGAAGATGCGGTTGATCAGGCGGTGCGATGGTTGGACTCGAACCAGCTTGCAGAGGCAGAGGAATTTGAAGACAAGATGAAGGAGTTGGAGGGTATTTGTAACCCTATAATTGCTAAGATGTACCAAGGGGGTTCTGGTGGTGGTGGTGTTCCTGATATGGATGCTGATGGTCCGGCTGCTAATGGGAGTGGTGCAGGTCCCAAAATTGAAGAAGTTGATTAGGTTTAGCTAGCTAGTTATTGAAAGTGGAATAATTGATCTTGTTGGTTAAGACATGTTTTTTAGTAATCCTTTTTGCTTTTATAAATGTATGGATTGTTTTGTTTCTTGCTATGGTAATGCTTTGATATTACGAACCACCGATCTCTTAGGCAGGCCGCAGAGCCATTTGCTGTTTTGTTTGAAAACCCCCTCTACTTCTTTTGCAATTGCTCACACCTCAACAGGTTAGAGCCTCGGGGCATAAACACAGTCTTCCTTCCCTTCTTGGTTTACGTGGAGGGAGTTCTCACTTTTGAACTTTTTTTTAAAGACCTGCCCCACTACGTTGCTATTACCAGCCTCCTCTAAATTCAAATCTAACATTTCTGACAGAAAACGGTTCACCCTTCCTATTATTCCACACCCAAACATCCTCTTTATCTTGTAGAATCACTGATGTTAGCCTGTCCATTAGGCTTTTAATCTGTACCCACTCTTCCTGGGTCGAAGGATCAGAGACCCAGTCCTAACCCCACAATGTAGTATTACCCACTCGTGAAAAATTATCTGCCACCATAGCCATTTTATTCTTTGCCAACTTGGAAATCCTTTCATAAAATTCACGAAGAACTCCTTCCTGTAGCCACTTGTTAGTCCAAAAGAATGTTTTGTTATCATTTCTCACAACACATTCCAATTTGGAATTGATATCCACGTTTCTTTTTGCTAATTCATTCTCCACACAAACACATTCTTCCAAACACCTCCAATCTGCTTTTTCACCAGAATCAATCTGTACCAATGTATTAATTACACCTTTATACAAGGAAAAGTAGTATGTTGGAAGACTCCCCAAGACCGCCTTTGCAAGTGTTATTCTACCTGCCAAAGACAGCCAACTTGCCTTCCTATTTGATAGCCTCATGTTGAACTTATCCATCACCGGTTTCCAGAACTTTATCCTATTCATATTGGCCCCAACCCACAACCCAATTAAATGGAAATTCCCCTATATTACAACCAGGAGCTGTCTCTATTTCATCCAACTCATCTCTCCCCAACCTAATATCATACACCTTACTTTTACTGCAGCTTATTTTTAACCCTGACGTAATAAAAAAAACACCTCAGAATTCTACTTAGGTTCTCCCAGTCTGTTACATCCCCATTTATATTATATATATACAAAATGGAAGTAAAGAATAGTAATGGGTATATTTGACCCATTTTGTCACCCGATCCAGCCCATGGATTTTCATTTGCATCATTTAAAAAAAAAACCTTTATTTATTTATTCTATTTTTTCTTAATTATAATTTAGTAATTCTATCTTTCTATTTTATTTATCTGTTTTCTAACTTTTCATGATTTATGCTTAGGACCTAAAAATTATTAAATTTATTTTTGATTCTCAATCTTTTTTTTATTTTGTTTTCTTTTAAGTTGTTTTTATTAATATTTGTTTCTATTAAAATAGTTTGATTATATATTTTTTTCTTTTACGGAAACTCACTATCCCTACTAAATTTTTACGATTCATCTTTAATTTATACACGTTTACGACAATTACACTTTATGATTTTACGTCGAGGTGACAACTATTGTCCCATAGTCACATGCATGCATGCATATATGAGTTTTGATATATTGTATCTTGCCTACGTTTTGATATTTGAAATCGTGACGTGATTTACGTCGTAACGCACAAGTTATTTTCATACTTTGTTTTTAAGTTTATTTTATTACTATATGTTAAAAATTTGTTTTCTTGTTTTATAAACTCAGTCATTCTACCAAAACATTTGTTTACGTCTAATCCATACGTGTTTAAGTTGACTATACTTTAGGGTTTTACGTAAAGAAACAACTGATGTGTTTTTAAATATACGTTTTGATACATGTGATCATATATGCATTTTGATATTTAGAATCATGGCGGGATTCACGCGCCAACGTGCGAAAGAACTCACTAGTTACCCACAAACATCACGTCGTCCGCGTAAAACAAGTGTGATATAACTGGCCCGTCCTTTGGAAGTTGAATCCCTTTTAATAGGTCGATTTTAACACCACCTACACCATAACATGGAGAGCTTCCATTGCTATCAAAAATAAGAACGAAGATAATGGATCACCTTGGCGTAAGCCCCTCTTGAAGGCGAACTCAGTTGTTGGGGACCCATTGATTAATGGAATTTATCCCAGAACTTCCTAATAAATGCAAACGTGAGACCTGTTCTCCACCATACTCCCAATCCGCATTCTTCACCTCTTCATGACTGAACCTACTTATTAATCCCTCAGCTTGTTGTGTCGTCAATCTCTTGAATCCTTCACTTGCTAATTTTGGTTATTCTCCATTGGCCCCTCATATTTTTCTTTAAAAAAACTGCACACCTCTTTTCCTTGATGGTTTTTGGTTCCGTAACCCAATCCCCATCAAACATCAAACCATTTATTCTATTACTTGCCTTATGGCAATTAATTAATCTATGAAAGTAAGCTGAGTTATCATCCCCACATTCAACCCATCTAACTTTCGCCTTTTGTTGCATGTCTTTACAATTCATGTTTTCCCATTCCCAAATTTTACCTTTGCATTCAAGTATCTTCTTTTTCTCTTCCGAGCTCAAGTTCCTTTCCTCTGCCAAAATTTCCAACCGGCTAACGTTTTCCTTTACTTTCTCTTAAATCTATTAATATGGGTTTTCAAATTTAACTAGCAAGTTGTGTATGTAATTCGTTGCGGGTAATTAAACTAACTTTTAAAATGTAAATAAAAGAAACACTTGCATAAACATGAATTAACACACACAAAAAAAAAGAGTATAAAATCGTGGTCCGACATAAACATGACTTGACACTAGAACTACAAATTTGTGAAAAAAAAATAGTAACAAATCTAAACGAAGTACACTCATAAACGTGGTTAAGAACAAAAAATAAGCTTATAGAACTGTGACTCAGTGACGTTATGTTCATTCGTAATGACCCAAACAAGACCTAATATTAATAATAAAAATAAAATAGTCTTAAAAAAACCCAAAAGTAAAAAACCTACAAAAAGTAAGCAAAAAATAAATAAAAGACAAAGAAACATGATATGAGACATGAGGCACAAAAACTTGGTGAAATAATTGTAGATAACTCAATTGTAAAAAAAAATTATAAATAATAATAAAATATGTAATGTGTTACGACATAAAAAATATAATAAAATTTATTTATATTGAATATAGGAAATTTCAAAGGAGAAAAAAATGAAGAAAAAAAAAAGAGTGAAACCTGACGGAATGATTGAAGTATAAAGCACCCAAATAACCCAAATGCAAATATATTTTAACACTAATAAAAAACGTATGACACGATATAAAATTCTACAAAAAATATTTAAACAAATGTAAAATATGTCGAATGTTACGATATAAATATTCTAATATAATTTATTCAATATAAAAATATAAAAATATAAAAAAAGTTCAAACGAAAAAAAGAAGAAGAAATAACTAAAAACTTCAACGCACATTCAATATACAATAATTAAGTAATCATAGTGAGTAAAGTCTTACTATGTATAGCACTTTGTGGTATAAGAAGTTAAAATATTAATTTTATATATAAACTAGAGTTAAGTGATGTGTGCTGTGGTAGCGTTAAAACGTAAAGTATTTTGACTTTATTCTATCGAGTGAAAACATTGTACATTTGACCCAACTTATCTCCTAAAATTTTTTACGTTGAAACGTAAACTAATGGATAACGTATATGAAATAAGCACGAAAACATATTATATCTGACCAAACTCATTTTAGGAAAATTTTTATAGCAAAACATGTATTAACATGAATTTATACAGTCTCTTACGTAAACTTAACCACGCAAGAAATTATATTTTTTAGCTAACGAACAAAAGGTGTAAGTTGGTGGCCCTTTATTCACCACCGACATTAGTAATTAAGGTAGTATCTCACACGCTACGAATGAGTGGTATGATTAATACCGAAGCAAAAATAGCACCTAAAATGTCTGACGACTAAGGATGCAGAAACCTTGCATGCCGAGAGGCCAACTTAATAACACTTCTAAATGAGTTTTATATTTTATTTTTTTTTAAAACATAAAATAAATATAGTATAGATATTTGGTTAAACATTATATACTAAAAGGGTTAGTGTTGAGACATCACAGGTGTTAGGTTAAAAAATAATTATTATTTTTTAATATACGGTACATATATCATGTTAAAGATTACATACGGAAAAGGTTAGATTTGAGACATCAAAAGTGAGAGCCGAAAAAAAAAAGAGAGACACCAAATGGACATATGTTTCTTATGATAGCAATAGTGATTTATACATATTATAAAGGCTGGAACTTTATATGCCCACTAGAATACGACCACCTACATTGCCACTTACTATAATCTATCTTGCACCCACGTCTGATAGGTTTACCTGAAACCCGTTAAATATGGGACGGGTATTCGGTATTCCCAAACCTGATGGATATTGGGTCAGGTTTATGATTAATTTTTAAAATTTTCACGGGTATGAGATTTGTTCATATACCCATTTAACCGTCTTGTGTACCCGATTATAAATACTCATTTATATACATTTGAAATAAATAGAATTTTTTTTTTTGTTCCTTTTGAAATTTAAAATTGTTAATGGGATTTGTTGATTTTCTTTTGTTTATGTTGTTAACAGTTTGTTCTTAGCATATTTAATATATATTTTTTGGTTATGAAAAAAATTAATTTATTATTAGTTACCCGATACCCGATGTGTTATAAGCCATTTATACCTTAACGGGTATATTTAGTTAACTAACGGGTATACCCGAAACCTGCTGTGATATCCGATACGCGACCGGTAAATACCCGATAGATACCCGATGTGTTTTGGAACGGGTATGTGACAATCTTTTATAATCAGGAATGGGACACACTTTTATAATCGGGTATGAGATTGAGATTACTCAAACCCGTCTCATTGTCATCCCTGTTTTAGAAAGATGGTGGCTTTTTGTGTTTGTCAAAGACCACAATGTATGCACATTTATTAAAGCATAAACAAAGATTATATTTTAAAAATGAAAAAGAAAATAATGAAAGAAAATGGAAAAATAACAAAAGATGTGTTTCGAACCCTTGATCAATTCAAACCAAGCAAGCAATACCAACTCCTGTAGCCTTGAGCTTGTAACAATTAAAAATTAAAAAAATAAAGTATACGAATTTTGTGGGGAAAAAAAGGGAATCAAAACCCATAAAAATATTGAATGCGGCACTCAAAAGAATGATATCTCCGATTAGGGGTGAGCATACAAAACCCATAACCGAAAAAAAATGAAACCGAACCGAAATTAATCGAAACCGACTTAACCAATCGGTTATGGTTACGGTTTATCCAACTTCAATAACCAAAATAACCGAAACCGAACAGATTTTAATGTATTTTTCATGTATTTTCATATATTTAAACCATATTTTCATGTATTTGATGTAATTTTCATGTATATGTATGCTTGAAAAAAGATTTAAAACATTTCAAAACAACAAAAACGAGTTCGATAATCAAATTTATAACTTCAAAATCATCACCACGAAATAACCGAAACCGAACCGAAGCCGACCTCTATAACCGAAATTTGCACACTCCTATCTCCGATGCTTAGAACAACAACGATTCAACGAATGTTAGATGACCATCTTAGCTAGCCAGCCCAAGTTACTAACTTCTGAATTTAGCATACAAAACCTATAAGCAATTTGTGAAAAAAAAAAACAAAAAAGAAGAAGGAAAAACTCAACATCAAGCAGCAGAATTATAACATGCGGCCTCGACCTAGTAGCTTACAAGACGCAGAGCTACCCTAAAACTTGTATGAAATCTGTGCAAAACCAAAATTTAAATTAAAAAGAAAAAAGAAACGAAACTCACTCTCTAAAACGTTGGACGGCAACCACATTCCGGAATTCCTCTTTCTTGACATTTCCCACTTTGTTTCTCAAGGGGTTCTCTAACCAACCTTCTCTTTGGGGTACTCCGATCCAAAGTTCTAGAGAAAGAGTAGGGTTTTCGCTCTCATCTAATCATATTTGAGGGTTTCAATTTTTAGGGTTTGTCTGTGATTGTGTAGTTAGTAGAATGCTACGACGGTGATGACTGCGGTGGTGAAGTAGTGTGCCGATTATGGCGGAGACGGTGTAGAGCTCGCCCGGTGATGAAGGTGGGTGTTGCGACGTGATGACGATGGCGGAGTGACGGTAATTGCAGTGAAACAACCCAAATAACCCAGAAACCTTCGTTGATGGCAGATGATGGTGGTTAGAGTTAGGTGGTGGCTGGTGACGGTGTTGGCAAAAAAAAAAAGAAAAGGAGAAACGACTAGTTTGGTAAAAAAAGGTCCATAGCAATATAAAAAGTCATGCTCAAGATTCGAACCCCGATAAGCAACAAAAACCTCATGGTAACTCACCAACTAAGCAATAGTCTTTTCATATTGGTAAGATGAATGTACGGGTTAACTGGGAAAGTGATTGAATACTCAGGTCATGGGTTCGATTTTTGATCTCACATAGTTTTACACGCCTTTCATCATCATGCCTTTGTACGGGTGCTTGGGTCGGGTTTTTCTGTAAATTGGTAGTTGGTAGGCTATGGGCTATGTCCGTCTGGACTAGTAGCTAGCTTGGGCATCCTTTGGGGGCCGCGTACGATGTACCCGCCAGTTAGGGGTGTGCATGGGTCGGTTTTTGGCTTAGTCCAAACCCAAAACCGAAATTTCGGTTTTTTCGGTTTTTAAACCCGTTTGGGTTCGGTTTTTTCGGTTTTTATTTTTTCAAAACCCATTTGGGTTCGGTTTGGGTTTCGGTTTTTTCGGTTTTTGTACTTAGGCCTTAAATTATGCTTATAAAAAAAATAAACTAAAATATTATATTTCTACTAAAAATATTTTAAGTACAACACTACTTAATATTTAAAAACATATTCAAAAATATTTAAAATTAGTAGAAATTATACGTGTTTTTGGTATCCTAAGCCAATAATAATAATAAAATATACAATTCTTATTTGACTTTTGATATTAAGAACTAAGAAAATAAAAATAGACGGTTCATAAATTGTTAAAAATTTTCAAATGTAATATATATATGCATGTATTCGGTTTTTTCGGTTTTTCTTTAAGTTAAAACCAAACCCAAACTTTCGGTTTTTAAAAAACTTACACCAAACCCGTCGGTTTCTATTTGGGTTCGGTTTTTTCGGGTTGGATTTTTCGGTTTTTGGGTTTTGGGTCGGTTTTTTCGGTTTATGCACACCCCTACCGCCAGTTGATTAGTTGGCTGTTAAAAAAAAAACTTACCAACTGAACCAGATCACAAGGTTGCAAAAATTCCGAAACCAAATAGATAGAGTAGAAAAAAAAGGTTGAAAATTAAAGAAAGCCCCAAGTATTCACGGGGTTAAATAAGTAATATAATTTAATTAAAATACATCATGTTAAATAAGTAATGCCATATGAAATGATCACAGAGTTTTTCAACTTTCATTTTCCTCATCTCTCTCCTACTAATTATCTAATATTAAATATACTTTTAATGCATTTTTGAAATATTTTTTTAATACATTAAAATATATTAATATTAAAGACATTTTCTAAAACAAATTATTATAGATTATAAAATTTTCGAAAACAATTATTTGAAATACACAGTTTAAAGAAAAACAAATTATACAAAAAAAAAGTTAGTATTTAAGGCAATAATATTATTATTTTAATACTTAAAATATAAAATTATATGAAATTGTAATCGTATTTTATAAGAAAAATAATCTTATATTTTTCTAAATTTTCATTATAATTATTCGTTATATTTTTTTATTTAACCCGTGTAATACACGGAAATTGGGATACTAACCTAGTTATTTAATATTTCATTTATTCAAAACCATATAATACCCAAATTTCTAACCTAATACATATATAATTTATTGATTAAAGATTAATATTTTTTCAACGGAGATGATAAAAATAAAAGGTAAGGTGTATGTCAATGGTTTTGAGGTTTGGTATTATAGTATGACTTGTCAACAATTTTGATCATCTACACGTAATTGATTAAAATATTATAATGCATAATATATTAATAAAATTATATAGTCTTATAATTCTAAGCATTTAACATCTAGTGTTGGGTATCTTTGGCAGATTTTATATATAAAACAACATAGTCTCAAGACAACACTGATCATTCACTTTATATGAATATTTATAAATTGTATTTTCAAATGATATCATCGGTTTTTGTAGTAGTGACAATTTTGATTATTAAATATATATTTATAACCTATTAACCAAGTAAAAACCTATAACCAAATACTATTATTTAGACCATTTTAATTAAATATAACAAGGTTATTTATACGATTTAGCTCACTAAAAATTAAATACTCAAAACAGAGTTTGGTTGAAGATGTTGAAAAAGAAGTTATTCCAACAAGTTTGTTATATTGCATTTGTTATGATTTTTTCATTTGTTATGTTAAGAAAAAGTTATTTCAACAAGTTTCAGTCGAAAATGTAACGCAACATTTTCAAAAGATGAAAACTCATATTGATCAAATCTAAGTAAGCATTTTAAATTTATAAATAGTATCGAATTTATATTATGTGTTTTTTTTATTCTCGATTTTTATTATATTGTTTTTTCTATTATGTGATGAGCATTTAAACTGACACGGAAATCTTTTGTTCGGTACTATGAAACTAAAACATACAAATTGTAACACTCGTCTTTCTCCAGATTTATTATTAACTTATTTTACAACACCTGAAAAGACAACAAAACCACCACAAAATTCCAACTATACAAGATTAAAATAACCAAAAACCGTAAACAAATAAATAACAAAAGGCGCATATATTCTTGATCACGTGATGTTGCAACACCCATTTCTATCATCATGGTTACGAGTTGTAGGAATTCCATAATAATCCGGTGGATACCCATAAACCACTTGTTCTTCCGTTGGCAACAGTGGTGCCGACGGTTCCGTCACGGCCCATGGTGGTGATCGTGGCAGCCGTCGTGGAGGTTCATAATCAGCATTTCGTATCTGAAGACCGCCGATGTAGCCATCGTATGCTGGCGAGACAACCGGTGGGTAATTTTCTCGGTGTAAGAAGTTGATCCTTGTTGTATTCGAATTTGTGATCTCCACACTGTTCAAAATCAGGGCCAAAACCGCAGCTTGGCCCAACTCTTGAAGGTCTAAAACTCCATTTGTGGGCCTTGTGTTCAAATTTGTGATACCGTTCAAAACCGGGGCTAGTGTAAGTTGTCTAACCGCAGCTTGGCCCAACTCTTGAATATCTAAGGGTCCATTTGTGGGTACAACAGGGGTTACAGGATTACGGTTTTGGTGGGCTGGCACGAGGTCCTGTGACAGAACGACAACTGATTTCTTCAGTTGTCGTTTCTTCAGTTGTCGTTCAAGATCGCGCCTGATAACTTCAGACGGTTCTACTGTCGTTATCGTGACAGTCCCAGTTTCACGATCGAATTCCACCAATTGGACGCCAATTCTACGGAGTGCCTTTTCAACCTTTCGTGAACAACCGTCGCAGTTATGAAATCCGATGATTTGAAGAGTAATTGTCATTTGATTTTTGATATAATTTAATTTTTTGATTAATATTGATGAAATTATCATAGGGAGATTAATAGTTTATATAGGTAGTTAGGGGTTAATTTCCGTGAATTTTCAACCGAAAATATTTGTTGGAACTTGGAAGTTGGAACCGACGGTTTGCTTATACGCGTAGCGTGCCTTAATTAAGAAATATAAAATAAAAAATCAAGACTTAATTTCTGTACGAAAATACCTTGAAGTGTATATATATAAATATATTAAATCAAAGTTTGAAAAACATGTTATTGACAACCTTAAACAATCTTATATCTTTCACCAACTGTCTTCCGAAGCTTTGGAATGTTGCTACATATAAATTTAAAAGGAATGTGTCTAAAAATGCTAAAAATGATTTTTAAAACCTTCAAATTGACTCAATCATTTTGATGCGTTATAACCGTCTTATCGAACCCAATAATATTATCTTTTAGGTTTTTGTTTTAACAACTACTTTTAGACTTTAGATTTTTTTTAGTTACTAGATATTTAGCTTTTAAGTTTTATCTTAAAGTTTATGGTTTGTTTTTAAAGTTTTGGTTTTATTTTTAAGGTTTATTGTTTAAGATTTAAGGTTTGGATTTAAGATTCAACAATCCGGTTCCAATGATGCAAAAATGGATTTAATCAGAATTTGTTTGGGTTGGTTTTTGTGGTTTTGAAATCATTTTTGTCTTTCTTATGCAAAAGAAACTTTTTCAGGAAATCTTTCTCTATAATTTAGTATGGCTTTTATAATTTTTATTACACTAGTTAAATAAAATTGTTAAATAGTTAATTAGTTATAATAAGAATTATATAACAAATCTTTGATATAAAATATGTTTAACACTATGCATAAGTAATTTATTTGTAGTAAAACAATACTATTATTTTTTAAAAAAAATTATTTTTCATAAGTTTGTTTTCTTAAACATTTATTTAAAAATAAATTGTATTTGATTAAAGTGTTATTTTCTATCAAAATCTCCTATGAAATATTTATATGACATTTTCTTCAAATTTAGCTTTTCTCCTCTATCTTCTATTAGATAATAATAATTTTATTTATTTTATATTTTTATAAAAAATCTTTTAGAAATAATAATATGTTATTTCAAATAATTAATTTTTGAAATATATTTATTTAATATATGTAAGACGAATGTTTTTAGTTTAGTATTTAATATGGGAGACAATGAAGAAGCTAATTATTTTTATTTATTAAATAATATAAAACAGTTAACCAATGAGGCATTGTCTCAATGATATCCTAAGATTCTTTTAAATAGAAGGTTTTGTGTTCAAATCCTTCACGTAGTGAAAAAGGAGTCTGAGAAGGGTCAGGGGGTTTTTCCAATAGGGTTTCTGGTGGCTCATAGGAGGTCCAGGTAACTAGACATTCGCTGTTCAAAAATAATAATATAAAACAGTTGACATGATTATTTTAGAAAAAAGTATTTAATATCAAATAAATATTGATCACCACGTCAAGCCGTGCACGCCCTACGGTGGGACAACTTGACCATGACACGCATCCTTATTGTGATGAAAGCAATTTCCAAGTGAGAGTTTAGTTTCTTTCGCAAACCGCTTGGAATTGGAAAGGGACAGATTCAAAATAATTCTATAATATTAATTAATTCCAAAGTGATAATTGCTTCAAAATTATTCATGGTTATATTAATTAATTCCAGATTTAACTTTACCATTTTCACTTTAAACTCGTACTTTTAAATCTTTCTCACTTTACTCAAACATTTTTAATATCAAACATGTTTATAACACGTTAACATTATCAGATGATAGTAATAATTATATTAATTTGATTACAATTAACATTTATGTAAATTTCAAGCCCAGACTTTTTAATCGCAATTAGATCTCTTAAAAGTAATTCAACTTTTCTTCGAGTTCTTTTACGGTTCAATTTATTGTTTTGAGATGGAATGATAATCATTAAGACCGATTTTTGTTCACGTGCTATGATAATCGTGATTATTTCACCTCAATAGGACAATATGAATCACCTTATTTGCAAGACACGGTTTTTAGACAATTTTTATTTCGTACTCTTATTTTTAGAACTTTCGAGTCGATTGATCGAGACACTCTTTCTCTGTTGTTGAAAAAAGATCCCTTCAACTTCTTTCTTCATAGCAGCATGACCAATAGAAAATAGCAGTAAAAACTATCGTTTAGGCATACCATTTTTTTTATTCTTGTTTTTAAAACTTTTGTGCTTTATAATTTACAGCTTATTTATAAAATTTTTTGCTTTAGATTTATACTTTTTTTCGAGTTTTAATATTTGAGATTATGTTTTTATCTTATTTAATACAGGGCTACTGTCGCAACGCGACAGGTAATCCCCTAGTTTCCGTGAATTTTCAACCAAAAATATTTGTTGGAGCTAACAGTTTGCGTACACACGTAGCGTGCCTTAATTACTGTACGAAAATACCCTGAAGTGTTTAGATAAAATTATAAAATCATGACTTAATTTCTGTATGAAAATACCTTTGAAGTGTGTATATATATAAATAAAATAAATCAAAATTTGAAAAGCGTGTTATTGAAACCCTAAAGGCTTAAACAATTTTTTATTTTTTGCTGCCACTATTGTCTTCCGAAGCTCTATGATGTTCCTACTTCCTACATATAAATTTAGGAGGAAATATCAAATATAAATTCTATTTTATTTATAAAGGCTAAAAATGATATTTAAAATCTTTAAAACCGACTCAAACGAACTTTGATTGAACTTCTTTCGATGACATTAAAACCGTCTCATTAAATCATACAATATTAACTTTTAGGTTTTAGCTGTAGAAACTACTTTTAATGCTAAAATTTTAACTTATATTTTATCTTAAAGTTTAAGGTTTGTTTTTAAAATTTTGGTTTGACTATTAAGGTTTATTGTTTAAGATTTAAGATTTGGGTTTACGATTCGACAAAAATTAATTTTAATCGGAGTTTGTTTGAGTCGGTTTTCGTGGTTTTTGAAATCATTTATAGTCTTTTTTAGACAAAACAGACTTTTTAAGGAAATTTTTCTCTATAATTTAATATAGCTTTTATATTTTTTATTACACAAGTTAAATAAATTGTAGTAAAACAATAATATTATTTTTATTTTTATTTTTATTTTTATTTTTAAAGTTTGTTTTCTTAAACATTTATTTAAAAAATTGTTTTTGAGTTAAGTGTTATATGATTATTTCAACTAAATAGTCTATTTATCCTAAAAAGAGTAAGAAAAATTATTGACCATTAGATTATGAGATCAAATTTACTTGAGAAAATTTTAAATTTTAGAGAGAAAAGTTGTTATACGGTAATTTAGTCATAATCATTTTTCTCCACATTTTTAAACGTTCATAACTTTTACACACGATATTATTTTTTCAAAACAAAACATCATAAAAACGAAAATTTTTTATCTTTAAAATGAGCATAATGTTGCTAAAAAAAATTAATTTTTTTTCAGCTTATTGTATTTAATTATCGTCATTGTGTCTTTTTATACTTTTGTGTATAATTATATTTTTATGTTTTTTTACAGATAATTGTGTCTTTTTTATAGGTAATTGTGTCTTTTTTAAATATCGATGTGTTATTTATACTTGTCATTGTGTCATCCTTGCTTAACATTATGTATTCTGCAACATTATTGTGTTTTAAATTGTTTTAGAAAACACAATATTGAGCAGAAACACAAAAGAAAAAACAATAGTCTGTACAAAAGACACAATGCCTATACAAAAGACATAATGACCTTTACAAAGGACACAATGTATATAGAAAAGACACGATGACCTGTACAAAATTGTTTATACTGGTAATTGTGTCTTTTTGAATGGCCATTGTGCTATTTATACTCGTTATTGTGTCATCCTTGGTTGACATTATGTATTATGCAACATCATTGTATCTTAAATTGTTTTGAAAAACACAATATTGAGTAAAAACACAAAAGACACAATGACCTGTACAAAAAGACACAATGCCTATACAAAAACCTTATATAAAAAACCCCCTTTAGTTGAAAAACCTTAAAAAAAACCCTATATAAAAAAAGTTTTTTCTTTGTTTTTTATAGTTTTGTAACATTATTAGGGTTATTTTTATGAAAAAATATAAAAAAGCGTCGACCAAATGTTTATAAAAGAAATAATAAAACAACAATGTAATACTGACGTAATTCCTTCTTTCAGGCCTGTACATCGGTATTACGTCTCTGTTACATCAATTAAGGTATCTCGTTTTTGTCTTTTCAGCTTTAAAATCACGTAAGTTTTTTAAGAAAAGCTAGGACCATTAGATCTTAATCATTGATTAATTTAATTAAGGGCTCAAAATCATTGTTATCCATCTCACATTAATTTCCTTTGTATTGGAAATGCCTCCTATATAGTTGTGTGTGTTTGTACAGGAAAGTGTTCAAATAATAACTCACTCTTAAAGCAATAACCCTGATAACTTTGCCAAGATGAAGCCAAATCTTGGATTTTTTTTAACATCGTTGTAACACATTTAGAACACTATGTTCTTTTATGAGTTTGTGAAAATTTATCACTGCTTAAAAGATATCATCGTTGTAAGTTTTTGATTTACAGCACTATAACTGTTTTAGGCCCAAAACTTACAACGATGTAAACTCTCAAACGGTGATGAATTTTCGTAAACTCATAAAAGAACATAGTGTTATAAATGTTACAATGATGTTCAAAAAAGAATCCAAGATTTGACTTTATCTTAGCAAAATTATCTGGGTTATTGCTTTAAGGGTGAGTTATTATTTGATCTCAATCCTATATATAAGGGAGGGTTCCAATGAAAACCTTTATTTTGGAGAAAACTTAAAAAATCAATCAAAATTATTATCAATAAATTTCGTTTTTCGTTTTTTGTTTTACACTTTGTTTTATTATAATGTTAAATTTGTTAACAAAAAGAAAAAATTTTAAAAATATATATAACTCATGTTATTATATATATGTAACTTCATGATATATATATTTTTATTGAAAAAAAATATTCTTAATATTTGTAAGCTAATAATAAAAAATTAATTGGTTAGGAGGAGTTTTTTTATATTTCTCCAAAATAAGAAGTTTTCTTTTAAACCCTCCCCTATATATATATATATATATATATATATATATATATATATATATATATATATATATATATATATATATATATATATAATTAGACTAATATACTTTTTGTCTAGGTATGAACATACTACATCTAAAACATGCCTCGCTCAAGCTTTTCGATGGCACAAGGCAAATAGAAAAAATGAGGCCCTCTCCAAAAAAAAATATTTCTTGCGCTTATGGTTCGTAAGTTTTAGAACATGAAAAATATGTTAGTGTGTCTCTATATACATAAATTCACTCATAGTTAGAGTTGAGCAATGATAATCATAAATGATATAAAGAATGAATGCTATAAAATATAATGCTTAGTGATAATATTTTGTAATCTTGCATCTCTTTGTTAATCAACTTGATTATCCTAAGGCCCTGTTTGGTAGCCTCTTAATCTCATTCAGAGGCTACCTCTTAATGGTTAATAGCATGTGAATGATTAAAAAGTATCCTTAAGTCTAAATGGTTAAAAGGTAACCCTAAGTTTGAATGGTTAAGAGGTTATGAACCATTTAAAGGTAACATCCTAATGCCATTTAGATACAAACAAACAACCCCTAAGTACCACTAGAAAGTTAGTCTAAAACTTTCACTCGTACCATTAATAAAAAACTTATTTTAACGTCAAATAAAGATGAAACAAAAACGTATAAGGTGTGATTATTTGAAAACAACAAACCTTAAACAAACTCTTTATTTTAAGAATACAAGTAAACTCTCTAATTTTTCATATTCAAAACGACAAAATAAATAACATGTACGATAACGCGAACATAACACGCATGGTTGGTGGCCCAAAAATGTGGGGGCACTAGCCCTTGCCTCAATATTTGTGAAAGGAGGCCGGTCCTGATCTAAAAGACAATGTCTCTACCAATTAGTCAACTCTCACGTTTGCTAAAAAAAAAAATTCTTACATAGTAGCCTTGAGATAACATCCAAGACCATCCAAGTAAAAGCCAGCACGACCATAAAACCCATCAAAGGAGCCTACATCCCATGGAACCAAAAAACTATCCCCAGTCTCGTTGCCATAAGGCCCGATATTCTTTTTGTTTGTCGTAAAACACAATGATGAGATTACTGTATAACCGTGAAAACGTCCGGTGGTTACTCCTACCATCCCATGTATCCCTGTTATTTCTTCATCTCGGTCAAACTCAATCTACCAAAAAAAAAAAAACAATGATAAACCTTGTTAAGATGATTGTTTACTCAATGGATGATTATAAGCTCAAGTTTTTGAACACTGGGAGGCTAGGGTTTTATATGACCTTGTGTTACATCTAGCTCGATGTATTTAAAATGATGAAATGTATAAATTTTAATTATTTAAACTTGTTAAGCATATTGAAATCGTTTTAAATTTTGATTATTTATAACCAGTCACTGGCTCGTTATCTAGGTTTGACACATATCTTCGTTATCTTGAATTTTTATTCGTAAAGCCGGGCGTATCTAGTATGCTTCGCAAAATGGGCGGGCTGGGTCAGGTTGTGTAATGAGTCAGAACGGGTTTGGGTCAGGATGGATACGGGTCAGAACGGGTTTTAAGCAAAATCAATTCAGGTCTAAATGGATTGTTCTTAAAAACATCAATTTAGTCTAACTTAAGATGTGTTATAAGTAAACAAATAGTCTATTTGGATAATTTTTAGTGATTTTCTCATCAAATATGTTATCAATCATTCTTAAATGTTTGAATCCATTGCATTTACATAGTTTTTTGTTACACATCTTGACTCGTATTGTGTTTAAGTGCTACTCATCTCAACTCATTCAATATTATAATGTTACTCATTTTAACCTATTATAATACAATTGTTTACCCATACCAACCCATATCCTTTAATATGGGTACAAATTGTCACCACTAGTATCTAGTCATTATCCTCTTTCTTTCATCTACCTCTTTCTACTCTCTTTTCATTCTAAAGAAATGGTCCTATTTCTGATCCCACTAGACACTAGTGATAGCGTGGGTGGTGCAGTGCGATGAAGGTGATGTCATTAGTGGTGATGCAATGCTAAGCCAGTGATAGTAATGTGATCAGTACAAGAATCAGTGCACCGATGATGGTAGGGGTGATGCGCCGACACTCTTTAACTTTTATTTTTTTGAACGACAATAGTTAAGTGGCTGGTACGTCCTCAAAGTGAAGCTTTTACATTAGTCATACCACTTATATCTTACACACTACTAAGAAAACCTTTCGTTCATTCAGAAGCATTACTCTTAAAAGGACTTGATAACAAGAGACAAGGCATCTAAAATAAGAGAATTGGGTCGCGCTAAGTTAGAAACCAAGAGCATACTGTCCGCTCTTAAATGATAGCGTTTGTAGTTATAATAAAGGCAAAGCAACCACATGAACGGCCAGGCCAGCAGGGCCGGCTCAACCATTTTGAGGGCCCTAAGCAAAATAAAAATTTGGGGCCCTTACTAATAGGTTACTTTAAAAACTCTTCTCCTCCTATCCGAGTTAGAAACCGACAATAATAAATTAAATGTTCATGTATGGCAGATAGAGTTAAAAACAAACCAATTAAACCAAACAAACTAATAACTTTCAAATAATATGTTCAGTTCTAAACCAACTTCCAATTTACAAATAGCATAACAATTAACTGTTTACAACATCTAAATTAACCAATACTAATCGATAATCTACTTCCAAAACCAACTAACAAACAAAAAAGAAGTAAACAAAAAAAAGTTATTTACCTAGTAACACGATGATCGGTGGTCGGCGCCGGTGTAAAGGCGGATCACGGACAGTGGACACAACGTCAGGGAGGAGCCGTCGGGTAGCATCATAGCAATCAGCAGAGCCGCAGATGCATGATGGAGAGTCTAATAGCACATATGAGTGGCTGATTCATGAGTGAATCATAGGTTAATCGAGAGTGGATCGGTAGAAATCACCCATCGGTCGGAGTTTCGAACTAACCTGAACAGTGAATCAGAACGAGTAGGAAGCAGCGAAGAGCATGACGATCATCTAGTTACTAACCAGCCTAGCTCTTCGAATCCCTCCGATCCTCTCCTCAATAGCTTGACTCCTCGACTTCCCGCTCGCTGTGACGGCTGAACCTATTGTATTCCCGCTCGATCATGTGCTTCTAGAATAAGAATCCTGCATCTGGTATCCCCCCAACTATACGATATAAGATTTGGGCCATTGGGCCCTCCAGCTTCCTTATTTTTCCCATTAAAACCGATTTCAGAGCCCACACAACTAAAAGAAAAAGCCCACAGATCAGAAAAAACACAACTATATATAAAAAAAATTAAAAAATTGAAGACCCTATATTTTTGGGGGCCCTAAGCCCTTGCTTGGGTTGTTTGGCCCACTGGGCCGGCCCTTGGCCAGCAACATTTGTAACAAGGAAAGTAATTTCTTGATTAGTGGGACCTATTTTAGATAACCCAAAATCAGAAACTTTAGCTTCCTCGTTTTCATCTAATAAGATGTTAGAGCTCTTTACGTCACGATGTAACACTCGGTGTCCCTCACCGGCACCTTCGTGAAGGTAGTTTAGTCCACGAGCTGCACCAAGGCATATTTGAAGTCGTTGCACCCATGTAAGATCGGTTGCCAGATATTTATCAAGGCTTCCACGAGCCTAGTGCTCGTAAACAATTATTTTCTCGTCACCCTCTTCAGAGAACCCAACAAGTGACACGAGGTTATCGTGTCGGTAACTCGAAAGCATGACAATCTCCATTAAAAGCTCGCGTTGTCCTTGCCCGCCCTTCACGTCTAGCCGTTTTATAGCAACCGTGGCGGTCGAGCAGGTGGTGGTGAGGGGAAGTTGGCCCTTGTAGACCCTCCTGAATCCGCCCTGACCGATGAAATTAGCATCGGAAAAGCTGGATGTGGCCAGTTTGATGTCTTCTAGGGGGATTTTTAGGTGGTCTAGTTCTTGAATTGAAGCCATTAGATTACAAAAATGTTGTGGTGATTGGAAATGTTGATGCAGATTAGATTCATCAAGAATTTAAACTACAACCACTGTATTAGATTTTGTCGCATATAAATGGATATATCAATCACTAAAGTAGCAGACTTATTTGAATCTAGAATTACGTTTGTATTTCTACTTTTTGGCCTCGAAATTTATTTTTACAAATAAGTTAACACAACTCAAATCTTGATTAAATAAAGAATTTTTTTTTCTTACATACTTGTTATGTTTTTAAAATTCTCTTTAATTTTTTTCTGTTAAATGATTATATTATATTTTTTATTAAATGATAATAATGCTAATGTCAATAATATTATTTACCTTTTTATATTATTAATATGTTTAAAAAACAAGTATAATTAGACCTTTTTATAAGAAAAAACACAAAATCAGTTTATATCACTACTACAAAAATCAACCTAATAAAACCTTTATTGTCAAAAAAAGACTGCATTAACTTAAGTTGCATTAAATCTAATTCAACTTTTTTGTTACATAATACAACTTTCTTTTTCCTAATGCAACGTTTTTAAATGCAACTTTTTAAAAAAAAGTTGAATTATGTGATAAAAAGGTTGCAGCATTAGCTTAATGCAACTTTAGCTAATGCAACATATTTGCAACCTTTTGTGACAAAAAAATGTTATATTAGGCTTATTTTGTAGTAGTACAAAATTAAAAATTAATATAATTAATTTACAAGTGCCTCGGCTGGTACTTTTGAACGCAAATTGGTACCAAATACCGATTTAACTTCAAAATACGGTGTAAAATAACAGTGTAATCTTATTTTGTGACCATGATTACTTTTTTTACCCGTAAATATATTTTAATTCTAAACTACCTTAAACTAAATTACACCAATGATCGTAATTACTAGACGACCAAATTTAACAGTTGTTTCAGTGATCACAAATCTTGATGCTGGTTGCGACATATTTCCAATCGCGTATTAGAGACTGAAAATATAATAAAGAGTTTAGCAAAAAATAATAATAATAATTGGAAATTTTAACACTCATTTTTTTTTCCAGATTTATTATTAACTTATTTTACAACACCTGAAAATGTCAAAATACAACAAAACCACCACAAAATTCCAAGCACACAAGATGGAAATAACCAAAAAACGTAAGCAAATAAATTACAATTAAAGCGTCAAAAGACACATGCTCACATGATGTTGCAACACCCATGTATATCATCATGGTTACGAGTTGTAGAAATTCCATAATATTCCGGTGGATACCCATAAACCACTTGTTCTTCCTTTGGCATCAGTGGTGCCGACGGTTCCGTGGCGGCCCATGGCGGTGACCGTGGCGGTCGTGGAGGTTCATAATCCGCATCTCGTATCTGAAGACCGCCGATGTAGCCATCGTGTTCGGGCCAAACAGCCCGCGGGTAAATTTCTCGGTGGAAGAAGTTGATCCTCGTTGTATTCGAATTTGTGATCTCCATGCCGTTCAAAACCGGGGCCAGTCTAACCGCAGCTTGGCCCAACTCTTGTATATCTAAAGGCCCATATGTGGGTACAACAGGATTACGGTTTTGGTTCGCTGGGACGAGGTCCTGTGACACAACGACAACTGGTTTCTTCAGTTGTCGTTCAAGATCACGCCTGATAACTTTAGACGGTTCTACTGTCGTGATCGTGACAGTCCCAGTTTCACGATCGAGTTTCACCAATTGGACGCCAATTCTACTTAGTGTCTTTTCAACCTTTCTTGAACAACCATCGCAGTTATGAAATCCGGTGATCCGAAGAGTAATTGTCATTTGATATAATTTAATTTTTTAATTAATATTGATGTAAGAATAATAGGGACGTTAATAGTTTATATAGTAAGTTAGGGGTTAATTTCCATGAATTTTCGACCGAAAATGTAAGTTGGAACCAATGATTTGCATTTACGCGTAACGTGCCTCAATTAAGAAATGTAAAATAATCAAATCATGACTTAATTTCTGTACGAAAATACCTTGAAGTGTATCAAAATTTGAAAAACATGTAATTGAAACCCTTAAACAATCTTTTATCTTTTACACCTCAACTTCCACGGTTATCTTTCGAAGCTCTGGAATATTCCTATATATAATTTAGTGACTTTTATAATTTTTATTACATTAGTTAAATAGAACTGTTAAATAGTTAATTAATAATAATTTAAGAATTATTTTTTTTTGATAAAATTATGCATAAGTAATTTATTTTAAGTAGTAAAACAATAATATTATTTTTTTAAAAATGTTATTTTTCAAAAGTTTGTTTTCTTAACATTTATTTAAAAAAATTGTTTTTGAGTAAAGTGTTATTTACTATATAAATCTCCTATTAAATATTTATATGACATTTTTTTAAATTTCATTGTTCTCTTTCTTCAATGAGACAATAATAATTTTATTATATTATAAGTTTTTCATTTTATATTTTTTATAAAAAATATTTAAGAAATATATAATATGTTATTTCAAATAAATAATTTTAAAATTTATTTATTTGATATATTCAATACGCATGTAGTTAATTTAGTATTTAATAGGAGAGGCAAACGAGAACCTAATTATTCGATGGTCTAAAAAAAATTGACTTGTGGGTTATAAATAATATAAAACAGATGACTATCATTTTTTAAGAAAAATTATATCAAATAAATATTGAGCCGTCCACGCCCTACAGGGGTACAATACTACAACTTGACAATGACACATCCTTATTGTGATGAAATTATGAAAACATTTTCCAAGTGAGTCAATTTCTTTTGCAACCCGCTTGGAATGGGAAAGAGATTCAAAATAATTCTATAATATTAATTAATTCCAAAGTGATAATTGCTTCAAAATTATTCATGGTTATATTAATTAATTCCAAACTTAACTTTACAGTTTTCACTTTAAATTCTTACTTTTAATTATTTCTCATTCTACTCACACATTTTAATATCAACATGTTAATAACACGTTAACATTATCATATAATAGTAATAATTAATAATTATATTAATTTGATCGTATTTAACATTTAGGTGAATTTCAAACCCAAACTTTTTAATTGCAATTAGATCTCTTAAAATAAATTCAACTTTTATTTTAGTTCTTTTGCGGTTTGATTTATTGTTTTAAGATTGAATGATAATCATTAACACCGATTTTTGTTCATGTGCTTTGATTAGAGGTGCGCAAATCGGGTTTTTTGGAACCGGTTCCGGTTCCGATCAACAAAGTCAAGAACCAGTTTAAGATTTTAACCGGTTCCGACATGTTTTTTTTCGGGTTTCGACCGGTATTTTGTCGGTTCCGGTTTCGACTGGTTTCAGCTCGGTTTTTGGCCGGATATTGGTGGATTACCCACTCGTGAAAAATTATCTGCCACCATAGCCATTTTATTCTTTGCCAACTTGAAAATCCCTTCATACAATTCACGAAGAACTCCTTCCTGTAGCCACTTGTTAGTCCAAAAGAATGTTTTGTTACAACCAAGAGCTATCTCCATTTCAGCCAACTCATCTCACCCCAACCCAATATCACACACCTTACTTTTACTGCAGCTTATTTTTAACCCTGACATAATAAAAACACCACCTTAGAATTCTACTTAGGTTCTCCCAGCCTGTTACATCCCCATTACCCACAAACATCACGTCCTCCGCATAAAACAAGTGTGATATATCTTGGGTTCAAATCCAAGCAAGGGGGAAAAATTGGGTGTAATTTAGGAGTAGGATAGTATTGCTGTTCAAAAAAAAAAAAAATGGCATGTCCTTTGGAAGTTGAATCCCTTTTAATAGCTCGATTTTAACACCACCTACCACCATAACATGGAGAGTGTCCATTGCTATCAAAAATAAGAACGGAGATAATGGATCACCTTGGCGTAAGCCCCTCTTGAAGGCGAACTCAGCTGTTGGGGACCCATTGATTAGTACTGAGCCCTTCCCTGGGAAAAGTATACCCATAATCCAATTCCTTCATGTTGCTGGAAACCCCATATTATTCATAATGGAGATTAGGAACTTTCAATTCAAAGTGTCAAAAGCTTCTCCAAAGTCTATTTTGAAAAACACCATATCTCTTTTCATCTTTTTTCCCCAAGCCATTACCTCATTTATAACCATTGGCCCATCCAAAGTGTTTCTGCCCTTAAGGAAAGCAAATTGAGAATCCGAAATAATCGAGTCCATAACCGCTTTTAACCTATTCGTCAATACTTTAGAGACCACCTTCTGTATTATCCCAATCAAAGAAATTGGTCGAAACTCTGATAAGAACATTGTGTTGGATCGATTCCTTTGATTCAGATTTAAACATGAACACGAAAACAATAATGAAATAGAGATTAGATGAAACCTGTGAATCCAGTGAATGCATTGTTGATTCCAGACATGATTTTTTGAGATGACGATCCGCTCGGGTTCCCGTTTAGGGTGTACGGTTAGGATGGATTAGGAGTGCTCGGTGAGAGGTTACGAGTTCTCTCTTGTGAGGAGGAGATGATTAGTGATGTTGTGTAACCTTAATTATGAGCCTTAAGCTCCTTTAAATACACACTCAAGGGGAAACCCTAATTAGGATAAATAAGGATAATTACGTCTATCAAATAATTATCTATCTGTTAGGGGTAATTAAGTAATTGATCTATTTAGTTAAATAATCATGAGGGTCATATTGTAAATATTTAGTCTTACACATTGGGTCCTTGGATTTAGGAATTAAAGCAAACAAAAAGAGCTTGCTCCTCTATTCAGACATCCATGCACAAAAAAGTTGTTCATTACATTCATGAATAACACTTGGAATTTATCCCAGAACTTCCTTATAAATGCAAACGTGAGACCGTCTGGCCTAGGGGATTTTTCTTCACCATTCTCCATTGGCTCCTCATATTTTTCTTTAAAAAAACTGCACCCCTCTTTTCCTTGATGGTTTTTGGTTCCGTAACCCAATCCCCATCAAACATCAAACCATTTATTCTATTACTTGCCTTATGGCAATTAATTAATCTATGAAAGTAAGTTGAGTTATCATCCCCACATTTAACCCATCTAACTTTCGCCTTTTGTTGCATGTCTTTACAATTCATGTTTTCCCATCCCCAAATTTTACCTTTGCATTCAAGTCTCTCCTTTTTCTCTTCCGTGCTCAAGTTCCTTTCCTCTGCCAAAATCGTGGTCCGACATAAACATGACTTGACACTAGAACTACAAAATAGTGAAAAAAAATTAGTAACAGATCTAAACGAAGTACACTCATAAACGTGGTTAAGAACAAAAAATAAGCTTATAGAATTGTGGCTCAGTGACGTTATGTTCACTCGTAATGACACAAACAAGACCTAATATTAATAATAAAAATAAAATAGTCTTAAAAAAACCCAAAAGTAAAAAACCTATAAAAAGTAAACAAAAAATAAATAAAAGACAAAAGAAACATAATATGAGACATGAGGCACAAAAACTAGGTGAAATAATTGTAGATAACTCAATTGTAAAAAAAATAAATAAATAATAATAAAATATGTAATGTGTTACGACATAAAAAATATAATAAAATTTATTTATATTGAATATAGGAAAATTCAAAGGAGAAAAAAAGAAAAAAAAATAAAATAAATGAGTGACACCTGACGGAAGGATTGGAGTATGAAGCACACAAATAACCCGAATATAAATATATTTAAACACTAATAAAAAACGTTGTATGATACGATATAAAATTCTACAAAAAGGTATTTAAACAAATATAAAATATGCCGTATGTTACGATATAAATATTCTAATATAATTTATTCAATATAAAAATATAAAAAAAGTTCAAACGAAAAAAAAAGTAGAAATAACTATAAACTTCAAGACACAATTCGGTATTATGCCTGGCAAAATGGGCGGATTGGGTAACAGGTGAGAACGGGTTCGGGCCATGATGGGTGCGGGTCAGTACGGGTTTTAAGCAAAATCTGTTCGGGTCTAAGTGGATTGTTTTTAAAAAACATCAATTTAGTTTAACTTAATATGTGTTGTAAGTAACAAATAGTCCATTTGGATAATTTTTAGTGATCTTCTCATCAAATGTATTATTAATCTGGGGATGGTTCCATTGTTAACCCTCCGTTATAGGGTTATAGTGTTAACCCGTTAACTTTGGCAAAAAATGCCTGAATATTTGAAATTTTTTTCATGGCCTTTATTATACATAAATAGGGGGTTTCTTTTTTGTATTTTTGTTAATTCATCACCGTTTATAATTTAAATCAAGTGTAAGTTTGCGTTACACTGCTTACATCAGATAGTGTAACTCAAACTTACAATTGTTTTAAATTCTAAATGGTGATGAATTAGCAAAAACAAAAAAAAGAAACCCCCTATTTAGGTATAATAAAGGCCATGAAAAAAAAAATTCAAAGATTCGGGCATTTTTTGCCAAGGTTAACGGGTTAACGCTATAAGGGAAGGTTAACATTTGATCCTCTCCCTTATTAATTATTCTTAAATGTTTGAATTCATTGCATATACAAGTTTTTTGGTTACCCATCTTGACTCGCATTTTGTTTAAGTGCTACCCATCTCAACCCCTTCAGTATTATGATGTTACCTATTTCAACCCTTTATACCACAATTGTTTACCCAAACCAACCAATTTCCTTTGATATAACTAATTATTGTCACATCTATTCAGTATACAATAATTAACTAACCATATTGAGTAAAGTCTTACTATGTATAGCACTTTGTGGTATAAGAACTTAAAATATTAATTTTATCTATAAACTAGTAAGAGTTAAGTGCCGCGTGCTGCGGTAGCGTTAAAAAGTAAAGTATTTTGACTTTATTCAATCGAGTGAAAACATTGTACATTTGACCCAACTTATCTCCTAAAATTTTTTACGTTGAAATGTAAACTAACGGAAAACGTATATGAAATAAGCACGAAAACATATTATATCTGACCAAACTCATTTCAGAAAATTTTTTATAGCAAAACATGTATTAACATGAATTTATACGGTCTCATACGTAAAATTAACCACACAAGAAATTATATTTTTTAGCTAACGAACAAAAGGTGTAAGTTGGTGGCCCTTTATTCACCACCGACATTAGTAATTAAGGTAGTATCTCATATGCTACGAATGAGTGGTATGATTAATACCGAAGCAAAAAAAACACCTAAAATGTCTGACGACTAAGGATGCAGACTTCTTGCATGCCGAGAGGCCAACTTAATAACACTTCTAAATGAGTTTTATATTTTATTTTTTTTAAACGTAAAATACATATGGTATAGATATTTGGTTAAACATTACATACTGAAAGGGTTAGTGTTGAGACAACACAGGTGTTAGGTTAAAAAATAATAATTATTTTTTAATATACGGTACATATGTCATGTTAAATATTACATACCGAAAAGTTTAGATTTGAGAATCAAAAGTGAGAGCCGGAAAAAAAAAAGAGAGACAACACCAAGATTCGAAACCGTGATCAACTTTTAAACAAAAATATTCTAACCAATGATTTATATGTATTATAAAGACCGGAACTTTATATGCCCACGAGAATACGACCACCTACATTGCGACTTACCATAATCTAGGGTTGTGTTAAATTAACACCCTAATTTTTAAAAATACACCCCTGAGACTAAAGGTGGCCAAATCAGGTTTTTTTTTAACTGGAACCGGTTCCTGTTCTGGTTCTGGTCAACGAAGTCAATAACCGGTTCCGGGTTTTGACCGGTTCCAACCAATTTTTTGCCGGTTCCGGTTTTGGCCAGTTCGGGTTTGGCCGGTTTGAGGGTGGAACCGGTTCCGGTTCGGGTACGACCGGTTCCGATTTCCGGTTCCGGGTCCGTTGGCCACCTCTACCTGAGACGGCCCATACTGCCAAGTATGACCCGTCTCAATACTTGGTCAAACATTCTCCCTTACAACCTATGACAATGATAGGGAGCAAGACGGGCCGTACTGGTCAGTACGGCCCGTCTCATTCATCGTACAGACATTACCTGAAACATAGGACAATGATTTGAAAACAAGACGGCCCGTACTGAGCAGTACGGCCCACCTTGCTTTTTCAATTCTGACACTGCTGACATGGAAGGACATTGATTTGACCCAGTACGGGCCGTATTGAACCAATTTGAAAATTGTATATAAGTTTGAATCGTTTCAAACGACTGCATAAGTTTTCGAATATATCCCAAGATAATTCAGATTTGTAACGATGTCATTCTTGGATGAGAGTTTTTTCAACGATTACGTGCCAGATTTGAATGAAGAGCCTCCTGTTGAGTATTCATACGAAACGATAGATCTGAATGCTGAACCTAACGCTGATGTCGGTTTTGATAGTCAAGCATCGTATGCGCAGCAAAACGATTATGGATTCGTGTATGATAACAGTAAACAAAGTAACTCGAAGGAGGCTTATGAAGAAAAGCCGGCGGATTCAAACATTAATTGGGAAACCAAAGAGGTAACTTAAATGAAACATAAATGTTGATGATTGTATATTATCGCTACCCATTTATGGTATTTATTACCATTTTTATATGTCAGGAGTTTATGTCTGAAAAAACGCTGGTAGGGTGGGTAAAAAGTATAGAACTAAACAATGGTTACGTTGTAGTCAAAAGAAGAACGAAGAAATTAAAGACAACAGGCAGTGTAATCAAAGTCTGGCTCATGTGTGACCGTGGTGGCAAGCATAATAGCATCGCAATCCTTAGACGGTCAGGCAGCAAGAAAATCGGTTGTCCGTTTCAACTGATAGAGTTATACAACGAAATTCGTGAATCATGGAAATTACATGTGATAAACGACAATCACAATTACGAACTTGCTCAGAATCTAGAGGGTCATCCATGTGTTAGAAGATTTACTCATGAGGAAGAAGATATGGTTGAGAATCTGACTGAGCGACACATGGATCCTCGTAACATTCTTTTGAGCATAAAGAAACATATCCCTGCAAACGTATCCATATTTAGAGATGTATACAATTTATAGCTGAAAATAGAAAACAATAAGAAATTTGATGATACTCCGATGCAGGTTTTGGAAAACGTGCTTCATAGTCAGTGCTATGTTTACTATACTCAGGAGGATCCTAAAACAAACTTCGTGGAATAAATTTTCTTCTGTCATCCAAAATCGTATTGCTGGTGGCGTATATTTCTGCACGTACTGATGATGGACGCGACGTATAAAACGAACCAGTACAGGCTTCCATTTATTCAAATTGTTGTCGTGACTTCCACACACCAGACATTTAGTATTGCTCACGCGTTCGTAAGCAGAGAGCGGGAGGAAAACTACGTCTGGGTCTTGTAAATGTCTAAGAGTATGTTGAATAAATGTATGGAGCCACGTGTGATCATAACAGATCTAAACATTGTTGTTATGAGTGCGTGCCGTAAGGTATTTCCAGAAGCTACAAAATATCTCTGTTGATGGCACATAGACGAAAATATTGCCAAACATTGCAAGGAAAGCTTTTCGGATGCAGACTAAAAGAAATTCAAAGGTCGCTGGGCGAATTTGTGTAACTCTCCAACAAGAGAGTTACACAGTGCGGGCCGTCTTAATCAGTACCGGCCTTCTTGGTCTAAGACGGCCTGGTTTTGATTTGAGACGGCCTGGTTTTGATTTGAGACGGCCCGTCTTGAACATATTTTTTTTAACGTTAGCTTGGTTTTCGTTTTTCAGCTTATACCTACTTATTGAGATGGAGCCCAAGATTCCACACCACGATGACTTTGCCCAGCCCCTAGATGCCGAGAAGTTGGCGCTGTCGCAGCATGAGTGGCTGCATTTCGAGCCAGAGTCGGCGGCAGCGATGAGGTGCTGTCGCATTTTAAGGATGAGCATGGCGACGCCACGTTGTATAGACTGGGGAGTTCTAGCAGATACCGGACAGCCATAGCGTGCAAGAGCTATCATTGGCGAGGACACACCGTGGACTCGCCTATTCGATATCGCGGAGCTGCCGACCTACAGGCTGATCACTATGGAGTTTCTATCGACATTTCGACACAGAGCTCACCAGGGAGCAGTTCGTGAGCAGGAGGATGAGGAGCTTTCTCCTGATATTGAGTTCTCCTTATGCGGACAGCATATGGAGATGTCGATCGAGCGTTTCGCCGTGCACTTAGGTATATATTATGAGCCGGAGATCGTTCGTGACGCATTCACCCAGGGGTTGAAGCACGGTGAGGACGGGGTTATGAGGGTTTGGTGGGCCCAGATGTCTGACACGCCATTCACCGGCCACCGAATACTGGCGACGACGATTAGAGACCCTCTGATTCGTTACATCCACCGCTGCATCGTGACGACCATATCAGATCACGGACAGAGCCAGGAGTGGGCGACGACGACATATTTGTTCTATCTTCACTCACGCATGACTGGCAGACAGTGCAACCTTGCATGGTGTTTTGCATTATACTATGCATCCTTCTACCACCGACATGAGCGCGGTACATTGTGGGGTGGCGCCTTTGTCATCCACATCGCACACACCAGAGGCAAAGTCGACTTGCTTCAGGATTTGCCGGCAATCGAGCCTCGTAAGCTCGATCGTTGGATGCTCCTGAACATGAGACTTGCAGCCGACATCCCGGGTTGGGATTGCAGTTTCTTGGATCCGATGGCCGACCGTTTTAGGCGGCCCAGCTCGCCGTCATACCGGAACAGCAGCAGCCTGAGGACCAGCGATGCCGGAGCCCGATCCGATTCTGGAGGAGCCGGTTCTATCACCGACACGTGAGGAGGAGCTGCCGCAGCATCCACCGCACGTTTACCGTGCGGTGCGCCTGATCGAGCCGCTCAAGGCATTGTTGCACTATGTTGCAGCCTGGTGCGACGAGATGGCTCAGGCCGATCGTCGTCTGGCCGCCTGGAAGGCACGTGTCGAGCGACGGCTCGATCGTTATGAGGATTTGTTACAGTGGACGGTCACGTCAGAGCATGCGCGACGGGACGAGTCACAACTTTTATCGTTCCCAGAGCCACGCGTCTACGCAGACGATGGACCGTCTGATGGACCATTCGGAGGTTCGTAGTTACTTTTGTGTTTTTGTATTTTGTTTCCTTGTATGTAAAACTTATGTTGTGTATATATGTATGTTTTTTCTTCATTTGTATTGTTTCTGTTTGTGTTGTTTTGTTTATGTTTGTGTTGTTTAATAATTGCGCGACAAACTTATATTGTTTAAATTATTTAAATTAACGTAAACAAACTAATTATAAAATGAAATATTTAGTTAAAACGATTTCGTAAATAATCAATATAGTTTAAAATGATAACGTAACAAGATTATGACGTTTAATTAACATAATAGATGTATATCGTTAAAATAGTTCACGTACTAAAATAAAAACGTTAAAAATTATTTACAGGTGTATATTAAGGTTAAATAAAATAAATAACTTCAAGACGGCCCGTACTGCCCAGTACGGGCCGTATCAAGTGACTCAAACTGATTGACACCCAAAAATGACTTGGAAAAATAAGTCAAGGCCAAGACAAGGCCAAGACAGGCCTTACTGGTCAGTACGGCCCGTCCTACAGAATGTTTCACTGAATGCAAGGAATTTCCTGAAATGTTTGTCTGTACTATATACGGGCTGTACCGTCCAGTACGTCTCGTCTTTGACCGCTGGGGTGTTAAAATATAAAAGTGGGGTGTCTAATTAAAAAACCCCATAATCTATCTTGTATTGTGTGTTTTTTAGAATGGCGATGCCAAAAAAAAAAACACGTCTGATGGGTTTACCCGAAACCTGCTAAATATAGGACGGGTATTCGGTATTCCCGAACCTGATGGATATTGGATCAGGCATAGGATTAATTTTTAAAATTTTCACAGATATGAGATTTGTTCATATACCCGTTTAACCGTCACGTGTACCCGATTATAAATACTCATTTATATACATTTGAAATAAATAGAATTTGTTTTTTTTTGTTCCTTTTGAAATTTAAAATTGTTAATGGGATTTGTTTCTTTTTTTATCTTTATTTTTTTGTGGCATCTGCAATATTTTTTTTTTTGAACCATTTTGTTGATAATTGATTTTCTTTTGTTTATCTTGAATGATATTAATCAACTTATGACATTTTATAATTTAATGCTATTTGATATATTAACAGTTTGTTTTTAGCATATTTAATATATATTTTTTGGTTATGAAAAAAATAAATTTATTATTAGTTACCTGATACCCGATGTGTTATAAGTCATTTATTCTCAACAGGTATATTTAGTTAACTAACGGTTATACCCGAAACTCGCTGTGATATCCGATACACGACGGGTAAATACCCGATAGATACCCGATGTGTTTTGAAACGGGTACGTGACAATCTTTTATAATCATGTATGGACACGCTTTTATAATCGGGTATGAGACTGTGATTACTCAAATATGTCTCATTATCATTCCTATTTTAGAAAAAGACGGTGGCTTTTGTGCATGTTTGTTAAAGACCACAATGTATGCGCATTTATTAAAGAATAAACAAAGATTATATTTTAAAAATGAAAAAGAACATAATGAGAGAAAATGGAAAAATAACAAAGGATGTGTTTCGAACCCTTGATCAATTCAAACCAAGCATGCAATATCAACTCCCGTAGCCTTGAGCTTGTAATAATTAAAAATTAAAAAAAAAAAATAAAGTATACGAATTTTGTGGGAAAAAAAGGGAATCAAAACCCATAAAAATATTGAATGCGGCACTCGTAACAATGATATCTCCGATTAGGGGTGACATACAAAACCAATAACCGAAAAAAAACGAAACCAAACCGAAATTAACCGAAACCGATTTAACCAATCGGTTACAGTTAAGATATGCCAATAACCGAACCATTCAGTTATGGTTACGATTTATCCAACTTCAATAACCAAAATAGCCGAAACCTAACCGATATATATATTTTAATGTATTTTTCATATATTTTTCATGTATATTCATATATTTAAACCATATTTTCATGTATTTGATGTAATTTCATGTATATGTATGCTTGAAAAAATATTTAAAACATTTCAAAACAATAAAAACGAGTTCGATAACCAAATTTACAACTTCAAAATAATCACCACGAAAATAACCGAAATAACCGAAACCAACCTCTATAACCGAAATAACCGAAACCGGTGTTAGGTTTCGGTTTCCGAAATTTCATTAACCGAACCGTCGAAACGGTGGAAGCTACTAACCGAACCAACATTTCACACTCCTATCTCCAATGCTTAGAACAACAACGATTCAACGAATGTTAGATGACCATCTTAGCTAGCCAGCCCAAGTTACTAACTTCTGAATTTAGCGTACAAAACGTATAAGCAATTTGTGAAAAAAAAACAGAAGGAAAATGTTTTGGAGCCCAACGAAAATTTTTTTGGAGCCCAAAAGCCCATAATTCTTTCCTTTGAGGCTTTCATTAGGCCGGATTACAGGTGCGCAAATCGGGTTTTTTTTAATCGGTTTCAGTTTCAATCGGTTCCAGCTCCGGGTTTCAACCGGTTCCGGGTCGGGTTTTGGGCGGGTACAGGTGGAACCAGTTCCGGTTTTAATTTGTCTAAAAAACGGATCCGTTTGTACCTATCAGTTCAACTATAGGGCCCGTTTGGTAGTGTCTGAACCATTAAGTGCTGAATGGTTAAGATGTCTGAATGATTAAGAGGGTCTGAATGATTAAGTGCTGAACCAGTTAAGAGCGTTTGGTTAAAGATCTGAATGAAAAATAAAAAAATTATCATTTTACTTGGAAAAAAGTAAAAAACCCTAAAAAATTAAAACAGATCCTCCCGTTCGCGCCCCTCCTCCGCCCTTCCTTCCGTTCGCCTCATCTCGTCGCCGCCCGTCGCTGCTTCTCGGCCGCCGCCGCCTCCATCGCAGCCACAAACGTCGTCGACCTCGCTATCTTCGAGGAAATCAAGGCCAATCGGGGGTGCTGGAGCGGTCGCGTTTGCTGGTTAAATCAAGGAAATTAGCCCGATCGACGACCATCGCGACAGTGGTTGAGCTATGGCGAGCGAGGGAACCGACGGCGTTGATGCAATCGAGTGATGGCGGCGGTGTTGATCGAGGGAACCGACAATCATTCAGGAGCGACGGCGATGGTTTCTTCAAGCGACCGGTGGTGGTGGTGGCGCAGTCGATCATTCAAGAGCGAACGACGACCACTCAGGAGCGGCGGTCGACCGACGGTGGTGGTGGTGCAGTCGAGCCCCAGGCTCTCTTCGAGCGACGACGATGGTGTATGGTGTCTTCGAGCGAGGGTATGGCCGGTGGTGCCCAGCCTAGCTTCTCTTTCTTCACATCTGAATGGTTCAGACTTCACCCCAAGTCTGAATGGTTCAGACCTCAATTCAGACATTTGATTCCATTCAGACGTGGTTTTTTCGCGAAACAAACGGTCTGAATCTGAACCATTCAGATTCAGACCCATTCGAACCCCACCAAACAGCCCCTATGACCGGGTCCGTATTTTTGCCCACCACTAACCCATATGTCATAAGTGATAAGAGTATAAGACGCAGACTCCATCTTCAAAAACTTGAAGTTAGGGCAAACCGTGAACCTCCCAAATGACCAATCAGCGATCACACGCTGTGAAGCTTAGCCGGCAGCCGCCTAGGGACAATTCACGATTCTCGATTGACGAATATGAAGAGTCCATTGACGAAGACGAAGCGACGATCGATCGGGAATAAAGGTAAGAATACCGAACACCACTAACCCCTTTGGCCTCCATTTCACGTTCAATCGACAATCGCTAGTTGGCATCTGCAATTCTGCTCTGCTTCCGAGTTCTGAGTTACTTCCGTCTTCCGAAATCCGAATCCGACTTGGCGACTTGCGACTGAGTGACTGACTGCTCTACTTTGTGGTTCTTGATTTTGCTTTGTGGTTCTTGATCAGATTGGTTTATATTGGTAATTGGTTAAGCTGAATATCTAATCAGATTAGTTATTTGGTTTTGGCTCCTTGGTTTATAGTTTATCTAATCAGATTGGTCATATTGGTTAATTGGCGCAACTAGGACCCAAAAAATTGTTTTTAGTAGGATTGGATTTGCAATTCAAAAGGGGTTGCAGTGCAACTCGCTTACCTGTCAGTTTATTGTAATCTTTCACTTTTGTTAATGAAAAATACAACTAGGATTATGTTAATTGGCTCATTGGTTTTGATTAAGATTAGTTGATCAGATTGGTTATTTGGTTTTGGTTGATTGCTAGTTGTTTAAGTGTTAAATATTGTTTTATAATTGCCGGTCCAAAGCCCGGATGACAAAAGAGGAGGGTTTTTACTTTTTAGAGTTTAAAATGTCATTTTTGCATATTTGTTGAAGTTTTTCACTGATTTATTTTGGTGTTTGATGAATATGCAGCCAAGCAGGACTGTAGTTTGTAGGTTAGTTCTATTTTTTAAAGAGAGCCTCAATTTTATCTTTTGCTTTGGGCCTCCGCAAAACTAGAGTCGGCCTTAGGCATGACATTCAACAGGGAAAAACCCCACAGGACCGACCCCACAACTGGGGTTGAGACGCACAGCCTTGGTCCTTGGGTAAAACCGGTTCGGGCTCAGATACCTTCATTGCCCCGATGTCCTTTGAAAACTACCCATGACAGATTTGAACTTGTGATCCGTAGGTCAACAAGTGGAATACAAACCAGTGAGACAATCACCGCAAGACGCAACATAGGTTAATAAGTTAACTAAGAGGAGAATCAAATTTTGGTATAAAAGTTGTGAGTTTTAAAAGCAAGAAATCACATACGAACACGTTGGAAGTATCGGCCTTGTAAAATATGTTTAGAGTAAATTACCGATATGGTCCTTCTGGTTTGCTAATATTTTACTCTTGGTTGCTAAGTTTCATAAATTACCAATATGGTCTCAAATTTTAAACATTTGTAACACATATAGTCTTTAGGTTACCAAATTACCCTCACATAATTGACCAACACATAAGGACCATATTTGTTACAAATGTTGAATGTTTGGGACCATATGTGTAATTTATAAAACCTAGGGATTAAAAGTGAAATAATAGCAAACTACGGGGACTAACTTGGTAATTTACTGGTATGTTTATATGCAATGATTTTTAAATTTTGATAAAAATATATTGGCAATAGATATTTGAGCTTATTATTTAAAAAAAAATGCTCTAGAGTTTTCTTTTTGGATTTAGAGTTAAAAAATTCGATCAAAATTAATATATACGTAACATATAAAAAACCAAACTTGTAGGGTCATTTTACCTATACTCTATAGTTGGTCTGACTATATAAAAAATGGTGAACGCCATTATATATTCATGCCCTCTTACCACTAGACAACAATCGTGAAGACGGTCTGATTATAGTCCAAAAATATAAATGAAGGAGCTCTTGAAATTTTAAATTGCTAACTTGGTAAAGCTACCCATCTATGCCTAACAAATACCTTTCAATGTTGCATGCAATGTTTTGAAGACCGGACCGGTCCGGTTAGGGGTTCTGGGTCGTTTTTGGGTGAACCGGCCGGTCGAACTGGCTAACCGGTGGTCGGACCAGTGGTTGAACCGTTTTTTTGTTTTTTATTTTTGATTATATATATATAGATATAAATGTATATAAAATCATCCGGTTCTTAAATCCGGTCGGACCTCTGACCAGTAAAGAGACCTGTTCAACGTCCGGTCCGATTATAAAAACATTGGTTGCATGTCACGATTTTATAAACTCAAGATTTATTATTTTTATTTTGTATCATCACATAATTACCTATACTAATAAATGAAGGTTTTTTTGACACATGGCATGATTTTAAAGTTTTTTAACTTTCATTTCCCTTTTCTCTCTCCTATTAAATATAAATGAAGGAGCTCTTGAAATTTTAAATTGCTAACTTGGTAAAGCTACCCATCTATGCCTAACAAATACCTTTCAATGTTGCATGCAATGTTTTGAAGACCGGACCGGACCGGTCCGGTTAGGGGTTCTGGGTCGTTTTTGGGTGAACCGGCCGGTCGAACTGGCTAACCGGTGGTCGGACCAGTGGTTGAACCGTTTTTTTGTTTTTTATTTTTGATTATATATATATAGATATAAATGTATATAAAATCATCCAGTTCTTAAATCCGGTCGGACCTCTGACCAGTAAAGAGACCTGTTCAACGTCCGGTCCGATTATAAAAACATTGGTTGCATGTCACGATTTTATAAACTCAAGATTTATTATTTTTATTTTGTATCATCACATAATTACCTATACTAATAAATGAAGGTTTTTTTGACACATGGCATGATTTTAAAGTTTTTCAACTTTCATTTCCCTTTTCTCTCTCCTATTAATTATCTAATATTAAATATACTTTTAATGCATTTTTTAAATAATTTTTTAATACATTAAAATATATTAATATAAAAGACACACTTTTTAAAAAAAAATTATTATAGATTATAAAATTTTCAAAAACAATTATTTGAAATGCACAGTTTAAAGAAAAACAAATTATACAAAAAAAAGTTAGTATTTAAGGAAATAATGTTATTATTTTAATACTTAAAATATAAAATTATATGAAATCGTAATCGTATTTTATATGAAAAATCATCTTATATTTTTCTAAATTTTCATTATAATTATTCGTTATATATTTTTATTTAATTCGTGTAATACATGGGATACTAACTTATATTAACCTAGTTATTTAATATTTCATTTATTCAAAACCGTATAATACCCAAATTTCTAACCTAATACATATATAATTTATTGATTAAAGATTAATATTCTTTCAACGGAGATGATAAAAATAAAAGGTAAGGTATATGTCAACGTTTTTTAGGTTTGGTTTTATAGGATGACTTGTCAACAATTTTGATCATCTACACGTAATTGATTAAAATATTACAATGCATAATATATTAATAAAACTATATAGTCTTATAATTCTAAGCATTCAATATCTAGTGTTGGGTATCTTTGGCAGATTTTATATATAAAACAACGTGGTCTCAAGACAACAATGATCATTCACTTTATATGAATATTTATGAATTGTATTTTCAAATGATATCATCGGATTTTGTAGTAGTGACAATTTTGGTTATTAAATATATATTTATAACCTATTAACCAAGTAAAAACCTATAACCAAATACTATTATTTAGACCATTTTAATTAAATATAACAAGGTTATTTATACTATTTAGCTCACTAAAAATTAAATACTCAAAACAGAGTTTGGTTGAAGATGTTGAAAAAGAAGTTATTCCAACAAGTTTGTTATATTGCATTTGTTATGATTTTTTCATTTGTTATGTTAAGAAAAAGTTATTTAAACAAGTTTCGGTTGAAATGTAACGCAACATTTTCAAAAGATGAAAACCCATATTGATCAAATCTAAGTAAGCATTTTAAATTTATAAAGACTATTTATATACTCGATTTTTATTATATTGTTTTCTATTATGTGATGAGCATTTAAACTGACACGGAAATCTTTTGTCCGATACTATGAAACTAAAACATACAAATTGTAACACTCGTCTTTTTCCAGATTTATTATTCTTATTTTACAACACCTGAAAATACAACAAAACCACCACAAAATTCCAAGTATACAAGATTAAAATAACCAAAAAACGTAGACAAATGAATTACAAAAGGCACATATATTCTTGATCACGTGATGTTGCAACACCCATTTCTATCATCATGGTTACGAGTTGTAGAAATTCCATAATAATCCGGTGGATACCCATAAACCACTTGTTCTTCCGTTGGCAACAGTGGTGCCGACGGTTCCGTCGCGGCCCATGACGGTGATCGTGGCGGCCGTTGTGGAGGTTCATAATCCGCATTTCGTATCTGAAGACCGCTGATATAGCCATCGTATGCTGGCGAGACAACCGGTGGGTAATTTTCTCGGTGTAAAAAGTCGATCCTTCTTGTATTCGAATTTGTGATCTCCACACTGTTCAAAATCAGGGCCAAAACCGCAGCTTGGCCCAACTCTTGAAGGTCTAAAACTCCATTTGTGGGCCTTGTGTTCAAATTTGTGATACCGTTCAAAATCGGGGCTAGTCTAAGGTGGTGTTTGTTTTTTAAGAGGTAAAACGTCTGCGATCTGCGGACCACATCTGCAAACCTCTTTTGCAGAAGAGGTGGACCAAACCTCTGCAAGAAGAGTTTTTGAGGGTGTTTGTTTATCAAAAACATCTTCAAACAAAAAACCTCTTCATAAGAAAACCCAACACACCGTCCATTTCCCGATCGTCCCCCTCCACCCACCGATCCTCCGGCCACCGACCCTCCGGCCACCGATCCACTGTCACCATCACCTCCGATCGTCCCCCTCCACCCACCGTCGACCGTCGATGAGGCTGTCACCATCACCACCGCGTCTCTAGGGTTTCATCCGACGAAGGGATGCGAAGGGTTCGACGACGAGATGCGATTGAGACTGTCACCATCACCACCGCGGCTCTAGGGTTCAACTGTGGAGGGCGACGACGACGGGGATGCGCGACTGAAAAGGGGCGACGACGGTGGGAGGCGCGACTGAAAAGGGGCGAACCCTAGATCGAACCGGTGGGGGCGATGGCGGTGGGAGGCGACGGCGGTGGGGGAGCCGGCTGTTGAGGAGACGGCGGTGGGGGAGCCGACTGTGGAGGAGACCGGCGGTGGGAGGCGACGACGGTGGGGGGCTGCCGGTGGTGAGCAGGAGGTGAGGGGCGATCGGTGAGCATGAGATGGGGGTGAGAAATGAGAAGAGGTTTGAAGATGTTTGAAGATGCTGGTCCATGTCTTCTCCAAGAAGAGGTCTCGCAGATGTTTTTTAATGAAATGTCTGCGAGAAAACAAACACCCTACATCTTTCCTTGGTCTGCGAGCTGCAGACAAAAGAGCTCTCGCAGATGTTTTTTCAAAAAACAAACACCCTCTAAGTTGTCTAACTGCAGCTTGGCCCAACTCTTGAATATCTAAAGGTCCATTTGTGGGTACAACAGGGGTTACAGGATTACGGTTTTGGTGGGCTGGCGCGAAGTCCTGTGACAGAACGACAACTGATTTCTTCAGTTGTCGTTCAAGATCGCGTCTGATAACTTCAGGCGGTTCTACCGTCGTTATCGTGACAGTCCCAGTTTCACGATCGAATTCCACCAATTGGACGCCAATTCTACGGAGTGCCTTTTCAACCTTTCGTGAACAACCCTCGCAGTTATGAAATCCGATGATCTGAAGAGTAATTGTCATTTGATTTTTGATATAATTTAATTTTTTGATTACTATTGATGAAATTATCATAGGGACATTAATAGTTTATATAGGTTAGTTAGGGGGTAATTTCCGTGAATTTTCGTGGGAACCGGAATTTGGAACTGACGGTTTGATATACGCGTAGCGTGCCTTAATTAAGAAATATAAAATAAAAAAATGAAGACTTAATTTCTGTACGAAAATGGCTTGAATTGTATATATATAAATATACTAGTGAGATGCCCGCGCGATGCGGCGGGAAACATAACACTTAAGTTGGTGATTTTAAAAGTTTGTATGGTTCGTTTTTGAGTCATAACCACAATAAAAACAATTTTTTAACTTAGTAATTAATTGGGTAATTTTATAGAAATGTAACCAACTTTCAGCTTTATTCCAATTAGGTCACTCGTACTTTTTTTTTGTTCCAATTAAGTCACTCATACTTTTTTGTTCCGATTAAATCACTCATACTTTTTTTGTTCCGATTAGGTCACTTTATTTTCAATTTTGTTTCAATGAGGTCACTCATATTTACACCGTTAAGTACTAACTGAATAAATGATCATATATGAACATTTATGTAAACATAAAGGAGCAAAAGTGAAATTTACTCAATTTCTTATATGATTTTTTTTTTGACATTTATGCCTCTATTATGTTAGTACTTAACGGCTTTAAAGGAGAAATAATCGAGTTAGCAATATTTGAAAACTTAAAGGACTTTTTTGACATTTTAAATATAAAAGACTATCTCTGAAATTTTGTGTAAACATAAAGGACCAAAAGTGTAATTTACTCAATATTAAATCAAAGTTTGAAAAACATGTTATTGACACCCTTGAACAATCTTTTATCTTTCACCAACTGTCTTCCGAAGCTTTGGAATGTTCCTACATATAAATTTAAGAGGAAGGCGTTTAAAAATGCTAAAAATATTTTTAAAACCTCCAAACTGACTCAAACGAACTCATTTCGATGCATTATAACCGTCTCATTGAACCCAATAATATTATTTTTTAGCTTTTGGTTTTAACAACTACTTTTAGAGTTTAGATTTTAGTACTAGATTTTTAGCTTTTAAGTTTTATCTTAAAGTTTAAGGTTTGTTTTTAAAGTTTTGGTTTTATTTTTAAGGTATATTGTTTAAGATTTAAGGTTTGGGTTTAAGATTCGACAATCCGGTTCCAATGATGCAAAAATGAATTTAATCAGAATTTGTTTGGGTTGGTTTTTATGGTTGTGAAATCATTTTTGTCTTTCTTATGCAAAAGAAACTTTTTCGGGGAATCTTTCTCTATAATTTAGTATGGCTTTTATAATTTTTATTACACTAGTTAAATAAAATTGTTAAATAGTTAATTAGTTATAATAAGAATTATATAACAAATCTTTGATATAAAATATGTGTAACAATACTATTATTTTTAAAAAAATTATTTTTCATAAGTTTGTTTTCTTAAACATTTATTTAAATTTTTTTTTTTTGATTAAAGTGTTATTTTCTATAAAAATCTCCTATGAAATATTTATATGACATTTTCTTTAAATTTAGCTTTTCTCCCCTTTCTTCTATTAGATAATAATAATTTTATTTATTTTATATTTTTATTAAAAATCTTTAAGAAATAATAATATGTTATTTCAAATAATTAATTTTTGAAATTTATTTATTTAATATATGTAAGACGAATGTTTTTAATTTAGTAAATAATATGAGAGACAAACGATAAACTAATTATTTGATGGTTTAAAAAATTGACATCTATCTTTACTATAATTTTTATTTATTAAATAATATAAAACAGTTGACATGATTATTCTAGAAAAAAAGTATTTATTATCAAATAAATATTGATCACCACGTCAAGCCGTTTACGCCCTACAGCGGTACAACTTGACCATGACACGCATCCTTATTGTGATGAAAGCAATTTCCAAGTGAGTGTTTAGTTTCTTTCGCAAACCGCTTGGAATTGGAAAGGGACAGATTCAAAATCATTCTATAATATTAATTAATTCCAAAGTGATAATTGCTTCAAAATTATTCATGGTTATATTAATTAATTCCAAATTTAACTTTACCATTTTTCACTTTAAACTCTTACTTTTAAATCTTTCTCACTTTACTCACACATTTTTAATATCAACATGTTTATAACACGTTACAATTATCAGATAATAGTAGTAATTATATTAATTTGATCACAATTAACCTTATGTAAATTTCAAGCACAAACTTTTTAATTGCAGTTAGATCTCTTAAAAGTAATTCAACTTTTCTTTTAGTTCTTTTGCGGTTCGATTTATTGTTTTGAGATGGAATGATAATCATTAAGACCGATTTTTGTTCACGTGCTTTGATAATCGTGATTATTTCACCGCAACAGGACAATATGAATCACCTTATTTGCGAGACACGGTTTTTAGACAATTTTTATTTTTATTTTTAGAACTTTCGAGTCGATTGATTGAGACACTCTTTCTCTGTTGTTGAAAAAAGATCCCTTCACAAATTCAACTTCTTTCCTCATAGCAGCATGACCAAGAGAAAATAGAAGTAAAAACTATCGTTTAGGCATACCATTTTTTTATTCTTGTTTTTAAAACTTTTGTGCTTTATAATTTACAGTTTATTTATAAAATTTTTTGCTTTAGATTTATAGTTTTTTTTGAGTTTTAATACTTGAGATTATGTTTTTATCTTATTTAATACAGGGCTGCTGCCGCAACGCGACAGGTAATCCCCTAGTTTCCATGAATTTTCAACCAAAAATATTTGTTGGAGCTAACAGTTTGCGTACACGCGTAGCGTGCCTTAATTACTGTACGAAAATACCCTGAAGTGTATAGATAAAATTATAAAATCATGACTTAATTTCGGTATGAAAATACCTTTGAAGTGTGTGTGTGTATATAAATAAAATAAAGCAAAATTTGAAAAGCGTGTTATTGAAACCCTAAAGGCTTAAACAATTTTTTATTTTTTACTGCCACTTTTGTCTTCCGAAGCTCTATGATGTTCCTACTTCCTACATATAAATTTAGGAGGAAATATCAAATATAAATTTATTTTATTTATGAAGGCTAAAAATGGTATTTAAAATCTTTAAAACCGACTCAAACGAACTTCAATTGAACTTTTTTCAATGACATTAAAACCGTCTCATTAAATCATACAATATTAACTTTTAGGTTTTGGCTTTAGAAGCTACTTTTAGAGTTTAGATTTTAAGGCTAAATTTTTAACTTAGATTTTATTTTAAAGTTTAAGGTTTGTTTTTAAAATTTTGGTTTGACTATTAAGGTTTATTGTTTAAGATTTAAGATTTGGGTTTACGATTCGACAATCCGGTTCTAAAGATTCAAAAATTAATTTTAATCGGAGTTTGTTTGAGTCGGTTTTCGTGGTTTTTGAAATCATTTATAGTCTTTTTTAGACAAAACAGACTTTTTAAGAAAATTTTTCTCTATAATTTAATATAGCTTTTATATTTTTTATTACACTAGTTAAATAAATTGTAGTAAAACAATAATATTATTTTTACTTTTATTTTTATTTTTAAAGTTTGTTTTCTTAAACATTTATTTAAAAATTGTTTTTGAGTTAAGTGTTATAGGATTATTTCAGCTAAATAGTCTATTTATCCTAAAAAGTGTAAGAAGAATTATTAACCATTAGATCATGAGATCAAATTTACTTGAGAAAATTTTAAATTTTAGAGAGAAAAATTGTTATACGGTAATTTAGTCATAATCATTTTTCTCCACATTTTTAAACGTTCATAACTTTTACACACGATATTATTTTTTCAAAAAAAAACATCATAAAAACGAACATTTTTTATCTTTAAAATGAGCATAATGTTGCTACAAAAAATTAATTTCTTTCAGCTTATTGTATTTAATTATCGTCATTGTGTCTTTTTATACTTTTGTGTATAATTATCTTTTTATGTTTTTTTACAGATAATTGTGTCTTTTTATAGGTAATTGTGTCTTTTTTAAATATCGATGTGTTATTTATACTTGTCGTTGTGTCATCCTTACTTAACATTATGTATTCTGCAACATTATTGTGTTTTAAATTGTTTTAGAAAACACAATATTGAGCAGAAACACAAAAGAAACAATAGTCTGTACAAAAGACACAATGCCTATACAAAAGACATAATGATCTTTATAAAGGACACAATGTATATACAAAAGACACGATGACCTGTACAAAATTGTCCATACTGGTAATTGTGTCTTTTTGAATGGTCATTGTGCTATTTATACTCGGTATTGTGTCATCCTTGCTTGACATTATGTATTATGCAACATCATTGTATCTTAAATTGTTTTGGAAAACACAATATTGAGTAAAAACACAAAAGACACAATTGCCTGTATAAAAAGACACAATGCCTATACAAAAAACCCTATATAAAAAACCCCCTTTAGTTGAAAAAACCTTAAAAAAAACCCTATATAAAAAAAAAGTTTTTTTCGTACTTTTTTATAGTTTTGTAACATTATTAGGGTTATTTTTATGAAAAAATATAAAAAAGCGTCGACCAAATGTTTATAAAAGAAATAATAAAACAACAATGTAACACTGACGTAATTCCTTCTTTCAGGCCTGTACATCGGTATTACGTCTGTGTTACATCAGTTAAGTTATCTCTTTTTTGTCTTTTCAGCTTTAAAATCACGTAAGTTTTTTAAGAAAAGCTAGGACCATTAGATCTTAATCATTGATTAATTTAATTAAGGGCTCAAAATCATTCTTATCCATCTCACATTAATTTCCTTTGTATTGGAAATGCCTCCTATATAGGTGGGTGTGTGTGTGTGTATAGGAAAGTGTTCAAATAATAACCCACTCCTAAAGCAATAACCCAGATAACTTTGCCAAGATGAAGCCAAATCTTGGATTTTTTTTTAACATCGTTGTAACACATTTAGAACACTATGTTCTTTTATGAGTTTGTGAAAATTTATCACTGCTTAAAAGATATCATCGTTGTAAGTTTTTGATTTACAGCATTATAACTGTTTTAGGCCCAAAACTTACAACGATGTAAACTCTCAAACGGGGATGAATTTTCGTAAACTCATAAAAGAACATAGTGTTCTAAATGTGTTACAATGATGTTCAAAAAAGAATCCAAGATTTGGCTTTATCTTGGCAAAGTTATCTGGGTTATTGCTTTAAGAGTGAGTTATTATTTGATCCCAATCCTATATATAGGGGAGGGTTCCAATGAAAACCTTTATTTTGGAGAAAACTTAAAAAATCAATCACAATTATTATCAATAAATTTCGTTTTTCTTTTTTTGTTTTACACTTTGTTTTATTATAAGGTTAAATTTGTTAACAAAAAGAAAAAATTTAAAAAATATATGTAACTCATGTTATTATATATATGTAACTTCATGATAGATATATTTTTATTGAAAAAAAAATTTTATTCATAACATTTGTAAGCTAATAATAAAAAATTAATTGGTTAGGAGGAGTTTTCTTATATTTCTCCAAAAGTTTTCTTTTAAACCCTCCCCTATATATATATATATATATATATATATATATATATATATATATATATATATATATATATAGTTAGACTAATATACTTTTTGTCAAGGTATGAACATACTACCTCCATCTAAAACATGCCTTGCTCAAGCTTTTCGAGGGCACAAGGCAAATAAAAAAAGTGAGGCCCTCTCCAAAAAAAATTTTTTCTTGCGCTTATGGTTCGTAAGTTTTAAAACATGAAAAATATGTTAGTGTGTCTCTATATACATTAATTCACTCATAGTTAGAGTTGAGCAATGATAATCATAAATGATATAAACAATGAATGCTATAAAATATAATGCTTAGTGATAATATTTTGTAATCTTGCATCTCTTTGTTTATCAACTTGATTACCCTAAGGCCCTTTTTGGTAGCCTCTTAATCTCATTCAGAGGCTACATCTTAATGTTTAATAGCATGTGAATGGTTAAAAAGTATCCTTAAGTCTAAATGGTGAAGAGGTGTAACAACCGCTTTTTTAATAATGAATGTATTGTGAATAATTGTTAATCAAATGATTGTGGTTGTTGTGATTTGAAAATATGTGAGATCAAGTCATCTATGGCAAGAGCACATTTGGTCGTGCTTGAAATCCACGATGATTTAGCAAATTTTAATTATTACAGGTTGATAGTATGTGAAAAATGGCGGTAGTAGATCGCAAAGAAACATCCATCACCTAATGCTTATTCAAATATATGACCAACCGATTTCATGTCGAGAATCATAACTCGGAAATGAAGAAAATGAGTGTAAGCGAAATCGCGAAACGAGGCTCCGATTTCAAGATACACTGAATCGAATATAGTAATAGATAAGAGGTCAAATATTTTGAACTCTTTAGGTCTTGAGATTATAACTATTGGAAAGAGCTCGAAAAATCGTGAACGTAGGCGAAAACCGTGCACAAAACGGAGTTCGTATGCTCCCGGAATCGCGAAAACAAGATAAGATCAAAATTTGACAATGCTGATGTGGGGAGCTACGCCCCAACTGGGTGCATCAGCTGGGGCGATGCGCCTGGGACCATATGTCGGCAAAAATGTGTTTTAAGGATCAGAACGCATTTTTGAAAGCGTTTTTCTTCTTCTTTCGACCTGTTCTCCTCCCAAACGAAATATTCATCATTTCTAAGCCTAAAACCTTCATCTTGAAGGATTCTAATCATCCAGATCGCGTATAGGATCGTGTTTTTCAAGTCCCGATCGTTGTTTTAACCGTAGAAATCCGTCAGATCAGGTAACGGTTTGTTTTATCCTACTAGTTTAATATTATGTGGATTAAATCTAGTTTTGATTGTAATACTATGATTATGGGTATTGATTATTGCCTATTTGATAACTAGGGATTGTTAGAAACGAAGAACTTGTTGTTTTGATGGTGAAATCTTCGTTTTGAAGCCGGGATAATGTCCGGTTATTATGAAACCCATATCATGTTGTGATAACTAGTAGGATGGGTAGATTATGATTTTGAAATAAATTATGGATTATAATCCATAGGTTAAATGATGATTTTGATGAATTGATGTTAAAAGTTATTAATAGTTATGATCATAAATGAATTTTGAATAATAAAAATAGTTAAAGATCGTAACTAATATAATGAACATCAATTATTTGATAAATTGCCTGGGAAGGCATGAGATATGATTAATTGTGATAATTGACTTTGAACAAGTCAAATCAGTCAAGTGTGTTGAACTTGATTGTATATGTTATACGTGTTGAAACTAGTTGTATATGTATTTTGCAACTAGGTGGTGGTAGTGGAAGTCAAACCACTAGTCATAGAGCAGGAAAAGAGCCTGCAGTTGCTAATATCTTATATGATCAAGGTAAGTAATCCCACAACTATGACATCACATAATAAATATTGAATTTTGTTGTTGAATGAATTATATGATAAATATGGCATTGGTAATAGGGAAATGTTGAACAATAAAAGTTCAACAACCTATGATAAATCCAATACCTTGGTGAATAATAGTGTGTGAATTCTATGATGGAAGTACCGGTGGGTGAACATCATAGTAATTTGATTGAATTATATATGACTCCACAATGGTGGATAGCCAGAGGTGCTGGCAATTGTCTTAGATGGAAGTACCGGTGGGTGAACATCTTAAGACTTGATATAATTATGACTCCACAATGGTGGATAGCTAGAGGTGCTAGCAATTGTCTTAGATGGAAGTACCGGTGGGTGAACATCTTAAGACTTGAAATATTTATGATATCACAAATGTGTAAATAGTCAGAGATGCTGACAAATAGCTATGGTGGAAGCACACCACAGTGTTATATTGATTAAACTATTGTGATTAATAGTTGATGATTGGTAATATGATATTGTTACATTGTGAGAGTCAATTCGAATAGAAATGACTCAGTTTGAACATTAATTATGAAAAATGTATCTTTCATTTTGTTGTTGAGAAACCATTGGGCTTTACTTACTTAGTTCTTATGAACTAATGGAAATTATTGTGTGATGTTTGTAGGTCAAAAATGACGTACACGGCTGTAAGGATCGAGGTGGAGCAGTAATCGAACGAACAAACCTTGTTGCAAACGTGTGAAATTTTGGTTTAAACTTACTTATGTAAATACGTATTGTAAAATGTGTGGCACGTTTACTTTTGTGTTAAACTTTGTTTAATATTATTAAATAAAGAGGGTCAGACAAGGTTTTAAAGATGAAAAATTTGCTGGGACCAACTCTGATATTATTTAAAAATATTGTATAGTAACCGGGGGTTACAAAGCTGGTATCAGAGCATTGGTTTGAGGGATTCAAGTGTTAGAAACACACTTGAACTCAAATCTTATGCTCTTGATATGTGATGAAACGTTCGATTCCAGCCTCGATCATTAAGCCGGAGGTATGAGGTCAGTATTTATGTATTGAATTGTGTATGTACACATTGTTGTGTGTATAAATTATGTGAACCGAACTTCTCAATTATGAAATGAGATGATGAAATTAAGGGCACGAATGTGTGATAAACATGTTATTATGCCCGGCCAGTATAATGAGATGCTTATGACATAACCGTTTCCTTAATTAAGTCAGATTGTATCATGATTTTGAATATTAGGTAAGGTGATTATGTACTATATAAGTACAAGATTGTTAAATATTGTGAATACATGAGACTGATTGTTTAATTATATGATTTCAGCTACGAATGGCTGACGAACATACCTCTGGTGTGAATAGCAGTGAGAAGGTGGAACTCACTGAAACTCAAATAATGGTGAAGGAAGAGGTGGCAAAGGCTTTTGAAGCTGCTTTGCCCACATATATTGAAGAAATTAAGTCTTCATTAAAAGAGTTCCTTCATCAAGAGTTGTCTGAATTTGAAACTGGAGTGGAAATGAAACAATCTTCTAAGACAACTACTTTTAAAGAATTTATGGCTTGTAAGCCAGCTGAGTTTAAAGGGGAGGTAGATCCCTTGATTAGCCAGCGTTGGATATCTGATATTGAAAGTACGTTTGAGACTAGTCATTGTGACCCGACAGATGAGGTCATGTTTGCTGGCAATCAGTTAAAGGATCGTGCCAAAGATTGGTGGGAATTGTTGAGGAAAGAAAAAGGCAGAGATGGAATAAAAGGGCTGACGTGGGCCCAGTTTAAATAACTTTTCTTGATGCGGTTTTGTCCTCAAGCCGCTATTGATCATATTACTGAGGAGTTTCTGCATCTACAGCAGAAAGATGAAAGTGTTGATACCATCACTGCTATTTTCTTCGACAAGGCTAAATTTTGTCTAGACCTCCTTCAAACTGAAAGGATGTGGATAAACCGGTATCATACTATGTTGAACACGAAGTACCGGGAATTTCTCATGCCTTCTAAGTGTGAGACACTTAATGAGTTGATTAATTGTGCTCGGGAACGAGAATTGGAATTGAAACGACAAGAAGATCGCGGAGATAAACGAAAGGCGGAAACGGAAACAGGTTCGTCTAAAAAGGCAAAGTTTGCCAAATCGTTTAAAAAGCCTGTTTTTACTAAAACTTGTCCCAATTGTGGGAGGATGCACGTGGGGGAGTGTCGTGCTAGGCCTGTTGTCTGTTACAAATGTGGGAAGCCGGGACATTTGGCAACCCAGTGTATGAGCCCTACTAGTCTGTGCTATCATTGTTATAAGCCTGGACATAGGAGGAGTGAGTGCCCTGAACTTAAGAGGGCAGCACCGATTAGTGATGAGGGCCGATCGTTTAAATCTCAAGGCTCGGGAAAGAAACCGGAAGCGCCCAAACCAAAAGGGAGAGCTTTCCAGATATCAGCAGAGGAGGCTAAAGTCACATCTGATGTGGTGACAGGTACCTTCTTTGTTAATTCGATACCTGCTTATGTGTTATTTGATTCTGGAGCCAATCGATCTTTTGTGTCTATAAAATTTGTGCATCATCCATCTTTTGTCTTAGAAAAGTTGCATGTACCATTAGAAGTAGAGGTTGCTGATTCTAAGAGTTTCCTTGTGTTTGATATTTATCGAAACTGTAAGCTTACGATCAATAAAGAGGATTATGTTGTTGATTTAATACCCATGGTATTGGGTGAGTTTGATGTGGTTATTGGAATGGATTGGCTATCTATTTATAAAGCCAATATTCTTTGCAACCGCAAAGTTATACAATTGATAACCCCGAGTGGTTATGAATTATCCATTCAAGGAGAAAAACGTGGAGGGGTTGTTTTGTGTTCTTTGGTCAAAGCCATGAAGTATATGAATCATGGGGGCCAATCCTTCTTAGCTTATGTTATTAATGTTGAGAAACCAGTAAAGGAATTGGAGGATGTCCCGATTGTTAGGGATTTTCCTGATGTTCTTCCGGATGATTTACCGGGAATCCCCTCTGATAGAGATGTTGAGTTTATAATCGATCTTATTCCAGGGGCCAAGCCTATAGCAAAAGCTCCTTATCGTTTAGCACCGTCTGAATTGCAAGAGTTGATGACTCAATTGCAGGATCTTCTTGATAAATGTTTTATTCGTCCAAGCATCTCGCCTTGGGGTGCTCCTGTTCTTTTTGTAAAAAAGAAGGACGGAAGTTTTCGCATGTGTATTGATTATCGAGAGCTTAATAAAGTGACGGTGAAAAACAAATATCCTTTGCCTCGGATCGATGATCTTTTTGATCAGTTACAAGGGGCTTCTTGGTTCTCTAAAATTGACCTTCGGTCGGGTTACCATCAAATTAAAGTTAGGGAAGAAGATATTCCTAAAACAGCGTTTCGAACCCGATACGGTCATTATGAATTTCTTGTCATGTCTTTTGGGCTGACTAATGCACCGGAGGCATTAATGGACTTGATGAATCGGGTGTGTCGTCCCATGTTGGATCGATCTGTTATCGTCTTTATTGATGATATTCTGGTTTATTCCAAAAATGAAGGTGATCATGCTTGTCACTTTCGGGAGGTACTTGAAACTCTTCGTAGGGAGAAGTTATATGCCAAATTTTCTAAATGAGCCTTTTGGTTGCATGAAGTCCAATTTCTGGGGCATGTGATAAATGCAGATGGCATTCTTGTTGATCCTTCTAAAATTCAAGCGGTGACCAATTGGAGTCTGCCCAGAAGTCCAACTGACGTCAGAAGTTTTCTTGGCTTAGCTGGTTATTACCGTAGATTTATTCAAGACTTTGCCAAGATTGCTTCATCTCTAACCAAACTTACAAGAAAGAATGTTAAGTTTGTGTGGGGTTATGACCAAGAGAAAGCATTCCAAGAGTTAAAGTCAAAATTAACTCAGGCACCGGTATTAACGTTACCAGATGGCCCTGATGATTTTGTGGTATATTCTGATGCTTCTTATCTTGGTTTGGGTTGTGTTCTTATGCAACGAGGCAAGGTGATTGCCTATGCCTCAAGACAACTGAAAACCCATGAAATCAATTATCCTATTCATGATTTAGAACTTGCAGCAGTCGCATTTGCCTTAAAAATCTGGAGGCATTATTTGTACGGTGTAAAGTGTACTATTTACACTGATCATAAGAGCTTGAAATATTTCTTCACTCAGAAGGAATTGAATATGAGGCAAAGACGATGGCTGGAATTACTCAAGGATTACGATTGTGAAATCCTTTATCATCCTGGTAAAGCGAATGTGGTGGCGGATGCCTTGAGTAGAAAAGAAGAATGTGAACCAATCAAGGTGAAAGCTATGCAGCTTGTGATTACTTCAGGGCTAATTGAGCAGATCAAGAAAGCCCAGACTGAAGCTTTAAAGGAAGAAAATTGGAAACGAGACAGGATTAAAGGGCAAGCTCATAATCTTGATGAAGATAGTCGTGGTTTGAAGACTAGGTGGGGTCGAGTGTGGATACCTCCCACTTGTCCACTTAAGTCTGCATTGTTAGAAGAAGCACACAAGTCAAAATACTCAATTCATCCTGGGGCTACTAAAATGTATCGTGACCTTCGGGTAAACTATTGGTGGCCAGGTATGAAACGAGATATTGTTAAACATGTAGCGAAATGTTTGACTTGTATGCAAGTAAAAGCAGAGCACCAGAAACCTTATGATAAGTTGCAACCATTGGAAATCCCAATGTGGAAATGGGAACATATCACAATGGACTTAATTACTAAACTTCCTAAAACAAGGAAGGGATGTGATACGATTTGGTCATTGTGGATAGATTGACTAAGAGTGCTCATTTCTTGCCCATTCGTGAAACATATTCTTCTGATAAAATGGCAGAGATATATGTACGAGAAATTGTGTCTCGTCATGGTGTGCCTGTAACTATTGTCTCTGATCGAGATACTCGATTTACTTCTCGATTTTGGAGAAATTTTCAGGAAGAATTAGGAACAAAACTGTTGATAAGCACGGCGTATCATCCTCAGACTGATGGACAAAGTGAAAGAACCATTCAGACCTTGGAGGATATGTTACGAGCGTGCATTATTGACTTTGGAGGTAGTTGGGATGATTACATACCTTTAGCAGAGTTCTCGTATAATAATAGTTATCATTCCAGTATTGGAATGCCTCCATATGAGATGCTATATGGGAGGAAATGTCGAACTCCCGTTTGTTGGGGAGAAGTTGGGCAGCGTGAACTCGCACACAAAAATGTTGTTAAAGCTACCAATGAACGGATAGATCAGATCCGTGCCCATCTGAAGGCGGCCCAAGACCGTCAGAAATCATACGCTGACAAGCGTAGAAGGCCCATTGAATTCCAGGTAGGAGATTTTGTGTTGTTAAAAGTCTCACCGTGGAAAGGTGTTATACGTTTTCGTAAGCGAGGAAAGTTAAGTCCACGCTTTATTGGACCATTTAAAATCATAGCTCGTGTTGGTGAAGTTGCTTATCGCCTAGAGCTACCAGAAGAGTTAAGTGGAATACATAACACGTTCCACGTTTCTTACTTACGAAAATGTTTAGCAGACGAATCTGCGTACGTACCACTGGAAGACATTGAAATTGATGATAAATTAAATTATGTAGAAAGGCCAGTGGCGATACTTGACCGAAAGGTCAAGCAACTTAGGAATAAATCACTGAGTCAGGTGAAGGTTCAGTGGAAAAATAGAACCGGTTCTGAAATTACGTGGGAGTCAGAGAATGAAATGAGAAAGTATTATCCTTTCCTTTTTGAGGTTTAATCGGTTTCGGGGACGAAACCTTTGTAAGGAGGGGAAATTTGTAACAACCGGTTTTTTAATAATGAATGTATTGTGAATAATTGTTAATCAAACGATTGTGGTTGTTGTGATTTGAAAATATGTGAGATCACGTCATCTATGGCAAGAGCACATTTGGTCGTGCTTGAAATCCACGATGATTTAGCAAATTTTAATTATTACAGGTTGATAGTATGTGAAAAATGGCGCTAGTAGATCGCAAAGAAACATCCATCACCTAATGCTTATTCAAATAGATGACCAACCGATTTCATGTCGAGAATCATAACTCGGAAATGAAGAAAATGAGTGTAAGCGAAATCGCGAAACGAGGCTCCGATTTCAAGATACACTGAATCGAATATAGTAATAGATAAGAGGTCAAATATTTTGAACTCTTTAGGTCTTGAGATTATAACTATTGGAAAGAGCTCGAAAAATCGTGAACGTAGGCGAAAACCGTGCACAAAACGGAGTTCGTATGCTCCCGGAATCGCGAAAACAAGATAAGATCAAAATTTGACAATGCTGATGTGGGGAGCTACGCCCCAACTGGGTGCATCAGCTGGGGCGATGCGCCTGGGACCATATGTCGGCAAAAATGTGTTTTAAGGATCAGAACGCATTTTTGAAAGCGTTTTTCTTCTTCTTTCGACCTGTTCTCCTCCCAAACGAAATATTCATCATTTCTAAGCCTAAAACCTTCATCTTGAAGGATTCTAATCATCCAAATCGCGTATAGGATCGTGTTTTTCAAGTCCCGATCGTTGTTTTAACCGTAGAAATCCGTCAGATCAGGTAACGGTTTGTTTTATCCTACTAGTTTAATATTATGTGGATTAAATCTAGTTTTGATTGTAATACTATGATTATGGGTATTGATTATTGCCTATTTGATAACTAGGGATTGTTAGAAACGAAGAACTTGTTGTTTTGATGGTGAAATCTTCGTTTTGAAGCCGGGATAATGTCCGGTTATTATGAAACCCATATCATGTTGTGATAACTAGTAGGATGGGTAGATTATGATTTTGAAATAAATTATGGATTATAATCCATAGGTTAAATGATGATTTTGATGAATTGATGTTAAAAATTATTAATAGTTATGATCATAAATGAATTTTGAATAATAAAAATAGTTAAAGATCGTAACTAATATAATGAACATCAATTATTTGATAAATTGCCTGGGAAGGCATGAGATATGATTAATTGTGATAATTGACTTTGAACAAGTCAAATCAGTCAAGTGTGTTGAACTTGATTGTATATGTTATACGTGTTGAAACTAGTTGTATATGTATTTTGCAACTAGGTGGTGGTAGTGGAAGTCAAACCACTAGTCATAGAGCAGGAAAAGAGCCTGCAGTTGCTAATATCTTATCTGATCAAGGTAAGTAATCCCACAACTATGACATCACATAATAAATATTGAATTTTGTTGTTGAATGAATTATATGATAAATATGGCATTGGTAATAGGGAAATGTTGAACAATAAAAGTTCAACAACCTATGATAAATCCAATACCTTGGTGAATAATAGTGTGAGAATTCTATGATGGAAGTACCGGTGGGTGAACATCATAGTAATTTGATTGAATTATATATGACTCCACAATGGTGGATAGTCAGAGGTGCTGACAATTGTCTTAGATGGAAGTACCGGTGGGTGAACATCTTAAGACTTGAATTATATATGACTCCACAATGGTGGATAGCCAGAGGTGCTGGCAATTGTCTTAGATGGAAGTACCGGTGGGTGAACATCTTAAGACTTGATATAATTATGACTCCGCAATGGTGGATAGCTAGAGGTGCTAGCAATTGTCTTAGATGGAAGTACCGGTGGGTGAACATCTTAAGACTTGAAATATTTATGATATCACAAATGTGTAAATAGTCAGAGATGCTGACAAATAGCTATGGTGGAAGCACAGGAATGTGAACACCACAGTGTTATATTGATTAAACTATTGTGATTAATAGTTGATGATTGGTAATATGATATTGTTACATTGTGAGAGTCAATTCGAATAGAAATGACTCAGTTTGAACATTAATTATGAAAAATGTATCTTTCATTTTGTTGTTGAGAAACCATTGGGCTTTACTTACTTAGTTCTTATGAACTAATGGAAATTATTGTGTGATGTTTGTAGGTCAAAAATGACGTACACGGCTGTAAGGATCGAGGTGGAGCAGTAATCGAACGAACAAACCTTGTTGCAAACGTGTGAAATTTTGGTTTAAACTTACTTATGTAAATACGTATTGTAAAATGTGTGGCACGTTTACTTTTGTGTTAAACTTTGTTTAATATTATTAAATAAAGAGGGTCAGACAAGGTTTTAAAAATGAAAAATTTGCTGGGACCAACTCTGATATTATTTAAAAATATTGTATAGCAACCGGGGGTTACAAGAGGTTGGTAATGGTTCATAACCTTTGAATGGTTAAGAGGTAACCCTAAGTCTGAATGGTTAAGAGGTTATGAACCATTTAGAGGTAACATCCTAATGCCATTCAGATACAAACAAACAACCCCTAAGTATCACTAGAAAGTTAGTCTAAAACTTTGACTCGTACCATTAATAAAAAACTTATTTTAACGTCAAATAAAGATGAAATAAAAACGTATAAGGTGTAATTATTTGAAAACAACAAACCTTAAACAAACTCTCTATTTTAAGAATACAAGTAAACTCTATAATTTTTCATATTCAAAACGACAAAATAAATAAAATGTACGATAACGCAAACATAACACGCATGGTTGGTGTCCCAAAAATGTGGGGGCACTAGCCCTTGCCTCAATATTTGTGAAAGGAAGCCGGTCCTGATCTAAAAGACAATGTCTCTACCAATTAGTCAACTCTCATATTTGCTAAAAAAACAAATTCTTACATGGTAGCCTTGAGATAACATCCAAGACCATCCAAGTAAAAGCCAGCACGACCATAAAACCCATCAAAGGAGCCTACATCCCATGGAACCGAAAAACTATCCCCAGTCTCGTTGCCATAAGGCCCGATATTCTTTTTGTTTGTCGTAAAACACAATGATGAGATTACTGTATAACCGTGAAAACGTCCGGTGGTTACTCCTACCGTCCCATGTATCCCTGTTATTTCTTCATCTCGGTCAAACTCAATCTACAAAAAATAAAAAATAAAAAATAAATAAATAAATAAATAAATAAATAAATACAATGATAAACCTTGTTAAGATGATTGTCTACTCAATGTTAGATTATAAGCTCAAGTTTTTGAACACTGGGAGGCTAGGGTTTTATATGACCTTGCGCATCTAGCTCGATGTATTTAAAATGATGAAATGTATAAATTTTAATTATTTAAACTTGTTAAGCATATTGAAATCGTTTTAAATTTTGATTATTTATAACTAGTCACTGGCTCGTTATCTAGGTTTGACACATATCTTCGTTATCTTGAATTTTTATTGGTAAAGCCATACGTATCTAGTATGCATGGCAAAATGGGCGGGTTGGGTTGTGTAATGAGTCAGAACGGGTTCGGGTCAGGACGTGTTTTAAGCAAAATCAGTTCGGGTCTAAATGGATTGTTCTTATAAACATCAATTTAGTCTAACTTAAGATGTGTTATAACTTATAAGTAAACAAATAGTCTATTTGGATAATTTTTAGTGATTTTCTCATCAAATATGTTATTAATCATTCTTAAATGTTTGAATACATTGCATTTACATAGTTTTTTGGTTACCCATCTTGACCCGTATTGTGTTTAAGTGTTACTCATATCAACCTATTCAATATTATGATGTTACTCATTTTAACCCATTATACTACACTTGTTTACCCATACCAACCCATTTCCTTTAATATGAGTAAAAATTGTCACCTCTAGTATATAGTCGTTATCCTCTCTTTCATCTACCTCTTTCTACTCTCTTTTCTTTCTAAAGAAATGGTCCCATTTCTGATCCCACTAGACACTAGTGATAACGTGGGTGGTGCAGTGCGATAAAAGACATTAGTGGTGATGCAATGCTAAGCCAGTGATAGTAATGTGATCATACAAGAATCAGTGCACCGATGATGGTAGTGGTGATGCGCCGACGCTCTTAATTTTTATTTTTTCGAACGACAATAGTTAAGTGGCTGGTACGTCCTTAAAGTGAAGCTTATACATTAGTCATACCACTTATATCTTACACACTATTAATAAACCCTTTCCGCTCTGTTCCCGAGCTTATTAAAGGAGAGAACAGAAAGAAAAAGAAATGAGGGGAAAGGAAAAGAAAAGAATGAATTTCTTTCTTTCAATTTCCTTTCAAATCAGAAGGAAAGAAAAACTAAGAAATTTTGCATAGTTTTCGTTCCACTTCTCTTCCTTTCTCTTCTTAAATTAAACTCACGAACACAACATGGGTTAATTTTCTTTCTTTTCACTCGTTAAATGAAACTCAAGAACACAAAAATGTTTCTCATTTCCTTCAATTTCCTTTCTTTTCTCTCGTTAAATGAACTCAGGAACAGAGTGTTCGTTCATTCAGAAGCATTATTCTTAAAAGGACTTGATAACAAGAGACAAGGCATATAAAATAAGAGAATTGGGTAGCACTAAGTTAGAAACCAAGATCATATTGTCCGCTCTTAAATGATAGCGTTTGTAGTTATAATAAAGGCAAAATAACCACATGAACGTTTGTGAAAATCTCGGACTAGGCCGATTAGGCCCGACTATCCGATTAGGCCGATTAATCCCGAATAATCCCGATTAATCCCTAGTCCCCATCCCACCGACCGATTAGCGACTGGCGATTTCTACAACATTGCATGAACCTATACCTGTTTTTACTTGGAAAATGTTAGTATGTACTAGATTATGGTTAAAAACCTCACTTAGCCGAATGTCTTCTGCGAAGTAGTCTCTTTTTCTAGTTTTAGAGTAAGAGCAATGTTTTGTTTTTATCTTTTGGTTAGACCTTACTCAAACGTGAGAATGATATCTTTGCTAGCCTCACCCACATTTAAAATATAAAACACACATGATTATGCAGTTATTGTAATCCAATTTTTTTTGAACGATTAATTTGAATTACTAACGGATCACTGTAACCAGTATTGAAAATCACCTCAGAAATTTGGCCGTTGCTCTGGCCACCGTAACCACCGTGGTGTTGTGAAGAATCCAACAAACCACCAAAATCTTCAACTGTAAAACCAATAGAATAAATCCAATCTTCATGATCTATCGTCATCTTCCTAAGCTTTTGATAACCGTCAAGATGAACCGACCATGGAGATCCACCCGTGCTCGATCCCCATAACCCAATTCGTGTCATTCTTCTGCAACCCTACCACACAATCTTAATAATCATAATTTCATAACATCCAAACAGATCTGAATTCTAATTTCACGAAATTCATGACTTACAAGTTGAAATTCCAATGAACTTTGCAGTTGTTCCATGATTACCGCCATTGTTGGACGCTGTTTTCGTTCTGATTTCAGGCATTGATAAGCAATTCTGGAGAATTTCTTCAACGAATTTGGCTTTATTTGTTTAAGTATTTTGGGAAATATAATTTCGTCTAGTTTTCCCTCCTCGTAACGTAATCTGGCCAAATGAGCTAAAAACCGCCTCTCATCGTCATACCTTCCGATCATTGCGGGTCGTCCGCACAAGACTTCAAACAACACGACACCAAAAGAGTACACGTCAGATTCTTTTGTAAGCACGCCACTTGATACATACACAGGATCAACGTAACCAAATGTGCCAGCAGCATTTGTAACAAGGAAAGTAATTTCTTGATTAGTGGGACCTATTTTAGATAGACCAAAATCAGAAACTTTAGCTTCCCAGTTTTCATCTAATAAGATGTTAGAGCTCTTTACGTCACGATGTAACACTCGGTGTCCCTCACCGGCACCTTCGTGAAGGTAGTTTAGTCCACGAGCCGCACCAAGGCATATTTGAAGCCGTTGCACCCATGTAAGATCGGTTGCGAGATATTTATCAAGGCTTCCACGAGCCTCGTGCTCGTAAACAATGATTTTCTCGTCACCCTCTTCAGAGAACCCAACAAGTGACACGAGGTTATCGTGTTGGTAACTCGAAAGCATGGCGATCTCCATTAAGAACTCGCGTTGTCCTTGCCCGCCCCTCTCGTCTAGCCGTTTTACAGCAACCGTGGCGGTCGAGCGGGTGGTGGTGGTGGTGAGGGGAAGTTGGCCCTTGTAGACCTTCCCGAATCCGCCCTGACCGATGAAATTAGCGTCGGAAAAGCTGGATGTGGCCAGTTTGATGTCTTCTAGGGGGATTTTTAGGTGGTCTAGTTCTTGAATTGAAGCCATTAGATTACAAAAATGTTGTGGTGATTGGAATGTTGATGCAGATTAGATTCATCAAGAATTTAAACTACAACCACTGTATTAGATTTTGTCGCATATAAATGGATATATCAATCACTAAAGTAGCAGACTTATTTGAATCTAGAATTACGTTTGTATTTCTACTTTTTGGCCTCGAAATTTATTTTTACAAATAAGTTAGCACAACTCAAATCTTGATTATAGTAAAATAAAGAATTTTTTTTTACATAAATATTACCACTTGTTATGTTTTTAAAATTCTCTTTAATTTTTTTCTGTTAAATGATTATATTATATTTTTTATTAAATGATAATAATGCTAATGTCAATAATATTATTTACCTTTTTATATTATTAATATGTTTAAAAAACAAGTAAAATTAGACCTTTTTATAAGAAAAAACACAAAATCAGTTTATAACACTACTACAAAAATCAACCTAATAAAACCTTTATTGTCAAAAAAATGCTGCATTAACTGAAGTTGCATTAAAAACAAAAGTAATACACTTTTGATCTTTTATGTTTAACGTTATTTCAAATTGTGTCTTTTAATTTTAACAATTACAGTAATTATCTTGCCCTTTTTTTTATTTACAATAGTTAGCTTTTAATACGAACTAAAGTTTTTAACGTCTATTAATTCATAAATATCACTTGTTACAAATACATTGTTTTTTTTTAAATCTTAACGTAACTGCATAAGTGCCATAACTATGAGCTTATTTTCCTGTATAAATTAAATGGTACACCAAATAATGAATAAAAACTTTTGACATTTTAACATCAACTTGTATTCAGGTTAGGTTGGAACTTGGAAGCAATAGACTTCACTTTTGTGCTCATTTCGTCCACATGCAATCATGATTCATGCATGCATCATAAATCATGGCCTAGGTTGGGCCACGTCATCAGCTTCTTACGTTGTTGGGATTCCATGTCAAGATTAAACATGTATTGCATCTCAAAATGTCCAAGTGATATAATATTGGTAGAATTAGAAACAAGTTTATAATTTATGCGTTCTATAAAAAAATTTATTGTTTTATTCATTACAATTGAAAGTAGATTTTTATAATACAAATGACTTCTAGTCTAATGGTTATTTTTTTAAATTCCTGTGAGAAGTTTTGAGTTTCGTATATGAGCAAAGATATTTTTGTTAAGGTAAGGGCAAAAGGTTTGACCAATTGTGGAATTTTACTGATGTGGACTAGGGCATATGCCCTAAACAGTAAAATCCAAGGGAACGGTTAAAATCTCGTTTTAAGTCTCTGCAATCCAAACCCAAGTCATTTTTTTTTAAAAAAAACAAAAGAGCAGATTATACATATGTTCATACAGTTCTTAGTTTTTGTGTTTATAAAAGTATAAACAAAGCACGACTGCCATTAAATCTTTGTTACAAGCAAAAACCAAGTTGAAGTTAGACGATTAAATAGGTGTGGCTATGTGGGTGCACAAAAACACAAGATAGTGTATTCTTCTTGACCACCTAGGGGTGCAAGATAGGGCCTCTGGTCCTGACGATCTATCGATTTATGGCGATAGAAAACCAGGGGCGGCAATTTTTAGACTATGTGTAGTGGTCACCCACTTTTCCCACTAAAATTCTTCCTTACTGAAATTTGCTGTCACGTTATTACTCTATTGAAAACCTATAAACCTATAACGGTTACCCCACTGAAAAACCTTCCCCAACCAATTGAAGAAGAGAGGAGAGAACGGGGAGCAGGCACCGTGAGGGGCGATTTTTGGAAGCTGTCGGGCAGGGGGCGGTGTTCCCGCTCACTCTCATCCAAATCCCAAACCCCGCCGCTTCCACGGCTTACCCATTAACCCAGTCTTAACATGACACAGAGATTATCAGATTAGATTATAGGCTGTCATTTCTAAATTCTAACACAAATGTTGTGTTTGAATTGACTGGATTAAACAAGTTGACTCGTTAACGATAAGGTACACAACAAGTCAGGTGCATGTTACACTCCGTAAACAACCTGCCAACAAGTTTCACTAGCTTGGATAAACGGGTTACATAAGTCAGGTGCATCTTACACAATTTTAAATGTGCGCAGGTTAGGGTTGATCTCTTTGACAAGAATAAATATACGAGACATGTTTGAGTTCATCAAATCAACCTGTCAACCAAACACGATTACCACCCCTAAAAATTTAGAGTGCATAGATCAATGAAAGAAAAAACAATAGAATGAAAGGATTAATCCTGATCATTCTCCATATCTAAAATATAGGGTCCATATGTGTCAATATTGTAATTAATTTAATATGTTAAATCCCTTAAACTTCAAGGGTTATGAATATAAATATAGGTTGTATATAAACAACTAAGTGTCTGCAAATTGTATCATTCGAATCATATTTGTCTTATAGAAATTTCTTGTTCTCTCTGTGTTCTTCAAATCATCTGGGCAACATTTGGGATTAGAGCCAAGAGCAAATCGTTCTGATCGTGTTCATCAAACTTCTGGGCAACATAGAAGAAGTCCATATGTTGGGAAAATATAAATCAGTTCAAACTTCAAATCATCGATTTAATTAAATGGAGAGCCTAGCATTCAAAACATATGATTGGTGTAACCAGAAAATAACGACTAGTTAACTATTAAATTTTGCTAAGCATTTAACCAGAAAAACATATGGTTTGATTAACGGAGCAACCTCTCTATCTTAACAGGATAACGGTAATGTTTGTCTTCATTCATCACCCCCAAACCCTTCTAAAAAGTGAGAATGTACTAGGTAATTTTGTTTGTTTGTTTGTGGTGCACGTTGTATGTATGTGTGGGTCATTAAGAGCTCAAAGTAAAATTCACTAATTTTAACATTATTTTGCTTATTATGTAAAAATTATTAGATATATAAACGAATTATCAAATATAATTGGTTTCCCCTACTTTTCTCATTTATTTTGTATTCAAATTTTTATGTTGATAATGTAATCAAATAGATAGAATTGTTTGCCTAGAATGGAGGATCTACTGTTGATTATTTCTGTAGAAGTGTAAATAACGTTAAAAGTGTTTGGATGATTAACTTCAAACGATAACTATGAGTCAGGTACTCCTTCGGAGCAGCCTCTCTATCCCAATTGGGATAGGGGTAAGGTTTGTATCCATCCTTCCTCTAGACCTTACTGAAAAGTGAGAATATACTGGATAAGTTTGTTTGTTTGTATTTACTTTTCTGATAAACATCATATGCCTTGCTTCAAAAAACAGCATTACCATTAAGCTCATATTTCTTGGTGTCCTTGATAGCTTTCACAGCACTTGATCTATCCGCAAAATGAACAAAACCAAACCTACTCCTCTCATGACCTGGTTTTGCAGGAGGAAGAACAACTTAGCATCTAAACCTTTAGCAACTCGATCGACGGAATTAATGCCTGGTCCGACACTTCTAGCAACGTTCTCAATATCATCCAATGTCTGGTCTTTAGGAACATTACCGATAAATAATTTATGTTTTGTTTGGGATGTTGAACATTTGATCCTTCTACCCTGAGATAATGTAGAACCAACAATATGATGTCAAGAACTTGAGAAATGCAAACAAATTCAAACTGTTGCAGCATCATCAAGCATAGAGGTGACAGTTTTGAAATTTGAACCACTTACTTATTAGCTATAAATGGATGGTTTGGGTTTTCTTGTAGGGAAAATCCCCAAAATGTCTACTTTGACCACATTTTTCTCTCAAAATGTCCATTTGAAAATCCAATGACTGCCCTTTTACAAGCGTCGACGCCCGTATGTACAAAGGCGGGCGCCTATACAACCACCATTCAAAATTTGCCACGCGACTTATACGGGCGCCAACGCCAATGTACTATGAAACGAGCGCCTGTAAATCTAAGGGGGCGTATGTAAATCTACGGGCGGGTGCCTATATAGGACACGCGGCAAGCTTTGTTTGGTTGGCTATGTGGGCGGATGCCCGTATACTTTTTTTTAATAGCTAACGAGGGCCTCTTCATAGCTCAAATGGATCCTCGGACCCAACAAACCACGCGCTGCGACCACAGTCCGCTACCAACTCCCTGGTATCTAAAGCCCAGGTGCTGGCGAGCCTGAATCGAGCAAATCCACATGTTCCTCAGGAGGAAACCCACTATGTGATAAAACCCCCTGCTAGCCGTTTTGGCCAGGATTTGAACCTATGACCTCACAAAGCCTAAGCTTTATGAGACTCATGGAGTGACAGTTGAACTACAAGCTAGTTGGCGGATGCCCGTATACTTACAGGCGCCGATACCCATAAAAGTATGGACATTCTGATGCATAAAAAAGTAAAATGGACAATTTAAAAAAAACCTGATTAAATGGACATTTTGAAAAATTTTTCTTTCTCATATCTCTAAAAGGTCAAATATGGATAAAAAGGTAGATTCCAAAAAAAAAGGTCAATTTTTTAATTGCATAATCACCACTTAAATCATTTTATTTAAAAATGATTATCAGGGGCGGCCCAGGGGAGGGGCAAACCCAACCTCCGTCCCAGGCCCATTTTATAAAGGGGCACAATTTTTTTTATATATTTATATATATATATATATATATATATATATTTATTAAAAAATAAAAAACTAAATAAATACAAGTTTGTAAACCATTTCAAAGAGGGGCCCAATTTGTATAAAAATGGGTCCATTTTCAGTTTTTTATATACTCGACTCATTTTTCAAGCCCATTTTAAAAAAAATTATTTTAATTATTTATGTTTAATTGTAAAATTAGAAATTACCCCACAAGTGCCACATCCCTTTTCTTTGATTTCCCACTAGGGGTGTGCATAAAACCGAAAAAACCGACCCAAAACCCAAAAACCGAAAAAACTGAACCCAAAAAGAAACCGACGGGTTTGGTGTAAGTTTTTTAAAAACCGAAAGTTTGGGTTTGGTTTTACCTTAAAGAAAAACCGAATACAAGCGTATGTATGCATATATATATATATATATATATATATATATATATATATATATATATATATATTTCATTTGAAAATTTTTAACAATTTATGAACCGTCTATTTTTATTTTCTTAGTTCTTAATATTAAAAGTCAAATAAGAATAGTATATTTTATTATTATTATTGGCTTAGGATACCAAAAACACGTATAATTTTTACTAAATTTAAATATTTTTGTGTATATTTTTAAATATTAAGTAGTGTTGTACTTAAAATATGTTTAGTAGAAATATAATATTTTAGTTTATTTTTTTATAAGCATAACTTAAGGCCTAAGTAGAAAAAACGCAAAAAAACCGAAACTCAAACCGAACCCAAATGGTTTTTGAAAAAATAAAAACCGAAAAAACCGAACCCAAACGAGTTTAAAAACCGAAAAAACCGAAATTTCGGTTTTGGGTTTGGACTAAGCCAAAAACCGACCCAAACCGACCCATGCACACCCCTATTTCCCACCACGCTGCCACTCAAAAAATAAAACCCCAAATCGAAATTAGGGCCCTCCACGGCTCCACAGCCTCCGCCGGCGAACCCTCAATCCCTCATCACGGCTCCACGAAATTAAATCCACGGCTCCACCAGCGACCTCCCTACGAGGCTACGAAGGTCGTATTCCACTATTCCGGTTGGCGGCTGCTGTTATCTTTTCCTGCCGTGTGCGTTTTCCTCACCACCGCAGCATCGGCGCTCCCGAGTCCCCGACGCTGCCTTTTCCTCCTGCCATCTGCCGAGTGCCGCCCCTCCAGGTAAGAATTAAACCTCAAAATCTCCTATTATTGTTATTGTGTTAGTTCATTACATTCTAACATTATGTGTTGTTAAATGTTATAATTTATTCGTATAATTAGTCATCTCTTATGAAAAAATTTTATATACTTGAATGCGTTATGGGCCTTTTTTTTCCCGGCTCGTCCCGGACACTCAAATTCTCAGGACCGCCCCTAATGATTATCATCTAAATAATATGATTTTTTCAATTATATTTGACACACTAATCATTTATTAAAAATAAATAAAGAGAGAGAAAGTGTTTCAGCCTTCAAGTCAGCGTCCAAAACAACCCATTTCGAACCATAACCAAAAGTAGAGGTGGGTAAAAAAACCGGACCCGGAACCGACAACTCGAACCGGTGGGTACAAACGGGGGTCCGTTTTTTGGACAAATTAGAACCGGAACCGGGAAAATCGAAACTGGTTCTACCTATACGGCTATACCCGACCGAAACCCAAACCGAAACCGGCCAAAACTCGAACCGGAACCGGTCAGTTTTGACCGGTCGGAACCCGGAACTGGAACCGGTTGAAACCGGAACCGGTTCCAAGAAAAACCCGATTTGCGCACCTCTAACCAAACGTGTTTTTACCCAAATCTTTCAAGACTCATTACCCAGCCCACAAATATCGCCTCATCTAAATAAGCTATTGAACTCACCAATCAGCAATGGCAGCCATAGAATGAATATAAACGATTTAGAATTATGCAATACCTTCAACTCCCTATTATCAAGCTCCTTGATAGCAATGGAAGCCAAATCTCGAGTCCTGAAGGTAACAAAAGCATAGACTTTATATGAACTCGAGTCTTTACCTCCCTAACAGGGCTCGAACCCATGACCTCTCGATCACTTAGTGAAATCCCAACTAGTAGGCTGAATTTGCAGGACTTCTACAGAATGTACCTGTTTGCCATAAGGAGGAAGGGCAAGAAGTTCATCATGTTTTTTCTTAATATTTTGTTCGTTTTCAGCATTTTCCATTTCTTTGTCTTGCCCTGACTTCTTCCTCAACTTCTTCATATTCAACATCTTCGTCAAAGTCCACTTGTTCTTCTGTTTCTAACATGACTGCCTTTGGTGGTTCTTCAGTCATGACAGGTGTCGAGATTGTATTTGCCTTTGACTGTGTACATGGTGTAGGAGATGGGTTCACGTTTTTATTATAAAACAATAATAAAATATGCATAATAACGATACGCTCATTTTTCGTAGGAAATAATTTAGTACAATACCGGTTACATGATTAAAATAAAAGAATATAAATTACTAATTTATATACCAAACTTTTTTTTAATCCATGTCTTCATTGGGTACTCCAAATAGCCTCCTTGATTAGAGAATGATTAATGCTGAGTCTTCAATCAATCATCTTGACGAGCCGGCAACAACTGCTTCAATACGCTTACGTCTTCCACCTATTCTTCATTGACATAGAATAAGCATGCTAATGATTGTGGTTGAGGCACATATTCAATACGCTTCCCTTAAAACAGATTTTGCGCATCTTCTCAAGACGAACGCGTTTGTCTCCCAGGGTACAACAACCGAAACAGTATGTGTATTGCCGAAGACGGTTCTCACACTTGAGACAGCTCCAGGTATATATAGTTGTGTCACACCCCGGGCTCTCGGCGGCCCGGGTGCTGCGACCCGAATTGGTTTCATGGATAATATAGTTTCGGTCAGAGTTTATTATTCATTTTAATATGTCTTAAGCGGAAGCGGTGTCATGAATTAGTAATTTTATAAATAATTCACATGCATGGATGTGAAAACTGTTTTTCATAATTTACAAATAATTCATACGCATAGGTATGAAAAACCACATTTACATCGTCAGTAAATAACTTTTCAGGGTTTTATAAATTTCATATGCATAGATATGAACATAACATTTTATTTCATTTTAAACCGAGTTTTTACAAACATATATTTACATGTCTCAGATTACACAGGACTTGGAGGTATAACTCCAATCTCTCCTCGGTTTTGACATAAGATTTTTATTTAAGGCTTCATAGGCCTTAAACCTCTAATCTTGTTTCTGATTGGTCATTCATTATTACCTGAAAAGTTTTTGAAAATAAAACGTCAACATAATGTTGGTGAATACAAATAACAGACTCGATATGTAAGCATAGCATGTTCGGTCCTTTAACTATAATTATTATTGGCCATGCTACACATTTAGCATGTTATTTCACTGATCGATACAACCACTGCATACCCTGGCTTGTACTGTCATTGGTTAGGAACAACAGCGGAGTGCGTCTTACAATTGTTCCCTTCAGCCCACAGCCCGTCACTGGTTAGGTTTCGTGCGGAGTTCGTCTTATGTATAACCTTCCAGCCCACGTTACCAGCCACGTATGGGAATTTCACCCATAGCGGATACAATTTGCAAATTGTACGTATACTAATGGCCTAAATGCTGGTCTAATAGTATCCCTTTATGCGTCAAAGTGTAACATATCATGCTCATAAAAATGCATTTATAAATTTAAAAACAAGTTAGATGTATTCATCTGAATTTTTGGTTCACTGAGTGGCAGCTTAAACTTCTCGATATAAATTTGGGCAGCGTTTCCGATTAATCTATTCTTACAATTATTCTGCAAAGAAGATTTACTTATTTATTTATTTATTATTTTTATTATAATTATAATTATTATCATTATTATTATTATTACGATTATTAATATTATTATTATTTTTATTATTACGATTATTAGTTTTATTATTATTACGATTATTATTATTATTATAGATTTATTATTATTATTATTATTATTATTATTATTATTATTATTATTATTATTATTATTATTATTATTATTACGATTATTATTTTAAGTAAACTAAAATTTATAATATATACATAGGGTCGGATCTTAACCCTAACCCTATAAGTTAATATTTTAATAAAACTTTAAATTTATGAGTTTAACAAAAAATTAGATAATATACCTAAACAAACCGACTTCTTAATCTTGATCCTGTTATACTGATCAGCATCTCCTAGCATTCATAGCTTCTATATCTTTTTTTTTTCAAGGTATATGTATATTGTGTGTATGTATATGATTTCGAAATGCAGTAAGATTTGTGACAATTTATATTGCTTTTAAACGTAAGGCCCAAGAATTTCGTAGGGTAGGTCTTATACGTGCTCTGCTATTCGTTTAACTGATTTCAAATAAGCTTTTAATTGTTGTAAAATGGCTCCACGTATTGCTGTCCATAAAAATATCAATTTGAGATAAAATGTTAGTTTTATATTATTTTATTATTATAATTAATTTAGTTTAAATTTTGTTTTTCTTTGATAACTTTTAAAATATAATGTTTTATAAAATTCTAAAAGTACTGTTGGGATCAACTCATTTTTCTCTACGTTATGACCTAAGTTTCGTTAAAAACGGGGAAAGTTTAATTATAATATATTTTATTAATTTTAGGCGGTCTCCAATGATATTAACTATCCGAATAAGTATGTCAAAAATTTGTAATAATCATTTTGCTCGTTACTTACTAGTACGTAAGTGTCAATATGTGTATAATAACTAGATATTTAAAATTATAATATTGAAAAGTATATTTTATAAAAATAAATATACATGTGTTACAAGTTGTGTCTAATATATGTGAAAAAATAATAAGTTGTTGATAGAAATGTGAGTAATCCTCTTAAGATATATCATGTGAATGTGTGTATTGTTGATTTCTTTCTCATACAAAATGAACTACTAAAGTTCACATATATATACACACAAAGATGAAACTTATTCAACCCAATTTATTATTGTCATAAACATGATAATAATATGTCATAAACATGACAATTAACATGTCATAAACAAGATACTAATATGTCATATTCATGACAATTAACATGTCATAAACATTACAATTTACTTGTCATAATTCTCACATTCCTACCATACAACTTTAAACATCGATATCTCATTCATCTTAGCTATATTTTGGACATGGTTTGGTTCATTGTGATACTCTCATATGAACACAAACCTATAGATAAATACATATATAACACATATATAAATATAATTATTTTAGTCAAAAATAAGTGAAAATACATTTACCAAATAATTTTTCCAACACATGGCATCCTATATCTTTATAAACAAAATCTTGAACAGCAACTGGGATAGATACACAAACTGTTTTAATAATTTTTCTTCATCTTAAAGTGATAATACTTATTTTTTTTATCGTAACCTTAAAACTGTGTTTCTTACGTGAGAAGTATTTTTACCGTTATAGACTTCTAGTCAATACTCATTATACAAGTGAAAAAAAATGTGCTAGCTAGCGATTGCTTGAGTATTTTAAAGTTTTTTTTTTTCTTTTTCATATACTAATAATATATTGATGAAACGAGTGTGTTGTTAAATGTAATGAACATGACTAGGGGTGTTCATCGGATCGGATAACGGTTTATTCGGGTTATTCGGATCGGGTTGTTTGAATTCGAAAAACGGATATCCGATCCGAATCTATCCGAATATCCGAATCTTTAATTCGGATTGGTTTTCTCGGGTTTCGGATAAGATCCAGATTTCGGATTTTTTCGGATTTCGAATTTTTTGAACACCCCTAAACATGACTAGTGTTTTGTTCATATCTATAAACAAACAAACAAATAATTAAATACATGATATGTACTTAATTGCTTGATAAATAATATATAAATATGATAAATTTTGATCTTCCATTTTGAGTCTTTGACTAGAAATAAAAATTCATGATCGATTTAATTCTCTTCACAAATTGATTTTTATAAACAATGACATGTTTAAAAGAATACTTGATTAATAATCATTTTAATAACAAATTAAGTTCAAATTAAGCCCTTAGATGATGATCGGGTACGTTAATGTATATACATGTACGAATAAAACAAAAAATTGATTTTATGCATTTGTTTTTATATAATAATATATTCGCAAATTTATATGAATTATATAAATATATTAATGTAATGGTGTTTATGAAATGAATGATTTACTTTTTATTAATGACGTAAGGTCATCTAACTATTGAATTGCATTCTAATCCCTGTTAGATCATATCATCTAACATATTGAGCCGCTAAAGAGTTTTGACACAAGTGTAAAGTTCACTTTAAATAGTTGACCCAAGTCATATAAATCTTAGTCGAAGTTATAGGGCAATTCATTAATATTATACTTGAAACTACAATAAAAAGATTTTAAGGGCATGCTTGTATAATAAATAGTTACAAAGTAAAGTATAAGGATTTAGTTGCAAATTTTAGGTATTAATTAAAAAAAAAGGCTGGAAAGTAAACACAAGAATAATTTATTTATTATAAAAAAAGAGTAACTTTGTGTTGGGGTTTGGTAAACACGGGTAATCGGGTATGGATCCATTTAAGCTAGGGGTGTCATTTTTAACTGAACCCCAAACACAAACTCGAGTAAAATCAACTCGAGCCCAAATAAGTGTTAACTTGATCTAGTGATAAACCCGAACCAAAATTTTTTAAATAGTTTGGTAAATGGTTAATTTTCTTAAGGATTTAGTAACCCTAATAACCCGATTATGTATATAATCGACTTATTAATATCTTATATGCATGTATATATGCATTCATTATTTTGAATATCGCTCATAATAATGTTTATCAAGTTAAAACTTTATATGTATGTATATATGCATTCTTCCATATGTATATATTTACATTATCCGTAAGCTATTTCAATTTTCATCTTTTAACTTATATATGTGCTATATGTTGGTATATATGCATTCATTATATATATATATATATATATATATATATATATATATATGTGTGTGTGTGTGTGTGTATGTGTATATTGTATAACATTTCAAATATTTTTAACGTTAATTTTAGGTAGACCGTTAATTGAATTTAATATAACCCGAATACTAATTTGTACCAACTCGAATAACCCGATTAACAAAACCCGAATGCCGAATACAAATAACTTTAATGGTTTGACAATCGGGTTTATTTTCAATGTCAAAAAACCCGAACAACCTGACCCGAGGACACCGAAACCCAAACGACACTCCTAATTTAAGCATGGCATCATTTGCATTTATATTGTCTACGAGCAGTTTATAACCGCAAAAATGAAATATGTTCACGCTTGAAAAGATGAACACAACAGCTTGAAAATTATAAGTAACTAGGTTTATTCAACTCACGCGTTGCGGCATGTTATTACAACACACTTTCGAGAACGGGTATTATATGTTATTTGCAGAAGCATAAAATATCTCATCACGAACTTTATAAAATTTTTTATAAAAATATAAAATCATACAATATCCTCACAAATATGTTAAAAAATGATTGAAAATTTTTACTCTCAACATCCTTTTTGCCGGCAACCAATCGTTTGAATTACCCTTTCTCTATTTACTACTTTTCAAACAAGAAAAACTTCTAATGATCCAAGTCTAAATTATCAAAATGTCACTACATTAATCAGACACATATGCATTACTAGTCATTTTACTATTCATTATTATTATATATATGTATTCACTATTTAATAAAAAATATATATAATTACTATTCATTTTTATATTGTTGAAAACAGTTTGAAAATAAAATCAGTTCCCTCTTTAAGACTATGTGTAATGATAGGTGATTGGGGTGTGAGAGATGATGGTCAAGTCCCTATGGCACCTTCCCTCCACTACATACGGGCGTGACCGAGGCAAGCGTGAGGAGCATCACGGGGTGAAGGAAGAAGAAAAGGGGAAAAAAGGGTGATAGGGAGTGATGATGTGGATTGATGAGAGAGTGATGATAACACATGTGATGATGATATAGAATAATGTGTAGGTGATGATGATGTTAGTTGTTTATATAACGTATATGTGAAGTGATGGGGTATGCACCAGTACACATGACCTAACAAGAAACATGGACTTGACTTTGAAATTGCTTTGAACTGTCAGAAAATGCAGTTTATTTTTAAACTACTTATCCCAGGTTTAAAAGACAATTTTGTCCTTTTTTCTTTTTTAATTGTTTAATAAAAAACCAGATCCTTGTCTATGGTTTTTCTTCTTAAGTAGAAACCGTCAATAGAAGTGGTGAAACGGCCAGGAATTTCACGAAAAGGATGGAAATGACTATCAAAGTGAGCTGAAATATGGCGTTAAACATGTAACAGCTAATTAACAATTGCTTGTAAAATTTTTTTTGAAACTTTAAATGGTAAAAATTTTACAAAAAGAAATTAATCAAACAGTAATAACTAGACAATACGAATGTTAATTTAACAGTGTCATATAAATATATAATTTTTTTATAAATATACACAAGATAATCCCTTGTGATAACAATAATCAGGGGTGTCAATCGTGTCAAGTTGACGGGTTAACATGTTACGGGTTGGTGGGTTGAATTTTGTAGCCCGAACTTGACCCATATATTTATTCGTGTTAAAGTTTTCAGTCCTAACCCGGATTGGCATAAATTCAGGTCAATCCGAACCTGACCTGTTAAACCTGTTTATATAAATAAATCAAACTATTTGCTTTAAAAGCACATCAATAATAAAATACTTCGTAGTTGTGTATGAGTAACAAATAGTTAGTATAGTATTTTAACAAAAAATAAATATTATTATAACTAAAAATATAATTATGTAATCATAATTATAAAGTATGAAATTCAAAATAAAATGGTTTGTATAGTTAAATGAAAAATAAATAAAATCTATTTTTTAAATGAAAATAATATAAATTTTGTTCTGGGAAAGAAAAAAATAAAAAATAATAATTTTGAAACCTTAAACGGGTTAACTGGTCAACCCGAACCCGACCCGCTTTTTTAAACGGGTTATACTTGCCAACCCAAAACTTGATTATTTTCGTGTCGTATTCGGATCGTTTTTCAGGTCGTGTCAGTAATTACCACCCCTAGATTTTTTTTGAACAGCGGAAAATTTTATTAACCCAATCTAGCAAGATGCTAGCACAATACATACACCAAAGTTTATAAAAACAACTATCCTAAATCGTACACCTTCATTGGTCAAATCTGAAGAACCTCCAATCCTCCCAACTCAAGAACTCCTTAGTCACCCTATTTTTTATCCACAAAAAGCTCATCCTCTTAGCTTCTTCAACCAAGGCGCTCATATTCGGCCGAACATTATGGAACACCATTTGGTTTCTTATCCTCCATATGCACCAACACCCTGATAATATTACAGCATGTATAACCTTTCTCTTGAAACCACCAACTGGGAGAAATTTATACAAAGTGAATAGATCTCGAACCTCGAAAGCAAAGATAGGGGGGATTTTACACCACAATGAGATGATTTGCCAAAATTCCATCGAGACTTCGCAACCTGTAAAAAGATGATTAGCTGATTCCTCCACTTCGTCGCACAGTGGGCACACCAGGACCTGAATTGAAGGCAGCCTTCTCGCAAGACCATCTCGAGTGGGAAGCCTACCCATTTCAGCTCTCCAAGCCAACACATTCACTTTAATTGGGACCCATTTACTCCAAGAGAATACATAATCCGGATAGGTTATTGTTGCTTCGTATATCCGGTTTTTGAGGGCACTAATAGAAACACACACCATCTTTAGACCCTTGCCAACTCCACTTATCGTTATGTTCCCCCAACACCACATTCTGCAATAGGCCTTGACATTCTTCAAGTTCATCCCTCTCTAGATCATACATAATATTTCTTTTCCATTGCCAAGTAAATATTGTTTCCCCATTGAATTGCCACAGCCTCTCTTTGACCCGACATGATTTTAGAGATTCTAACTTATATAAGTTAGGGAATTTGAAACATAAAGGGATCTCACCACACATAAATCGGTCCAGAAAGCCAATTTAGCACCATTTCCTAGTAAGCCTTTAAATAGCAACCGCAAATTAATTCCTCTTTTGTGTAGTTCGATATCCACTTTTGCAATATTGCTCCATACACCTGACATTCTTGGATTAAAAGGCACAATCCCCCCGTAGGAAGAATATTATGGATCCCCGCAATTACTCGCCCCCATAAACTATGAGGTTCAAGTTTAAACCTCCACCACCACTTAGAGAGCAAACTCAAGTTTATGTCTCTAAGGGATCCAATACCAAGCCCCCCCTAAGTGTTTAGGGGCAGTGATTTTTTCCCAACCAACCCAATGGATTTTTTTGTGTTCGCTACTTCCCCCCCCCCCCCCACACAAGAAAGCCCTCCTGATTTTTTCTAATAATTCCACCACTTTGATTGGAGCCTTGTACAATGAAAAATAGTATGAAGGGAGACAATTAAGAACAGATTTAATAAGGGTAACCCTCCCCCCAAAAGATAGGTTCTTAGCTTTCCATAAAGAAAGCCGCTTTTCAAAAACTTTTATAACCGGTAACCAGTTGACAACCAAGTTCATATTAGAACCCACCATAAGACCCAAATAAATGAAAGGCAAATCCCCCACCTTACATCGTAAGCTATTAGCAGCTTCAACCATTACACTCCCTTCCACATTAAGCCCCACCAAATTACACTTACTGATATTAACTTGGAGACTAGAAACTAAATGAAAAGCTCTTAGCAGCCTCCTCATATTTGAAATATTGAGATTAGACCATTCCCCCATGATCAAAGCGTCATCAGCAAATAATAAATGACTTAAAGTAGGTCCGCCATTTGGAAGTTTTAAGCCCAAAAAGATGCCAGTCTCACATGCCTTTCGAAACATACTACTAAAAGCTTCCATCAGAATAATGAATAGGAAAGGAGATAACGGGTCCCCTTGCCTAAGACCTCTCGAGCATGGGAACTCAAGAGTTGGTGAACCATTAACCAAAACCGAAGCTCTGGATGACTCGAGAATCCCCCTAATCCATCTCCTCCAACGACTGGGAAATCTCATTTGATGTAGGATGGAATCAAGAAAATCCCATGATATAGAGTCGAATGCCTTATCAAAATCAATTTTGAATAGAAGGGATTTCTTTTTTGATTTTTTCAGCCATGAGATAGTTTCATTGACAATCAGGGCCCCATCAAGAATGTTCCGACCAGACAAGAATGCCGTTTGAGATTCGGTGATTACCGAATCCATCACCTTCTTAATCCGAGATGCTATAACTTTGGAGACCACCTTACTGATACACCCAATTAGGCTAATTGGGCGGTAATCCCCCAAGCTTGTTGGGCTATCAACCTTTGGTACCAACGTTATGAATGAAGAACCACATCCTCTTGATATTTTCCCATCATCATAGAAAGATGATAAAACTCTGTTAAAGTCATCTTCTAATAGGTCCCAGTACTTTTTTATAAAGGAGAAATTGAACCCATCGGGCCCTGGAGCTCGGTCACCACCACAAGCCCACACTGCTTCTTTGATCTCCTTCCTAGTAAATGGCACCTCCAGCTCAGCAGCTTCGTCTTCAGAAAGGAAACGGGACAAAGGACAGTTAAAAAGAGGTCTACCCACTACTGGTTCATCAAATTTCCTACTGTAAAAGGACCACACAACCTCCTTAATCCTACTTGGATCAGTACACCACACCCCATCGATGAACATGCCATTGAACCTATTATTTTTCAAGTTAGCCTTTAAAATTCCATGAAAGAAGGAAGTATTTTCATCCCCAAGTTTAGCCCATTTGCACCTTGCTTTCAGTTTTAAGTCATCCTTTATTTTTTCCAGAATCGACACATCCATTTAACATCGCTTTTTGCTCATGAAATTCACTATTTAAATTAAAGTTTTATTCGACACAAATATTATTATGGTTATCATCAGTTTGAGTGAGTTTAGTCTTTAACGACCATAAGTACAACTGCCGTCCAACCCCGCACCCACCACCACCTGCGGGCTACGGTACACCGGCTCATGCTAACGTCAGCAGTTACCTCCTGGTCTCAGCTCATCTACCCCAACTACTCGCCTTTAAAGCTCATCGAAATCACATTTCCTAGGCTTATTTCATCCATCGCTGATAGACCGGGACCTCATTGACTACCCATAAATCGATTCAAACATCACCATTTCACGGATCCATTCTTCAGATATCTCAACCATTGTTTTCTCCGTTTTCCGATCGGCGGAAAGATGAAGGTGACCGTTATTACTCGGAGCGGTAGAGAACTAATCAACGGCGGCCTTGTTCTTGATGACTCTGTAAGTTCGGTTCCACTTCTGTTTCTTAATTTCATTGGGTTTAAGTTGTTTTTGGGTTTTGATGTTGTGATGTGTTTTGAGGGTTTCCAGGCTACTGTGGCTGATTTGCAATATGCGATTCATCAGAGAAGTAAGTATTTCCTCATTAAATCGATGTTTGAATGTTGTTAACAGGCATCAAATTGGGTTCCATGTTGGAAAATTTCAGAATTTATAGCCAGGAATACTAATGAATCTTGTAAGGAATCATTTTCCGAAATTAATATGTCTGCTCTTCCAAATTCAAGAAATTTGATTGGGTATTTGGAAAATTCTACTTTCTTTGTCAGTCTTGATTTATGTGTTTTTACCAAGAAGATAACAGTTACTTGCGGTTAATTTTCGTGGGTAACTTCTATCACGCGGGTCAAAATGTTCTGGGCCGGTCAAGTCATTTCTGATTATATAATAATTCATAAATTTCGTTTAGGTGGGCGCCACCAAGGGCTCTACCCCTTGGACCCCACAAGAGGGCACAACCCCCTTGACCCCCGCTTGATCTGGTGCTTAGTAATCTTAAACTGGTGTGCACTCCGCACCTCCAAACTCTTTAAGTTCCTTAAGATTTCCTTTACATCTAATTACACAAAAATATGCAATACTTGAAACATGCATCCTCCCTGGATTTATATTAAATCAAACTTAACATCTTAATTGATGCAAGTTTTAAAAGCTAGCTTTTAATTACTGTGATTTGATTAATTATAGTTTGCAATGATGCGAACTATAAGTTGATCACATTCAAAGTATTCTTGTTATGATCATCTTCATCAATCGTCTTTTTCCAAATCAATTTGGAATTAAAAATGCTCATCTGTGAGTTTAAATGGCCTGTGATTTCATTTTCAAATGTTCATTCCAACCACCTTAGTTCATGATTCGCGTATAATGCATTAAATGGTTTGCTTTGCATGCATCCTAGTTTAAACCATAGAAACAAAGTGCATTAAGACGTATCAAATTAATATATAAAACTCGTACTTGTGTGAGTGATAAACATATACCTAAATACTGAAGCACAGATCAAGTGTACAACCTAAGCAACTATTCTTATCACTAATTGAACAGAGATATCAAACAAACATATCTAGTGAAATTCCACTTTATGGGGTCTGGCCGTCTGGAGAAGGGAGAGATGAAAACAAACCTTACGTCTACCCCAAATTGTGGTAGAGAGGTTGAACGGAATTATCAAAGTAAATAGGAAAACAAACTCCTGGCATGCTTGTAGTTGAGGAGGCTAACATATGATATGTGATTAAATTGTTGTCCATTATCACATATACTATTTGATAACTTAAAGCATGTGCTTCCATTAGGCTCTTTCTACAACCCGTGTTTGTAATGAATATATTTGAAATCCAAATGGTTGGTTTGTACTATCTGTTGCAAAGAAATAATGACCATCGTTGCTAAATCCCCTTTTAATACCCCATTTGCGGTGCACACATATGATGTGTATATATGTTTGCCCTCAAGGGGCCACAGTAAAACTGCACTAACTTTAACGTTATTTTACTTGTTTTGTGAAAATAACGTTAAAAAGTTGGGATGATCAACTTCAAACGATAACTTTGAGCCGGGGACTTCTTCGGAACAGCCTCTCTATCCCAACTGGGATAGAGGTAAGATTTGTGTCCATCCTTCCCCCATACCCTATTGAAAAGTAGGAGTATACTGGGTACGTTTGTTTGTATGTTGCTAAATCCCCTTTTGGGTGGCATGTCAAAACGCTCCTGGCAGAAAATATGCGAGTTGGATGGCATGTCAAAGCAGGTCTAGCGAACTGCCACAGACACTTGTTGTCCATCTCAATTCGAAAATTGACACATTAAAGAATAGGCTTGATTACAAAACTATTATATTATCAAAATAATAATCTTTTTTTAAAGACTTGGTTCAGGAGGTTGTAAACATTTGAGTACACTGATGCTACATTCTGCTTCTTTCCTTTATAGCCAATTCTTTATTTCTTTGTATATCACCCATTTGACTAATTATTGATAAAATTCAATCCAAATCTACCTGTTTTCATATAGATGTTATTAGAGCATCAATTTTTTTGCATTTGTTTGATTGATGGTTGTATATTGGTTTGTATTGAGAATCTTTTTCTATGTAAGAACTTTTATATAATCTATATTCTATACCGTATTTCTTCTTACTCACACACATTTTCTTTGAACAGTCAAGAAATATTATCCTTCTAGACAACGTCTGACCCTGCCCCTTGAACCTGGGTCAAAGAAGAAGCCCATTGTTCTTCAATACAAGAAAAGTCTCAAAGAGTACACAAGCGGAAACTCTGACACCATTACTGTAGTGTTCAAGGATTTGGGATCACAAGTTTCCTATCGCACACTCTTCTTTTTTGAGTATTTAGGCCCATTAATCCTCTATCCTGTCTTCTATTACTTCCAGGTGTACCAATTTTTCGGGTACAAAGGTGAACGGGTTATCCATCATGTTCAAACATATGCATTGTATTACTGGTGTTTTCACTACTTCAAACGTATCATGGAGACCTTTTTTGTTCATCGTTTCAGTCATGCAACTTCACCTCTTTCAAATGTTTTTAGAAACTGTGCTTATTACTGGACTTTCGGGTGTTACATTGCTTATTATGTTAATCATCCTCTTTACACACCTGTAAGTGATCTCCAGATGAAGATTGGATTTGGGTTTGGGTTGATTATGCAAGCTGCAAACTTGTATTGCCACATCTTACTAAGAAACCTTAGGAGCCCGAGTGGGATCGGAGGTTACCAAATCCCACGAGGGTTTTTGTTTAACATTGTAACATGTGCAAATTACACAACCGAGATTTATCAGTGGTTGGGATTTAATATTGCAACACAGACTGTTGCGGGTTATGTCTTTCTTGCAGTTGCTGCTTCCATCATGACTAATTGGGCCCTGGCTAAACATCGACGTCTCAGGAGGGTAATTTTCTTGACCTTTTTACGCGATGTATTAACACTAGAGTAGCAATTTGAACCTGTTTACTTAATGATAGGTTTATTTGAGTTGTGTCTTATCTCAAACGGGTCAAATTTGGTTAAATCATAAATATTAACTCTCATTATCATTTTATGATTGCAGCTCTTTGATGGGAAGGAAGGAAGACCAAAGTACCCTCGCCGATGGGTAATATTGCCCCCATTTTTGTAAGCAACTTCAAACATGGCTGTATGTCAATTTCAGCGGTTGCGGTTTATCAACTAGATTCAGTTGTATCATTTCAGTTAAATGATATTTTACATGTTTAGAGCTTTTGTTTCCTTTTGAATTGTAAAACATACCATATGTTACCTGTCACACATGACTTTTGAATTCAGCTGATATGTGTTTGCTAGTATGTATGATTCTTTATTTTGTGTGATATGTATCTTCTCTCTCAAACGCTAAACTAACATCTTTTAGCATATCTACGATGTTGAATCAATCATCCACATATGATTATCATACAAGTCTCAAATCAATCTACCACATTAGATTAAAGGGCATGAACACTTACTTGAAGAAGATGATTCGTTCTTGAGTGTAGATGAAGATGAAGCCATGATGATCTTGATTCAAGTCCAATTTGCCTTATAATGATGGATTGCAATTCTTGATTATGGTGTTAATCTTCTCACAGATTATGATGATAATGGAATACGCAGAGAAGAAAAGAAGAATGCGTATATGTTTAGGGCAAATTGACTTAATATCATTTAACCACCAATAGTTACATTTTGGTCCCTCAAGATATTAACTCCCATCAAATTAGACATCTTGAGTGTAAGGACCATAAGTGTCAAATGATCAAAGTCATTAATAGATTTCTAACATTCTCCCACTTGGCTGCTAGACCATTTGACAATACATTCATATACGTATATAATATAATATTAATTGACCAAGTGACAAAAGTTAATTATATTCATTAAACCTTCTTATGATGATACCAAAACAAATCAATATAGTCAATAGCATTATAATCAATGCAAGACCCCTATCAATTATGACAATGATATCATCTTAAATTTATAGGTTAGGTGGTAAATAATATGTTTGTCTAAAATAAACATAATAGTGCACATAAACATAAGTATAGACAAACTTTATATTTGAGTGAAGTAAATAAATAAGATAATAAAGTATTTACATGACATCTATATAAGGTCTCGCTTGAAACCCATATTAATTACATGATCATTGAATACTTTGGGTGGTAGACCTTTAGTAAGTGGATCCGCTAGCATGTCATGTGTACTGATATATTCAATATTAACACTATGATCTTCCACTCGTTCGCGCACAAATAAGTACTTTGTGTCGAGATATAATCCAGCACCACTTGAGCTATTATTGTTTGAAAAGCTCACTGCCGCACTGTTATCACAATAAATCCTCATCGGCCTTTGTATGGAATTTACTACTTTGAGTCCCTTAATCAGATTTCTTAAGAGCATCGCATGGCAAGTGGCATTGTAACACGCAACATATTCAGCCATCATAGTCGATGTTGTAGTCAACTGTTGTTTATGACTCTTCCATGAAATGGGCCCACCTGACAACATGAAAATGTATCCTGAAGTAGACTTTTTATCGTCTTTGCACTTCGCAAAATCAGAATCAGTATAGCCGATAACTTCAAGATCATCTGATCTCCTATAAGTTAACTTATACTCTTTTGTCCCTTGTAAATATCGCAATACCTTTTTGGCAGCTTTCCAATGATCTAGGCCAGGGTTTGATTGATATCTGCCTAGCATGCCAGTTATATAAGCAATATCAGGACGAGTACAAACTTGAGCATACATTAAGCTTCCAACAACAGAAGCATACGGTATGAGTCTCATTTGATCAATTTCTGCCTCTGATTTAGGGCACTGATAAGACCCAAAACTATCACCCTTAACTACAGGAGCTACAGAAGGAGAGCATTGTTGCATATTAAATCTTTTAAGTATCCGCTCAATATAGGCCTTTTGAGACAAACCTAATGTCCCAATGCTTCGATTACGGTGTATTTCTATGCCAATAACATAAGAGGCTTCACCGAGATCTTTCATATCAAAGTTAGCAGATAATAATCTTTTAGATTCATACAACATGTCTAAGTTATTACTTGCTAATAAGATGTCATCGACATATAACACAAGTATGACAAATTTACTCCCACTCATTTTGATATAAATGCATTGATCTACCTGATTTTTAATGAAGTTATGCTTTTTCATCACTTCATCAAATTTAATGTACCATTGTCGGGATGCTTGCTTCAACCCATAGATTGACTTATTTAATTTGCAAACCATGTGTTCTTTACCTTTAGGCTCAAAACCTTCTGGTTGTTTCATGAACACATCTTCATGTAAATCACCATTTAGGAACGCAGTTTTAACGTCCATTTGATGTAATTCTAAGTCAAAATGTGCTACTAATGCCATGACTATTCTTAGGGAATCTTTTCTTGATACTGGAGAAAAAGTCTCCTGATAATCAATTCCCTCCCTTTGGGTATACCCTTTTGCAACCAAACGTGCCTTGTAACGTTCAATGTTTCCATTTGGATCTAATTTAGTTTTATAGATCCACTTACAACCAACAGCTTTGGCACCTCTTGGTAATTCAGTAAGTGTCCAAACATTATTTGTTTTCATTGATTTCAACTCATCTTTCATGGCATCTAACCATTGAGTTGATTGGTCACAATTCATGGCATCTTTGAATGTAGTAGGGTCGTCAACTTTACCCAAATCAAAATCAGTCTCATGAAGGTAAGTCACGAAGTCATCAAAAGTTATGGGTCGCCTAGGTCGAGAAGACCTTCTTAATGGTGGTGGAAGTTCTTGAGGTTGTTGCTCATTAAGTTCTTGAGATGTGACGGGATTTGTAGTAGATGGTTCCTCGGTATTATTTACATTATGAGGAATTGGCGAATCAAGCGATGATTCAAATGATTGATTAATGGGTATAGGCACATAAGTAATAGGTGTCTCTTCAGTACCCTCTTGAAAATCTATTCGCCTACCATCAACACTCCCACTCAAATCAGTCATCTCAAGAAATTCAGCATGTCTAGTCTCAACAATTCTTGTAGTATGTGAAGGGCAATAAAATCGGTATCCCTTAGAACGCTCAGGATACCCGATGAAAAAACAACTTACGGTTTTCATATCTAATTTCTTGGACTGTGGATTATACAGTTTAGCTTCAGCCGGACATCCCCATACTTTGAGATAATTTAGATTAGGTTTCCTTCCTGTCCATATTTCAAAAGGAGTTTTTGGAACAGATTTTGAAGGAACTCGATTGAGGATGTGGACGGCTGTTTTTAATGCCTCAGTCCAAAGAAAGTCAGGAAGATTACAATTAGCCAACATACTACGTACCATGTCCATAAGGGTACGATTACGCCTTTCAGCTACACCGTTTTGTTGAGGGGTTCCGGGCATGGTATATTGATTTACTATACCATGACTTTTACAAAATTCATAAAACGAGCCCGAACTTTGTCCTACATCGGTGTGTCGACCGTAGTATTCTCCACCCCTATCCGATCTCACGACCTTAATTTTTCGGTCTAGTTGATTCTCAACTTCAGCCTTAAAGTTCTTAAAAGTTTCTAGAGATTCGGATTTCTCATGGATTAAATATAAGTACATATAACGCGAATAATCGTCTATAAAGGTAATAAACGACTTTTGCCCTCCAATACCTGCTGAAAAAGGACCACATATGTCAGTATGGATTAGTTCAAGTAATCCCATACTTCGAGTGGAACCTTTCTTATTTGTTTTGATCATTTTTCCTTTTATACATTGAACACATTTTTCAAAATCAGAAAAATCAAGTTCTGGGAGTACTCCATCTTTCACAAGTCTATTCATTCTTTCTTGTGAAATATGACCTAATCTTTTATGCCATAATTTTGATGAATTCTCCATATTTCTTTTCCTTTTATTTTTAACTAATTTGTCTTCTACATTATAAGACAATAAGGATTCCGAAAATACATGATCTAAACTTAACTTATAAAGATCACCATCCAATAGGCCATAACCAACGCTACGAGAATCGAAACTAATAATACATTTACCATTACCAAATGTAACAACATATCCATCACGATCAAGTTTTGGACAAGAAATTAAGTTTCTAGTAATAGTTGGTACATATAATGTTTCAGATAAATTTAGAATGAAGCCTCCTTCTAGAACTAATGAAAGAGTCCCTACTGCTTCAACTTCAGCTTCTGATCCATTTCCCACTTTAACCGTTTGCTGGTTTCTTGCCAGCTTCCTTATTGTACGGAATCCCTGTAAGGAATTAGAAATGTGCACAGTGGAACCAGAATCAAACCACCATATATTACAAGGAACATTAACATTAAATGATTCATAAATCATTAGGTTGAAGGCAATACCTTTCTTCGCAAGCCATTCTTTGAATTTTGGGCAATCCCTTTGAATGTGACCCTTTTTATGGCAGAAACGACATTTAGGGGTGCCTTTGAATGTGCTAGTACTTGCTCCAAGAGTAGAGAATTTATTGGGTTTTGACTTATCTCCCTGTTGACCCTTGTTTTTAAATGAGCCCTTTTTCTTGTTGAGATTAGAGGTGGTTAAGTGAGCAACATTAGGCTTCTCAAGTTTTAAGCGTTCTTCTTCCTGAACGCACATGGCAATCAGCTCGCTCATCTTCCATTTCTCCTTTTGAGTGTTATAGTTGATCTTAAAAAGATCAAACTGAGAAGGGAGAGATGTCATTATGAAGTGAACCAGAAATCCTTCGCTGATTTCCATGTCTAATGTTTTTAATTGATTAGCCATGTCATTCATCATCATGATATGCTCACGCACACCACCAGTCCCACTGTACTTGGTTGTAAGCATTCTGAGGATTAAGATACCAGCGTTCGTTTTTGAAGTACCTTTGAATTGTTCCTCAACCAAGTCTAAGTAAACTTTTGCATTTTCAGAATTTGGGATGGATCCTCTAATGGTAGGAGAGATTGAATTTTTGATTACCATAAGTGACATTCTATTAGAACGCTCCCACTGATCATGAACTTTCTTTTGTTCTACCGTAAAATCAGTGTCAAGAGGAGGGGGAGCTTCATGTCTTAGTGAATAATCAAGATCCATAAATCCCAAGGTTAACTTAACTTGTTCCAACCAAGTACTAAAGTTATTCCCGTTTAAAGGTTCGATTCCGTGCAAGTAACCGGAACCTGCTCTTAAGGTAGATGCTGATGCATTTAAAGAAGAAACATTATGCTCAGTTATGACTATACAGAAAATAATTTGGATACAAATATAAAACATGTCAGATATAAAATAAAACCTATTACTAACACCAAATAATAGGTAAGAATACACATCATGCTCAATTATCAACGTCTCGTTGGTTCAGTTAACAATTGAACTTAAAATGTTATGTTAATAATTTATTAGACATGTATACTTATTGCAAAATATCGTTGGATAAGATGTAATAAATATATTTATTTCCATTATCTAATTTATTAAAACAATTCTCGTTGGTTTCATGAATCAATAAATTAAATAATGTATATTAAGTGACTTAGTTTTGATGCTTATATGGACTTGAATAGCTTCCCGTTGGTTCAACCAGTCAAGTCTTTAAAGCCTAAGTCATTTCATTTTAGCACTAATTTCATAAAGTAGTTACGTATGAATATTTAACAACAAAATTCAAACCATTTGCATGTTACTAGTGAGTATATCTAAACAAGCATTATGAGAAGATCTCATATATTCACTACTCAACTAGAACACATAATTGTGTCAACAATCATGCAGCATTAATTATTACCAAAACATATGACAGTTTTGATATATTGAATCTTGTTTTTTTTCATAAACATTCTCGTACTCGTAGTTCATATGTTAAACAAATTTAGACATTAGAAATATATACATTTTTTTTTGAACGGCTTGATACAACGACACCCAAGACGGGATTTCAACCGTCCCCTCGGATTTGACGCTCTGGGGCGTATGCCCGATCCCACCCCAGGAGGAACCCCACAACTAGGTAAACCCCCTGACCTTGCTTCAGCAGATATGCCTCAGCCCGGATTAGAACCCAAGACCTCCCATAGGGAAGTCAAGGGGGTAACCATTAGGTTAGAAGCCCTTGGTTATTAGAAATATATACATGTGATTCATTTATACAGAACATATATACATGTTTTACCAATCAACACAAAATTTGGCAATCTACTTTCTGAAGAATATTTCTAACACAGTTTTCAAGTGTTGTTAATGAGAATTACCCACATAATTCAATTTACTTGTAAGTGTATTAAAATGACTTGGTTGCAAATGGATATTAAATTTTACATGATAAAATCCATTTGCAGAAGGGAAATTTTTATTAATATCGAAAACATTTTCAAAATTGAAAAGCAATCCAATGACTTCGATGAATTATTACATCTTTGAATTTTCTCAATAAAATATAGAATACAAAAATTCATTCAAAATTCAGATGGCATCAATTGATTGAATGCAGATTACTCGTCCATACTTAATATTTACATGTTAATTACCAAATCTATATGTATCGCAATTTTGTTCCACTAATTTTATGCGAAATCCAAATTATGAGACCCATGTGTTTTTATCATTTCAATGAATTGATTTATTTAACCAAGAATAAAATGGATAAGCATGATATTGAAATGGGACCATATTTAGAATGCAGAATAAAATCATTCTTTCGTCACCGCAATCATGAAACCATTCGTAAATTACAGTAACATAAGATTTTCAATTTTGTTGTTTTTAAACGGTAACAAAACCGATTAATATTGCAAATCATGGCTCTGATGCCATTTGATACGATTTTATCTGTGTTTTTGATGTTCCTAAAAGTGGTCTAAGAAAATAATTAAAAACACTAACCTAGACTTAACTTAATTACAACGAGTTAAAACCAAAAATCACAAACTAAACCACTACGACAGGCACGTGTACCTATCAATTGTAGAATAGCTAATGAAAGTCCGGATATCGAACCCACGAGACACTGACTTAACGAAACAAGATTAGAAAATGATTTAAAACAAAGAGGGGGGGTTTTGAATAAAAATGACAATTACTAATTATCCTAATTAAATTAGAAAAAGCCAATTCAACTAATATTAAACCCTAAAAACAAATTAACATATTTAATTAAAAGAAATGATTTACAATTTTAGAAAAACTTAAACAATTGGAAAAACTCTACTTAGGTTGAATTCCTGTTTGTGATTATTGACACTATTGACTTTGTTTGACACGATGGAACTAGGATCTTAAACAACAAAACTTAGGTAACCTAATGGATTCTGGATTAATTATCAGATGTAACCGACTAAGAAAACCTAATCTTGCACTAAACACACTAGTTAGTTGAATCACCTCCCAGATTTTTCCAACAACACTTTTGTACTCAAATGAACAAGTCACATTCCTGATTTTCTTATTCCAATACACGGTATACACCAAAGATGCAAGGAGTAATCTTAGAATGTCTAATTTGACACGAAATAACAATAACACTAAGTCTTTCAAAGAACCATCCCTTTCGGGTAATTACTAAGAAAACCCTAATGCTAAAGATCACCCGACAAGTCTATCACCTTCCGGATTTCTAAACTTAGACACACATAAAACCCTAAGAACATCGATCACATCTTTTCCTATGGCTAGTTATATCAAACAAACCACAAAACTAGTCATAACACCAAGTCAATGACCTAATACGCGTCTAACACCGAAAGACATTCAATAAACACGTATGGAACATGATATGAACTGATATAATCAAGATTAGATATGCAAAACTCATCAAAATGACATACTAAGATCTGTTACAAAAGTGTTTTTCATCAAAACTCAAAACCATAGTCAATAGTTATCAATAATCATTCAAACATTCATTCTAACCTAAGTAGAATCAAAGAACTAGCCAAATAACATCATCATCAGTCAATAACAATCAGAAACAATAAGATGAAATGTGATAAACTACTGAAAATAAAGAACAAGTGAGAAACAAGAAGTGACCAAGATGGATTCATATAAACTCTAGCCTCCTAGCCCTCCAAATCTCTCCAAATGCTTCCCAATGCTCCAGAGATGCTCTTCTGCTTCAAAAATGGTCGAGAATGATCATTGAAACGGCTGGGAGGCTCCTCCTTATAATTCTCGCATTCAACTTGACTTTTTTCAAAATTCAAACCTCGTCACGTACCACGAAGCATATTTAAACCAATCTCAGCGTAGTGCGATGGACAAAACAAGCGGGGCTCTCCCAAATTCCTTCGCGTATTGCGGAGGGTTGTTTCTACCTCTTAGCGTACCGCGAAGCAGTCCAAATGATGAAAATTTGTCTTTTTCCCTAGATTTCAATTGGGGCTCGATTCCTTCGTGTTTCAACCTCGATTTCCGCTCATTTCACTCGACAAACCTGTAAAAACTACAAAATGTAAAAAGAAACTAAAAATAACTATAAACGACGTATTTACAACTTAAAATCGACTCAAAATCACTTAAAAACCGGATGTGTTTTACAACCCATCGGTTTTACCTCGCAGTTTTAAGGTGAAAAACTTTATGTTGTTCTTAATCATCACACTTAATCCACGGATGTTAAATGTTCGTGTCTAGTGTCCAAAAACTCTACAGCGACAATCGTGACGATGATGGCTGTGTTTTGATGTTCATTTACTTGCATTTCAGTAGTCCAAAAGATACACACGCACTACAATTAGCAGGGCCGTCTCAGAGAGAGATTAGGTGCCATGTGCGAATGCTAAAAGGGGGTCCCTCTATGCGTGCATGTGGTAATTCGTTTGTAAATAAACTTGAAGTGGTAATTCGTTTGTAACTAAATTGGAAGTGAGTTAATTTGTTTTTTGTGTTTTTTACCTAATTTTTAAATTGTAATGAGTTATTGAGTCAAATGTGTAAAAACATGTTTTTCTTTTAACTTTATAAAATTCGTAGCTAGGTTAAATATATTTAAAAAATTAGATTATAAATTATATGTGTTTGTTGTAAAATAAATTAATATATATATATATATATATGTACACACAAAATTTTTAAAAAAATTGAGGCCCTTAAAAAAAATAGGCCATGTGCGGTTGCACCTACCGCACTTGCTCTAAGACCCTGACAATTAGTAAGAGATAACCTTAGAAACTCAAATAGCTATTTGATCCCATCAAATATAGGGTGAGTTTCCAGATGATTGATAAACATGCATTAAATTTAACATGTTAAAATCTGAAATTAATGATAGTTATTGTAAGAATTTATTATTAATATATATTTAATCACGCAAAATAGAACAAAGCAGCCCGTCTAGCTCAGTTGGTAGAGCGCAAGGCTCTTAACCTTGTGGTCGTGGGTTCGAGCCCCACGGTGGGCGAAGCTTCTTTTTTTTGTTTTATAGAGACCACGCATTCAAACCAGAAGCAAAACAGCACCTTCGTTATTTTCTCTAATGGTCTTACAAGGGAGCCGTAATTTTTAATTTGTTTGCTTCATCTTTGAGAAATAAACGACCCATTTACTATGCACACATAAAACGTATATACGTGTGGGCCTCAAAGGACCAAAGTAATTGAACTAATTTTAACATTATTTTACTTATTTTGTGAAAATAACATTAAAAGTGTTGGGATGACTAACTTCAATCGACAACTTTGAGTCAGGGACTCCTTCGGAGCAGCATCTCTATCCCAACTGAACGGTGAGAATATACTGGGTATGTTTGTTTTTCATCTTTGAAAAATGAAGCTGGGTTCATGCTATCTGTGCAACCTAAGGCCTATAAAGTGCCAGAAGCCTATAAGTAGATTATAGTTTTTTTAACGGTTATTTTTTGGTTCACTGGAGTATCATCGTGTCACCAGTGGTACCACTCCATCATATCCACCACCAAGTCACCAGTTCTGAAGTAACTCAATACTTTGAGAAAACCCCTTGTGGGATTCGAATCCATGACCATTTGGTTCCTGAACCTTATCTTATCACTAAGATACCGTTAGGCTGTAATGCCTTAATTACGTAGATGTTTTGTTTTAAACACATCCCATAATCTTTTTTTCTTCTAATTATTGTTTTTGCCAACATTCAATAATCCATAAGATACAACTTAAAGATTATATTTCTATATTCAAAAATGTTACAATATTAAACAAAAAGCTATATATTCAAAATCTTTATCAGCAATCTTCGCATTCATAACAACTTATTCTTTTTTAGATAGATTTTGAAAATATGAACGATAAGGAAAGTTCAAAACCATAGTTTAATTTATCTTTAGATTGTAATATATGAGATGAGATATAGTGGAGTTAAAAGCTATGCCTTTTAAATCTGTTTGAGATTGATACTTCAAAAGGACAGTTTATTAAAAGTGTTTTTTAACTTATGACTTTTTGAAATGAAGTTTTTATAAATGTGTTTGGATTATCTTTTCCAAAATGAATTTTTAAAATGACCAAAAAGGACATATTTTTTATTGACACCATTTTAAGGTTATTGGGTAAAGGGTAAAGAGTGTAGTAGATTTGTAATTTTATGTCAATAAGTCATAAGTCTTTTTAAATTGAGAAAACAACTTATTAATTTATTGGTTTTTTGAAAGAGCCAATAAATCAATAAGTCATTTCTACATGAGAGTTTGAATCTTTAATTTGAAATCAATGAATCTTAATAGTGTAATGAAAATACAACCCTATTGGTTAAAAAAATTATGTTTAAATCTGGTTAACAAGTTGAAGTCACACAACTGGTCCCTTATTGTTACTTCAGTGGAAGTCAAAGAGCTTTTCTTTGACTAAATTGAAGTCATGTGTTGTTTCAATTTTTTAACAAGAAAAGAGTTGGGTAGTCCCAAGCAATACTTGATCTTCTGATCTTTCTTCTTGTTAATAATTTTAGCTTCAAATGTTTCTGTCTTTTAGTTAAGAGTAAATTACCGATATAATCCTTATGGTTTGTTAGTATTTCACTTTTGGTCCCTAAGTTTCATAAATTACTCATATGGTCCCAAACTTTAAACATTTGTAACACATATAGTCCTTATGTGTTACAAATGTTTAAGGGTAATTTGGTCAATTATGTTAGGATAATTTGTTGACCTAAGGACTATATGTGTTACAAATGTTTAAAATTTGGGACCATATGGGTGATTTATGAAACTTAAGAACCAAGAGTGAAATACTAGTAAAACACAATGACCATCTTGGTAATTTACTCTTTAATTAATAATTTCTCATGGAAAATGATTTGCTTTGTTATAGAAAACTTGAGAAGTTTTATTTCTTTAGTTTTTTAAAATTTTGTGTGTATATATATATATATATTTAAATCTCTTTGTTGTTTGTAGAGTTTGATTTGGAAAAGAGTAATAGCATTTTAAAGAAACAAGGGCTTAGAATTTCTAAAAATAAACAAGCATATTCATTTTTTTGAACACCAAACGTCCAGTCCCTTGGAATCATCCTAGCAAATAAATCATTTTTTTCGAGAATAACATAATGTGGTGGTCTAACCCACCTGACTAGCTAGGAGAAAACTCACAAATAAAAGAATCCCTAACTCAATCAGAATAATATTCTTGCTTTACACGAAATTCTCTAACACAATATCTCAGATAAGAGAAGTTAAGAGGCTAACACTAGGCTAGAAGCCCTTTTATTTCAATAAGAGAACAAGCATATTCATAATATATACATATATATATATATATCTATATATTTATTTATTTATTTATAATGTAGTTAAAGAATATTAAACATCCAACCAACCTCTTATAACAACTCAGCAAAATAAATAAATTAAAAAAAAAAACAAAATTCTATCAGATCCACATAACAAAACACCGAGGATCAGATCGTCATCAAAAGATGAAAAAAGAAACCCACAAAAACAAATAAAAAAAAAAGAAAAAAAAAATCAAGTATACAGCCCATCAGATGACCAAGAAAAAAAGCATCAATCTTGATGGGCTTAGATTATTAATTACCTTATTTTAACCGCGTAAAATTCTTTACATTTCAGGCTGTTCTTATCCTCCACTTATCCACCTTAACTCGACCCGCGGGCTTCTTTAAATGGCCCCTATCCGTTTCCATCTCGAACTGGATCAAAGATTTGAGCCGGTTCAGGTGTCCACCACATGGTTTGTGTTGGGAAACAAACGGGCCAGAAACGGGTTCAGAGTCGGGGTGGATTTGTCTTTGATAAGGAGAGTGCCATTTTGATTGCAGGTATGCAAGTGATCTCCATGGAGGAAGTGGCATGGAGTTTTGTTTAAGGGATGATTTAGCAGCATCCACCATTACTTGAAGAAACTGTTTTAGTTTTGTTAACGGGCCCACATAAACGACGGGTAGTGTGTTTAATATTCGGTTATAGGAAGGAACGGCTCTAGCGATCTCGAAATGACTTCTAAAGTCGATGTCAATGATTAAACGGTCGGAATTACCAGAATCTTTGTGGTTTATAATGTCAATGTATTCATGATCCCCTGCATTTTTATGCAATATTTTTAATGTCAGCAACATGAGAAACATCAAACACTGCACTGTTATTTAACTTAAACACTAAAGTTTTTATTCAATCTTTAAAAAAAAATCGTCATGAATAATTGAAGGCATATTTTAGATTAATTACTTTATTACTAAAAAAGATAATTTTTAGCATCAAAAGTAATAAACTATTTAGAATAGGTGACGTAATGAGCCAAAACACAAAAGCATCAAATGCTTGCAAACTCTCCTAAATCCTTTTATTTCAAAAAGTTGGTTTTTATTGTATAGTTTTCATAATAATATTTGATTCTTCAATATTTATTAAGTTCAAAGAAAATGCAGACAAAAGGGCTTTACCAGTTCAATCCAACCAACCCATTTGACCCTTCAATTCAACAGCTCTAGCCCATTTGGACCCATATGAATATCTTCTTTCACCTCCAGATGCTTGAATTAATAATCAATATCAAAGAAAAAGGACACAAGAGTATTAACCCAACCCAATTCAACCCATTTAATCCTTCGATATCTACATTTTTAGACCATTTGGTCATTAAACAGGTATTAATATGCTGTTCCACCTCTACTTGAATTATCAAATTAAAAAAAAAAAAGGAGTAAATTCACTTTTGTCCTCTATGTTTACACAAAATTTCAGAGATAGTCCTTTATGTTTCAAAATGTCAAAATGAGTCCTTTAAGTTTTCAAATGTTGCAAATTCGGTCCTTTCTTCGTCAACTTTGTTAAGCACTAACAGAATAGAGACATAAATGTCAAAAAATATATATAAGTAATTGAGTAATTTTCACTTTTGGTCCTTTATGTTTGCATAAATTTTTAGATATGGTCCTTTTTCTGTTAATACTTAACAAAGTTAACGGAGAGAGGACCGAGTGTGCAACATTTGGAAGCTTAAAGGACTGATTTTGACACTTTGAAACATAAAGGACCATCTCTGAAATTTTGTGTAAACATACCAAAATTGAAATTTACCCAAAAAAAAGGACAAAAAGTGTAAACAGTACAATCCAAGCCGTTTTGACATGTAAATGCTTGAAACACCTTTAGAGTTTTAGCTCATTTGGACAATTTTGGATATGTTGTTACCCCAAGCAAACCAAATCATTAACAAGAAAGCACAAATTAACTAGCTTGAACCCAAAAAATTGCATTCTAGAGCTTAATGTACATGTATTAAAGATTACCTCCAGGAACTTTTCCAGTGCCCTGCCACCTTGATGTGCATACAGCAGCGTCATAACCAGAAAGCCTCAGAAGTTTCACCAGTGAAAACCTAATGCAACTGGTATTACATGAGCATCTCATAAACTCAAGGTCCATGGAATCGATCGATAATATGAGAGAATTAACCACTGACAACATGTCCATCCCATGTTGATCCAGCAAAACTTTGTAGTACTGCATGAAGGCCAAATAATAAACAATTAAAGCATCCAACTACAAGTATCCAGTTCATCAAATCTAAAAGCATCTATTTTTTTTTTCTTCTTGATTTATAACAAACACGCCACAGTTTGGACCGCATAATGCTGTTTGCCCAAGTTCTATCTTTCATAGAGCTAACAATGTGACAACGGGTCAAAAGTGGTACCGTTTCATATAACTTTTTGCATATAACAAGTGCCACAATTCTCGTTTTGAAAGAGTTCCAAACTACATTTACTTATTTACCCTTTATAAGCATTGCAAAATATTGATGACATCAATTTTGGTCCGCATGATTGCTTGTTTAGATACACAATGGTATCTGGTAAGCATCATTGTCACCATATATGCAAGCAAAGATTGCAAAAGCAAAGATGAATTCTAGCGGTTAACAGTTGATTACTCTACCAACTTCCACCCATTATCACTTAAATCTCGTGAGTGCATTTAATGGCGGAGTTTTGCTAAAAACATCTCACTGGTAAAATTTCAGTCACATAACAACACACCAACTTTTACTGCAGAAATGATAAAGTTAGTCGCTTAAAACATATAATTTTCAAGTTATTTATAAGCAGTCTGCTAACAAAGATATAATGAACCTATTGTGAAAGGTTTTCCATCCACATAAACACACAATATTGACATGGTTATGCAATTTGCCAATACCACTTTTTGTTGCTAAGCTTCTTACTATATTTTGCGTTCTTTATAGTGCATTCGATAAAGAGCACACCTTCTGTTAAATGAAAAAAGGGAGAGGAAATAACTGTCATCCGAACCATTTACTTGTCAAAACTACGCAAAATAGCTCCTAAAAGTAACACCACATACCCAAACTCCTGAATTTAGACAAAATCAACATGCCTACTTCAAAACCAGACGAAAATATTATTAACAAGTCCTGATTAGATATCAGAAGATTGCAATTTTACAACTTAATGTGCCTAAACATATCAAAATCCAATGAATGTTGACAACTCAACATACTTGGATCAAAGTTTTGCTGCAAAATTTCATGCCATTATTAGACCAGTTATAAGGACTTCCCCAATAATGTTAAAACCACAGATTAACAAGAATCATTATGCTTAATATTATTGGCCAGTCCAAATTGAACATCAGAAGATTGCAATTTTCAACCTTGACGTACCAAAACATATCAAAATCCAATGAATTTCAATAATTCAAATTACTTCCATCAAAGTTTGGGTACAAAAATCCATCTCAATATCAAGTAGATCATAAAGATTTCCCCATTTATAAGTGAACATTTTGCTAAATTGACAAGCTTTTATGATCGACAACAAATATATGCACTAAACTTACAAACATTTATGGGCCCTGAAGAACATATTGGATCAATTCTAGAAGTTAGAAGTAATTGACGCAACAAGAAACTGAAAATTACCGAAATCTTGTCTGCTAGGTGAGCAAGTTCACAGAAACCAGAATCGCTGTCGCTACTGCACCGTGAATCTGCACCACAACTACTTCCATTCTCCAAGAAATCACTAACCATCGCTGCCAAATCATGCTCGCTTTCATGGCTAAACGCACCACCCAACATCCGTCCCCCAACACCACCACCGCCGGAGCCACCGCCGGCCATCAACAACCACGAATCCCTGGTTTCTGGGTAGAGACTGCAATCCATTCTCTACCACCACAATCAGTCAAACCAGTTTGCCGCAAAAATCAAAGCCAGTTACTCAAAAACCACCGTGCAATTTAACGCGAAGTGGCGAATTTTGGTCATAAAAAATTAAAAACTACAAAGTCAATAAATTTTCTATCTTTTCTCAAAACGGAAGGATCAACAACCAAAAAACCCTAAATTACCGAAATCCCATTAAATTAAGATCATGAAACGCAAAAACTAACGACCCAAATCCCCTGAAATTGAAGGGAAAGGGTATCCGAATCGAATTATCGATTCTTAAACAGACCAAATGATCAATCTTCCTCTGTTCTTGTTTCTGTTTGTTCTGTAAATTTTCTGATATAATATGAATGAATTACATTTAAAGAGAGATTAATCAAGATTTTTAGAAATCACGAAGATTTGAATTTGAATTATGTAGATCCAAAGGGGGTGAAGAACTAGATTGAGAGAAATTGGCAAATGTGCAAACGATCAACCCGCAGAGGATGAAGACGAAAGAAAGGGGGGAAATTGATATATAGAGGATTTGGGTAAAACGTGAAATGACCAAAAAGGGCTTTGTTAGAGGATTTCTGTGACGTGGACTATATAAGGTGGATAATGTATTTAGACACAAAACAAAGCATATTCTCTTGTGGGGTCGTTTCGTCTTTAGGCCACATATTCTGAAACATAAAATATTTATATGTTTATCCACCAACCAACTTTGAGAGAAACGTAAAAGGAAACCATTATTTTGACTAATACATAAGTGGTTATTTATTAATTTATTTATTATTATTATTTGGAGGGATTGAGCCTGAACTAGAGAGTTTTGATAAATCTATAGTATCCCCGTCGATGAGACTTTCAAGCTCGTTGTTAGAAGCTACCAACACTTTAATACAAACAAAAACAGAATTCGGAATTCGTGGGGCCTTACATAAAAAGATCGATGAACGACTAAGCGATATTTTGCCTTACAGACCAATGAAATGAGTGTAAAGTGCAAGTTTATATCAAAGAAATATCTGATAATATTATTAGAAGCAAATACGCATATAAATATCATTACAGACTCCAAACTCTACAACGGTTAACCAAATAAGTAGGAAACAAACTACTGACTCAAGACTCAACAAAACTTGGTAAACTCCTAAACAAACCTAGACTTATTCAACACTTATTCTTATGCATGAATTAAATTAATCCACGCACGATCCAACATAACATAAGACATAAATCAAACCCAACAATGAGACCAATAAGCTTTGTTGGAGAGTTATACACACACACATATACATGTATGTATGCCGATGAACTCAGCTGTTCTTAAATGATTTTTCAACCGTCTAAAATCATCAACATTTAATACCGACCCTTCAAATTATTCCGACAGCTCCCAACGGTTTTCTAGCGGTTGGGGCAGTCTTCTGGTGACTCTACGGATCATTTACATATCTTCCATGGTTTTCGTACAGTTTTGATGTTCCACACCTTAAATATCATCTTCTTTCCTATCTTTCTCTACACCACCAAACCACCACCACCACCACACCAAACGCACTGTATCGTCATCAAACTGCACCACCACTGCCACAGTCGCACCAAAACGCCAGTGATGATGACTTTTTGTGTGTGTTGGTGTGCTTACCTGGTTTTTCGAATGAATGTAAATCGGTAGGGAGGGAAGGAGAAGGATCTTCACTAGGAGATGGAGCAACAGTTGGAGTCTCACCGAGAGCAATTGATGGTACCGGAACCATATCAGCGGGACAATATAGTGAAGTCGGTGGAGGAAGCCCAGACGAGTTAGTAGTGCGCAATGGGATTGTGGCAACTAACGGTGGTGGAAGGGAAGAATTTAGAGATGCATAAAAAACCCGTTATTGGAATCGGTTTCAGGTGTTTGAAAAAATCGACAGTCTAGGATCGATCTGAGGTTTCAAAAGACCAAACCGGTTAACCGGTTCAGCTCTATAAAAAAATCGGTTAGTTTGCTAGTAACCGCTTCGATTATTATATCGATTTAGGTTTTAAGCTTGAAAAACGGGTTATTGGCAAAAAACGGTAACTAGCATTTGACCAGTTAATCTTTTCAGTTATTTCAAAAATGGTTTTGTACTGATTAACTAGTTTGAGTACCTCTATAAACGATAGGTGGGATGGTTGGTAGTGTGCGCAAATTGACGAGAGGTTGGTTTGTTGGTGATTGAGAGGAAAAGGATGAGTTATTGGTGGCGGCACACTCACTGAAGTGGTGAAGGGTGGGGATGTGCTTTTGTTTATGACAGGACTTGAACTTGTGATATTCCCAATATTGAAGCTACAAGATGGCTGCTCTCAACCACTTAAGCTGAGAATCATTGGTGGTAGGGGTGTGCTTAACCCTTTAATTTTCAACAGCCAAACCTTACATGTGTTGTCAGCATTGAGTCGATGAAGACAAAACCAATAAATAAAAGGTAAAGGAATCTTAAAATAAATCACAAAACGTGTAATTATAAGAAAGTGTTAAAATAATAGGAAAAAATTTTTAATCTAAAAGAATTTAAAAAAAAGTTAAAAGATGTGATCCTACAAATGGTCATACAAAGTAGATCTTCGTCTTTTCATATCAAATGTATAAACTTTGTAACACATAGGTACAAATTAGGAAACAAATTTACGAATTAATAACAAAGTTTCAAAATTTTTAAATTTAAGTAAAATCGAGATAAAATAATAATTAAATAGTTATAAATATTTATATATGTTTCGTTTACCTTGATTATTTTTAAATGTTTAAATATTTATAAAAAAATTACAATGGTGCTAAGATGATTCGTCATTGATCACAAAATTTAGCCAATCAAAATATAAATCTAAAGATAACGAAAAAGAAGTAAAGATAACGACCAAAGTGCTTATAACTTAGCGGTATTGCAATGAAAAAGAGAAGCTGTAACTAATTAAGGTTAGGGGTTTAAACCTGAGTAGGGGAGAATGTTTACGAATTTATCCGGTTCCCGCTTATCTGGTGGGTAAAGAGCGACAACTGAACCTATCCTTAAATGTGTACCCGTTTAACCTAAAATCAGTCGTTAAGCATAAACGGAAGATAAGGAAATAATTGTCTAATTTATTTGATAAAAAATAATTATAATATATTTGTTTTTTTTTTCGAACGGCTACAAGGCGTAATTGTTCGTAAAAACGCAATTGAGCACCTCCATACTTTCTCTCTCTGTAAATTCGCTCAAAGAAAACGTTTGGTTTTTTAAAACCTTAGGTATCATAAAACCCTTTTCTAGGGTTTTAATCTATCATTACAACTTCTCATTCGCGCAGATTTGGTGTGTTATCGGTTTCATATTTCAGTGTATATGATGCGCAGATACGATGATTGTTGTATTTTGCTTTTGATTGCTGTAAATTGGCAGGTTTGGTATGTATACTGGGGTAGATGGAAGATCGTTTCATCTAGGGTTTATATTCTTGTTCAATACATGCTTTGTTCATCTTCTCATTGGCGAAAATCTGGTATGCTATTGTTTCATATTTCAGTGTATATACGAATGCGCAGAGATGTTGATTGCTGTATATTCGCAGGTTTGGTATGTATTCAGGTGTAGATGGAAGATCGTTTCATCGAGGGTTTATATTCTTGTTCAATATATGCTCTATTCATATTTTCATTCGCGTAAATCTGGTACGCTATTGTTTCTTATTTCCGTGTATATACGAACGCGCAGAGATGTTGATTGTTGTATATTTGCATGTTTGGTATCTATCCTGGGGTAGACGCAAGGTCGTTTCATATGGGGTTTTAATCATTGTTCAATATGTGCTCTGTTCATCTTCTCATTTGCGCAAATCTGGTATGCTGTTGTTTCATATTTCAGTGTATAAACGAATGCACAGATATGATGATTGTTGTATCTTCGCAGTGTATACTGGGGTTGATGCGAGATCGTTTCAACTTGGGTTTTAATTCTTGTTCAATATTTATTTGCTAGTGTTCTAGGTATTTAGCTCCAGGAAGTGGCTTTTGCCTCTCACTGTATGGCATGAATTCATTCACATTTTTTAAGAATTGAGATGATTGATGGCCTGTTCAAACTTTTTGCACCTCATGAAGATAGAGGAATGATCAGGTTTATATTATGTACCCATTTTTTTCTTCTAGATTTTCTAGATTTTTAGTTTTGGAACTAAGATGTAATGTCCTTGTGATGTCAGGGAAAGTGTTGAAAGATTTCAATGTTATAACTCCAAAGTTGAAGCCTGAGAATATAATAGATTTTAGTAACAGGGTAAGCTAGTGTCAGCTTAACTAGGTGCTTGCTACTGAGCTTGAGCTGATCATGGCAGGCTGCAAGTTCTTAGATGGTTCATGGGAACCAAGTTTTTGGTGATTGTGGCTCAAGATTTCCTTCTTTTTTTACTTTGAACTTCTTATGTATTGCTTGAGAAGTTTGATAATTTTTTTTTGAAGAACTTGTAGGTACGTTGACTACAAATGATAGCCTGGCCAAAGAAATTTGTGGGGCTTTCTTCTAGAGAATCAAAATGTTTTAAACACAAGGGCAATTGATTATATTAAGGTAACGTGTTTTGTTTTAGTTTATTTAGTAGCTTCAATCTTATTTTTCTAATATTTTGACATTTATTATCAATAGGCTGTAAGAGTGCTAAAGAGCCTCCATTTCAAGTCGCATCAATAACATAAAGTTGTCGGATTGAGCAAATGAACATATGAAGAACAAGTGTAAGGTCTGTATCTATTGAACCATACGAAGATCGTTTCATCTAGGGTTATTATTCTTGTTCAATATATGTTATGTTCCATCCTTTCATTCGCGCAAATCTGGTATGCTATTGTTTCATATTTCAGTGCATATAACAATGCGCACATGTTGATTGTTGTATGTTCGCAGGCTTGGTATGTATCCCTGGGTAGATGCAAGGTCGTTTCATTCAGGGATTTAATTCTTGTTCAATATTTGCTCTTAATCTTCTCGTTCGCGCAAATCTGGTATGCTACTGTTTCATATTTCAGTTAATATATGAATGCACAAATATGCTGATTGCTCATTTGATTGCTGTATATGGCAGATTTAATATGTATTTTTGGGGTATATGCAGGAGCGTTTCATCTAGGATTTTAATTCTTGTTCAATATATGCTTTGTTCATCTTCTAATTCGCTCAAACCTGGTATGCACCCGTTTCATATTTTAGTGTTTATACAAATGGACATATTTGTTGATTGTCGTAGGCCTGTATCTCCATTTGATTGCTGCATATACGCAGATTTAATATGTGTTTTTGGGGTAGACACAACATCGTTTTATCTAGGGCTTTAATTCTTCTTCGCACTGATCGGTTTATCTGATAGTGTTTGTTATATCTTCATTTAATATTTTTGATGAAATTTTGGGGTAATCGCAAAATAATTGACGTGTATCTATACACATCGATCTTGCTTCTATTACATCCTTTGTGAGTGCATATGCATTAATTTTATTTTTTATATTTATTCAAAGATTAATTGTTATTATCTTATTTTTTTTGTTTTTGATTAAAAGATGATAGTCGGATCCTTTCTGGAAAAATATACTTGAAGCTGACTTCACATTTATGCTTGTTATTCACTACATGTGTTTATATGTAAGTATATATGCATTCTATAAGACACAACATATATTTTGATCAGTCAATTTGTATTATTTGCCTTTATAAGATTAACTTAAAATTGTTTTATATGTATTTGAGGAAAACTTTAATAAAGCATTCAAAAGAAGGCATCAACTTCAAAAGAAGCCTTTGTTGCTCAATGGTAGTAACCCGTTGTTCCAAGAGGAATTAAGGGCATAATGGTCAGTTTTGATAAAGAAATGGCAGCCCATCAGGTAGTGGTTCCACTTTTGAATCGCTAACACCAAGGGTAAGAGCTCCCTATTATAGGCAGACTTCAAGCAGTTGTTGAAGGACAAGGCTTTGCTAAAATAGGCAAGAAGATGATCCTCTTGAATCAGTATTGCGCCCACCCCGTCTGAAGAAGCATCACATTCGACCACAAAAGGTGATGAAAAATATGGTAAGCGTAGAACGGGGGCTGTGATTAGAGCATGTTTCAAGCGATTGAATGCCAGGGTCGCTTCCTCGGTCCATTTGAAGCCATCTTTCTTAGTGAGAGTTGTATGGGGACGAGCAATTAGCCCATAGTGCTTGACAAACTGGCGATAACACTCGATCAGGCCTAGAAAGCCACGGACCTCTTTAACATTTGTGGGCATAGGCCATGATCAAGGTTTAAAAGAACGAAAACGAGCCTCGAGGCGCTTTCTGTTAGACTTACTAGGCGTAAGCCTCGAAACATTATTGAAATATAATTAAATAATAGATACATCTCATAAAAATCATAATTTAATATAAAACAAACATCACAAGTATCGCAATTTAAGCAAAAATACTTTAATAACCTAATTTAATAATGTTATGAGATTTAAATATTATAAAACTTGTTTTCTTCTGCGATCATTCTCAATGTTTTTATTAATCAAATTTAGTTCCTCATTGTCATCTTCATCAAACAAATTAATTTCAGCACGTTTTCTTTTCCTATATAATGAACTCTAACTTCTTCCCTATTTGACCCGCCAATTCCATTAATGTCATCTTCATCAAAACTTGGGTTTGACTATCCATTCATCATCCGACAAAACCTTCTCGCGAACAATCGGATCCTCATAATCTTTTAGAGTAGTCTTCTTTATAATTTTTTTTTAATTTCATAGTGTATATAATTTACACCAACGTATTCATCTTATCGAATATGAAATCCAAGAGAATGGAAGCTTTCAAAGTCTAGGAGGATGGAAAGCTGAAGTGTGCGTTCGAAGTCTAGGGGATAGTGGATGAAGTGTGCATTTGAAGTCGGAGAGAAAAGCTGTGTTTTAATTTAATTTGAGTTTGGGTGACTAGTGTGTTTTCTATCAAATGGATCAAATAGGGTCAAAAATAGGTCAAAATATATTACAGGGAAAAAATAAGGCTTGTTTAGTAGCCTCAAAGCCTCACCTCACAGCCTCAGACCGCCTCAAACAGACCGAGGCGTAGGTTGCAGCTAGCCCCCATGAGGCTAAGCCTCATAAGATTTTTTCTAGAGCCTCAGCCGAGGCGTAATCCTCAAGGCGAGCCTTAGAAAGGTTTTTTAAACCATGGCTGCCATGATCAGCTCAAGCTTAGAAGCAAGCACCTAGCTACACTGACGCTAGCTTACACTGTTCCTAAAAATTATTATATTCTCCTGCTTGAGCTTTGGAGTATTTACATTGAAATCTTTGAACACTTTCCCTGACACAACAAAGACATTACATCTTAGTTCCAAAACTAAAAATCTAGAAGAAAAAAATGGGTACGTAATATAAACCTGATCATTTCTCCATCTTCATGGGGTGCAAAAAGTTTGAACAGGCCATCAATCATCTCGATTCTTAAAAACTGTGAATGAGTTCATGCAATACAGTGAGAGCAAAAAGCCACTTCCTGCAGCTAAATACCTAGAACACTAGAAAAAAGGAACAAAGAAGTGTAACACTACTGACTTGTCATCAGTAATAATGATGGCAGTGCCTTTGATGCCTGTGGTTCTGAACGCTTCATTTTAATTTTTCTGAAACCCATACACAAAAACTTTAAGGCAATCATAACATTCAAGTTTGCAAACAAAAATAAATGCAAAATCTTATTGAAAGATATATACATGTATACATACACAAACACCTTAATTGAGTTGAAACAATAAATGATAAAAAATCTACTTACTGTTTTGCAACATCTTGCGTTAGAAGAACATCCAAAACCCTTGCATCTTCATTGAATCGTTCAGACACTTTGGCCAAGTAGTGCCTTATAAGCGGCATAATTCGAGATTAGTCCGATAGCTTACCGTCACATTAGAATTTCAATATAAAGAATCCACTATATGCATGTAATGCGAAAACTTTAGCATTTACATTAATCAGGTGAGTTAATAACAGGATCAACACTGTGGTACCTTGCCACAATGCCTGCATAAAACTAAAAAGGGTTGTCAAAGTGAAACTGCATCTCAGGTTTGGTCTTATATTAAAGGTGTTCAACATGCTAATTTTGCTTATGCTAGTCTATTTCACAAATAACTGGTTGCAAGGCAGTTACATGATACACATAGTTCGTTACAATTTGTTATTCAAAATCATAAGTTTTTCTTGAAACATTTATTAGATACCTAATGGAACATTGTAATCAGAGCTGGTTGCAAAGAAATTGGCATGAAGAGATTTGCAAGCCACATACAACGTAAATTTTATTGTAAACAATCTTTCAGGAAATGAAAAGGACAAAATTTCGGTGACTGTATGTTTACCTTTTGAAAATCCTAACACTGATCATCGGGTAGAGCCGCATAGGTGGTGGCAATGCCTTTGATGCTTCTGGTTTTGAATGCTTCATTTCAGTTTTCCTAAAATACGTATAAAACAATTTTAAGTTCATCTTCTGAAGGCAAATAATACGAATTGACAGATAAAAATTTATGTTGCGTCTTATTGAATGCATATAAACACATGTAGAGAATAACAGGCATAAATGTGAAGTCAGCTTCAAGTATTTTTCAGAAAGGATCCGACTATCATCTTTTATTCAAGAACAAAAAAATAAAATAATAACAAATAATCATTGAATAAATATAAAAAATAAAAATAATGCATATGCATTCGCAAAGGATGTAATATAAGCAAGATCGATGTGTATAGATGCACGTCAATTATTTTGCGATTAACCCAAAATTTCATCAAAAAGATTAAATAAAGATATAACAAACACTATCAGATAAACCGGTCAGTACGAAGAAGAATTAAAAAACCCTAGATAAAACGATGTGTCTACCCCAAAAACACATATTAAATCTGCATACATGCAACAATCAAACAGGCCTACAACAATCAACAAATATGTGCATTTGTATAAACACTATTATATGAAACGGTAGCATACCATGTTTGAGCGAATTAGAAGATGAACAGAGCATATATTGAACAAGAATTAAAACCCTAGATAAAACGAACTTGCATATACCCCAAAATACATGTTAAATCTACCATAAACAACAATCAAATGCAGATACAACAATCAACATATCTGTGCATTCGTATATTAACTGAAATATGAAACAATAGCAGCGAATGAGAAGATGAACATAGCATATATTGAACAAGAATTAAATCCCTGAATGAAACGGCCTTGCATCTACCTAAGGAAACATACCAAACCTGCGAACATACAACAATCAACATGTCTGTGCATTGGTATATGCATTGAAATATGAAACAATAGCATACCAGATTTGCGCGAATGAGAGGATGGAACAGAACATATATTGAACAAGAATTACAACCCTAGATGAAATGATCTTCGTATGGTATTATGGTTCAATAGATACAGACCTTACACTTGTTCTTCGTATGCTCTTTTGCTCAATCCGACAACTTTATGTCATTGATGCGACTTGAAATGGAGGCTCTTCAGCACTCTTACAGCCTATTGATAATAAACGTCAAAATATTAGAAAAATAAGATTGAAGCTACTAAATAAACTAAAACAAAACACGTTACCTTAATATAATCAATTGCCCTTGTGTTTAAAACATTTTGATTCTCTAGAAGAAAGCCCCACAAATTTCTTTGGCCGGACTATCATTTGTAGTCAACGCACCTACAAGTTCTTCAAAAAAAATTATCAAACTTCTCAACCACCAAACACTTGGGTTCCCACGAACCATCTAAGAACTTGCAGCCTGTCATGATTAGCTCAAGCTCAGTAGCACCTAGTTAACCTGACACTAGCTTACCCTGTTACTAAAATTTATTATATTCCCCTGCTTCAGCTTTGGAATACTTGCATTGAAATCTTTCAACACTTTCCCGGACATCACAAAGACATTACATCTTAGTTCCAAAACTAAAAATCTAGAAAATCTAGAAGAAAAAAATGGGTACAGAATATAAACCTGGTCATTCCTCTATCTTCATGAGGTGCAAAAAGTTTGAACAGGCCATCAATCATCTCAATTCTTAAAAAATGTGAATGAATTCATGCCATACAGTGAGAGGAAAAAGCCACTTCCTGGAGCTAAATACCTAGAACACTAGAAAAAAAGAAGTGTAACACAAGTGACTTGTCATCAGTAATGATGATGGCAATGCCTTTGATGCCTCTCGTTCTGAACGCTTCATTTTAATTTTTCTGAAACCCATACACAAAAACTTTAAGGCAATCATAACATTTAAGTTGGCAAATTAAAATAAATGCAAAATCTTATAGAAATATTATACATGTATACATACACAAACACGTTAACTGAGTTGAAACAATAAATGATGAAAAATCTACTTACTGTTTTGTAGCATCTTGCGTTAGAAGAACATCCAAAACCTTTGCATCTTCATTGAATTGTTCAGACACTTTGGCCAAATAGTGCCTTATAAGCATCATAATTCGAGATTTTAGTCGAATAGCATACCAGTACATTAGAACTTCAATATAAAGAATCCATTATATGCATATAATGCGAAAACTTTAGCATTTTCATTAATCAGTTGAGTTAATAACAGGATCAACACTGTGGTACTGATAGCATTCCCACACCTTTGAAAGTTTATACCATGCGTAAGAAACCAACTGCTCATTCGATTAACACTTTTGAATTATTGGATATGATTCATGGGTCTGGATTTGACCCATTTAATTCACTTCGAACGGCAACAGGTAATAGCTGGAAATTTTTGTGGGGGAAGCGGAGCTACAAGTTAGGGAGTAACCGTCGGTTATTTTGTTTTTATTTCTTTGTTCTTGTTTCCGTTTTTCGTTGTTGAAGTACTTATTTCACAAGTTTACTTGTAATTGGAGATTTGCCTATCTCGAATCAGGCCTTATCATTTAATTCAGTGAATTTCATTTCCTAAGAATCTATCATTGGTTCCATTGCCGGGAAACGAAGAGCGAAGAATGGTGAACACCCGGAGTGAAGGAAGTGTCCCTGCTGGCGAACCGACGATTGGCCAAGTAGCCGGTCAATTGGCAGCGATCATGAAGAAACTGGATACCATGGAATCCTGGAAGGAGGACATCAACAATTTGAAGAAGCAGGTGTCCAACAAGGAGAATTCGGGAACTAGTGGTAGCAAAAACGACGATGCCGACTCTGGATATTTCCAGAATAACCTCGCCCCTTCGATAAGATCTATTTTCCAACTTTTAGCTGTGGAGATCCAAGAGGTTGGATTCTCAAAGCGGAGAAGTACTTCTGTTTCTACAATACCTCTGACGAAGAAAAAGTTGATATAGCGGCTATGCATTTGGAGGATGACGCCCTTGATTTGTTCTCCTGGCTTTCGACAGAACTAGTAATTGCCGATTGGGATGAATTAACTTTGGCTTTCCAGAAACATTTTGGTTCTCTGGAATTCCAAAATCCGGATGAATATTTGATCAGTGTGCGGCAGACCGGATCGGTTCAGGAGTATCGCCAAGAGTTCGCTAGACGATCAGCTCGAGTGGCGAATTGGCCGGACCATTGTTTGCCGGGGGTTTTCATTCACGGTTTGAAGGAGGAATTGAAATCCGATGTTCGTATTCATAAGCCCCAAACCGTCTACAAAGCCATGAGCCTAGCCCTCGAATTCGAATCCAAACTTAGCCATATCCGAACCCAAAAACAGCCCAACACGAACCCAAAAACTGAAACCAAACCTTTTACTCCTTACTCGAATTCAACCAACAACCCAAGTAAAGTGGAGCCTAAACCTAATTCCCGTATCACTGACCCATAGAAATAAGCTCGATTCCTTCACGGTGAATGTTTTCGCTGTGGGGATATATATGGCCCTGGTCACCGTTGCAAAGTGGGACTTTCAAACTTCTTGAAGCCGAAGATGAGGAAGATGCAGTAGTGGGAACGGAAGAGAAACCTATCGATGATACTGCAGATGATATGGCTGAAATATGCCTACATGCTATATTTGGAAAATCCCATACTACCACTATGAAAGTTCATGGTACCTTGAACTCAACTCAGGTTCTTGTCCTCATTGATACTGGCTCGACCCACAATTTATCTCGGATACTCTCGTCCATGAGCTGAAGCTGATTACTCAACTGATAAATCCCTTTGGGGTTCAAATAGGGAACGGAGACATAATCTGATGTAACCGGGTTTGTAAAGAGGTGCCTTTGCAGATTGTCGAACTTAAACTCAAGTAGAATTTCTATCCATTTTCGATTGGAGGTACTGATGTGGTGCCTGGAATTCAATGGTTATCCTCCCTAAACACTGTCCAAGCTAATTGGAATGAGATGTTTTTAATTTTCTCTATTGATGGCCAACAATATAAGCTCCAAGGGATAGCCTCCGGCCCTCAAAAATCAGCTGCTTTCCAGCACATATCAGTGGAGTCAGAAAATTCAATGCCCATTCCAGATGAACTTCAGTCAGTGATCGAACCTTTTACCACCCTTATTCAAGAACCAACCACATGGTAGTACCCCCTTTCCGTACCCACTTCCACTCCATTCCCTTAATCACTAATGCTTCCCCACCTAATATCCGACCGTACCGTTCGTTATCCTCATGCTCAAAAGACTGAAATTGAAAAACAAGTGGAGACACTGTTAGCATCGGGATTCTTTCAGCCTAGTACTAGCCCCTTTTCCAGTCCAATTCAAATATTCAAGAAGAAAGATGTCACGTGGAGGATGTGTGTGGATTACCGAGCACTCAATAAAATCACTGTTGCTGATAAGTACCCAATCCCAAACATTGATGAGCTGCTAGATGAGCTGTATGGAGCTACTATCTTTTCTAAGATAGATTTACGATCAGGATACTATCAAATTCGAGTTAACCCGGATGATGTAGAGAAGACAGCCTTCAGAACACACTCAGGTCATTATGAATTTAAGGTTATGCCATTCGGTCTCACTAATGCCCCTTCTTCGTTTCAGTCAGCAATGAATGACCTGTTTCGACCTTACCTGAGGCGTTTTATATTCGTCTTTTTTGATGATATACTGATATATAGCCCCTCTTTAAAACAGCACATTGCTAACCTTACTGTTGCTTTAGAGCTTTTGGAAAAAATTCAGTCTTATGCCAAGCTCTCGAAGTGCTGTTTTGGTCAGACAAAAATTTCCTTTTTGGGACATATAGTTTCAAAAGAGGGAGTCCACGTGGATCAGGACAAGATAACTGCAGTGGAATCATGGGATTGGCAGCCTGCAAGTTCTTAGATGGTTCATGGGAACCCAAGTTTTTGGTGATTGTGGCTCAAAAAACTCCACACCCTGTTTTTTCAGACCGACTTTGAGGATTCTAATAATCTTTTTCTAAGAAGAAATTAAGATTTTGAATAGGAAAACAAACAATAGCCGCACTTCTACTTATGTGACAGACTGTGAGTATTATGTATCAAACCAATAAATTTATATGTAATACAAAGCATGATGATTGAATTATATATTGGTTATTTTTATTTAAGAAACCACCCTACCCTATGTGCATTCAGTTGCAAGTGCTCTTGCATTTGCTATTTTTATGTGCAAGTTGTTTAACTAATTAACTCATAGAAATGGACTTCAATATCAGATTCATATCTATACGTCGATTTATGCAGGTATCAAAGAAGCACAACTGCTTTTCTTATAGGTAAATATGCTAAAATATTTGCATATGTTGCACATTTGTGAAGTCTTTATATCAAAATGCTTCAGTTATGCCACCAAATTATGATTCTGACAATCTATACTGCAATTCATGACTGATATTTTAAACACTTCAATGAAGGTGAAAGAGTTTTGGATGTTCTATTAAGGCAATGTGTTGCAAACGGTAAGTATATGCTCTTAAATTGGCTTTCATCATTTAATGTAATGGTGCATTAACTTTAATCATATTTTGTTTGGTATCATACGTAGAGATTGTCTTCTTGTTAAAAAATGTTACTTCTCAATGACCCAAGTAGCTTTGTAGGTATTAGCGGCGGGTATGCCTAGCAAGACGGGCGAGTTGGGTAACGGGTTAGAACGGGTTCGGGTCAGAAGAGGTTTTAAGCAAAATCATTTCGAGTCTAAATGGATTGTTATTAAAAAACATCAATTTAATTTAACTTTAGATGCGTTATAAGTAAACAAATAGTCCATTTGAATAATTTTTAGTGATTTTCTCATCAAATATGTTATTAATCATTATTAAATGTTTGAATCCATTGCATTTACAAACTTTTTTGGTTACCCGTCTTAACCTGCATTGTGTTCAAGTGTTACCCATCCCAACCCATCCAATATTATGATGTTACCCCTTTCAATCCATTATTCTACAATTGTTTACCCAAACCAACCCATTTCCTTTGACATGGGTAAGGATTGCCACCTCTAGCGGCGGGGTTTTTGGTTGCTAGGGATTTCTTTACACGATTTGGGCAACCAAAGTTGGTTTAAGTTTAAACATGGGTATGCCTCAAGATTCCCTTCTTTTTTACTTTGAACTTCTTATATATTGTTTGAGAAGTTTGATAATATTTTTTGAAGAATTTATAGGTGCATTGACTACAAATGATACTCCGGCCAAAGAAAATTGTGGGACTTTCTTCTAGAGAATCAAAATGTTTGAAATATAAGGGCAATTGATTATATTAAGGTTACATGTTTTGTTTTAGTTCATTTAGTTGCTTCAATCTTATTTTTCTAATATTTTGACATTTATCATTAATAGGCTATTAGAGCGCCTGAAGAGCCTCCATATCATGTCGCACCAATAACTTTATAACATGTTTAACCCATATAACAACTTGTTTTAGCTTATTTGACTTTTTCATATAAGGCTAAACGAGTGATGTTTCAAATATTTTTTTTTACAATTTATAAAACTTTTTAACTTATTTTATGAAAAATACCTTCATTTTGACCGGTAGATACTACTATGCCCTACAAACACAAAAGCACCAGTTTGGCTGGGTGATTGATGCATAGATTTTCACCCATTGGCCACTTCCAAGATAATAATAATAACAGATACATTTGCTTTTATGAGATCAAAACTATGCTAAAACTGAGTTCCCTTTCTAAATTAATCCTCAAAACTAAAGCCAAGAACGATTTCGTGACTTCTACAACAGATGAAATAAACAGCCAAAAAAATAAACACACCTGATTTCGTGACTTCTACAACAAACGATTCAAAGCCGAACAGAGCTTATCGGAGCTGGAGTGTGTAAAACAAATCAGCAAAAAAAACCCTAGAGAAAAAAACAAAAAAAAGAAGAAAAATAACTTTGTTTTGATCGGAAGCAATGCAGGAGACGACAATCAGATCAGTGAGGTCGGAGCACGGCTGGGGAGCGATAGCGTCGCAGCTTGGTTGGGGATACACCGGAAGACAGTGGCTTGTGTCGGAGCACGACTGGGGAGAGAGAAGGGAGCAGGTTTAACGGGAGAGTAAAATGGGGAAGGAGGGAAAAAGGGGCGCCTTTTATTAACCTTTAGCGGCGACAATAGCCGCTAATAAAGTCGCCACTAATGCTAAAGCCAGGAACTCGCCGAAAGTCGCCACTATTGAGGATATCGCCGCTAAAGGTGTCACCGCTATTGCATATTTTTCTTGTAGTGATAGTTCTTTCAAATAAAAAAATCAATTACTTATTTTCTTTCTAAAGAGAAAGAAATATGTAAATGAGTTTAAGGATTAGTAAATATGTAATAAATACTCTTAATAAGATGATATATGTAAAAATTACTTATGATTATTATAAATAAAACTATTGTACATATAAAAGTAAAACTACAAATGTGTATAAAATTAGTAATAATTATTCTTAATAAATTAACAAAATTATAAACGAGCGAGCACGAGTTGAACTTGAGTTTGAAAAATTCTTCATGAGCTTAAGCTTAGTGTAATAAACTTCAAACATGTTGAGTATGCATCGAACTCTCTTAAGTTAAAAATAACACTCGATTAAGTAAGCTAAAGTTAGTTTTGTTTATACACCTAGTCAACAGCAGCAATAGACAAGTTCAACAGCAGCAATATGTGTGTATATATTTGTGTGTATATGTATACATGTGTGTTTGTGTTTATATATATTGCCATGCCTGATTCCTATAGTTTAAGAAGTACAAGCAGATACCTTTTTGAATCAAAATTTTGACATTAGTGTTTTAAGTAGGGGTGTTCATCGGTTCGGTTAAGGGTTTGCTCAGTTTATTCAGTTTTCAAAAATTCCCCCCTAACCGTTAACCGAACCGAATTCGGGATATGGTTAATTCGGTTATAACCGAACAAACCGAATCCAACCGAACAAACCGACTAAAAACCAAATAAACTGGTTAAAAACCGAATAAATCGAACCAAACAAGCCAAACTCAACCAAATAAACCGAATTCAACCTTATATTATTAATAAAAATAATTAATTTAATTACGAATTCGGTTTAATCGGTTAACCGAATAAACCGAACAAACCGAATTCAAACATATCTAAAACCATTAACCGAACTGAAAATCGAATCAGATTTCAGTTTGGTTTTTTCGATTACGGATACGGTTCGGTTATCGGTTTTAAACGGTTTTCGGTTTTTTTGAACACCCCTAGGCCCTAGTTTTAAGAACCACAATTCTCAAAGAATACTTGGTAAAGCTTGAAATTTTACTCACAAAATTATTGTTTTTGTTCTCACATACTTTCTACATAATGGTTAATTGGATAGGGGTAATGATCCATTAAAATCACCTAAAAACAATAAAAACATTTGTAAAATTATATTTCACAACTCTAACGAATCCGATTGAGTTCTTTTCGGATGCGTTGTAATCCTCTTGTCAAAAATCAAAATTTAAACCCTAACCCTAACTCTAAACCTTAAAGCTAAAGTGCTAAACCCTAACACCCCACGTTAAATACTAAAACTAAACTCTAAAGCTAAAAACTAAAGTTAAACTCTAAACCTAAACCCTAAAGCTAAACCGTAACACTAAACCTTAAAGTTAAACCGTATACCTTAAAACTAAACCCTAAAAGGGAACTATAAACCCTAAAGCTAAACCTGAAAAACTAAATCTAAACTCTATAAGATAAACTTTAAAACTAAACACTAAGCTATATTATAAAGCCTAATTTCTAAACATTAAAACGTAAACCATAAAAGCTAAGATCGTAGAGTTCGACGAGGATGTTCCAAAGCATTCAGAATTAGTTTAATCAGAGTTGTCAAATTTATGATTGTTTTTGTAGTTTTAGGCAAATGCTCCATTTGCGGTGCACACATATGGCGTATATATGTGTGGGTCCTCAATGGGCCAAAGTAAAATTGAACTAATTTTAACGTTATTTTACTTATTTTGTGAAAATAACGTTAAAAATGTTGGGATGATCAACTTCAAACAATAACTTTGAGCTAGGGACTCCTTTGGAGTAGCCTCTCTATCCCAACTGAAATATGGTAAAGATACTGAAAAGTGGAAATATACTGGGTAAGTTTGTTTGTTTGTAAGTTACCATTACCATAACCATACAACTATTGAAAGTTAAAATCATAAAATCTTAATTGTCAGCTAAATATTGTGATGGTCTAACCATTAAATAAATAATTTATTTTGTCTGGTTTAATACACATTGATTAATTTAATTTTGATCAACTTTTGTTTTCACATAATAAAAAAATTCGGTTATTATTAGAAAAATATAAAAATAAAAATAATACTTTTTTAAATAGTTCTCCAACCTCATAACAAACAAACCCAAAATTGGAAACCACGATTACAATATTCTAAAAAACTAAGAAAAATAAAAACAATATGTAATTGGTCTATGAAAGGAGTCAAAGTTGATGCCATCGTAGGAATCTTCAAGTACCTTGTTCATGACCAGTGGGAACCACTTTGTTGAAGGCCTACCATAACTAGCACCGTCAAGGATTGCAACTATAGATTTTTTCAACGTTTTTAAACTCGAGCCGAACCGACCGGTTGGGCCGAGATTCGTGTCATGTCACCTTAGAGGTTAAGACATTGGGAATCCGAACCGACCAACCGGTTGGGCCGAGATTCATGTCATGTCATCTTAGAGGTTAAAGACATATTGGGAATCGAACCCTCATAATACATGTAAGACTTGGACGTGTGTAGTGTTCTTCAGGCCTCATTGTTTAACTAAAAAAATGGTGAAAGCCACCATTAGGCGTTCCTTACCGACAGGTCCTACGACCAACATGGGGAAGATAAATCGCGTGAACCAGGGAAAATTAGGTGGTGCCAGGCTTTGAACCCTAAACCTTCATTACAGATTCCCACCCTTACCACTAGGCCACAATCGCGGGGACTCATTGTTTAACTAGTGCTGCAACAACGTAGATTTTATTTTACAATCGGAAAAAAAAATCAAATAAATCAATAAATAATACAAGGATGCATTACAAGCTTGTACGTCAAGCATTACAATTTTTTCCCAACAAAAACAAATATATCTAATTTGAGTAAATTACGGTTTTGCCTCCTGTAGTTTGAATGTTTAAGTCTATTTCAATCAAAAATATAATCTTTTATCAATGCAGCCCTATGGTTTAAAAAACTAATGGTTTTAGCCCATAAACTTAACTATTTTAACCGCTGCTTCCGATCACGTTTTACCTAGTTCTCAGTTAGTCGGGTATTGAAGAGATCTAGGAGTTTACCACACAAATGAGTTCTTACGTTTGAAAAAAAGTCATATTTATAAATTGTGAGTAGAAAATTGCTTTTAAAAAATAGCTATTATAAACTACAACCAGGTTGATTGTCCATGACTCAAATTATAGGGACTTAACTTGAAAATATTAAAAAGTCGACCCGTTTTCATTCTTTTTATAGTCCACTGCGTCTGCGTGTCATTCCGAATTTCATCATTTCAAGTTCGTTCTACTGTGTGATTTTGTGTGTGTGAGAGAGAGAGAGAGAGAGATGACGATCGGAATAATGGAGGTGAATCTGTTGGATGCCCATGGTCTCAACAAATCCGATTTCTTCAGTACGTATTTTTCGCGATTCCAAATCATCTTATACTTTGATTTGCTCAATTGTTTCCAATATTTCGTTGAAATTACCTGTTCTTGCAAATCTACTGAAAAATCTGTTATTATTGCTCAATTTTATGCATTTCACGTCTGTTCCTAATAATTTTTATTAATAATGGAATTGATCAGCTGATTGTTGTTTTGTTACGTTCATGTTTACCGTCAATCGCGATCGGTGACGACCGGTGTTAGCTAAAATCGCGATTTCTCGATTAATGCATTAGAAGCATTATTGATCAATTTTATGCGTACAACATCTGTTTCAAATAAGCTTTGTTTAATATTTGAAATGATCGGCTTATGAGGGTTTGTTCCTTGGTTACGTTCATGTTGACCGTCGATCGCGGTGGCTGAAGACCGGCGTTAGCTGGACCATTGAATCGGTTAGGGTGAATTGTCATCTCATTATCATCGATTAACACATTTGTAGCATTTTTTATGTCGTATTGGTTGACCTAAACTCCAGCCTGGTTATTTACTTATTTTACTTTCATTTTAGTGTAAACGACGTCATTTCGTTTAGAATAATATAAAATTACAATTTTGGTGAGAGCTGACCTTTGAATGTTCAATACTCTATTCGGCTTATGTATCTCATATTCTCACCTAACTAAAACAAATATTTTAATTTCCAAATTTTCCGTTGACTTGGTTCGTTGGTTTTAAAACAGTTAAGATTAGGGGTGTCGAAAATGCACGAACCCGACTAACCTGAACTTGAATAAGCTTAATAGAGTCGGATTATTTAGGTAGGTTATTCGGGTCAACCCGATTAACCTGAACTTTTAAAAGGGTCGTGTTTCGGTTATATTTTTAAAAGTTAGTGGGGTTTCGAGTTAACCCGAATAAGAATGATTATTATTTTTTTATAGATATTAATTATTAAATATAAGATATATTTAACTTTTCACCATGATATGACTATGACTATTAGGTCCGTTTGGTAACGTCTGAACCACTAAGCGTCGAATGGTTAAGATGTCTGAATACTTAAAATGGTCTGAACCATTAAAATGGTCTGAACCATTAAGTGCTGAATCATTTTTACTGTTTGGTTGAACATCTGAATTAAAATACAAAATACCCACATTCTTGACAAAACCCTAGATTCTAGCCCCCTGGTCGAATCCTTTCGCCGTTGCTATTCGCCATTGGCCGCCCATCAGCATTCGGTCATAGTTGCCAGCCTCATTGGCGGACCTATTTAGTTGTCAAGGGGGTCGGTCACACCCATGAAATTTTTTTTTTTGGTGTTATATATACGATTTAATCTCGTCCGACTCCCAAGAAATTTTATCAGCGACCCCCATGAAATTTTGATGACTATGATAAAGCCTGATTTAAAACCAAAACTAATACCAAAATAACTCAACATGCATTACCTGTGATAAAACTTAACTACCAATTAATAATTTAATTCAATATCCAATCACTCATAGGCCAATATATGTTAATTTATTTGTTAATTTTTTTCTTTTTTTAACATCAATTTTCTATATCATTATGTCTTTATTGGGCTTGAATCTTTGAACTAAAGGAGAGTAACACCATAACTCAAATGGTGTTCTCATTTGGACCCAACCCTTCACCTGCTACTTATTTGTTAGATAGTTAAATCTTTATGCGATTTAGTCATTTAGGTATAATTTTACAAGTTGAAACTTGTTATCGTGATGCAAAGTTAGTTGATCTGGTTATAGTTTGTATCTTTAGGTATTATGAAACAATTTTTAAAAAGAAAACTTAGACTATCATCTTCAAGTTTGTTAATTTGAATAATATTTCTACGAATCATTTCGAAAGATAACAAATTTTACCATTTTATCTTAAACAAAAGATGACGATTTAGCGTTATGATTTTATTTAAGTTTATCATTTTAGGGTGACCCAACCCGACCTGATTCGAACTGGTAAAAAATGAGATATTTGACGGACATCACCCACAAAATATTTCCGACCCCCATAAGAAAATTTCCTGGGTCCGGCACTGGCCAGCCTGTGGTCGCTGTCGTCAGCCTCGTCTTCGGTGGTTCATCGCAGAAGTCAGTCGCCTACGTCTTCGCCTTCGGTCGCCTTCGTCAGCCTCGTGGAGCAACGGTGATGGAGTGGCGGTCGTCGATTCAATCTCCTTCTGTCGTCGCCCTCTTCCCAGATCTTCTCCTTTCATTGGTACTCCTTCCCAAGTTTGAATGGTTCGGACGTTGGTTCGGACGTTGGTTTAAACATTTTTACCCATTAAAATTTGTGTTTTTCATGAAACAAATGGTCTGAATCTAAACCATTCAGATTCAAACCAAGCAAACAGTCCCGTAATCAAATTATATACGGAAAATGAATTATTTACAAATTTTCTATTGAATTATATGTTTGAAAAATTAATTATTTGCAGCAATTTAAAATTGGGTCGTGATATCAACAAAAAAATTAACCGACTTACCTTACCTGAATAACCTGTGATTCAACTAACCCAAACCCGACTAACCCTAACGTTATTCGGGTCAGGTTGTGGGTCACTATTTTTTTAAGAGAAAATCCGACTAACCCGAAACCCGATTGGGCTGAACCGAACAACACCCCTAGACGCTAACTAACGTGGAATGAGTGAGACGAGGGCATAAGTATGTGAGGCGTTAATTGTTAAATAAAATATACATAAAATTTAGTTATATTTAATCTTGGTAACTTTTGAACATTAAAATATAAGATATCTTAGCCATCTCTTGTTAGATTTGTTTAATTGATGGTTTAATGTGTCCAAATACTCAAACCCATTATTCAATCGCTAGTCAGATTTACCGACGATCTAATTTGTTTTGATATTGGTCAACTTCATTAGACGCCGGATTAGATCACATCAACCGGATAACATGCATTTCATGGAAACGCATCAAATGCAAAGATACATTTCCATCAGCGCCTCGGCGTGTCGCTCGTTATGTGTGTCTAATGCGTGCATTTTTAAATCATGCTAGTTAGAACTATTAGTATAGCAGTGAATTAGATTTTTGTGAGAAAGTGTTGATACTTAACATCAATTTAGTGATTTTTAGGCCCCTCTTTGTTACATTTCAATGTATAGTTTTGGGTTTTAAGCATATACTATCTTGTTTATCGATAAAAAGCCTTACATTTATGTGTGTGTCTAATGCGTGCATTTTTAAATCATGTTAGTTAGAACTATTAACCAAAGGGACTTTGTCCTAGTGGTACTCCATGATTTTCCAAAATGGAAGGTCATGGGTTCAAATCTCATCCAAGGCATAATGGGGCTGAGGAGGTCAGGGGGTTTTCCTAAATGGTTTCCTCCTGGGGTGGGCTACCCTGGGTTCAGGTGTTGCCATATGATCCGGGTTCCGAGTCTTCGAGCTCGGTGATATCTTGGATCCATGGTATTGCTGGTCAAAAAAAAAAAAAAAAAAAAAAAGTTAGAACTATTAGTATAGCAGTGAATTAGATTTTTGTGAGAAAGTGTTGATACTTAACATCAATTTAGTGATTTTTAGGCCCCTCTTTGTTACATTTCAATGTATAGTTTTGGGTTTTAAGCATATACTATCTTGTTTATCGTACGCCCCGTTAGCGGTGCGCACATATAATGTATATATGTGTCGACAGCTCTTGAGGGGCAAAAGTAAAATTGCATTAATTTTAACGTTATTTTACTTATTCAGTGAAAATAATGTTAAAATCGTTTCGGACGGTTGATCAAGCATCATGAGCCGAGGGTCTCACTGGAAGCAGCCTCTCTACCCCTACGGGGTAGGGGTAAGGCTGTCTACATCTCACCCTCCTCAGACCCTGCCTTAGCATGCTAATGGCGGGATATACTGAGTACGTTGATTGATTGATATATCTTGTTTATCGATAAAAAGCCTTACATTTATGTAATTTTAAAAGAATTACCATCACCAAATAACCTATTTATTTTCATTCGTTCTGATGTAGACAAGATAGACCCATATGTGTTGATCGAATACAGGAGTCAAGAGCACAAGAGTAGCATTGCCAAAGGTAAGATCCTTAGTCCTTGCCTGACTTGAAATAAAACCCAATGTGTAAAAACTGTTCAATATTATTAATGTGTAATACTCGAGTAAGGTTTTTTCATCTCAACCCCCCTACTGATTAGTGAGATTTTATTGAGTATGTTTGTTTGTTAAAAAAAATAACAAGTGACGATAAATGTGTATTATTCTTTGAAATATGTTACCATCTTGATGAAAATAAAGTCTGTTCATGCAGCATTCGTATGTTTATATGAATGTAGTCTTGTTACATTGCATTTTGAACAGCTCAACAGACATTATGCCATTAGTAATTTGATTTAGTCATGAAAAGATGCAATTTTTACCCCAAAATATTCAAGTCTATGAAGAAATTTATACAATCTACAAAATTTTAATGATACAGGGCAGGGCAACAACCCAAACTGGAATGAAAAATTCTCATTTAGGGTTGAATATCCAGGAGCCGATAATCAACCTACACTTATTCTCAAGATTATGGACCATGACACCTTCTCATCTGATGACTACCTTGGACATACAACGTAAGACCACACAATTTTTATTTCTGTTTCACAAAAGAACTGTTGTTTAGCCTGCTTTTTGATCATGCATACAGGATCTACTTAAAAGAATTACTGGAGCTAGGAGTGGAGAATGGAATCGCAGAATTGCGTGCTCAAAAGTATAGTGTTGTGGATAGTAGCCAAAGCTACTCTGGAGATATTCGAGTGGGTATCACTTTCACCCCACGGGTACAAATCTACCTCATTCCATTTAGAAAATGGTTCATAACAAGTTTGGGGTTTGTGTTTTCAATTTGTAATGAGTTTAATTAAGGTTGTAGTGACCAAAAATACCCTTTGATTTGAGTGTTCAAAGAGTGTAAGGGTATTATGGTCATTTCAACCTAGTTTAACGGAAAAGTTAATGGAAACTATCTTTAATACTCAAGCTCGTTACAAAATTTAAATCACAAACCCTAAGCCTGTTATTTTTTGTGCTTAGTACCCAAAGGTGTTGCTTTACCCAAACCACAAGGACCATTTTTTAATTAACTCTTTTAGAAAAATCTATACACTGAGTAGAGTCTGTTTTTATCTATCCCTCCAGACCCCACAAAGTGACAATACACTGGGTATATTTGTTTATTAGTCGTTTAGGTTACGTGATAATTTTTCTTTTTGTTTTTGATGGACATAGGTGGAAAATGAAACTTATGAACAGGAATTTGGAGGTTGGAAAGAGTCACAGTGGTGATTTATGTTGATGCCTTGATTTTGATTATCACAAGATTCCGTTAACTGAATTTTAGAGGTTTGAAATGAAAGTTGTATTTTGGGTGCTTTTAGCTTGGGATAGTTTGTAAGCAAGTTAAAAGAGTCGGTTAGCAGTTACAGTAAGTTATGTTAGTTGGTGATGGTTTGGAGATTTTTCTACAGTGACAGGACTGTATGTCAATAGTAGTTATGTGTTTTGAGTTATCAAAATCCGTATTTTTAGCTAAAATTAACCTTTCGGTCCGAAAATTAACACTCCTGACGAAAAAAAGAGGGGGCGGCCCCCCGGTCCCTACTAACATTCGCCCCTGCATTTGATCACATTGTTAAAACGTACGTCCACCAATTGAACCCTCGTATGAATTCGCCGACCCATTACAGTGTAACGACCCAATTTAACTAATTATTAAAATAATCGATATGTGATTAAATTTTATGTTAAATGGTGTTGTTATGTGTTGTTTAGTAGGTTAAATATTTATCCATTTTAAACATTAGTAAATGTTAGATGGGAAGTGGAGGGACTAAAACTGTCATTTATTGAAAGATAAATTAAAAGGGGGGTTTTAAAGGGAAATGGGGGTCAAACTTGGTCAAAAATCAGAATTCTTGTGTTGGTGGAGAAGAGGTCGACGACCAAGAGAAGGGGAAGCAAAGAATTTGGGTTTTGGACCAAAATTCACCCACCAAACCATTTCTGATCTTGAATGCAAGCTTGAAATCGTATTCCTCATCTAATTTCTCAACTCTAGGTATGTGGTTTCATCCATATGGCTGAATTTTCGTGGGTCTCCATGGGTGGGTTAGGTTAGTAGTGATAAAATCAAATTTTTGGGTGTTTGAGGTAGTTAACACAAGTGATTGTGTTTATTGAGATGAAAATCAACTAACCTAACTATTTTGCATGTATTTGGTATGAAAACTAAGAGTTGGAGTTTTGGGGAATTATGGGTTGAGGTGAAATTGATGAGTGAATGAACTAGAGTTTTGAATTGATGAATGTTTGGATTTGATAATGAATGTGCAGTGATTTTGATGAGAAATTATAAACTAAGAAGTTTGAGACTTCATATGTTGAAATTAAATGAATGGAAATGTTCACATTTTAAAATGTTAATGTTGTGGTGTCATAAAACTCTGCACATAAGGTGTTTGAGGAAATGCCTCAAACAACTTAAATGAAAGAACGAATTATGATTATTTGGTGAACTTGGGGGAAATGGTTCATAAACTCAATTAGATGATTTGTTAGTGGTGTTTAGCCTAATTCAATATGTTGGAAGAAATTGAAATGTAAATTAATGAATTAGGAGAGTTTGACTATAGTAAAGTCAAATATGATGATAATGGGTCAAAGGGTTGGAAGTTTGTTTTGTGTGTATTGTTCCTAGATTGAATGTGTATGTGTGATAATATGATCTAGGAGGTGGAAGTACCAACCAAAGACCCGGTAAAGAGAAAGTTGAACCAAGTGGAACTAAGGACCAAGGTGAGTAACCTATCCATGAATAAGCAACCATAAGACTTATTCATGTTTGAAATGTTTGAATTGGTTGCATTACAAAATGTGTTGTTTTGTAGAAGTTGAATGTTATGTGGTGTGTATACATGAATGTAATTGATGTCAATTTATGATAGGAGTTAATTGACATGTTTCGTGTTTGGTGATCCACATTCGTGTGGAATATGATGTAAGACCATGTTTTGATGGCATTTAGGTGATGATCCACATTCGTGTGGAAGAGGGTATAAGTCCATACTTGTATGGCAAAGGTGATGATTCACATACGTGTGAAAGTTGGGGTAATATGACTAATGAGAGTCATGGGGATGATTCGCATTCGTGCGAAGGAAAGAAGGATTGAAGTCAATAGTGGTTTGGGTAAAACAAACCAATATGTAATTATGTTAAAATTATATGTTGTAAGTCACCAAGATAGGTTTGGGACTTAAAGGTATATTATATTAGTGTGTTGGAATTGAATTTTGAGTAAAAGAATGATCGAGAATGATTGGAATCGAATCTGGAGGTTAAAACGCAGAAATTTTAATTTCTGATCTGCAGTGGGCGTACCATACGCCCAGGTTGGGCGTATGATACGCCGGGAACCTTACCCTACGGCCAGGAGTTTCTGCCTACGCTGGATTTTGGGCGTAGGATACGCTGGTCGGGTTGGGCGTATGATACGCCGGGGGTGGGCGTACCATACGCCGAGTAAGAATTTTTTTGATTTTGCTTCCGTTTAATTCGGTTAAGCACGGGGAGGTTAAGGGGTTATCTCACTTAGTCCTTTTGGACTAACACTTGATTGTTTGTGGTTGTTTCAGGTCAAAGGTAGGCTCGGCTACGACTCAGAACGATCAGACGGTTAAAAGGATCGAACCATGCTTTTGTAAAGATTAAGTAAATGGATTGTAAAGTTTAAAACTACACTTTTAACGTATTTGACATGTTTTGTAAATGATGAACAAGTCTAGTTAGTCATGTTAAAGTGTTAAATGATTTTAGTTGAATTGTAAGGGTTTTAAAACCCGTGGATCTGGGACCTAAATTTTGTAAATTCCGCAATTATGTTAAACGTTTTGTTATGAGAATTGGGGTGTCACAAGTTGGTATCAGAGCCTTAGGTTTGAGTGAATCAAGTGTGTGATGACTCATTTGATCTCAAACTTTTGTGCTCTTGATATGGGGAGAAAGGTTCGATCCAAGGTCTGATCACGTAGCCGAAAACCTGAGGTTAGTAAGTGTGATTACATTTGATAAGTAAATGTAATTGATGTATATGTATGATTGAAATTGCAATTGATATGTAATTGTAATTGATGTAATAAAGATTTTATACATTCGATATGTGAATGCATGTGATAATATGTGATATGTGAACCGAAACTCTTAACCAAAGTTTTAGGCGATGAAGTTAATTTAATGAACATGTGATGAGGATATTATTATACCTGGCCAGTATAATCATATTCAAGTGACATGGGCATGACCTTAACGAATTCATTTGGAATTTTGGAAAAGACTAGTAGGTAAGGTGGTAGGAGTGTTGTTTGTAAAGTGATCTCTAGGATCACCAATTGTGGTTTAACTATGTATATTCAAGTAGTGATACTAATGAACCACTTAAATTATTTCAGTCATAAATGGCTGATGAACATGATACCGGGGAGGGTAGTCATGCAGTTGAACTCGCTCAAATACGAGAAATTGTGAAAGAGGAAGTGGCTAAAGCACTTCAAACTACCATCCCTACTTACATGGACGGGATGCAAGCTTCGTTACTAGACTCTATTCGACAAGAGTTTGCTACACTTAAAGCAAGTGGTGAGGTTGAACGACCTTCTAGGAAGGTGACCTACAAGGATTTTGTGGCATGTAAACCTGCAGAATTCAAAGGTGAAGTTGATCCACTACTAAGTCAAAGGTGGATAGCAGATATGGAAGGCACTTTCGAAACGTGTCATTGTGATGCGACAGATGAAGTCGTGTTTGCTGGAAATCAACTTAGGGAGAGAGCTAAAGACTGGTGGGAACTCCTACGTAAGGAGAAAGGGAGAGAGGGTGTCAAAAGTCTTACTTGGGCTGAATTTAAGGAGTTATTCCTTAAACGATTTTGCCCTCAAGCTGCTATCGATCGGATAACTGAGGAGTTCTTACATATGCGACACAAAGATGAGAGCATAGACACCATCACTGCGGTGTTCTTTGACAATGCAAGGTTTTGCCCTGATCTCTTGCAAACAGAGAGGATGTGGATAAACAGATACCATAGCATGTTGAATGCTAAGTATAGGGAATTTCTCACACCGTCAAAATGTGAGACCTTATCGGAACTTATTGATTGTGCAAGGGAAAGAGAACTAGAGTTAAACCGACAAGAAGAAAGGGGGGAGAAGAGAAAGGCAGAAAAGGAAGGGGGGTCTTCCAAGAAACCAAAGTTTTCGAACTCACCAAAGAAGTTTGCGGGTAGTCGTGAAGTTCGTCATTGCACGACTTGTGGAAGAAATCATCTGGGCGAGTGTTATGCTAAGTCAATGAATTGTTACAAATGTGGGAAACAAGGGCATCTTGCTACTCAATGCACAAGTCCACTAAATTTGTGTTACAACTGTTATAAGCCTGGTCACAAGAAGAGTGAATGTCCAGAATTAAGAGGAGCTGCATCGAGTGGTGGTGATAATCGTTCTTTCAAGGGAAGCGGGAGTGGAAAGAAATTTGAAGTACCTAAACCTAAAGGTCGAGCTTTTCAAATTACTGCTGATGAGGCCAAGGATGCGGGGGATGTTGTAACAGGTACTTTTCTAGTAAATTATGTACCTGCTTATGTTTTGTTTGACTCGGGAGCTAGCAAATCTTTTGTATCCACAAAATTTACTCATCATACATCATTTGTATTAGAGAAACTAATTGCACCCTTAGAAATAGAAGTGGCAGATTCTAAGAGCTTCTTGGTGTTCGATGTGTATCGGAATTGTAAGATCACCATAGATGATGAGGAGTACATGATTGATCTAATACCCATGTTGTTAGGAGAATTTGACGTGGTAGTGGGAATGGATTGGTTGTCTTTAAACCAAGCCAATATAGTTTGTAATCGAAAAATAATTCAATTGTCGTCACCAAGTGGGAAAGAAGTAATCATACATGGAGAAAAGAAAGATGGGGTTGTGATATGCTCAATGATCAAAGCCTTGAAGTACATCAAACGTGGAGGTAAGGCTTATCTAGCTTATGTGGTGGATATGGAGAAAGAGGTGAAGAAATTAGAAGATATTCCTATTGTTAGAGACTTCTCGGACGTCTTTCCGGATGACTTGCCTGGTGTTCCTCCGGAAAGAGATGTTGAGTTCAGGATAGATTTGGTTCCTGGAGCTAAGCCAATAGCTAAAACTCCTTATCGATTGGCACCGACAGAAATGCAGGAGTTAATGACTCAAATACAAGAACTTCTTGACAAAGGTTTCATCCGTCCTAGCATCTCACCTTGGGGTGCTCCGGTTCTCTTTGTTAAGAAGAAAGATGGAAGTATGAGAATGTGTATCGATTACCGGGAGTTGAACAAGTTAACTGTGAAGAACCGATATCCTTTACCTCGAATTGATGATCTTTTTGACCAGCTGCAAGGTGCCAAGTGGTTTTCTAAAATCGATCTTAGGTCGGGATATCATCAACTCAAGGTTAGGAATGAAGATGTGGAGAAGACAGCGTTTCGCACTCGATATGGGCATTACGAATTTCTCGTCATGTCTTTTGGTTTGACGAATGCGCCGGCGGCATTCATGGATCTAATGAATCGGGTGTGTAGACCAATGTTGGATAGATCAGTCATTGTGTTTATTGATGACATTTTGGTCTATTCTAAAAATGAGGGTGATCACGCATGTCATTTGCGTGAGGTGCTTGAAACACTCCGTAGGGAGAAATTATATGCGAAATTTTCCAAGTGTGCTTTTTGGTTACAAGAGGTGCAATTCTTGGGGCATGTGGTGAACGCGGATGGAATTCATGTTGATCCATCAAAAATACAAGCTGTAGCAAGATGGAGTCCGCCTAAGACTCCAACGGAGGTGAGAAGTTTTCTTGGACTAGCAGGTTATTACAGGCGTTTTATACAGGATTTCTCCAAGATTGCTTCATCCTTGACTAAGCTAACAAGGAAAGGAGTGAAGTATGAATGGGGAGATGATCAAGAACGAGCTTTTCAGGAATTGAAGGTGAAATTGACCCAAGCTCCTGTATTGGCACTACCTGATGGACCCGAGGATTTTGTAGTTTATTCAGATGCATCATATTCGGGTTTGGGTTGTGTGTTAATGCAACGGGGAAGGGTGATTGCGTATGCTTCAAGACAATTGAAGGTGCATGAGGTGAATTACCCAACTCATGATCTTGAGCTTGCGGCTGTAGTTTTTGCATTGAAAATATGGAGGCACTATCTATACGGTGTGAAATGTACCATTTACACCGATCATAAGAGCCTTAAATATTTCTTTACTCAGAAAGAATTGAACATGAGGTAGAGGCGGTGGTTAGAGTTAATCAAAGATTATGATTGTGAAATCCTCTACCACCCGGGAAAGGCAAACGTGGTTGCGGATGCCTTGAGTAGAAAGGATTATCCACCTATAAAGGTGAAGGTGATGAAAATTGTGGTTTCATCTGAAATCATAACTCAAATCAAAGAAGCACAGGTGGAGGCACTTAAGGACGAAAATTGGAAGAGAGACCGAATAAAGGGGCAAATTCATAACTTGGATGAAGATGAGCGAGGCTTGAAGACAAGGTGGGGTCGGGTGTGGATACCTCCCACTTGTCCCTTCAAGTCGATTTTGTTGGATGAAGCTCATAAGTCTAAGTACTCTATTCATCCTGGTGCCACCAAGATGTATCGTGATCTCCGGAGAAATTATTGGTGGCCGGGAATGAAAAGAGATATTGTGAAGTATGTGGAGAAATGTTTGACTTGCATGCAGGTGAAAGCTGAGCACCAGAAACCGTATGGCAAGTTACAACCGTTGGAGATTCCTTTATGGAAGTGGGAGCATGTCACAATGGATCTAATCACTAAACTCCCTAAGACCAAAAAGGGACATGATACGATTTGGGTCATTGTTGACAGGTTGACGAAAAGTGCTCATTTTATTCCGATACGTGAGACTTATTCGTCGGAGAAAATGGCAGAGGTATATATAAAGGAAGTGGTGTCACGACATGGGGTACCGGTATCTATTGTATCGGATAGAGACACTCGGTTTACTTCACACTTTTGGAGGAAATTTCAGGAGGAGTTAGGCACCAAACTCTTGCTGAGCACGGCGTATCATCCTCAAACGGATGGTCAGAGTGAAAGGACCATTCAAACTTTGAAGGATATGCTACGTGCGTGTATTATTGATTTTGGGGGAAGTTGGGATGACTATTTGCCGTTGGCAGAATTCTCATACAATAATAGTTATCATTCTAGTCTTGGAATGCCACCATATGAAATGCTTTATGGGAGGAAATGTCGTACTCCCGTTTGTTGGGATGAAGTCGGTCAACGAGAGATTGCAGAAAAAGAAGTGATTAAGGTGACTAATGCAAAGATTGATCAAATACGAGCTCATTTGAAAGCGGCTCAAGACCGACAGAAATCGTATGCGGATAAACGGAGAAGACCAATTGAATTCCAGGTGGGGGACTATGTGTTGTTGAAAGTCTCTCCGTGGAAGGGAGTAATTCGATTTCGTAAGCGCGGGAAGCTAAGTCCCCGCTTCATTGGTCCTTTTAGGATCATTGCTCGGGTTGGTGAAGTTGCTTATCGTCTAGAACTACCGGACGAGCTAAGTGGCATTCATAACACCTTTCATGTGTCTCATTTGAGAAAGTGTTTGGCGGATGAGTCGGCTTATGTGCCTTTGGAAGATGTGGAAGTTGTTGACAAATTGAATTATGTGGAGAAACCGGTGGCAATATTAGACCGAAAGATAAAACGGCTTAGAAACAAGTCGTTGAACCAAGTCAAGGTGCAATGGAAGAATAGACGAGGATCCGACACAACGTGGGAGTCGGAAGATGAAATGAAGAAATTCTATCCCTTTTTGTTTGATATGTAAACTAGTTTCGGGGACGAAACCCCGTTAAGGGGGAAAGAATTTGTAACGACCCAATTTAACTAATTATTAAAATAATCGATATGTGATTAAATTTTAAGTTAAATGGTGTTGTTATGTGTTGTTTAGTAGGTTAAATATTTATCCATTTTAAACATTAGTAAATGTTAGATGGGAAGTGGAGGGACTAAAACTGTCATTTATTGAAAGATAAATTAAAAGGGGGGGTTTTAAAGGGAAATGGGGGTCAAACTTGGTCAAAAATCAGAATTCTTGTGTTGGTGGAGAAGAGGTCGACGACCAAGAGAAGGGGAAGCAAAGAATTTGGGTTTTGGACCAAAATTCACCCACCAAACCATTTCTGATCTTGAATGCAAGCTTGAAATCGTATTCCTCATCTAATTTCTCAACTCTAGGTATGTGGTTTCATCCATATGGCTGAATTTTCGTGGGTCTCCATGGGTGGGTTAGGTTAGTAGTGATAAAATCAAATTTTTGGGTGTTTGAGGTAGTTAACACAAGTGATTGTGTTTATTGAGATGAAAATCAACTAACCTAACTATTTTGCATGTATTTGGTATGAAAACTAAGAGTTGGAGTTTTGGGGAATTATGGGTTGAGGTGAAATTGATGAGTGAATGAACTAGAGTTTTGAATTGATGAATGTTTGGATTTGATAATGAATGTGCAGTGATTTTGATGAGAAATTATAAACTAAGAAGTTTGAGACTTCATATGTTGAAATGAAATGAATGGAAATGTTCACATTTTAAAATGTTAATGTTGTGGTGTCATAAAACTCTGCACATAAGGTGTTTGAGGAAATGCCTCAAACAACTTAAATGAAAGAACGAATTATGATTATTTGGTGAACTTGGGGGAAATGGTTCATAAACTCAATTAGATGATTTGTTAGTGGTGTTTAGCCTAATTCAATATGTTGGAAGAAATTGAAATGTAAATTAATGAATTAGGAGAGTTTGACTATAGTAAAGTCAAATATGATGATAATGGGTCAAAGGGTTGGAAGTTTGTTTTGTGTGTATTGTTCCTAGATTGAATGTGTATGTGTGATAATATGATCTAGGAGGTGGAAGTACCAACCAAAGACCCGGTAAAGAGAAAGTTGAACCAAGTGGAACTAAGGACCAAGGTGAGTAACCTATCCATGAATAAGCAACCATAAGACTTATTCATGTTTGAAATGTTTGAATTGGTTGCATTACAAAATGTGTTGTTTTGTAGAAGTTGAATGTTATGTGGTGTGTATACATGAATGTAATTGATGTCAATTTATGATAGGAGTTAATTGACATGTTTCGTGTTTGGTGATCCACATTCGTGTGGAATATGATGTAAGACCATGTTTTGATGGCATTTAGGTGATGATCCACATTCGTGTGGAAGAGGGTATAAGTCCATACTTGTATGGCAAAGGTGATGATTCACATATGTGTGAAAGTTGGGGTAATATGACTAATGAGAGTCATGGGGATGATTCGCATTCGTGCGAAGGAAAGAAGGATTGAAGTCAATAGTGGTTTGGGTAAAACAAACCAATATGTAATTATGTTAAAATTATATGTTGTAAGTCACCAAGATAGGTTTGGGACTTAAAGGTATGTTATATTAGTGTGTTGGAATTGAATTTGGAGTAAAAGAATGATCGAGAATGATTGGAATCGAATCTGGAGGTTAAAACGCAGAAATTTTAATTTCTGATCTGCAGTGGGCGTACCATACGCCCAGGTTGGGCGTATGATACGCCGGGAACCTTACCCTACGGCCAGGAGTTTCTGCCTACGCTGGATTTTGGGCGTAGGATACGCTGGTCGGGTTGGGCGTATGATACGTCGGGGGTGGGCGTACCATACGCCGAGTAAGAATTTTTTTGATTTTGCTTCCGTTTAATTCGGTTAAGCACGGGGAGGTTAAGGGGTTATCTCACTTAGTCCTTTTGGACTAACACTTGATTGTTTGTGGTTGTTTCAGGTCAAAGGTAGGCTCGGCTACGACTCAGAACGATCAGACGGTTAAAAGGATCGAACCATGCTTTTGTAAAGATTAAGTAAATGGATTGTAAAGTTTAAAACTACACTTTTAACGTATTTGACATGTTTTGTAAATGATGAACAAGTCTAGTTAGTCATGTTAAAGTGTTAAATGATTTTAGTTGAATTGTAAGGGTTTTAAAACCCGTGGATCTGGGACCTAAATTTTGTAAATTCCGCAATTATGTTAAACGTTTTGTTATGAGAATTGGGGTGTCACATACAGAATGATGATTGTTGTCTATTACTAATACGACACTCAGTTGCGGATCCAGGAATTTTTTTTCAGTGAGTTCACTATTTTCAGAGATTTCAATTAAATAGAACCGCACAAAAAAAATGCGGGTCGGGTTGATGGTTTAGGTCTTGTAATTTCGTCACGTAAAAACAGTGCGATATATTAAGTCAATGATTAAAATTAGAAACACCATCATTAAAGGGTTCGGAGGTAAAGAGTGCACTTTCGTTTAAGGTTTCTGAGCTCTAGATCAAATGGGGAGTCAAGGGGGTCACAAGCCCTTACGGGTCCAAGATGACGGTCTCCCTGACTAGTCAGCAGGCATGGGTCAAGGAGGCAGCACCCCTTGTAGTGTTCAGGGCGACGCCCCAAAACCTAAACGAGATTTGCTAACTTTATATGACCAAAATTAACTTGACCCGAGGGTTTAACCACCAATAGCTGGCATTTTGCTTGCTTAGTTTATATGACCAGAAAATGATTTTAACACGATCATATAGAAATCTAAGGAGATTTCTCTAACAAAGAGCACTTACCTCAATCATGTTAACAAATTGTTGTGAAAATTACATTAAAGATTCACTCTTAAAAGTCTTTATATGTTCACCTTACCTTTGGGGCATAATAGTACTCAGGATTCACTCCTAAAATATTAATGGGTTCACCCTATTTTTTAACTCTTTTGAAAAAAAATTCCTACTAACAAATCGAAGCGCGGTGGGTTCCCATGAACCCACCCCCTTGCACCTAGATCCGCCCATGACGACACTTGATCCATGTATTGCTCATCTAACAATTGAAACGAAATCTGCAACACAACTATGTAAAATTATTGAGAACTAATGGTGTGATAAGAAAAGAACATGTACAGTTTTTCTTGCTTCTTCAGAACTCTTCTTGTTCAAATGGTGGTGGGTGGATCAAATTCTGAGTGTTTTTAAACAAATGAAAAGAGTGTCTGTGAAGATCGATTAATCTAGTGACTTCTGATATGCATATCCACTCAAAATTGGAACCATATATGAACTGTAGTTATATAACCATGTTTTAAATGATATCTGCTTTGTTAATAATCTAACTAACAGCGCCAAGTTATCAAAAGCCGTTCTAGCTCAGTTGGTAGAGCGCGTGGCTTTTAACCACGTGGTCGTGGGTTCGAGTCCCACGGATGGCGCTTTTTTTAACTTTTCATTTTTTTATGCAATGCTTAAACTTCGCAATTATTCCTTCCTTTTCGTCCGTCAATTCCGGTCAACAAAATCAATACGCGGTTCCAGTTCCGGTTTGGGTTTTGGTCGGGTACATGGGGAAACAGTTCCGGTTTTCCCGGTTTTTTTTTAATTTGTCTGAAAAACCAGACCCGTTTGTACCCACCGGTTCAGATTGTAGGTTCCGAATCCGGTTTTTTTTCCCACCTCTAATGCCACATGCTAATTTATCCAAAAAATAATCCAATGTTTATATGATACAAGTCTCTTTCAAAAGCAAATATAATTCCATTTTATTTTTGGACATCGTGTCAGAAAAAGGGTCATTTGTTCAAGTGTTGTCATAACGAATCCAACAGATTAAGTTTTAGAGTCCAGCACGTTGGTTGATGTTCCGTTTTGGTTTTTGTATGAGTTTGATAGCATTCCAAAAACGTCTAATTACTTTTAGTCTATGTGTTACGGTGGTGTTTGATGAGGGCCCGACCTGTGCTACACAAGGCCATGCAAGAGGAATGTGACTACTGATTGTGATTAGAAAACACGTGTAATGATAATATATAGTGGGAGAAAAAGTAAACGGTGATGTGGGTGTTTTTTATTGGTTTAAAAAATTTTTTAAAAATGATTGGTGGATTCTTTGGTTGAGCAGAGACCATGGTCAAGTATCTGATTATTTCCCCTGATTACGCTCTAAGGGGCGTGGGATGTGGGTGTTCACTGTTCAAGGTGTGAGGGCGTGATAGAGGGTGGTCAAGCCCCTACTCATGGCTCATAACACATAGTCTTGGATTAAAATATTTTTTGTCTAAATGAAATAAAAAATTAGATAAGATAGAAGCTAAATATTCAATGAAGGTGTTCTTGTATGTTAAAAAGAAGGGATAATTACTCGTCAAATTGTTACCGTTAGCAGTCGACACTATTTGGTATGTTTCCATTGAATAACAACCATTAATGAGCATGTTGTCATTGAAGACCGTTGATTTTATTTACAACTTATCAGTTGAAATTGATAATTCTGTGACACAAAGATGAAATTAATGGTTAAGTTGTCATAGATGATTAAGAAATTTTAATTACTTTCTTTTATTCTTCTTATAGATCCATGATAGAGAGTGAAACATGAAACATGATAAAGTTGTTTGATCTTGAGAAAGACAGAGAAGCCAATGAACAGCTCGTTATGATTAGTGTCATAAACGAGAAATAAATGATATATTATAATATTTAAATAATAACTAATAAATTGTAAAGAAATAAAAATATATATTTACAATCATATGATATGTTTTAAGAAAAATGATGTTATTTTTATATATTTAAACTATGTGAGAATTTGAGCATAAATAATTTTTTTAATTCTAATTTTCAGTCAGAAAGTATGAAATCTTTATAAAATACATGTGAAGGGTATAAAGGCATTATAGTATAGCGATATCTAGTGTTTGAATTATACAAGAATGTTTTCTCAAAATATTGAATTTACTCATAAACTAGTGACTTGATGGTAGATATGACGGGATGATATTACTGATGACACAATAATACTTCAGTAATCCGCCAGTGATGTAAAAATTAGTCGTTAAAAAAACATGTGAAGGGTGTCTACATGTGCTCAGTGACAAGTAGGCTATGCATAGGAGGGAATCACTGAGACTCTGATGCAACAATGATTCAATCTCCATGGCCTTTTTGACCCCAAATTGCATCCACTTGTTATTTTCCAATTTAATTTCAGCTTTTTCAAAATTCAATTATTAAGCCATGTATATCCATTGTTGCATCAGAGTCTCGATGATTTATATGACACGTCCATTTATTCGACAATACATAGTCTCGTATATAATTCATACGAGAAGTATAAGTGTCCAATCACTAACAATAAAAAGTTTTAACAAACAATAATTACCCATTTATACGTCTCGTATAGATTTATGCAAGATGTATAGAAGATTCAAAAAATATAAGATGAGTGTGAGAATAACATGACCTTTATTAATGATGATTTGTTTACCCATCCAAGACTAAAAATTCTAATAATAAATTTAAAAGAAATAGCAACACAATTTCAACATATATAAATTCATTTTTGTGAAGGTGGTTTGTACTTTGTACCCGTCAAAGACCAGAAATAAAGTGGGGCTAAATGTGTTCCATTCTAAAAGGTTAAAACATCAAATCAACCTTATAAAATAGTGAAATATTAGTGATATGATGATTACAAGGAGACAATGCAAAAAGTAAAATTTAAGAGGGTGAAACCATTTTGCAAAAATTATCAAATTCTTTTGACTAATTTTTTTCTTAAACCTACAAAAAATTTTATCCTTCACTTGTGAGACCACCCCGATATGTTTATTCAAAGTCCATTTTGTGACCAAAATCATAACTATTTAGCATGTGAAGTGTATCAAGTAAAAGTAATAGTTAGTGTCTTTCATTAGATGTTATTCAATAAATAAAAATAGGGTGTCAGTTGGAGAGACATCTTAATAGTTTTTTTTTTTGAACGACAATGTTTTCCATTTTTTTTCCTTATAAACTAGAACACTTAACTTATTTTAAAGATAAATAACTTAATACACCTTGGTACTATAGGGATAAATGTGCTTTTGATAGATATCTTAATAGTTCTTTTGACATCTTCTATGCAATCCATGTAAAGATACAATTTGTATTGGTTAATTTCAGTTGGCAAGTGGCTTTTAGTAAGATCAATCTTTTCAAGACTCATATTTGGGTTATACGAGACAACATATAGAACCTATATAGTCATATACGAGTCGTGTAGCTTTCAAGTGTTTTTAGTGTGTTTTAATTAATTGATTTGATGTCATGTTCATCTATATGTGTTTGAATTATGTTAGAGCAATTGTAAAATTCTTTACGATGTGTTCATATTATTTAACACGACGTAAGGTTCCTTAGAAAGCACGTCAGTATGCGTTCTTAGGCATATGGGTTGTTTGGTCACAAAAATATTTACATTTTTGGAACAATTCAAATGCCTAAAAACAAAAATAGTTTAGAAAAACTTCTATCGTAAAATTATTTACATTTTTCTTAGATTGTTGTTTGTCTTTGGAAAAATATCTTTATCTCATTGGCTTTATTGAAATAAGAGTATAGTTTGTCAAATAATTATGTATTTTATAGGAGTTGTATAAAGTTATATGACTCATATAGTTAAAAAAAACTATACAACCAGTATAAAAACCAAATCAATCTAGCATGACAAAGACACAACTTTTATCAATTTGACTACATGTTAATACAACTCGTATAAATAATATTATTAGAATGATATATCAAAGCGGGATGGTGTCCTCATACGAGCCCAATCAAATATTTTATAATTTATTGCAAAATCTAATACGCACAGCTAGGGATGTCTGCGGTGCGGTTTTGTAAAAATTCCTGAACCAAACCACTAAGTGCAGTTTCAAAAATAATAAACCAAAACAACTACATAAGTTGTGTAATCCATATCGACCGGTATCTAAGGTTTCATGGTTCGGTTTTTGCGGTTTTATGATTTTATGAAAAATAATAGAGAACACTTGATATAATGATACAAAAGACTATAATTCATTTCAAATTCAAATTTCAAATGTCGAAAACCATAATATAAAAGCCTGCCATTATCAAAATAACAAAACTAGTGTAAAAAACTGATGAAGTGACTTTGTTTGAAGATCATCTTAAAAATTAATAATATTATCATCATCCTTGTTCATTTTAATAAAACCTGGAGGCCGTAAATAAAGAGAATGAAGACTGAATATGCAACGTAAATGGAAAGATGCTAACTTATGTTTTTCAGTAATTTTGAGATATATACATACGGTTGGTACAGTTTATACGGTTTAGAATAAATGAAAACCGTAAACCGCATCGAACAACTCGGTTTCTATAATACACAAACAATAAACCGCACCATCAAATTTTAAAACCGACCAATTGTCTTCGGGTCGATCTGGTTTAGACAGTTCAGCAGGATTACAGACACTTAGGCTTGTAAACGAAACGAACGAACACGAACACATACATGTCCCTGTTCATTCATTTAAATTTAGCCGAACATGAACACTAACACATTAACAAGCATAAATATGTTCGTGTTTGTTCGTTAGAAAATTAATTGAACTATTCATGAACACAAACGAGCCAAAATAAACGAATAAACATAATTGAATATAAATGAACATAATTAAATAAGTGTGAACAGACACAATTGAACAAAAATAAACGAACGCAAATGACACGTTTTATAAATGCAAATACATATCATCCATGAATTAGATAGTTAACTGAAAATAAACGAACATTAGATAGTTAATGAACAAAAATTAATAATATAAATAAACAAACACAACCGACGTGAACATACACAAACATTAGATTTGTTTATGTTCGTTTCTTTGATTAAACGAAAACAAATTTCTCTTCTTTATTAAATAAACGAACATAGATGAATTATTGCCGAATAATTTACAATCTTTTCAATTTGTTTAGGGCAAATTGACTTTTAATAATCCAAACTTTAATCAATTGGCCGCTGTTGGTCCCAACTATGAAAATCCTCCATGTCGGTCCGAACTTTTGATATATTTACCTATAGCAGACTGCCGTTAAAAAAACCCTAACGGCGTTAATTTTTTTTCGAATTTCAAACGGATTTTTGAGAGCTTTTGTTGAGATAGAGAATACGAGTCGAATGACGTATAAGTTACCTCAAAACGCTACACCAAATTTCCCAATTTTGGTGTTTAAATTTTCAATTCATCAAAGAAATCATCAAATCAAATTGGGAAATTTGGAGCAACGTTTCGAGTTAAGTTATACGTCATTCGACTTGTATTCTCCATCTGAACAAAAACTCTCAAAAATCCGTTTGAAACTCGAAAAAAAGTTAACGCCTTTAGGGTTTTTATGACGGCGGTCCGCCAACGGTAAATATGTCGAAAGTTCAGACTGATATTAGAGATTTTCATAGTTAAGACCAACAACAACCAATTGATCAAAATTTGGATTATTTAAATACGGTTCTATCACACCTACGCACAGCTCCTCTGTTTACATATCCACTAGACGCCAAAAACACTTTTCATGGTATTTTGCGTTTCTCGTCAACCCAAGTAACAATACTACCCTTTACCAAACCAAAACCCTAATTTCAATTCTTTATCTCTAAATTTTCAGTAAAACCCTCAATTTTTGTCGATTAATTCTAGTTAATCTTTGATTGTTTTGCTGCACACGGCAACGAAGTGCAGGTTCGTACACTAACTCCAATGTCTCTGAGTAATTAGAACTTGTCTCAAATTCTGTATACGTTTTCATTCCATGTAGTTTGTTTGATGTATGTTTCTTTGTGTTTATCAACTAATTTTGTGCAATTATCGACATTCGAAACCGAATTACCGAGTGTGGATTCGTAATTGGATGTGTAAATTTGGATTTGTGTTTCGTAATCGCTGGTGTTCTATCAATTCATAAAAGTTAAGGGTTTTGTGCTGTTTTTCATTTCAAAATTGAATTTTTTTTTAGTTTCTGCAAAAAGATGTTTGTATATTTGAAATGTAATGGTTTATTGTGTAATGTGTAAAGAATTTCATTGTTATAAACCTTCATCCTTTATCTGGGCATAGGATGGACAATGTTAGGCTAAAAACTTATACCAGTGCTCTGTCTAAGTGACTCTTGTTAGTTGGAGGAATTTGAGAATGATAAATTTGCTTTGAATCTTTCTTTAGGTAAAATAATAATAATAATAATTTTGTATAATTTATAAGTAAGGTATTTTTTAATTCTGTTGGCTGTTTATAGCATACCTTGCAGTATAAAAATGGAGGATTATATGGACCAAAGCTCTGGAGGAGACACTGATGGAAGTGATTCTGAAGTAGAGGAATATGTGGATGAATCTTATGAAGAGCTAAAAGGTGGAAAACATAAGGTGAAGTTATCTGAAGAAACTTTTACTTGCCCGTATTGTCGTAACAAGAAAAAGCATGATTATAAGTACAAAGAGCTGCTACAACATGCTACAATGGTGGGGAAAAGTGATTCAAAGAAAAGAAACCCAAAAGATAAGGCAAATCATCTTGCATTGGTTAAGTTTCTTGAAAAAGATTTATCCCAAACCTCTGGCCCATCAGAACCCAAAGATGAAGTTGATAACCTTGCTGACCATGATGGTGATGAGATGTTTGTATATCCATGGAAGGGTGTTGTTGTAAATCTCCCCGTAGAACTAAAAGACGGGCGATATGTGGGTAAAAGCGGGTCGAACATGAGGGATCATTTAACCATGAGAGGTTTTAATCCCACGAGGGTGCATCCTTTGTGGAACTTTCGTGGTCATTCTGGATGTGCAATTGTTGAATTTAATAAAGGATGGGCCGGATTCAATAATGCCATGTCATTTGAGAAGGCTTATGAAGCTGATCATCATGGTAAAAGGGATTGGAAGGTTGCTAATGATCCTAAATCTGATATTTATGGTTGGGTTGCGCGTGCTGAAGATTTTAAAGGTAACAATATTATTGGAGAACATCTACGCAAGATTGGGGATCTTAGAACTGTTTCAGACATCATGGCAGAAGAAGATCGGAAGGCGAATTCGCTTGTTTCAAACTTGGCAAATGTAATTGAAGTGAAGAAAAGACACTTGGAAGAAATGGAGAGTAAATTTTTTGAAACAGAAAGTTCACTAAGCAAGTTAATTGCTGAAAAGGATTTGCTTCATCAGTCTTATAATGAAGGTCTTTTTGGTTCATTGAGATTATGCAGTAATATTATTAGTTATTATTTAGTATTTACTGAACTATTTTTGTTTATCAGAGATAAAGAAAATCCAGGTCAGTGCACGAGAGCATTTCCAAAGGATCTTTAATGATCATGAAAAGATCAAATTACAGTTAGAAAACCAAAAGAGAGAACTCGAGCTACGGGGAAATGAGCTGGAAAAGCGTGAAGTGGTAAATGAATTTGAAAGAAAAAAACTTTCTGAAGAGATTGAAAAGGTGTTAATTGAATACGTTTTATCATTTATTTTTTATTTAAATTTGTTAACCGTTGGCTGATTGTTTTCCTGTTCTGCCAGAATGCTGTAAAAAATAGTTTGCTTAAGATGGCATCTGATGAACAAAGGAAAGCCGATGAAAGTGTAATGAAACTTGCTGAAGATCAAAAGGTTTGTTTTTTAAACCCTTTTAGGAGATCCTGTTTAGCAGTAAACACATTATTTGATTATTAAAATTACGTGTTGTGGATGTATGAAAATCAACCACAGATAGAAAAGGAGGAACTTCACAAGAAAATCATTTTACTCGAGAAACAACTAGATGCAAAGCAAGCAGTAGAGCTTGAGATAGAACGTTTGAGGGGACAATTAAATGTTATGAAGCACATGGAAGACGATGATTTGGAGATACTTAAGAAGGTGGAAGACATACACAAAAATTTACGGGAAAAAGAGGAAGAGCTTGATGATTTAGAAAGCTTGAATCAAACTCTCGTTGTTCAAGAACGCAAAAGCAATGACGAGTTGCAAGATGCCCGCAAAGAATTAATCGATGTAAGTATATTATATATGCATGGTTAATACTTTATAAATCATGTTACGCACCAAAACCATTACAAGGTACGAGACTTGTCCCACGTCGGTTGTATGGGCAAGTGATGTGGAATTTATAGACCAAATACTCAAATAGGCTCTCTCACCCATCAGACTAGTCTTTTGGGTTGAATTATTTTGTTTGGGTTATAAGAATGGTATCAAAGCCTATTGGAAGTGGTGTTCTGGAGGGAACCAACCTTGTCAAACAAGAACATTGGCCCTTGAGGGGGTTGATTATTATGGTCTGAAATCATTTCAAGGAATGTGACATGTCTCACGTCAGTTGTATGAGCAAGTGATGTGCTAGTGATGCCACGCACGAACATGAACATACGCACATGAAAGCAATAAATAACACGGAAGTTTAATGTGATTCAATCTAAATTGACCTCCATCCATGAGGATATATTCTTATTGTGAGGTGTTGAAACAACATTACAAGTACTAGATTATTTTGTAGAGAATGAAATCTAGAGTTAACAAATATACTAATATAGAACAAGTGACAACAAGGGTTACTGCCGGCTACCCCTCTTCTTTTTTTCCCATACCCTGCTTCTGCCCTAAGGCCTATGCATTTATGCAATCCATTATGATGTTGGGTTTATAGCCAAATGAACGATCTCATCTATCAGACTTGTCTTTTGGGTTGAGTCCTTTTGTTTGTGATGCAACAAACGAGTTAACCTTTTTCTTCTTTTTTAGTAATTAAGTATATTTTTTGTGTAGGGGTTGAAGGAACTGTCAAAAACCGCACATATTGGTGTGAAGAGGATGGGAGAGCTTGAGAATAAACCCTTTTTAGATGCCATGAAAAGGAAGTATGGTGACATGGATGCAGAAGACAGGGCTTCAGAATTGTGTTCATTGTGGGAAGAATACCTCAGAGATCCCAATTGGCATCCGTTTAAAGTCGTCACCATCAATGGGTTATCACAGGTGTGTGGTTTACATACATGTGTACAGCAGATTCTTGAAATTTGCATCTAAAAGTTTGATATAATTCTTACAGGGAATCATCGATGAAAATGATGACAAATTGAAAGAACTCAAGCGCGATATGGGTGAAGATGTATATAAAGCTGTAACAACTGCTTTGACTGAGATTAATGACTATAATCCAAGTGGAAGATACATCACAACTGAGCTGTGGAATTTCACAGAAGGGAGGAAAGCTAGTTTGCAGGAGGGAGTTTCTTATCTTTTGAACATGTGGGATGTTCAAAAACGCAGACGAATCGTTTAACCGTTTAATCTGTTTAACTTGTATCCGGTATTAAGACTCCCACCAATCGTTTAGTCATGACTATTATGAGTTAATAATTATTGGTGGTTAGATTTTATAAATGTTGCATTGTCATTGGTTTATGTATTGTTCCCTTTACCAACAATGTTTGTTTTCTGATAAATTTAGTGGAAAGGAAGGCAACCACTGGACTAATAAGAGGTCTTTTATTCAGGACTTGATTATTATTTTCATTATTTGGGTCTTTGGGATAGTACCTAGGTATCTGAACAAGTCGAGAGTTTGGTTTTTTTTCGAGCGTTAAATATCTAGAGTTTAAACTTGAGTCAAAAAATATTATACATGCTCAGACGTGACTTGATTATTAATTTGCTAATTATTCTTGAAGTATTTTAATTATTTTTATGTATTTTTTAAAAATATTTTTAGTTATATATAATGTTTATTTTTTTATGATATATATATAAGAGAATGATTAAATAAAGAATATTTTTTTTGTGAAAGTTCTGAGAATATTCTTGCACATGTGAAAGTTCTTATGATCTATCTATTATAATAAAAAAGTATTTTTAGAAGACGCGTGTCGCGTTCTGGTGAGATCTGAAATATTTTTCCCGCATCTCTTTCTTAATAAATACTAATTGTTTTTTAGCTTAAATTATATTAATTACTTTGTATCTTAAAATATTATTTTATAATTATTAAATGCTTGTTATCATGATTTGATATTAATAATTATACTTTTTTAATTTTTCAACCCTTATAATACAAATGATAGTTATTTGATATTAATAAATTATATTTTTTAATTATTCAACTCGTGTAATAAATAGGATTTATACGCTAGTTCTTATAATATTGAAATTGCTTATTTAATTTTTATCGTATGATTCTTATGAAATTGCAATTTGTTGATTTATTTACCATTGTAAAAGGTTTTTTCTACACATGTAAATTGTATTTACATGTAAAAATATACATACTTTTGTCGACTCCATTACTGTTCTAGCTTACAGTTCACAAAGGTATTTGAATTGGTGGCTTTAGGGGCTCTATGATAGTTTTTAATGTTCATTCGGATGCTATATTTTAATGTTACATCTTAACCATTCAGATTTAAGGTTACTTTTTAACCATTAAGATAGTGACGGATCTTGAACGGTTTGAATGGGGGCGAAAATTTACAGAACCCATAATACATGTTAATTTTTTAAAGCGGAGGGACAAGTATTTTTAACTAAAAAAAGCATTTCAACCGAAAAATTAGCACTACGGACGAAAAAAATAGGAGGCAGTCGCTCCCTTGTCCCATAAAAGTTTCGTCCATGCGTTAAGAGGTTATGATCCATTAAAATATAGTCTCTTAATGATCATTAAAAGGCTATCAAACGACCCATTAGTCTCATGCATTTATTTATTTTCTCATAACGAATTAATTAATTTTTATTAACATTTATCCGATCTTGAATTTGATACATGTGCCGTTTTTTTTTTTAAATAATAACATAACATAACATAACATAACATATAAAGTTGAGCATAGATATATCATATAATAAAAGCCACTCTATCATTTGAATTACACTATCAAAACAATTAAATAAAACAAAACATATAATTATAGTCTTGTAACGGTAAATAATAAAACAAAATAAAAAGCTGCGGGCCGTCATGTGTTGATAATTGCATAAACCTTATCTTCAGCTCCTAAGCTTTTCTCAGTTGTCAAAAATACCCCCTATCAAAAAAACCCTAAAATCACACTCTACTAAACTCGCTCATTATCATTCTTTTGTATTTTTTTGACTTTTAATCTCAAAAGTCAAAATTTGACTTAAACTAAAATGACCCCTAGACCAATCACACAAAACTCTTTATTTTAAAACTCATGTAACGACCATTAGTTAGATAAAGACATCGAATTTCAACTCCGCAAGAGATCGAATAATCGAAGGGCTAGACTCGGAAATTTTTCCCGACAAAGGTTTGACCAAATTTCCAGTCAGCTGGGGCAATGTTCCAAGATGTGGAAGTGCGATGATCACTGCCTCTAACCCTAAATGAAAGTGATTGGCCAACAAGCACAACATTTGATTGCCAGTTTTGACCCCAGTTACGGCTAAGACTCATCCATTCGGTCCTTGATCCTTTCACCCATGCTTGCGTTATGTCCCCGGCTCCAGCAACGTTGGTGATGAGAACCAAATTGAAGTAACGGAATCCGTTGATGGTGAATCTTACCCCGCCTTGCTTTCGACATGGGATCCTATGCAAGCAAATGGATTTTGTAATTTAGAAGTTTAGCAAGGGTAGATATGAAATAAAAGAACACTAAGACCATAATTGTAGAAACATGGCCCTCAGACCACATGCAAATTATATTACTAACTAGGTTTATTCTCCCTGCGCGTTACGGCATGTTATCACGGTACACTTTCGACAATGAGTATTATATATCATTGCAGAAGCCTAAGTTATATATCAAAATCAAATCTCTTATCACGAACTGTACACAAATTTTTCATAAAAACATTAAATCATACAAAATCCTCACAAATATGTTGTAAAAATAATAATTACTCACAAAATCCGTCACAACGGAAACCAACAATTTGAATTAAAAGAAAAACCCAAAACTTTAAGCAAGTCTGTCAAATTTATTTCTTTTATCTCTATTTACTAATTTTTAAAGTTAAAAAACTTCTGATGGTTGAAGTTTAAATTTTCAAAATGTAATTACATGGACCGGACACCTAAATAATATAATATATAATATATATAATCAAATATATACTAATACACACACACATATATATATATAATAATAATAAAAAAAAAATGGGGCCACTCACTATATAATAATATTCTTATTACTGTTCATTTTTCATGTATTTTAATTATATATAGTAATATGAAACAAACCATTTGATATAACTTTTGTCTTTCAAATAAAATATTACGAGTTTAAATGTATGAAAGAAGGATCTTGTTAAAAAAACATGGTTTTACTAAAGTGAGGCCCAACTATGACCACTTTTTAGGTGTAAACGTGAGACATTGAAAAAATTAAGAGATTATTTGATAGTCTTTTAATGATCATTAAGAGAAAAACATAAAATTACCTTTTAAGTTTTAATCATTCAGATTTAAGATTATTTCTTAATTATTAAGAATCTATGAATCATTAATAAGTATTCTCTTAATGATTATTAAAAGGATATCAAACACTTCAGCGTAATAACCAGAAAATAGATTTGCATTTTTCACCACGTAATGTGTTTATAGCTTTATTCTCTTCTTCTATTAAAGCAGCAAAAAAATTTTATATAATTGAATTATACTTAATAACCTGAAATCTAATATAAACTGAACACAAATCTATGTGCACTGATAAATCATGTTGTTAACAGTGCTACACAAATCGTAATTTCAATTTACCAAGTAAAGTTAATAGGCGTGAGTTACTTTAATTACATGAGATTTAAAAAATTATATATAAAAAAAGTAATTATTTTTAAAGTCGTCCCAAGCCTACTGAATTATTTGTAGCCTGCCTATGACTTTATTAACACTTTTTTAACTTTATAATAATGATAATAATATTTTTTTTCCTTTGTAACTTTCTTTTTATATATATATATATTTTTTGAGGGTATGTCTTAAAACAACTAATAAGTTTGTTATTTTGTAACCTTAAAGTCACGTGTTCAAACCTTGAGATAAAACCCCTTGCATAAATTTGAAATATAAGGTTAATTGCCTCAGATCACGAAGTAATCCAACCTCTTCCCATACCTTTCGTAAATCGGGACTAGCTAAGACTAACCTGGCTCACCTAGCAAATGGTTTACCTCTATGTGACCGAGATCTCATGATTTAGAAAAAAAACCCTATAACTTTAGAAAAAATCACCTAACTCAATCTAGAGCATCTTACTCATTATAAAAAAAAAAAAAGAGATATCATCGATCTATAAAGTATTTGGTAAAGTATTACTATTACTATTAATACTGTTAATATTGTATGATAATTTGTAACGAGACTTAACTAACATGTAACAATTAGACATAACATTTGATTACGTCATCAATAACTCATTCTTTCATGACGGCGTGAGTCTTGATAATCAAGTGAAAAGCCAGATGATTATCATCACTAATCATGTCTTCTTCTAATTTAATTTAAAACCTATAAAATAACGCCTATTACCATCTATCATTTAACCCACCGCATATTTTCATCACTCGCAAGCAATGTTGTTAGAGTCAGATCGGACCGGGAACTAGGGAGTCAATCGGCCCAAAAACCACATATGAACTGTCCTCAAAGGAGCCGGCCACTTGAGCCGGTTCAGCAGTCGGACCCATAATCGGTTCACTGTTTGAACCGGATTTTAAGTTTTTTTTTTAACTAAAACCAAAGAATCAAATATTAAAATCAAACCTAGTATTTTTTAACATGATTATGTTTGTTTTAAATATTAATTATGTTTGTTTAAATGTGTTTCTAATTATATAAATTTTTTAGAACTTTTTATATATTTATTATGTCATCCAGTTCTTGAATCTGGTCTAACCGATCCGACCAGTAACCAGTAAGACGTCTAATCCGGTTCTAAAAACATTGCTCGCAAGACACATACCCGTTTAGCATAAATATTCAGAAAATTGAAAGACTAGGAGGAAAAAAAGGCTAACCGGCGGTAAGAAACAGGAACTATTCCGGCTCGATACTCGGCAATCTTGAGAAACATAGGCATGGCCAGATCGAAATGGGTTCGAGGAGGGTTGCACCACCCACCATTATCACTTGGCTGAGCAAAATTAGGTGGACAGAAGTTGGTTGCTGTTATGAAAATCGAGGGGCTGCCTGGATGGCACCACTGTGGGTCATCCACACACTTAATCTCGAAACATGCACCGCAGCTCAGCCCATTGTTGAACAGAGCAGTACTCAAGGCCGCTGTATTCACACCATAGCCTTGGCTATATAGGTTACCGTACCCACATGCACCTCCTGTAACACATTCAAATCAAATCAAACTTAAACAGATGATCATAACTGTTGGAATTTTGTGTGTAAAGGAAAAGGAAAAGAAAATGATAAACTTTTCATTTGCTTGTTAGTGGTCAATTGTAATGAATTGGCCATAAATATGCTTGTTAGTGGACATAATGGCAACCTTTGAAATGTCAAGACTACAAGTATAAATAGAGGCATTTGGCCTCTTGGTGAAATTGCTACTTTTTGAGATCTCTAAAACACTTGAGATATACACACACAAGCTTCAAGATTCCAAACACAATCATATACTTTGTTGAGTTCTTAACAACCTACAACGATCGGTTCCTCGTGTGAAACACTCTTGTTTCAGGTGAAGTTTCGGGTTTTCGGTTAACTCCGGCAGTACATACTGCTTCGGCTGTTGTACCCTGGGAAACAGTCGGGTTCACCTGGGTGACCCAAAATCTGTTTTAAGGGACCTCTGTTGAACAGAAATCCTCAGTCACCGAACTCATTTCAATTCTTTTCATCTTGTTTTATACTTCTTGTAATTTCAATTTTAGCATTTTTATATTCCTTGTATTACTTTATTTTAGATTTTATATTTCTCTGAATTGTAATTTGAGTAATTAAATAATAAAAGTATTTGTTTATTTTGTGAACGGTGTTCCTACAATAACAACCTGATTGCATGATTTTTTATGCCCGGGACAGGGTCGGCTCAACCATTATCAATGCTCAAGCCGAATATGAAATTCGGAGCATATTTTCAAACTTGGGGACAACAATCAGTTAAAAGTGGTTTGGTTTTGAATAATTTTACAAATTTGTTAAACAAACCAATTCGTAATAGAAATTTATTTCTAAAAAATATTGATTTTTGGAAAAAATTCATATCTTAGAATTTTTTTAAAGTGTTTTTATAATAAAATAATATTTTTAATTGATAATAAAAATTTTTTAGTATTAAAAAGGTTAATAATATCATTAATATTATAATTATTGAATATGAGAATTAATATACTTATTTAATAAGAGTGAAATTTAATTAGATGATAAAAATCGTGGCAAGTGTCATACAATGTTTTTATTTATTAAGATAGTAAGATTATAGATAAATTATGAAACAAATATATACAAATATTATTTTGTTTTTTAGAGTTGGGGCTCTAAAATTTTGGGGTTTTCAACAAAAGAGTCGGCCTTGCTTCTAAACCACCTACCTATATAGGTAGTATAGGCCTGTACATGTCATACAATTGTACAAGGAATTGTTGTACTGTTTGTATTGTCTTATGAATTTCTCACGTAGTCTGATTCACACCTACTTATACGCCTGTGCAAGTCTCGTATTGGGTGTGTTTTACGGACACCGGTGTGTTATAGGCCTTACAATAAGACATATAGTGATAGTATAGGGGTGTAATTTTAACACTACAACTTTTTTATCTTTCCATGAAGACATGAAGTTGTTTAAATGATTCCAACCCGTAATTTTTAAGACAAAGACAAGACAACAAAAGACATATTACTATATAAGGTGTGGGTCTATCAACCCTACAATTTATTTATTTTTTATTATTTTTATGTCCTGTTTATTAAAAATTTTATTAGTTGGTTAAAAATAAAATAAAATATAAATGTGTTAGCATCTAAAAATAAAGCAAAAAAATGGGTATCAAGTTCAATTAAATACCGCATTTATTCTTTCTTAATGGTTATTGAATATTACATGTGATCACGATTAACTTCATTATAACTTTTGGTTTCATTCTACGTTACCTAACCCGACCCGAACCTAAAATGCAAATATCAGTTAGGAGACGATCAACCACCGACTTGGTTAGAAAAAAATTCTTGGTACGGGCCGTACGGCACCCACTCGATGACAGGACCCTAATATGGTTAGTACGTACAAGGCTTCCCCAACCAAATTTTTTTTAAATGGCTCTGGAGTATCATTGTGCCAACAGCAATACCATCCGATCATATCTACCACCAAGTAACTAATGTTATAGGAAACTCAATACTTTGATAAAAGCCCCTTGTGGGATTCGAACTCATAATCATTTGGTTTCTGATTCTTATCCCCAAACCAGACGCATGATAATTTTAAGTAAATTATGAAAATGTAATGTAAACGGTGTGACTCACCCATGGTGCCGGAGGCATCATTGCCGCCGTAGAAGGTGGCGTGAGCAGTCTCCCATTGTCCGCCGGTGTAAACTCCCGGTATACGAGCGTTGACCACTGTGAAAATAACACACAGAATTGCTGCATAACCGACACCCCTGACCTCCATTTTCACACACTAAGAGAGTTGAGAAGTTGATGGTTAGAAGTGTGAAGTGAGTGAGATCTCAACCGCTACTTATTATGGCCAATGAGGAGAGAGAAGGAAAAAGGAGGGAGGTTACACTGTTACAGTTTAGGAATCTTGCTTCAAAGTATTTAGATTTTGTGTCCACTTCAAATCTCATTAAATCTTTTAAATAATAATAATAATAAGAGTAAGTTACCGATATATTTAGGGGTGTTCAAAATATCCGAAACTCGAAAAAATTCAAAATTCGAATTGTATCCGAAACCCGAAAAAACCGTATCCGAAATATTTTTCGGGTCGGATAATATGATTTTAGTTTCGGGTCGGGTCGGTTTCGGATATGCAAAAAGTGGTTTTTCGGGTCGGATATCCGAAAAAAACAGGGTTATTCGGGTTTTCCGGGTTTTCGGGTCGGATAATATATTTTGAATTTCGGGTCTGGTCGGGTTTCGGATAGACCAAAAAAATTTCCCAACCCGAATAACTCGTTATCCGACCCGATGAACACCCCTAGATATATTCAATGTGGTTGGTTAATATTTTTAACTCTTAATTTCTCGGTTTCATAAATTATTTATATAGTTATAAACTTTAACATTTGTAACACGTATAGTCCTTAAGTCACCTAATCACCCTCACATAAGGACTATATGTCTTACAAATGTTTAACGCTTTGGAACATATGAGTAAATCTAGGAACCAATACTGAAATACTAGTAAACCACATGTACCATCTTGATAATTTACTCTAATAATAATAATAAGTGTAAATTGTCGAGACGTTTTATGTATTTTTCTAATATTTTACTCTTAATTTTTAGATTTTATAAATTACTTATACCGGCTCTAACCTTTAAATATTTTTAAGATTATTAATCTCTCATATGTTTAACAGATTGTGACATAAAAATTATATGTGTTACAAATGTTTAAAAGTTTGGGATCATATGGTAATTAAGAAACGTAGGGATCAAGAGTATTAAAGCTTATGAACTATCTCAACAATTTACTCTAATAATAATACTAATAATAATAATAATATTAAATGATTATGTCCCGTATATTACCATATAAACAATTTTTTAAATCTTATGTTTTTTAAACAACCTTTTTAAATCGTATGATGTTTAAAACGATATTTTTTTAATTCAATCTTTTTTTTAAATGTTTTTTAACTGTTTTTTTAACTTCCTTTCTAAAATCTTTCGATTTTGTTAAACGTTGTATTAAAACCATTCAGTTTTATTTTTAAATGTCATTTCGAAAACCAAATAGTATTAAAAAAAACTTTTAAAAACTGAACAGTTTTAATAAATGAAATCCATAGAAAAATAAATGGTTAGAAAAGAGTTTAAAAAATGAAAGACTTAATAAATGATGTTTAAAAACTGTACGATTTAAAAAGGGTCCTTTAAAAAAGCGGACGATTAAAAAGGATGCTTAAAAAAAGTTAACCATTCCAAAAAATGTCAACAAACCGAATGATTTTAAAATGTATATTAGGAAGCGAACAATTTTTAAAAAATGTCTCGTTAAAAGATATATCGACAAACAAACAATCATATAAAAACTAAAAAGGTTAAAGTCACTAATGTTTAAAAAAATAAAACAGGATTAAAAACATTTATAAAAAATAAATATTCATTTTTTAAATATTAATCAATAAATTTCAAATTTAAAGATTAATTATATTTAATATAATCAATTCAAATTTCTATTTTCAATTAATAATTTTAAAAATTCAAGATTTTTAATCTCATTTATATTGTTTAACAAGTGTTTAAAGATTTAATATAATTTCATTTTTGTAATTGTTATAAATATCGATTATTTGTATATCTATTTTTTAACGGTAAATGTTTTGTAATGTTTATTTTTTTATATAACTCGATGTAATTCACGTATAAATAAGTTAGTATAGTCATAAATACCAATGAGAAATGTTAAAAGAAACAATCACATTTGCTTTTATGCATCACAATTAGAACATATTTTTTGCTTTTAAATTTTGCAATTACTAGATTTTACGTGCTTAAAGAGAATAATTAGTTCTTTGATGATTCCTAAATTAGAGGCACCACTGAGAGTGGGCAATTTTTCTAATCAAGTCATCTAGTCAAAGAAGCCCTTTCTATACTTTCCAAGCTCAAGGTGATTTTAAAGTAATTAAAATTAAAACTATATATTTAAACTCTTATTTAGATTGCTCATGTATAAAAAGAAATTATATGTAGATTATTGGTTTTTTAAGTAATTAGAACTCGTAATTATCATTTGTTTAATTAAAGATACAACTAATCTACCTTTAAGAATATGTTATCTTGTTGATTATGTAATTATCTAATGAAATTAAATAATTAGGTGTTTGTCTTGCTAAATAATTACCAATTAATATAATTTGTTTTAGGCTTTTTTTTTTTTTTTTGGCTTAGTTCTAATTTATAAAAGATTTTTTTTATAATCATACGAGTACTCGTATGAATCATATTATTTAAGAAGTGAAAAAACAAGTTATTTTAAACAGAAGAAAAAAAGAATTTTTTGAACATGAACAACATATTTTTGGTTTGTTTTGGGCTGGTTTGTTGAGCTGGCATGTACGTACTTTGTCTAAAATACCCTTCCACTTCCACAAAGTCTTTCAAGAACCGATAACCCGAACCGGAACCGGTTGTATCCGAACCGGTGGGTACAGGCGGCTCCGGATTCTCCGACAAATTGGAACCGGAACCCAAAAACCAGAACCAGTTCCACTTTTACCCAGCAAAAACTGAACCGGAATCGGCTAAAACCTGAACTAGAACCAACCAAAAAATTGGTTGGAACCGGTCAAAAACCGGAACTGGAACCGATTGTTGACAGGAACCGGTTAAAAAAAACCGGTTTGTCCACCTCTACTGTCATGTACGTATTTTGTCTGAAATACCCTTCAATTTTCAAGAAACTTGATAAAAAAGAGACAGATGTAATGCTGGAAGTCCAAACTAACATTAATTTAATTTAATTTAAAGGAATATAATGACAGGAATAACACTTTGCTTGAAAACCAAGTTGTGCTCTCAACATATTCATTGCTAGTGTCTAATATATTTGTTTGTTACCCCTTTACTTTTTCCTAATTATTATTCCAGTCCCTGATATGTTTTAGTATTTGATTCTGATATCATTTTCACTATCTTATCCTTTGATCTGAATAAAATGATAGTCAAGAATGATCGATATCACGAGGCATAAAGAAATATCGTTAGTGCCATGACTTGAAGATTCTCTAGAACAATAACCATTAAACCTTTACTTGAATAGTGACTACTTTTATTATGATTTATAAGTTTTAGATCATTGATAGTGAAAGTTAGAAATAAATCCGAGACTTTTTTCTGAGACAATGTCAGAGGTTTACCTAGTTATGATGTTACTTTAATTCTGGTGGGCTCGGGTGTATACTATGGAGCGTAAAATTCGAAGGGATGGTGGAAATCTCATTCAAAATAATAATAGTAATAACCATTATATCATACATGTCAATTCTTCACTTTACGATTTCGAATGTATAATCTACAATATCATACATGGAACTGGGATTAGTAATATTCTACCCGAACCCGGTTTTTTTTCATTCATATTGTTGTGGTTCTTGTTATTTTTATTCTCAATCACCCTCGCTCTAAATGAGGTTTTTTATTTATTAAATATATTTTTTTATTTTAAACGAGTCCTGACTACTTCTATTAATTATTAATTAGTACGTACTTACATCTTGTATGATTTAAACACCCAACCTAATGAATTAATCCACTTTGACACACTCAAAAATCCTTGAAAAAAATAAAACAATCAAAATCATCTTAATAAGTGTGAGTATAAGACTTATTATTATGATAATTTAACCTTAGAGAGTTAATCTTTGAACTCATTTATGATACACATTTTAAATCATAAAAGAAAATTGTGCAGTGTACATTAACGTTTATTTTTTTATTTATAAGCCAATAAAAAACCAATTTTAATATGGATAATTTATTTTCCTTTCAAGTTTTAATTAAGTGAATAGATTTAAGTTTAAGAGATAACTCTATAAAGTTACGTTATCATAAGATACAAATATGATAATTATGTATACACACATGTATAGGATTGTGAATATATATAGTCTAAATCACTATTTCCACTCTGATATGAAATCGTATCGAGTTTGAGTATATTGTTTACTAAAAGTGTCAACAACTTAATTTCTTCGTTTGTCAAACATTTTCACACCTTGATAGGAATATTGTCTAGGCCCATTGCTTTCGTCCTTTCCATTTTACTAAAAGCTCTCATCACCTCTTAATCCTTAAGTGGTGATATATTGATATCTACTAATTATTCCTTTATTTTATGTTGGTGGGGTTCTCACAAACTTGTTTACAGTTCCTATATTTGTTGAATAGATAATGGAAAAAGATACTCACCTTGTGGAATACATGAATCGTTGAACATTGTAGAATAGTCGTGGCTAATGAGAACTAATGTTTAATCGTTCTAACTTGTGTTATAATTATTTATGAATGGTTGTCACATGTGAACTGATTAATCATTGCATGCCACAATAGGAAGGATTAGTAGATGACTAGATGCAATGTTTTAAAAATCGGTTCGAACCGGCCGGTTCAACCGGATGCCGTCGACTCCGGTACGAAACACTCCGGTATTATGCAGGTTCCTTCGATCGATTGTGCCGGCGGTTTAATCCGGTTTCACCGGTAAAACATTATTTTCGGTTTCATAAAACACAAAATTTAGGCTTTTAAGCGATTTTCGGATTTAAAGCGATCGTGAACTTGACGCGTTTAACACGCCAATGTCATAATCCTATTATGCACTTTTATTTAAAAAAATTATTAAAATTTGAGTACTTTTAGATTGTTTTGGATGAATTTGGGTACTTTTTGAATTGTTTTTGGATCAATTTGTGTATCTTTTGGAAACTTATTTGAGTATAAGTTGTATTTATATAGAATTCTATGGTTAATTAGTGTGTCCGGTTGAACCGTCCGGTACAACCCGGTTCAACCGATTAAACCATTTTTGAGCCAAATCCGGTGTACCTAAAATATCGATTTTTAAAACATTGACTAGATGACAATTGATACTTTCAATGCAATTGCAACATCTATTTAATTTATATTTCTTGAACTACATACGATCTTTTAATAACATAATATACTTTTAATAACATAATATATTGGCTTAGGAAATCTTATTTTATTTTACCAGCAAATATCACAAAAACCTAACCCAATAATTAAAATTAAGGGTATTAAATTTATCATGGATTTAAGCCCTATATTCACCCAAATGTACGTTTAAGCCGCCTCTTCCCATGAATATATTCTATTTTAATGGTGGGAAAAGATAAAAGTTTTACAAATATACCTTATCGGTATCCTATCCTATATTACTTTTTAAAAATATTTTGTCATATTATATTTAGCAAACGTGAAGTCAACCGTTTTCTATATGCTAAACAAAATGAAACCTAGCGTTTCATTAATAACCAACAACTACATAATGTTTTCTTCTAAAACTATATAATCATGTGCATATAAGTAACTAAATGTCGTTTGAAACAAAGTAGATTTTTATAAATTGTTTCAAGGGAATCTTGTACTACGAAAATAGGAAATTGTAACTCTGCGTAAAACTGATATGTGACGATTACTGTTCTTTTTAAAACATGATTAAACTTGTTTAATAAAAAGTATATTTGTAATTTTATATTTTATAAAGATAATTAAAATTAAGAGGTTAGGTTGCATCATTTCTCTTTTTAATAAATAAAACACACACAAAATTATAGACATGAAATATAAAATAGTTAAACAAGTCGTTTTCATATTTGATATACTTGTGTTAATCTCATTGTCTCTAATATATTAAACATAATTAAACATTTTCTTGTCGGTGTTAATTATGAGAATCAAATGGATTGCATTTCTTGAATAGAGTTAAGCTTAATGGTAGTTATGCTTTAAAACAAATGCTTTTGACATCTAGTAGTCTTATCTTGTACGAATCTAAGACGGTTGGTTGTGACAATTGAACATATATTCCAGTAGCGCAATCCATTTCTAGACTTAAAAGTAAAATTTATTTTTAATCGGGAATTTTCTATAAAAACTTAATTTTAGCTTAAAATCATATCTTTGTTTTTTTTTTATTATTTTTTTTGATAACTTCGTAAACTGGCTTCCGAGATTTTTAACTAAGTAAAACATGTAAACATGTGCGGTCATAAGAATATAATTGTCATGTAAGAGCTGAGAAAAAGCCTCTAGCTAATTGTAAATTTGTGTTTTTTTTTATTTTATATGTTAAATATAAACAAATTAATATAATATAGAACATTTTTTTAAATTTTTTGTGTCATTAAGAAAATAGACACCGGACGGAGGTCTAGTTTGTCTTTCTCCTGGCCTCCATGCATGTAAAATTGTAAATTATAAAGAAATCTAAAAGAATAATAAAAAGATGTGTAACTACTTGATTATGAGTGTATGTATGTATGCATGCATGTAAAGAAGAAATTAACATTCTTGATATGAAGAGTCAAAAGATGGATGGAAGGATAAAAGCCACAAATGGTGATGGTCAAAGTAATAAGGAATAATTTCAATCAATTCATTTTCCATATATACAACTTGTGTGTGACTACTCCTTTTTAATATCTTGTACTCCAAGATTTCAAGCCTTGTACCACCACTCATTTTTGCACCATATATACCTCTCTAAAGATTTTACTTTCTTAATACTCTTTCGTATATTTATATTTCATTTTTAATTAATAATATTGATTTTTATGTAAATTTATTTATTTTGTATGTGTATAATTAATTAATTAATTAAACAAAATATTCAAACTTATGTCATCTAGACTATACTATAAAAAAAATTAAAAACCGAATCATTAGCAAGTTTGTTAAATGTCGTCAACCTTGCAAAGGGACTGCTAAATCATTGTAATATTCTTTATTTTGAAATTTTAATTTAAATGAATGAGTGTGTTGTAAGTTTATATATATATAAAATAGTTAAATCAAAGTTATACGTGCAATAAATTAAATAAGCATCGAGGCCTCTTGTATTAGTGAAATCTCAATTTTATCCCACCAAATAAAAATATAGTATGCGCTCAAGGTTCATAATACAAAACCAATACATGAAAATATGAAATATATGAACTTTAATCTCATATTCTCATTAACAGCAATATTATTATCAATAATTTATATTTCCAAAAATTTTTAGTGGCTTAATAGTTAATATAAACTAATTAATTATCAAATGACTATTTATTCTAACAAAGTATTTGGTTTTCTTTGGATCAAGAGTTTGAGAAAAAAAAAATTATCAATAACAGATTAACAGGAGAGCAATGATGTTCTTTTAGTGGCTTTAAACAAATGTTTTTTATATGTAATGTCCTTCTCTTCTTTTTAACTGGTGTTGTGTACTCTGATTTCCAATAACTTGTTGGGTTGTTTTTATAAAAATGTTTTGTTAGCCGTTCAAAAAAACAAATGGCTTTTTAGAGGATAATGAGTATTGATAATTAACTTATTCATCACATGAATCATTAACACACAAATCAAACTTACTTGAGTGTCGTAAATACGTTGACACACAAAAACATTTAATATTTTTATATTTTATGCTTGGAGTATATTGGAATTTTAGTAGAAAATGAGATTTTATTAACTTTGGACAATTATAACTATATGTATTTGTTATGTATTTAATCATTGAAAACTAAGTTTATGTTCTATGATGTGAGAGGTTTACAACAAACTAAACTAGGTCTAAAAGAAAGCTAAAATGAATTAGATATCGAAACTAAAAAGTGTGTAGTTAAAACATTAACAATGTAAAATAAGCTTGTCTCACATTTTTAGAAGGATAAACCTTATGTGGGTTTATAAGTGGGAGCTTATTGGCATACCTATTATCAAATGCAAAGAGTTGAGCCTGAAGGGCGCGCAAGCACACGCTCATTCTTTACCAACTTTTGAAGAAACAGTCGTTGTTGTCTATCAATTTCAGATGTTGCATTAAATAATCGTTTTCAACTAACTAATTCAATTTTCTGGCTGTTTCAAATGTGTACTTTAATTTTTTTTCCTGTTTCAGGTGCTGATTTAACAGTATAAATACAAGGTCGTGTACCGTGGTAAAGACACTTGGAAATTATGAAACACACTTTCTTTCTAACACTTTTGCAATCGATCTTGTTATCCATACTCCTGTTTCAGGTATCATTTCAGATGTTAGGTTAATTTCGACAGTATATACTGCTCAGGCTGTTGTACCCTGAGAGACAGACGTGATTCACCTTGGTCGCCCAAAGTCTGTTTTAAGTAACCTCTGTTAAACATAAATTCTTAGTCAACACCTATTCTTTTTCTTGTTATTGTTTTAATGTTATGTTTTTCATTGTAATTCTATTTTATTGTAAGTGTTTGATCATTCGGGTTTATTTGAAATTGTATTGTAATCTGAAACATTAAATTAACAGAATATTATACTATATAATTAAAAGACAACCAAAAGGAATAATTTTTTTTTGTTTTGACTATTAATATATAATGACTATTAATATATAGTATGCTATATACATTATATTGAAAATAGTGTGTGTATTAATTTATATACTACCAATTATATACGCAGTGAAAAAAAACGTAGTGTTTTCTAAGGTTTCGGTGATATTCAGAGAAGATAACGGTGATTTATTTGTTCTCATAGAAAATCGGTGTTTGCTTAAATATTTGTGTTTTTTTTAATTCAACCAATTGGTTGATGGATTGAAGAATTTTGTGGGTAATTTTTTCTATTATTTTCATAACGTATTTGTATGGGTTTTGTAAAATTTTATGTTTTTTTGAGAAACTTGTATATAGTTCGTGATGAGATACTTGATCTTGTTATGTAATTTATGCTTCTGATATATAATATATGTTTTCATAAGTGTGCTGTGATAATTAAGCCGCCGCAACGCGCGGCGAGAACAACCCTAGTTTATATTATTCTGTAAATGGTGCTTTTACATAGTACAACATAATTATATAATCGGGGTCATGTTTTGGATAAATTCACATCTCACTAAAAAATGTCAAGACTTTTTGGATATGAATATATATATTTACCTACAAAGTAAATTATTTTAAGAATAAGAATAGTTTAAGTGCTCTGATTTAACATTATTTTCGAGTTATATTCCACCATCGATTATATTATTCATTTAAGCAACATAAACAATTTTTAAAATGCATAATATCTTTTTTTTTTATTCAATGATTCATTGAAGTAGGGAGTAGGGACCAAATTAATGGATATTGTCCCTTCTCAATATTGGCCTATTTACGCAATCCCCACAAGAATTTCTTCTCACGAATTGCTTCAGGCAACGAAACTTTCGAATATATCTTCAACTTTTTTTTTTTTTTGAAACATTAAACTTTATGTTTATAGGTGACACTTGATACACTTATATAATGTATTAAAAAATATGAATAGGTAATTTACACATATATAGTAATTAAGTGTATACTCAGGGTCTAATCGATTTGTTCATCGGTTTGGGAAATGGTCAATTCGGTTCAGCTTCGGTTACAACCGAACAAACCGGTTAAAAACCAAATAAAAAGGTTAAAAACCGAATAAACCGATCCAAAATAAGCCGAATTTAACCTTATATATTATTATTATTATTATTATTATTAAATACAATAAATGTAAATTTGAATTCGATTTAATCAGTTAACTGAATAAACCAAACAAACCAAATTCAAAAAAATTTGAAACTGATAATCGAATCGAAAACTGAATACAGAATTCGGTTCGGTTTTTCGGTTACGGATAGGGTTCGGTTATCGGTTTTAAACGGTTTTGGCTTTTTTTGAACACCCCTAATTCCTATAAGGTATGTACGGTCTTCAAAATTTTGAACCTTAGAATTTAACTCCCAAGAGTTTAACCCCTAATTCCTATAAGGTATGTACGGTCTTCAAAATTTTGAACCTAAGAATTTAACTCCCAGAAGTTTAATATTAGTTGATAGGCAAATTACTATTAGTTAGGCTTATTAATGTTTAACGAGCAAATTAGGCCCTACCTTCAATACAGGAGGCAAATAGATTTTTTTATAAAATCTAAACAGATGTGATTGTAACTTTTAAAATGACTAAGCATAAAATAAAAAAAAGCGTCCAAAATTTAGGAACATCCCTGAGTAAAAAAATTGTTTAAAGTTCAAGCTCGAGTGCTCGACTCCGATAAGTTACACGGGTTGAAAATATTTCAAGTTAGTTCTCTGTGAATTACATGGTACTCAATAATAAAAAATTTAGTTAATTCTTTAATATAAGATATAACTAAAATTTTATGCAATTTAATACTAAACTCATAAAATAATTATATTATTTACTTAAAACATGCTGATAGAATCATATCCTAAAGGGTCCAACCTTGCTCTCATATGGTTGCTTTATTCCAAGGAGATTTATCGTACACAAAAGCAACAACCAAACCAACAAACACTAACTACCTTGGATGGTAATTATGTCAAAAGAACATCACTTTTCCCTCTTAAAATAAATCAAATGTAAAAACTTTTATTTTTTTTGAACGGCAGTTAAACTGTCTCGTCGTACTATCTTCAGTTATTCTGATGATTGATAGCTAAGATCGATTTCTCGATCTCAGAACTTGAGACACCCGTGCCCCCAATTTGCATGAGAACCCCAATATTACAACCCTGATTCTTTCTTTTACCTGGATATCCATAAATTGCATCCAACAAGGTTCGAACCCAAGAACTCGACATTGGAAGGATGGACCTTTACCGGTTGAGGTAATTCTTTGGATATGTGACAACTTTGATAAATATATAAAAAATACTTGTCATCTATTGTGAAATATCAAGGTGAGGGATACCGGGTGAAAAAGGAATCTTGAGCTTAATCTCAGGTTCTGAACCAATAGGGGACGCGGTTTTTACAGTAAATAAGTTGGTTTCTGGGCATCAGGTGCAACTCAGGTGACGCCCGGTAAAACAGGCTATCGCTCCCTTGAGAAAGGGGTCTTCCGAGGCCTACTGGCATAGTACATATGCCACGATGTTACGCTCGGAGGGCGGCGCCCGGTAAAACGGGCTATCATTCCCTTGAGGAAGGGGTTTTCCGAGACCTACTGGCGTGGTACATATGCCACGATGGCTCGATGGTTGTTCAAAAAAAAAGTTGCATTAAAAGAACTTTTATTAAGTTTTATAAGATTAAAAAGAAGTTTAATATTGATTGCAAAACAAGTAGATTAATTATTTTCACTTTTGTAATAATATGTCTATTAAGAGTATTAATACCTAAGAGAAAATTAGGAGTGTTGCCTCCCATTTTAAAGTCATTTAATTATGATTTTAGTCATGCGGATCATACAGCATATGATGGACCCATCACCCAAGTATCTTTCTTGTGTGATTTTTTATCATTTTTTTCATTGATATTTTACCTTTTTCTTTAAATATTCTATTACAATATAATATTGGAAAGAATACGAAGTCAACTAACGAATAACGATAGAATCTCTTTTAAGTTAAAAGTTGGGTTGGTTTAAAGAAATATTTACTTTTCCTCTTTTATATACTGAAGAATGTTTATAACAAAAACTTCTTATTTTGAAAAAAAAAATTAAGAAAACTCATACTAATCAATAAATTTTCAAAATATTTTTTCATAATTATTTTTATAAGGTTAGACATGCTATTACAAAAAAAATTAACTAAGAAATATATATCACAAAATTATGTATATGTAACTCATAAAATTACACATATGTGACTCGCATATGGACACACAAGTTACATATATGTAATAATGTGAAATACATAATTTTTTAAATTTTTTTCTTTTTGTTTACATTTTTACCTTTTAATATAAAGATATAAAAAATTAATTGGTAATGATTGTAGTTAGTATTCTTGGTTTCTTTAAAATAAATGTTTTCTTAGGACCCCTCATATATATATATAGGATTGGGATCAAATAATAACCCACTCTTAGAGTGATAACCCATTAACTTTGCCAAAACGAAGCCGAATCTTGAATTTTTTTTGAACATTATTGTAACACAATTAGAACACTATGTTCTTTTATGAGTTTGTGAAAATTCATAACCGTTTAAGAGATATCATCGTTATAAGTTTTTGACAAAAACAGTTACAATGTTGTAAGTCAAAAACTTACAACAATAATATCTCTTAAACGGTTATAAATTTTCACAAACTCATAAAAGAACATAGTGTTTTAATTGTGTTACAATGATGTTCAAAAAAAAAAATTCAAGATTCGGCTTCGTTTTGGCAAAGTTAACGGGTTATCGCTCTAAGAGTGAGTTATTATTTGAACACTTCCATATATATATATATATAGAGAGAGAGAGAGAGATGATCAAATGTTAACGCATGTTTATTACGTTAACCGAATAACTATATCTTATTATTGTGGGACCCATGATAAAGTAAATCTAAATGTATATGTTTTTTTTAATTAATGTAGGTCCACTTACATTAATAAAAAAAATAAGAAAAAACCTCCACCTTTAGATTTACTTTAATATGGACCCCAAATTAATAAGATGTGGTTATTCGGTTATCACAATAAAGAAGTGTTAACATTCGAACAATCCCCTATATATATATAGACACACACACACATTTTTATGACAATTGTCCAAAAATTTCTTACCCAATCTGCTAGAAATATATTGACATTAGAATCTACGTATTATAATAAAAAAAGATTTTAAAGACAAATGTGATGTTCATATAATATTTTAAAATTGATTTTCTATTTATCTTTCCTATTAAATATTTATATGACTTTTTTTTATTTTAATTTTTCGTATCTTTCTTCTATTAAATAAATGATTTTATATAATTTGATAAATAATATTTTTTATATGATTTATTAAATAGTAATGATTTTATAATTCATATTTTTTATATATCAGTATCTATCTATTATAACAAATCAAGGTTTTGAAGGACACGTGGCGCGTTCTTGTAACACCTCAACTTTGATTTTTCCCGCCCATCTCTCCTATTAAATATATCTCATATTAAATAATAATAATATTAAATATATATACTTTTTATACATTTTTTAAATCAAGAAAAATAATTTTTAATACATTAAAAATGTATTAATATTAAAAAAGCACATTTTAGAAAACCAATATATTATAAAATATACATTTTTTAAAAACAATATTTAAAAAAAATGTTTAAGGAAACAAACATTGAAAAAATTAGAATTTAAAAAATACAATAATTACTTTCATTGATGATCAACCCGTGTAATATACGGGATACTAACCTAGTCTTAAGATATATATGATCATATGTTATTTAGTATAAAAAATTTTAAATTATTTAATTAACATGTGTAATACACATGTTTTTAACCTAGTTATATATAAACCAAAAAACATTTCAAAATTAAATATCAAACTTTTATAAGATTCTTTTTTTAAACAACCAGTAAATACATTTTACGCCTGGTTACCTGGGTAAACACAATGCCAAAAGACCAACCCACACCCGTGAAACACAGATAACGCTGGTGACTGACTCGCCCACCATTTTAATGAAAAACCATCGTCCGAAAACTCATTGTGGTAAAACATCTGGCCCACCTATAACATATTGTTCAAAATGATACTTGAACCCGTGACCTTAATGTTGGTTAGACTCAAGTTTAAAATTGTTTATCAAACTTAGATGCAGATACCACAAGCAGCAAACGTATTAGAATAGATATCGATGAAATTTGTCATCAATTCACAATGCTGAAATAACTTGATATCATTTTTACTCATTTTAGTTGATTAAAAAAAAACAAAAAAACAAAAATCTCACCTTTGTAACTCCCAACGTATTTTGAGCATGAGTGTGCTGCTTTGATAACAAACGTCTTATAGTAAGTAGCAGAGCTTGGTCGACTTGAGAGGGGAGCGGGAATTTTTGAAACCCTGAATACATGTTAATTTTTTTAAGTGAGGGGGCCGAAACCCTTTATTTTAACTAAAAGTAGCATTTCGGCCGAAAAATTAACACTAAGGACGGAAAAAGAGGGGGTGGTCGCCCCCGGCCCCAAAGAAGCTTTGCCCATGCTTATAGTCTATAGCCACTAGTGTACCCTTGGTTTTAGGTTAGAGTCTTGATTAGAACAAAATGTTCTAGATTGAATAAAATGGTTTTTCTTTAGGGAAAATTGCCATAATGATCATTGTTGACCACATGTTTACCAAAATGATCACACTGATTCCGGCGTCTAAGACGCCCATTTAGACGCCCCTTTAGACGCCCATTTTGTGTACTTTTTTACAACATACGGGCTCACATGTCGGCGGCTTTGTCGGGGTGTCTAAGACTCATTTTCTACCGGCGTCTTAGACGCCTTTAGACGCCCTTTTTTTGTAATAATTACAGAAAAAGGGCGTCTAAAGGAGTCTAAGTCGGCGTCTAAGACACCGGTAGAAAAGGAGTCTTAGACACCTCGACAAACCCGCCGACATGTGGGCCCCTATGTTGTAAAAAAGTACACAAAATGGGCGTCTAAAGAGGAGTCTTAGACGCCGGAATCTGTGTGATCATTTTGGTAATTTTTTGGTCAACATTGATCAAATTGGTAATTTTCCCTTTTCCTTAAGTTGTGGGTTTCGTCCACAACTTAAGAAAAAGAAGAAGAAGAAGAAGAGACGTTTAATAGTGGATTCGTCATTTTATTTAAGTTGTGGGTTTCCTACTAGATGATGTGGGCTTCCTACTAGATGATGTGGGCTTCCTCACACCCAACTCTTTAGCAAAGAGGTGAGCCGTTTATCAGGTTGAATTAGATGACTGACTCTTGACGAGTTAAAAAAAACTACACGAGTGTGATTGTGTGACGCTTCTTGTGCCGCTTGACTTCAATGGTTGACTTGTAAATTAATGGAATCTGCCATTGGCCTGTAGGTTGGTTTTAACGCATTACCAATAAATGAGGTTTAGAATTTTGGGGTGTTAGTCGGGTCGGGCCTAAATTTCAAAATATATTATCCGACCCGAAAAACTTGAACTTTTACATCCGAACAATCCGAAGCCCGAATCGACCCGAATCTAAAATCATATTATCCGACCCGAAAAACCCGAATTAGATTTCGGATGAGGTTTTTTTTGGGTTTTGCATACGATTCAGATTTCGAATTTTTTCGAGTTTCGAATATTTTGAACACCCCTACTTTAGACCTTGGCTCCATCATATTTCTATGATCTAAAGTTCTAAACTAGTAAAGCTCTCGTTAAAAGCTTGGATTAAGCCTGATTTTAGGAGGGTTCATAACATCCGAAGTCCGAAAAAATCCGAAACCTGAATTGTATCCGAAACCCATAAACAACGATTTGAATTCGTATTCGGATTGTTTGGATAGATTCGGGTCGGATATCCATTTTTCTAGTTCGGATCTGATATCCAAAACCTTGCTTATTTGGGTTGTTTGGATGTAAAAATCAAACTTATTCGGGTTATTCAGGTTGTTCAAATAGATTCGGATCGAATTAGCATGTATGTTTTTCGGGTCGGGTTTCGGATAGGGTTCCAAAATTTTCAAATCCAAATAAACCGAACAAACCGTTATCCGACTCGATGAACGATCCTACCTGATTTAAACAAACTTAGAGCTTATGTTTAAAAATATATTGAAGATCATCTAATAAATTTGTCTTTCATTCTATTAACTTTTGATACGTAATGTTTTATATAATCTAAAGTATACCGTTACGATATTTTTCAATCCATCGGCTTGAAACCTTGTATTTTCTAGACAGGACTTTCCTTGTATGAACTAGTTGTATATGTCCAGTTGCTGGATACTTTGATATTATAATCTTATAACTTTATTAAATTGTTTTCTAAACAAAAATTATTATTGGTTTATTTAATTAAAATAAAACTCATTGATAGGAAAAAAGCTCCATCTTTACTAAAACAAACCATAAAGCAGATAAAATTAGTAATATGCAACACGTAACCGCCCAGGGGCCAAATGGTTATTTTTACTTTTTAGTTAAAAATAATGGTTTCGTACACTCTTTTCAAAAAAATTAACATGTATTCTGAGTTTAATAAAATTTCCGCCACCCCCCCCCCCTCCCCCCAAAAATAACACTCAAGCTCCGCCATTGTATCCGCCAGAAACTGTTGAAAACCGTCGCAACCGTCGCAAACCACAATAGCACCATTATAATCTAAAACTGCCGTAACCGTCAGAAACCACCATGTAACCCTCATAACGATAAAAAACCGTTGTCACCGTCGCAAACCGCAATAGCCTTCATGTAACCGCCAAACTGTCAAAAACCGTTATATAACTGTCGTAACTACCATAAGCCATATAATCGTAAACCGCCTTTCTTGAACAGTTCATATCATGTTTCAAAATGATCCGACAATACACATCGATCCAGAATCGGTTTCAAAAAGTGTCAATATATATATATATATATATATATATATATATATATATATATATATTGCTAGGTTAATACAATTGTGTATTACACTTGTTAAATAAAAATAATCAATAATAATATGATTAAAAGTTTATATAGTTTAATACGTAAGTAATAAAATAATAATAATATTTATTTAATAACTGAGTTTATTAAAGTTTGTTTTTGAATATATATTTCAAAATAATTTGGATTCTAAAAAAATGTACTCTTTTAAAATTAATATATTTTTTAATGCTTTAAAACCTTCTTTAATATAAACATGTATAAAAGTATATTTAATATTTAATATTATTATTATTGAATATGGGATCAATGACGAAACGTAGTTAGAACCGGGGGACGACCTCCCCCTCCCCTCTTTGGTAGTATTAATTTCAATGTCAATATGTTAAATATTTTTATAGGTATCGACTCCCTTCTTTAAAATTCCCACCCCGCCCTCTAAAATTATTTAAGATCCGTCACTGAACAACATAACTTATGTGTGAGTGAAGTTTTTTGTTTTTCAGATAGAGCTTATATAAATATTTTTATTTCTGAGTAACTTTAAAAACCAAATTACAACTCTTAGGCCCATTCATTTGATGTATGAACATTAACTTTTAAGTATCGACACTTTAAAATGCAGGCCCAAATGCTGTTATTTCTGTAAATTTGGAAGGAAAAAAAAAAGTAAATAACAAATTACGATCAAATTTAGCTAAAGTAAACTTTTTATTTAAAATAACAGATTATTTGGAAATTTTACCCACACATTTAAAGTTAGCTTACGTAATCATAAAGTTTTACTAATAACCGTTAACATGTTTGATTAATGCTGCAGTGAATAACAAGTTGAACAATACATGTTCACATAAATTTGTATTCCATATTTATATTTACGGGGATATATTAAACTAAAAAAACCTCTTAACCTAAAATGTTTAAGAAGGATATTGAGCCATTAGATTATTAATCGATGATTATGATTAAATCAAGTTGTTTGAGGGTATTATAGTAATAGCCACTTTTGTTAACTTTTTAATAAGTTCCCCATCTTGTTTAAATGTTAATAACTTTGACATACAAAATTATTTTTTAGAGAAAAAAATATACCATAAAAATGAGCATTTTTTTATCTTTAAAGTTAGTTTAATATTGCTATAGAAAAAAATTTATTTTTTTAGTTCAATGTGTCTTTTATACATGTCATTGTATCTTTGTACATGAATTGTCTTTTGTATATTATATTGTGTCTTTTGTACATGTTATTGTGTCTTTTGTGTTTCTGCTCAATGTTGTGTTTTTTATGAACAATTTAAGACACAATGATGTTGTAAAATACATAATGTCAAGCAAGGATGACACAATAACGAGTATAGATAATACAATAATATTTAAAAAAGACACAATTAACTGAAAAAAGACACAGTGACAAGTATAAACAATTTTGTACAGGTCATTGTGTCTTTTGTATATGCATTGTGTCTTTTGTACATGTAATTGTGTCTTTTGTATTGGTCAATGTGTCTTTTATACATGTCATTGTGTCTTTTATGTTTACTCAATGTTGCGTTTTTCTAAACAATTTTAGACATAATGATGTTGTAGAATATATAATGTTAAGCAAGGATAACACAATAATATTATGAATAACACAATTATCATAAAAAATGACACAATTACATGTAATAAAAACACAAAAAGATAATTATACACAAACGTTTAAGTAAGACACAATGACAATAATTAGACACAATGAGCTAAAAAAATTCATTGTTATAGCAAAATTATACTCATTTTAAAGATAAAAATGCTTGTTTTTATTATATATATATTTTTAAAAAATAATATCGTATGTAAAAGTTATGAACGTTTAAAAAATACGAGGGAAAAGTGGTTATGACTAAATTACCCTCTAACTTTTCCCTATAAAATTTTAAATTTTTCATCTTAAATTTAATCTCATGATGTAATGATTAATAATTCTTCTTAGCCTTTTTAGGATAATGAGACTATTTTGTTGAACCTAATCCTATATTTGTATATAAAGGGGGGTTTCATAAAAAAACCTCCATTTTAGAGAAAAGTTAGAAAACTAATCACAATTGTTATCAATCAATTTCGTTTTTCGTTTTTTATTTTACATTTTTTATTATAAGGTTACATCTGTTAACAAAAAGAAAAAAAATAAAAAAATTATATATAACTCATATTATTACATATGTGTAACTCATTGATTACATATATGTAACTTGTAAACTATATATATAAGTTACATATATGTAACTTTTTTGGTTACATATACGAAACTTCGTGTGGGGCCCCGAAACCGGGCACCTCACAGAGGTTGGTTTTCATCATAACACATAGCTCTTAAACTAAAAACTTTCATAATCATGCAGCGGAATTGTAAACATAGTCTGATAAACAGAAATCAATAAAGTGTCTGTATCAAAAACATATCGGATTGCCAAAAACCACCGGATCGTATGACTCTATGCCCGAGCTCCATGCCTTCTCATATCATACCTTCAACCTGACATACATGCTAAATCAAGTCAGCTTACGCTGGTGAGTTCTAGTTTTCATAAAACAACATTAACATACTTAACATACACATCATTTCATACACATAGTCCATAACCTTAGCACATAACATCCTTACATCATCATCATCATGCGTTCCCCTGTTACCATTCGAACAGTGGGCTTATGCCGGCACAAGGCTCCATAACCGTTGATCTGTCCCGCCGAAGCGTTCTACAGATCCATACTTACCCAGTAGCAGGTACTGGAGCAACCATACTTACCCCATATGAATATGGGAGCAACGTCATACTTACCCCGTAACGAGTACGGGAGCAACCTCATACTTACCCCGTAACGAGTACGGGAGCAACCTCATACTTACCCCGTAACGAGTACGGGAGCAACCATACTTACCCAGTACAAATACTGGAGCAACCATCATTCATCATGACATGACACACTAGCACCATATCATCATTCATCATAACATCGTATCATTATCCTAATAACATAGGATTTCTCATACAGGGTGTGCTAGTATCATGTCATCATAACATCCTAATACCATGCACATGTCATGCTAGCCGCACGTCATCATATCATTCATCATGGCAACATAAACACATTTTTGCTAGCATGTAATCATCACAACATCATACTTTCATCATAGCGTACCTAGGATTTCATCATACATACATCCCTATTTATCATCATAGCATGTTATCATTCAGTTTATCATCATAACTTACTAACATGCATTCATCATTCAGAGCATGCTTTCATGCAATAATCATACTATCACCTTAACATGCATACATGGGCAGGGCATATCATCATTCATTCATCATAGGCACATATCACCATAGACATAACAATAAGCATGTATGTCAGCCCAAAACATCAAGCATAAAATAGGGCGTCTAGAACTCACCTGACAGTAGACTCCTGTTAACCTTAGCCGAACTCCTTAGCTAGGGCCTTAAGGACCTATATCAGTTACATCATATCATCACATACCATCACATCACATACTTAGACTTAGAAATTATTCTAAGTCCTCATAGCCTACTAGTCCCCCTTTCTGAATCCAAGTTCTCGAAACTTAGCTAAGTGTTCGAAACCCTTGAAATTCGTTAAGTTCCCATGTACACGAATTGCCATGTACTCGAAACATCTCTCGTTCACGAAATGCCATGTACTCGAAACTTCCCTTGTTCACGAAATGCCATGTACACGAAATTCCATGTACACGAAATGCCATGTACACGAAATTCCATGTACACGAAATAACCATTGTATTCGAAATACCCATGTACTCGAAATACTCATGTACACGAAATTCTAAGTATGATTTCGAGTACCCTTAGTGTATAGCTTCGTGTACTCATCATTTTGTCATTAAACATCTCAGAAATTCATCTAAGACTTTGGGGAGCTAGTTCTAGGTTCCTTTGGTTGTTACCAACGTATTGGAACCTCAAAGTTATGAACTTTATGCATAAAGGTGTGAGCTTTATGCATAAGTTCACCCTTTGTTTAACCATCCTAACTTTTGTATAAAAATCCAGCTTTCTATACATGAATCACTTACTTGAAGGTAGCTGATCCTCCTGGTAGAATCCCGTGCGTTTCCTACTTCGTTTGGTCGATCAAAAGCTCGATCCTTGAAGTTTCTTGGTTCCGACTTCGTGTACTCGAGAGAGAGTGTGCTCAGCCAAAGGTTCGCACATATCCCAAGGCACTACTATTTATAGGCGTGTCCCTGTACTCGAAATCTGGGAAATTTCGAGAACATGTGTACTCGAATTTGGTGTACACGAAATCTGGAATTTCGAGTACATGATTTCTAAGCCTTACTTGGTTATTTTCCGTCCCTTTTCTAGCAAGTTAATTGTTCGTCACGCATTCGTAAGTTCAAATAACTTGTACTAGAAAATTTGGGATGTTACAAGTCTCCCCTCCTTACAATAGGTTTCGTCCCGAAACCTGCCTCGTTACACATCGAACAAATAAGGATACAACTTCCTCATCTCGTCTTCCAATTCCCACGTCGTGTCTGAACCCTTCCGATGCTTCCACTGAACTCTTACTTGACGAACCGTTTTATTCCGTAGCTGTTTTTCCTTTGTATCCACAATGGCAACTGGCTCCTCAATGTAGTTCAGTCGATCATCTACCTCAATGTCATCCAAAGGAACATGCGCCTGCTCGTCTGCCAAGCACTTCCTAAGATGTGACACGTGGAAGGTAGGATGAATCCCGTTCAGCTCCTCTGGTAGGTCCAGTCGATACGCGACTTTCCCTACCCTTGCTTTTATCGGAAATGGTCCAATGTACCTCGGACTCAACTTGCCTCGCTTCCTGAATCGAATGATTCCCTTCCATGGGGATACTTTCAGCAACACTCGATCGCCAACATCAAACTCGATCGGTCTCCGGCGCTTGTCAGCGTAGGACTTTTGGCGATCTTGTGCAGCCTTCATACGTGCTTTTATCACCCGTAGCTTTTCTGCCATCTCAATCACAGCAGCCTTGTTCCCCATTTCTTTCTGCCCAACTTCACCCCAACATACCGGGGTTCTACATCGTCGTCCGTACAACGCCTCATATGGGGGCATTCCGATACTAGAGTGATAGCTGTTATTGTACGAAAACTCCACCAATGGCAAGTGGTCATCCCAGCTTCCTCCAAAATCGATAATGCACGCCCTAAGCATATCCTCCAACGTTTGAATAGTCCTTTCCGACTGTCCATCCGTTTGGGGATGATAGGCGGTACTGATATTTAACCTCGTTCCCATAGCATCATGAAACTGCTTCCAGAATCTGGAAGTAAACCTCGTATCCCGATCTGACACAATGGAGACAGGAACTCCATGTCTGGTCACAATCTCTTTCACGAACAACTCAGACAACCTTTCGGACGTATACGTTTCCCTGATAGGGAGAAAGTGTGCACTCTTCGTCAGTCGGTCCACAATCACCCAAATGGTATCATGTCGCTTAGCTGTCTTTGGTAGCTTGGTAATGAAATCCATGGTGATGTGTTCCCATTTCCATTCCGGTACCTGTAGAGGTTGCACATATCCGTAGGGCTTCTGATGTTCAGCCTTCACTTGCGCACAAGTAAGGCACCTGTTCACATACTGCATCACATTAAACTTCATGCCCGGCCACCAATAATCCTGTCGGAGATCTTGATACATCTTCGTTGCACCGGGGTGTACCGAGTATCGTGACTTGTGGGCTTCATCTAAAATCCTCGCTCGAATGTCCCCATTTCTGGGCACCCACATTCGACCGAATCGTAGCTTTATCCCATGGTCATTGTCTTCCAAGTTCTTGACTTGTCCGAAGACGCGTTCAAAACCCACATTCTCTTCTTTCAATCCCTCCTGTTGCGCCTGTTTGAGCTCGTTCAGAAAGTCTGGCGTTATCACCAAACTATACGATTTTACTCGTATGGCAGGATGATCAGTCTTGCGACTCAAAGCATCTGCCACCACATTGGCCTTTCCCGGGTGATATAGAATATCACAGTCATAATCCTTTAACAGCTCAAGCCATCGTCTCTGCCTCATATTCAAATCCTTTTGCTCGAAGAAATACTTCAAGCTCTTGTGGTCGGTATAGATGGTACTCCTTACTCCATACAAATAGTACCTCCATATTTTCAATGCAAACACCACTGCAGCGAGTTCAAGATCGTGGGTCGGGTAGTTAGCCTCATGAATCTTTAGCTGGCGCGAAGCATAAGCTATCACCCTTCCCCTTTGCATTAGTACACATCCCAACCCTTGTCGTGACGCATCGGCATACACCACAAGATCATCATTCCCATCCGGCAGTGCTAGAACAGGAGCTTGGGTAAGTTTCTCCTTCAGCACTGAAAACGCTTGTTCTTGGTTTGGACCCCATTCGTACTTTACATCTTTCTTCGTGAGCTTCGTCAGTGGCGTCGCTATCTTGGAGAAGTCCTGAATGAATCTCCGATAGTAACCGGCCAAACCAAGAAAACTGCGTACTTCTGTCGGTGACTTTGGAGGACTCCATTTCATAATCGTTTCAACTTTAGCTGGATCTACCATAATGCCTTCTGGGTTCACCACGTGACCCAGAAACTGTACCTCTCGTAGCCAGAAAGCGCATTTGGAGAACTTAGCATAAAGTTCCTCTTTCCTCAGGATTTCCAATACCTCACGTACGTGGCAAGCATGGTCTCCCTCGTTCTTTGAATAAATCAAAATATCGTCAATAAACACTATCACCGATCGGTCCAGCATCGGTCGACATACCCTGTTCATCAAATCCATAAATGCTGCAGGAGCATTCGTCAATCCAAACGACATAACGAGAAACTCGTAATGTCCATAACGCGTACGGAAAGCAGTCTTTGGAATATCCTGCTCTCGAACTTTCAACTGATGGTAACCGGATCGGAGATCTATCTTCGAGAACCAGCTTGCACCTTGCAATTGATCGAACAAGTCATCAATTCTGGGTAGAGGATACCTGTTCTTTACGGTCAACTTATTCAGTTCCCTGTAGTCAATACACATACGCATACTTCCATCCTTCTTTTTAACGAACAGCACCGGTGCTCCCCATGGAGAGACACTCGGTCGTATAAAACCTTTATCAAGGAGTTCTTGTAGCTGGGTCATCATTTCCTTCATCTCTGTTGGAGCTAAACGGTAAGGTGCTTTGGCAACAGGTTGTGCCCCCGGCATTAAGTCGATCTGGAACTCAATTTCCCGTTCGGGTGGCAATCCAGGCAATTCCTCAGGGAATACATCAGGGAAGTTACACACCACGGGAACATCATCAATCGTCCTCGTATCCGTACGTTCCTCAATCGCGTAGGCCAAGTAGGCTACACACCCTCGCCTCATCATAACATCAGCCGTGATCATTGAAATGATCTTTGGCGCATACATCGCTTTATCACCATAAACCGTCACGGAGCTCCCGTCCATCGCACGTAAACATATCATCTTTCGTCGACATACAATGTTAGCCTCATATTTGGCTAACCAGTCCATACCCAAAACCACATCGAATCCTCCTAAGGTAATAAGAAACAATCGGACAGGGAACCTATGACCTTCTATCTCAACATAACAATCATCAATAGCCTCAGTCACCCTGGTCATCTTACCAATAGCCGTCTCTACATCAAATACCCGATCTATCTTCTTAACCTTTCCAGATAACCCATCACAGAAAGTAGAAGACACAAAACTCATACTGGCACCAGAATCAAACAATACAGAAGCAGGAATATTGTTGATAGAAAAGGTACCTGTGACCACGTCCGGGTCCACAATCGCATCATCATTCGTCATCGTAAAGGCTCGTGCTTTAGCCTTCTGCTTCTCCTTTCCTTTCTCCTCTTTCTTACCTGAGCCCGAAGCATCGGCCCGTGGTAGCTTGCAATCCTTGGACATGTGTCCTAATCCATTGCAGTTGAAGCATCGAGTGGCATTCGGGTAACTGCTAGAAAAGTGCCCCGTCTTTCCACACCTGAAACATAAATTAGTGCCCACCAGGCACTGTCCCGTGTGGCTTTTCCCACACTTGTTGCATCGACCCATCTCTTCTCGCTTAGCCTTCTTGCTTGAAAACTTTCGTTGGTCTGTTCGACCCCTTTTAGTCCCGGAGGACTCTTTCACCTTTGCTTCTTCTTTGGCTGGTTCGGCTGACATAACATCGTCCCAAACTATTCCACTGAGCTCCACAGTGGAATCATAAGTCTTGGGAGCATTCGCCTTCACATGAATCCGAACCTTCGGAGGCAAACCCTCCATGTACAACTTCACCCTACGTTCCTCGGTAGAAACCAGATGAGGAACAAGTCTTGCCATCTCATTAAATCGTGAAGTGTACTGCCTGTGATTCAGGCTTCCCGCCTTCAGCACCAGAAACTCCCTTTCAACCTTATCCAACTCATTCTTGGGACAGAACTGCTTAGTGACCAGTTCCTTGAGATCCTCCCAAGTCATCTTTTCCATATCCTCAGTAGTCTTGGATTGCTTGACGGTGTTCCACCAGTGAAGTGCCTCCTCAACGAAAGAGTGAGCTGCAAACTTGACAGCTTGGTCAACTCGGCACTCACTGATGGAGATAACAGCCTCCATCGCAGAAATCCAGTGGCAGGTGGCCACTGCGTCCTTCTTCCCATCAAAGGTCGGTGGGTTACATCCCTTGAAGGACTTGTAGTCACAGCCCTTCAGTTTCCCTGTCATAGAGTCGCCGCTCTTCGTCTCGATGATCACCACCTCATCTTCTTTGGTGCTCTCCTTAGTTCCTTCTGACTTGTCTTTTAACGCATCCTTCAGTGCCTTAGCAATCAAGGCTGGTAGTTTCTCATCCATTATCTTGCAGACCTCATCCGAAATAGCCTTCACCACGATAGGCTCAAGAGTGAACTCTTCTTCATTCTCTGGTTGCTCGTTGTCGCCTTCATTGACAGGTTCTTCATTCTCGACATGTGGTTCTTCAGGTTCCTGTGGTTTCTTTCGCGGTCTACCCTTTTGTCCGGCCATCTAACTATCTATAGGATGCAACAATTGATGAGTCAGTACAGGAATCAGTTTAGCACGGAATAAGTTTTGTAAATCGTTAACGACGTTGATCAAGTGTTATTAACCATTTACCCAACTCATAGGCTCTAAACGTTTCCCATCCCATCTCTTCAATGTGCATGACACTAACTGCTTTCATAACATTACATCTAACCCTTAACTCATACATAAACATTCAACTCGTGGCATCCGTCATCCGTGGTTGGCAATCCGCATCCATTAATCCCATTCTCAGTTTAAGTCTTGGCATTTGGGATGCCATGATCTCTCAAACTATGGCTCTGATACCAACTTGTGGGGCCCCGAAACCGGGCACCTCACAGAGGTTGGTTTTCATCATAACACATAGCTCTTAAACTAAAAACTTTCATAATCATGCAGCGGAATTGTAAACATAGTCTGATAAACAGAAATCAATAAAGTGTCTGTATCAAAAACATATCGGATTGCCAAAAACCACCGGATCGTATGACTCTATGCCCGAGCTCCATGCCTTCTCATATCATACCTTCAACCTGACATACATGCTAAATCAAGTCAGCTTACGCTGGTGAGTTCTAGTTTTCATAAAACAACATTAACATACTTAACATACACATCATTTCATACACATAGTCCATAACCTTAGCACATAACATCCTTACATCATCATCATCATGCGTTCCCCTGTTACCATTCGAACAGTGGGCTTATGCCGGCACAAGGCTCCATAACCGTTGATCTGTCCCGCCGAAGCGTTCTACAGATCCATACTTACCCAGTAGCAGGTACTGGAGCAACCATACTTACCCCATATGAATATGGGAGCAACGTCATACTTACCCCGTAACGAGTACGGGAGCAACCTCATACTTACCCCGTAACGAGTACGGGAGCAACCTCATACTTACCCCGTAACGAGTACGGGAGCAACCTCATACTTACCCCGTAACGAGTACGGGAGCAACCATACTTACCCAGTACAAATACTGGAGCAACCATCATTCATCATGACATGACACACTAGCACCATATCATCATTCATCATAACATCGTATCATTATCCTAATAACATAGGATTTCTCATACAGGGTGTGCTAGTATCATGTCATCATAACATCCTAGTACCATGCACATGTCATGCTAGCCGCACGTCATCATATCATTCATCATGGCAACATAAACACATTTTGCTAGCATGTAATCATCACAACATCATACTTTCATCATAGCGTACCTAGGATTTCATCATACATACATCCCTATTTATCATCATAGCATGTTATCATTCAGTTTATCATCATAACTTACTAACATGCATTCATCATTCAGAGCATGCTTTCATGCAATAATCATACTATCACCTTAACATGCATACATGGGCAGGGCATATCATCATTCATTCATCATAGGCACATATCATCATAGACATAACAATAAGCATGTATGTCAGCCCAAAACATCAAGCATAAAATAGGGCGTCTAGAACTCACCTGACAGTAGACTCCTGTTAACCTTAGCCGAACTCCTTAGCTAGGGCCTTAAGGACCTATATCAGTTACATCATATCATCACATACCATCACATCACATACTTAGACTTAGAAATTATTCTAAGTCCTCATAGCCTACTAGTCCCCCTTTCTGAATCCAAGTTCTCGAAACTTAGCTAAGTGTTCGAAACCCTTGAAATTCGTTAAGTTCCCATGTACACGAATTGCCATGTACTCGAAACATCTCTCGTTCACGAAATGCCATGTACTCGAAACATCCCTTGTTCACGAAATGCCATGTACACGAAATTCCATGTACACGAAATAACCATTGTATTCGAAATACCCATGTACTCGAAATACTCATGTACACGAAATTCTAAGTATGATTTCGAGTACCCTTAGTGTATAGCTTCGTGTACTCATCATTTTGTCATTAAACATCTCAGAAATTCATCTAAGACTTTGGGGAGCTAGTTCTAGGTTCCTTTGGTTGTTACCAACGTATTGGAACCTCAAAGTTATGAACTTTATGCATAAAGGTGTGAGCTTTATGCATAAGTTCACCCTTTGTTTAACCATCCTAACTTTTGTATAAAAATCCAGCTTTCTATACATGAATCACTTACTTGAAGGTAGCTGATCCTCCTGGTAGAATCCCGTGCGTTTCCTACTTCGTTTGGTCGATCAAAAGCTCGATCCTTGAAGTTTCTTGGTTCCGACTTCGTGTACTCGAGAGAGAGTGTGCTCAGCCAAAGGTTCGCACATATCCCAAGGCACTACTATTTATAGGCGTGTCCCTGTACTCGAAATCTGGGAAATTTCGAGAACATGTGTACTCGAATTTGGTGTACACGAAATCTGGAATTTCGAGTACATGATTTCTAAGCCTTACTTGGTTATTTTCCGTCCCTTTTCTAGCAAGTTAATTGTTCGTCACGCATTCGTAAGTTCAAATAACTTGTACTAGAAAATTTGGGATGTTACAAGTCTCCCCTCCTTACAATAGGTTTCGTCCCGAAACCTGCCTCGTTACACATCGAACAAATAAGGATACAACTTCCTCATCTCGTCTTCCAATTCCCACGTCGTGTCTGAACCCTTCCGATGCTTCCACTGAACTCTTACTTGACGAACCGTTTTATTCCGTAGCTGTTTTTCCTTTGTATCCACAATGGCAACTGGCTCCTCAATGTAGTTCAGTCGATCATCTACCTCAATGTCATCCAAAGGAACATGCGCCTGCTCGTCTGCCAAGCACTTCCTAAGATGTGACACGTGGAAGGTAGGATGAATCCCGTTCAGCTCCTCTGGTAGGTCCAGTCGATACGCGACTTTCCCTACCCTTGCTTTTATCGGAAATGGTCCAATGTACCTCGGACTCAACTTGCCTCGCTTCCTGAATCGAATGATTCCCTTCCATGGGGATACTTTCAGCAACACTCGATCGCCAACATCAAACTCGATCGGTCTCCGGCGCTTGTCAGCGTAGGACTTTTGGCGATCTTGTGCAGCCTTCATACGTGCTTTTATCACCCGTAGCTTTTCTGCCATCTCAATCACAGCAGCCTTGTTTCCCATTTCTTTCTGCCCAACTTCACCCCAACATACCGGGGTTCTACATCGTCGTCCGTACAACGCCTCATATGGGGGCATTCCGATACTAGAGTGATAGCTGTTATTGTACGAAAACTCCACCAATGGCAAGTGGTCATCCCAGCTTCCTCCAAAATCGATAATGCACGCCCTAAGCATATCCTCCAACGTTTGAATAGTCCTTTCCGACTGTCCATCCGTTTGGGGATGATAGGCGGTACTGATATTTAACCTCGTTCCCATAGCATCATGAAACTGCTTCCAGAATCTGGAAGTAAACCTCGTATCCCGATCTGACACAATGGAGACAGGAACTCCATGTCTGGTCACAATCTCTTTCACGAACAACTCAGACAACCTTTCGGACGTATACGTTTCCCTGATAGGGAGAAAGTGTGCACTCTTCGTCAGTCGGTCCACAATCACCCAAATGGTATCATGTCGCTTAGCTGTCTTTGGTAGCTTGGTAATGAAATCCATGGTGATGTGTTCCCATTTCCATTCCGGTACCTGTAGAGGTTGCACATATCCGTAGGGCTTCTGATGTTCAGCCTTCACTTGCGCACAAGTAAGGCACCTGTTCACATACTGCATCACATTAAACTTCATGCCCGGCCACCAATAATCCTGTCGGAGATCTTGATACATCTTCGTTGCACCGGGGTGTACCGAGTATCGTGACTTGTGGGCTTCATCTAAAATCCTCGCTCGAATGTCCCCATTTCTGGGCACCCACATTCGACCGAATCGTAGCTTTATCCCATGGTCATTGTCTTCCAAGTTCTTGACTTGTCCGAAGACGCGTTCAAAACCCACATTCTCTTCTTTCAATCCCTCCTGTTGCGCCTGTTTGAGCTCGTTCAGAAAGTCTGGCGTTATCACCAAACTATACGATTTTACTCGTATGGCAGGATGATCAGTCTTGCGACTCAAAGCATCTGCCACCACATTGGCCTTTCCCGGGTGATATAGAATATCACAGTCATAATCCTTTAACAGCTCAAGCCATCGTCTCTGCCTCATATTCAAATCCTTTTGCTCGAAGAAATACTTCAAGCTCTTGTGGTCGGTATAGATGGTACTCCTTACTCCATACAAATAGTACCTCCATATTTTCAATGCAAACACCACTGCAGCGAGTTCAAGATCGTGGGTCGGGTAGTTAGCCTCATGAATCTTTAGCTGGCGCGAAGCATAAGCTATCACCCTTCCCCTTTGCATTAGTACACATCCCAACCCTTGTCGTGACGCATCGGCATACACCACAAGATCATCATTCCCATCCGGCAGTGCTAGAACAGGAGCTTGGGTAAGTTTCTCCTTCAGCACTGAAAACGCTTGTTCTTGGTTTGGACCCCATTCGTACTTTACATCTTTCTTCGTGAGCTTCGTCAGTGGCGTCGCTATCTTGGAGAAGTCCTGAATGAATCTCCGATAGTAACCGGCCAAACCAAGAAAACTGCGTACTTCTGTCGGTGACTTTGGAGGACTCCATTTCATAATCGTTTCAACTTTAGCTGGATCTACCATAATGCCTTCTGGGTTCACCACGTGACCCAGAAACTGTACCTCTCGTAGCCAGAAAGCGCATTTGGAGAACTTAGCATAAAGTTCCTCTTTCCTCAGGATTTCCAATACCTCACGTACGTGGCAAGCATGGTCTCCCTCGTTCTTTGAATAAATCAAAATATCGTCAATAAACACTATCACCGATCGGTCCAGCATCGGTCGACATACCCTGTTCATCAAATCCATAAATGCTGCAGGAGCATTCGTCAATCCAAACGACATAACGAGAAACTCGTAATGTCCATAACGCGTACGGAAAGCAGTCTTTGGAATATCCTGCTCTCGAACTTTCAACTGATGGTAACCGGATCGGAGATCTATCTTCGAGAACCAGCTTGCACCTTGCAATTGATCGAACAAGTCATCAATTCTGGGTAGAGGATACCTGTTCTTTACGGTCAACTTATTCAGTTCCCTGTAGTCAATACACATACGCATACTTCCATCCTTCTTTTTAACGAACAGCACCGGTGCTCCCCATGGAGAGACACTCGGTCGTATAAAACCTTTATCAAGGAGTTCTTGTAGCTGGGTCATCATTTCCTTCATCTCTGTTGGAGCTAAACGGTAAGGTGCTTTGGCAACAGGTTGTGCCCCCGGCATTAAGTCGATCTGGAACTCAATTTCCCGTTCGGGTGGCAATCCAGGCAATTCCTCAGGGAATACATCAGGGAAGTTACACACCACGGGAACATCATCAATCGTCCTCGTATCCGTACGTTCCTCAATCGCGTAGGCCAAGTAGGCTACACACCCTCGCCTCATCATAACATCAGCCGTGATCATTGAAATGATCTTTGGCGCATACATCGCTTTATCACCATAAACCGTCACGGAGCTCCCGTCCATCGCACGTAAACATATCATCTTTCGTCGACATACAATGTTAGCCTCATATTTGGCTAACCAGTCCATACCCAAAACCACATCGAATCCTCCTAAGGTAATAAGAAACAATCGGACAGGGAACCTATGACCTTCTATCTCAACATAACAATCATCAATAGCCTCAGTCACCCTGGTCATCTTACCAATAGCCGTCTCTACATCAAATACCCGATCTATCTTCTTAACCTTTCCAGATAACCCATCACAGAAAGTAGAAGACACAAAACTCATACTGGCACCAGAATCAAACAATACAGAAGCAGGAATATTGTTGATAGAAAAGGTACCTGTGACCACGTCCGGGTCCACAATCGCATCATCATTCGTCATCGTAAAGGCTCGTGCTTTAGCCTTCTGCTTCTCCTTTCCTTTCTCCTCTTTCTTACCTGAGCCCGAAGCATCGGCCCGTGGTAGCTTGAAATCCTTGGACATGTGTCCTAATCCATTGCAGTTGAAGCATCGAGTGGCATTCGGGTAACTGCTAGAAAAGTGCCCCGTCTTTCCACACCTGAAACATAAATTAGTGCCCACCAGGCACTGTCCCGTGTGGCTTTTCCCACACTTGTTGCATCGACCCATCTCTTCTCGCTTAGCCTTCTTGCTTGAAAACTTTCGTTGGTCTGTTCGACCCCTTTTAGTCCCGGAGGACTCTTTCACCTTTGCTTCTTCTTTGGCTGGTTCGGCTGACATAACATCGTCCCAAACTATTCCACTGAGCTCCACAGTGGAATCATAAGTCTTGGGAGCATTCGCCTTCACATGAATCCGAACCTTCGGAGGCAAACCCTCCATGTACAACTTCACCCTACGTTCCTCGGTAGAAACCAGATGAGGAACAAGTCTTGCCATCTCATTAAATCGTGAAGTGTACTGCCTGTGATTCAGGCTTCCCGCCTTCAGCACCAGAAACTCCCTTTCAACCTTATCCAACTCATTCTTGGGACAGAACTGCTTAGTGACCAGTTCCTTGAGATCCTCCCAAGTCATCTTTTCCATATCCTCAGTAGTCTTGGATTGCTTGACGGTGTTCCACCAGTGAAGTGCCTCCTCAACGAAAGAGTGAGCTGCAAACTTGACAGCTTGGTCAACTCGGCACTCACTGATGGAGATAACAGCCTCCATCGCAGAAATCCAGTGGCAGGTGGCCACTGCGTCCTTCTTCCCATCAAAGGTCGGTGGGTTACATCCCTTGAAGGACTTGTAGTCACAGCCCTTCAGTTTCCCTGTCATAGAGTCGCCGCTCTTCGTCTCGATGATCACCACCTCATCTTCTTTGGTGCTCTCCTTAGTTCCTTCTGACTTGTCTTTTAACGCATCCTTCAGTGCCTTAGCAATCAAGGCTGGTAGTTTCTCATCCATTATCTTGCAGACCTCATCCGAAATAGCCTTCACCACGATAGGCTCAAGAGTGAACTCTTCTTCATTCTCTGGTTGCTCGTTGTCGCCTTCATTGACAGGTTCTTCATTCTCGACATGTGGTTCTTCAGGTTCCTGTGGTTTCTTTCGCGGTCTACCCTTTTGTCCGGCCATCTAACTATCTATAGGATGCAACAATTGATGAGTCAGTACAGGAATCAGTTTAGCACGGAATAAGTTTTGTAAATCGTTAACGACGTTGATCAAGTGTTATTAACCATTTACCCAACTCATAGGCTCTAAACGTTTCCCATCCCATCTCTTCAATGTGCATGACACTAACTGCTTTCATAACATTACATCTAACCCTTAACTCATACATAAACATTCAACTCGTGGCATCCGTCATCCGTGGTTGGCAATCCGCATCCATTAATCCCATTCTCAGTTTAAGTCTTGGCATTTGGGATGCCATGATCTCTCAAACTATGGCTCTGATACCAACTTGTGGGGCCCCGAAACCGGGCACCTCACAGAGGTTGGTTTTCATCATAACACATAGCTCTTAAACTAAAAACTTTCATAATCATGCAGCGGAATTGTAAACATAGTCTGATAAACAGAAATCAATAAAGTGTCTGTATCAAAAACATATCGGATTGCCAAAAACCACCGGATCGTATGACTCTATGCCCGAGCTCCATGCCTTCTCATATCATACCTTCAACCTGACATACATGCTAAATCAAGTCAGCTTACGCTGGTGAGTTCTAGTTTTCATAAAACAACATTAACATACTTAACATACACATCATTTCATACACATAGTCCATAACCTTAGCACATAACATCCTTACATCATCATCATCATGCGTTCCCCTGTTACCATTCGAACAGTGGGCTTATGCCGGCACAAGGCTCCATAACCGTTGATCTGTCCCGCCGAAGCGTTCTACAGATCCATACTTACCCAGTAGCAGGTACTGGAGCAACCATACTTACCCCATATGAATATGGGAGCAACGTCATACTTACCCCGTAACGAGTACGGGAGCAACCTCATACTTACCCCGTAACGAGTACGGGAGCAACCTCATACTTACCCCGTAACGAGTACGGGAGCAACCTCATACTTACCCCGTAACGAGTACGGGAGCAACCATACTTACCCAGTACAAATACTGGAGCAACCATCATTCATCATGACATGACACACTAGCACCATATCATCATTCATCATAACATCGTATCATTATCCTAATAACATAGGATTTCTCATACAGGGTGTGCTAGTATCATGTCATCATAACATCCTAGTACCATGCACATGTCATGCTAGCCGCACGTCATCATATCATTCATCATGGCAACATAAACACATTTTTGCTAGCATGTAATCATCACAACATCATACTTTCATCATAGCGTACCTAGGATTTCATCATACATACATCCCTATTTATCATCATAGCATGTTATCATTCAGTTTATCATCATAACTTACTAACATGCATTCATCATTCAGAGCATGCTTTCATGCAATAATCATACTATCACCTTAACATGCATACATGGGCAGGGCATATCATCATTCATTCATCATAGGCACATATCATCATAGACATAACAATAAGCATGTATGTCAGCCCAAAACATCAAGCATAAAATAGGGCGTCTAGAACTCACCTGACAGTAGACTCCTGTTAACCTTAGCCGAACTCCTTAGCTAGGGCCTTAAGGACCTATATCAGTTACATCATATCATCACATACCATCACATCACATACTTAGACTTAGAAATTATTCTAAGTCCTCATAGCCTACTAGTCCCCCTTTCTGAATCCAAGTTCTCGAAACTTAGCTAAGTGTTCGAAACCCTTGAAATTCGTTAAGTTCCCATGTACACGAATTGCCATGTACTCGAAACATCTCTCGTTCACGAAATGCCATGTACTCGAAACATCCCTTGTTCACGAAATGCCATGTACACGAAATTCCATGTACACGAAATAACCATTGTATTCGAAATACCCATGTACTCGAAATACTCATGTACACGAAATTCTAAGTATGATTTCGAGTACCCTTAGTGTATAGCTTCGTGTACTCATCATTTTGTCATTAAACATCTCAGAAATTCATCTAAGACTTTGGGGAGCTAGTTCTAGGTTCCTTTGGTTGTTACCAACGTATTGGAACCTCAAAGTTATGAACTTTATGCATAAAGGTGTGAGCTTTATGCATAAGTTCACCCTTTGTTTAACCATCCTAACTTTTGTATAAAAATCCAGCTTTCTATACATGAATCACTTACTTGAAGGTAGCTGATCCTCCTGGTAGAATCCCGTGCGTTTCCTACTTCGTTTGGTCGATCAAAAGCTCGATCCTTGAAGTTTCTTGGTTCCGACTTCGTGTACTCGAGAGAGAGTGTGCTCAGCCAAAGGTTCGCACATATCCCAAGGCACTACTATTTATAGGCGTGTCCCTGTACTCGAAATCTGGGAAATTTCGAGAACATGTGTACTCGAATTTGGTGTACACGAAATCTGGAATTTCGAGTACATGATTTCTAAGCCTTACTTGGTTATTTTCCGTCCCTTTTCTAGCAAGTTAATTGTTCGTCACGCATTCGTAAGTTCAAATAACTTGTACTAGAAAATTTGGGATGTTACACTTCGTAATCTACATATTTTTAAGGGGGATTTTATTTGGACACCCCACCAAATTTATACGGCCCGTACTGGTCAGTATGGCCCGTATAGGGTACAGACAAACATTTCAGAGGAATGTCTTGGATTCAGTGAAGATTCTTTGAGACGGGCCGTACAGATCAGTACGGGCCGTCTTGGTTTTGACTTATATTTTACAAGCCAATTTGGGTCTCAACCGGTGTGGAGTAACTCTATACGGCCCGTACAGGGCAGTACTAGCCGTATAAAAATTAACTTAATTTTTGGCCGTCTCACCCAAAACCAGGCCATCTCACCCCGAAACCAGGCCGTACTGGTCAGTACGGGCCGTTTTGCCCAGACGGCCTAGTTTTGGTCGTTTCACCCCAATACCAGGCCGTACTGGTCAGTATTGGCCGTACTGGTCAAAATTTTAATTTTTTTAAAAAAAAAACAAATGATTCAATTTTATTACATTTAAATAAGTCTCGCAAAATGGACGAGTTGGGTCAGGTTGGGTAATAGGTCAGAACGAGTTCAGGTTAGAATGGGTGCGTGTCAGAACGAGTTTGCAAAATTAGATCTGGTCTAAATGAATTGTTCTTAAAAAACATAAATTTAATTTAACTTATGATGTGTTAAGTGCTACTATCTCAACCCATTCAATATAGCTTAAACACAACAAGGGTCAAGATGGGTAACCCGAACTCGTTTTGACGCGTTACCCAACTCGCCTATTTTGCGAGACGTATTTAAATCATTAAATGTAACAAAATTGATTTATTTGTTTTTTTTAAAATTAAAATTTTGACCAGTACGGCCATTACTGACCAGTACGGCCTGGTTTTGGGGTGAAATGGCCAATACTAGGCCGTCTGGGCAAGACGGTCCGTACAGGTCAGTACGACCCGTTTTATTTCAAATCATTGTCCTATGTTTCAGGGAATGTCTGTACGATCGTACTGACCAGTACGACCCGTCTTACTCCTAATCATTGTCATAGGTTGTTAAGGTGGAATGTTTGACTGAGTACTGAGACGGGCCGTACTGGGCAGTACGGGCCGTCTCAGGGGTGTATTTTTAAATAATGGGGTGTGAAAATAACACAACCCTATTTTTAATAAAAAAAATTTCTTTGTTTATACCATTTCTAAGCTAAATATAAAAAATCATGAATTTTTTTTTAAATTGATTGTTTAGTACGAGTTTTCTTAGTTTTCTCTAAAGTAATGAGTTTTTATTTGAACTCTCTCCTATATGTATATATATATTTATCCGTTTGTTTTTGTTTCACAAGAACAAAGTTATTTATATTTTAATAATTACCATGATCATTCAAGCAGCATGATCATTTGACCAGACTGGCGATGAAAATGTCAATACGTAGGAAAGAAGAAAAATTAAAACTGATTGAGATGTGTTCACACAATGTTTGTCTAAATAGGCAAGCTGAAAACTATGAGAATAGAATATATTTAAACGGGTAAGATAATTAATAATATATTTGATGTTAAAATTATTAAAAATGAAGCAAATAAACTATTTATTTACTTACAACTCATTTTAACTTTAACTTAATTGATGTTTTTTTAAAAATGGCATATTTAGATATAAAATGATTTTGCTTAAAATTTATCCTGACCCGAACCCGTTCTAACCTGTCTATTTTGCCCGGCTTAAACAATTAACTTGTAATTTTTTAACAAGTTTGGATATTAAGTTTAAATATTATATTTTTAATTATGTAACGTTAATTTTTACGTTAATTCTAGATCAAATAACAAAAATGCCGATAAGTTATCTTTTTAATTATATAATTAATCACATACACTTTCAGTGTAATTAACACCTGTTTTACATTAGTTTTAGCTAAAATATTTTATAACACAAGTTACAATGCCATAAATCAATCTTATATGTTATTTCATCGCAATTGTAGTTATAATAATACATGAAACAATCTTCATAACAACATACTTTCCTTTTATTTTAATGCATTCGTAACAACTATTTCTCCTTGTACTTTTTACAACATTAAATTTGTTTTGTACTATATGAAGGTAAATAACTAAATACATATCAAAATAACTAAGACTGGTGGGTATGCCTCTTGAGTGGGCGTGGGTAGGACATGAGGGGGCGTGGCACACCTCCCCCCTTAGGGCGTGAGTGGGCGTGGATGGATGAGGCGTGATTGGGGCAACGGGTGAGACCACTTACTTTTTTTTTTCTCTCTCTCTCTATCTCTCTCACACACACTCTCACATGTATATATATAAAAGTTTAAAAAAAGGAATGATGACGTGGAGTGAGTGGGAAATGGGACATTTCCACAAAAATGGTGGGGTGAGTGCCTACGTGGCACCTACGTGGCGCATAGGTGGAGTGAGTGGATAATGGGGCATACCCAATAGCCTAAGGATGTTCTACGAATTAAATTTCAAATAAATCAAATAATTTTGAATTTTAAGTTTTTTAGTAGGATTCATATTCGACTCGAATCCGAAATAAATTCGAATAAACAAATTCGACTTGAATTCGAGTTGATTCGATTTCAATTTACTAAAATAATTTGTCTAAAGTTTTATTTATAAAATTAATGCTAACTTTAAATATCAAAACATAAAATAATTAAAACCGTAAATAAATAGCTATGTTATAAAGTTCAATTTTTATATATATTAAAATAGTTATGTATATAATAAAAATATATACATATATAAATATGAATAATTCGAATTTTGAATCAAATTGAAAAACAAAAATTTGAAATTTGATTCGAAATTCGGTATCAGGCTTTGAATCGAATCGAATTCAAATGCGAAAATTCGAACCAAATTTCGAGTTGGTGATTTTTGAATCAAAATTGAATTGGATTTCAAGTTTGAACACCCTATATCAAGCACGTTATATAAATCTTATGCCTTAGCTTGACATGATCAATCCTTTTAGTGAGTCGGCAAATAGCTCAAAATCGATCTGGCTTGTTTACGCTACTATTCCCACTTTATATACAGAAATATTTAGAATTAAATTTTCAAACTTAAATTCATATACTACATTGTTATGTATTTAATTAGTTAAATAGCAAATAATAGCCATTAAATCATATTGATGGGCCAAAGAAAGTGGGCAGTATCTGTTTGTCAAGTTGTCAAGTGTCAACTAAACACGGATTTAGAAGGGCCCAAAGGAGGCCCACAAGTAAGAAAGTAACTGATTTACATGTCCATAAAAATCAAGCCTTCAAAACCATAGATTTATAAAAATCTTCCCATCAAATTCTAACCATCTTCTCCTGCTGCAACCAACACGTTTACTATAAGTGAGATGATACTCGATATATTTGAATAATAAGCAAAAACAATCAAATGAAACAAATTTTAGCAACTTTTGATTCTAGATATATTATAAAACAATAGCTAGATTTACGATTTTGATAAAAAAATACAACAGATAATAGGTTATATTAGTGGTGGGACAAGACTCAAGAACTATTAGGTTATGGGTTTGAATCTCACAAGGGTTCTCTTAAAATATTGAGTTTTCTCCTGAATTGGTAACTTGATGGTAGATGTGATCAGATGGTACCATTGATTACACGATGATATTTGAGTGAACCGTCGTAAAAATAGTCCAAAAAAAGATTTTGAAAGGCATTTGTAATGAAATAAGTTGGCTGTACCAGTCATGTCATGTGTCATATTCAATTTTTTTTCTTTTTTCATCTAAGATGAATATTATACAAGTCAATCTATAAAATATCAGCCAATGTGGGACTAGCTCACTTGGTAGAGGCTTTGCCTCTTAGATTGGGAGGTCATGGGTTCTAGCCCATGCAATGGTGTAATTATTGTGGAGTAGTTTAGGAGGAGATAACATTTGCCGTTCAAAAAAAATCTATAAAATATCAACATTAAATATTTTTGTAATATAAATTTGACCGGTCAACAACTCCTTCAGACGCGGTATTGTTGATATTTTTTCGGAGATTTTGATTTTTGTCTTATCAAACTTTTTTGAACAAATAATAGTGTTGTTCGGATATAAAGAGGGGAAGGAAAAAACAAGGATGATTTAATTTTTTTTATGTTGAAGTTGTAATAAAAGCATGCTTCAAATATAAAAGATATGAAGTTTAAGGTTTAAGTTTAAGTAAAAAAAAAAAGATTGGTAAAGGCGTTTAGGTTTAAGTAAAAAGGATTAGATTGGTAAAAAGTGTGTAAACATAATTAAAAAGTCAACAAAAGTTGTAATGACTAAAATATCATTTCATTAGCTTTTTTTAATACAATTTTGTTCTCAACAAACACATTATATATTTAATGTCTTACAATTTATCTCACAATTCTCACAAATCTAATCATTTTTGCTATAACATTAACCTGAACGTTAAAATAAAAATAATGAAATAGGTGTGCTTTTAAGTTACTTGTATTGTCAACTCAAAATCAGATTAAGTTGTCATATGAAAAATTAAAAAAAATAAACAATTTTGGTGAAGCAACCTAAATTTGAACCAGAAATTATATATTTTTTTTAATAACTTTAATTTTTTTTACTTTTTTAAGAAATATCTAAACACACAAACTTGTTTAATTTTTTTTGTGAATATTACAATATAACTTAGAAAAAAACGAGTTAATAAGAAAATGTAATGCGGATTTTTGGCTTATAATTCTAATTTTATATTTCAAATAGATAATTTATGTTTTTTTTAAATACAATATATGTTTAAAATAAATATAAATCATATTTAAATGATAAAAATTAGGTTAGGTTAAGATGCTAATGAATAAAATGTTAAATTAGGTTGGATTGTATAAAAAAAAAAGAAATTAGGTTTTTATTAAAAATTAGTCTTAAATTTTGAGATAAAATATAAGGACTTCATAAAATGTGGGCCGAAAATGGAAGCTTCATCATCCAAAGTTTAAATATCGTCTCCTTTGACATTTGAGTGGACAACGATGTATATTTTGCAATCATTCACTCATTTCCCCTATGATTTTATCGTCATATTGTATTTAAGCTAACAACAAAGTAGGATCCACATGATTTGTCGGGTTTTATATTTATATAATGTTATCACAATCAATAATGAAAAATCATAAAAGTGTTATATAATCTTGGAACCTGTATGTATATATAAAAATAATATGACCTCACCATTTATTATGTTCCATATATCGACACATCTAGTCCCTAATGTTTATCTAATTGTATTTGGCGGAAATACAGTTATTAATATATAAATGGATTTCCCCTTAAATGTTGAAGCACATACTCTCACGTAAACATACAATAGAAATCAAACACCATTATTCAATTAGCTGTTAGTGTGATTAGATCCATCCTCTTTCAACATCATAACGGGAATCATCATCATCATGGGCGAAGCTCTATTGGGGCCCAAGGGGGCAACCGTCCCTCTCTTTTTCCATCCGTGTTATTAATTTTTTGGCCGAAATTTTATTTTTAATTAAAAATAGTGGTTTTGCCCCTCCCTCATTTCCCCCTCTCACTTCGCCCAAGCTCCGTCACTGATCATCATCTTCATGGCCTCATCTTCAACATCTAAGTTGCAATCACATCAAGTAAGTTTTACTAGTTCATCAATCTACCAATCAGATTCAAATCCCAACATATAAATCTTATTGGGCTTGGGGTTATTCATGCACACAAAACTTCTTTATTTTAACATCTCACCGATCATATATGTCTTGTTACGTCGTATATACTTATATGAGACGTATAGTCCCTTCTAATACACAATGATTTGTCATGTACACGTCATGTATAGACCTATGCGAGGAGTACAAGAGTCCAATCATTAACACTAACAAATTTTGACTATTAATTGCCCCCTTATAGGCCTACTGCTTATACGTCTAGTATATGAGACATATAGAGGGTGTAAATAGTGCGGGATGAGTGTGTGAATGACAGTAACCATCTTTTATTCTTGTAAGAAGAGCCCAAAAAAGAGAGTTTTGCAATCTGAACAACTTAAAGGAGAAAAGGATATTAAATTCTAAAAATAATACCTTTTTAAAAAAAAAATGAAAAGACTATGAAATTCTAAATTGGAGAACTGGGTGAATAATCCACGCTCGGGTAGTCGGTGTGTTTGTTTTCTTACAATTTTTGTTGGCTTTTTAAATCTGGTGATTTATTAATTGTACATAGACCCAATAATTTTGACCCAAAGCAATGGAAACAAGTTGGTTTATGTGAATAATTATTGTATTTTGGGTTAAAATAAGTAACACCATAACATAAACGGGTTGAGATAGATAACTTAAAAACAATGTAAATTGAATCGATTCAAATAGATAATAATTATTAGTAATATGTTTAATTAAAAATAACTAAAGATTATTAAAATATACTATTCGTTTAGTTATAACTCGTTTTTACTAGAAATAAATTGAAGTTTTTTTACTCATTTAAACCTAAACTGATATTGATTAAAACTCCCTAAACTCATTCTGACTCATTACCCAACCTGATACAACCCATCCATTTTGTCGTTCTTAATTGTACGTGAAGGTTTTGTTAGTTTTTCGCTGGCTTTAACCAGAATATTCTTGTTGTTAAAAAGACAAATAAATCAATACTATTAAATTTGTTGTTGACATCTATTAAATAAAGGTGTATGTATGCATTTATCACAAATATTGCATAATTGGTTGAAAAGTGGAAAACAATAAAATGAACATTTAAAAAAATTAAATTAAAAAAACATTAAAGGAAAAAAAAAAGGACAAAAAAGAAACACATACAATCGTCCCGTGATAAAGATCATGAAAAAACAAAACCACAAAATACATTATTTGTGATGAAAAAATCAATATTAATATTTATAATTAATATTTATTTTACAATGACTGATAAGTATGTGTGTATATCCCTCAAAGTTGTAGCCCTTTTTCCCTACATACATTAACTTACTAGTTTAAATACTTGTGTATTAGATTAGTTTGTAAATAAAAATTATATGATTTTATGATTATGGCTTCATAAATTTATATAATTAAAATAATACTACAATTTATACCTTTTTTTTATTACAAAATTTTAAAATAAAAATTTGTAAAAAATGTTCCTAACGTGTCTGTACACACATATAACATTAAACATAGATGATATTAATTATCATATTATTCGTTATTAGTATTGATATAGTATATTTATGTAAACAATGATATTATTAATAACAATAATTGTATTGGAGGATTTTATAAACATACTATTCGTCTCTATATAATATAAATCAATTCTCAAATGCATGTTATTTACAATACTTCTATTATTGTTTAATTACTCAAATTTGTATAGCATATATGACCCATAATATGCAATATAGTATTTATTAGGAAAGAAGAATGCATACCATTTGCATTCAAAATCAGTTACAAAATAATAATAATAATAATAATAATAATAATAATAATAATAATAATAATAATAATAATAATTGTTTTTTTGAATAGAGAATTTCATTAAATAATAATAATAATAATAATAATAATAATAATAATAATAATAATAATAATAATAATAATAGTGTTAGGGTCTGTTTGGTGTGAAGGAATGGAATGAATAAGGGAAACAAATAGATCATTATCATTCCATTGTCTTATTTGATTACCCCTGGTAATGAAATAATTCATTACTTCATATTGTTTGGTAGACATGAGAAGAATAAGGAATGGAATACAATTTATGCGTCTTCACCGTGGTTCTAATCATTGTTCGAATCATGGGTCGAGTCAGGTCATGTGCCGGGTCGTGATTCAGGTAATGTCATGGTTCAGACTATAAATATGCTTATTGGTCGGTTATAGTTTAGCTCATGGTTCAATCAAGGGTTGTGACATGGGACAGGTCATGGATCGGGTAATGGTTTTGTTTGTGGTTCGGGTCATGGTTTGGGTCATGATTTGGTTCATCGGTCGGGTCATTGGTCAATTATTGTTTAGATAATGGTTCGATCATGGGTTGTGTCATGAGACAGTTAATGGATCGAGTCATGGTTTTGTTTGTGGATTATATCATGGTTTGGGTCATTGTTCGGGTCATGGTTTGGTTCATGCTATGGATCGTAGTTCGGATCATGATTTAGGTCATGGGTCATCGGTCAAGTCATGGTTTGGTTCATGGGTTGTGTCATTGTTCGAGTCATGGATCGGGTCGTGGTTCGAGTAATGGTTTGGGTCATAGGTTTAGTTATAGGTCGGATCATTGTTCGAACCATGATTCGTGTCATAGTTCAGGTCATGGGTCGAGTCATGGTTCGGGTCAAGGGTCGGGTCGTGGTTTTGGACATTAGTCGGGTCATTGGTCGAATCATTCCTTCAAGAGAAGGAATGAGAAAAAAATACTCATACTCGAAGGAATTAAAATCAATAAAAGTGAAGAAATCACATTCCTTATAGAATGGTACATTCCGTTCCTATATGGTAACTAAACGCATTTATTTTCATTCGAACATGATGACTCATTCTATTCCATCATTCATTAATGCATACCAAACACTGCATTAATGATAATGATAATAAACATGACCAATCATGCCATGGCTTGCTACGTGGATATCACAAATTAAAGTCAGATTACAAACAAAACGAAACTAACATACTAAATCAGTTAGCTAGATAATCTTGGCATCTCTTGACTTCTCACAATCTTGGGTTTGAGTCTCGTCAGTTGTCAGCAAACATGCTCTATATTAGGTCAGATGTTTTCTCAAAGGGATTGGTTATTCACACACCCACCTTTTTTAATTCAACACCCTCACCGACCTTATACGCCTCGTATAGGTCTATACGTGGCGTATAGCCCCGCGTATAGATCTATACTACACGTATAGGTCCCCAATCATTGGCACTGACACCCAATGATTGGTGACGTATAGAGCCGCGTATAGGACCTATACGACACGTATAGGTCTATACGCCTCGTATAGGTCCCCAATCATTGACACTGACAAATTCTGACACCTAATGATTGCCCCCCTATACGCCACGTATAGACCTATACGAGGCGTATAGGGGGTGTGAGGTGGATGGGGTGGGTGTGTGAATAACACAACCCTTTCTCAAATTCTGAGCTTACTTTTGGATGATGTGGGCTCTGACTGTGAGCCGCTTTTATAATGAGCTATACGATTGAGTCTTAACGGACCAAAAGAAATTAGCAAAATAATCACATGTTCAATAATTTTAGCAAGATAAATATAGATTCAATTAGTTCAACAAAATAACATATTTTTAGGAAAAATTAATTGTACCTATAATTATGCAATAATAATCAAAGGCTTCAATCATCAACTGAAGTAGTCTACGTTAACTCTCTTTCAAAATTCATAAACTAAAAACAAAATACTTCACATTAGTCTTTACGCCTTCAATTATATAGACCACTAATGTTATTATATTAAACAAACCTAAACCAAATAAAATATATGTAGATTTTTTTAATAATAAAGACCCATTCTAAGTGAGGGCCTAACGTCATAAATTCATTTAAATTTAGTTTAAGCTATAATTGATGGATATTTGAGCTGATCATTAAAAAATAAATGTATAGATCGATAAATCAAAAATGGAAAAAAAGAAAACATAGATGGTGTTTAGAAGCTACAATTTATTGGTAATAATAATTAAGGGTGGTGTTAAACTTACACCCCAAAAGCATGTCTGCACACCCCAAATACGCACCGTAGTGGCCACTACGGGGAGTTTTGGTACGGCTTGTACTATCTTGGTCAAATGACAGGGGCTTTAATTAGACCTAAACGCCCCGTAGTGGCCACTACGGAGCGTATTGGTACGATGTTCTGAAAAAGTTCCGACAGTGTCAGTTGATTAGACTCAAACGCCACGTAGTGGTCACTACGGGACGTTTAGGGTTATCCCTAAACGCCCCATAGTGACCACTACGAGGCGTTTAATGTTTAGAACGTGACAAATAGTTTGTAACTTACGAATTCATCGTCCATATATACACACATATTGCGTTACAATATCAAACGTTCACTCGAATCACTTGACGTATAGTTGATCGAGTTTCTCTTGTTTCGTTTATTAGAATATCTACATTCTACACCCATATTTTTGATTTGAAATATGTCTTGGTGGGACGGAGACTTTTTCTTCGGTCAATATTCCGACGTTTCGCGTGTGGCTGAAACTTATCAGGTATGAAACTATATTTAGTTGTTTTTATTGTTAATCAAATGGCAAACTAATCATAATGTTTTTAAGGATGAGACTGGTGTGCAATCGTCTGAAGCCACAAATAGACCAGTATTGCCAGATCTTAACGAAGAGGTTGCGGGTCAAACTTCATACTGGCAGTTTGATTTGAACCAGGAACCTTGCGTTGATGAAAACGTTAACAGGGAATGTTACGCTGGTGAACAATCACACCCACCCCAAGTTGCGGTTAAAGAGGAAGAAGCTGACGTTGTATATCAAAATATGGACTGGAATACCAATGAGGTAATATATTTTTTACTTGTTTTTAGTTAGATGGACATTAGTTTAATGACAACATTGTTTTCAGATATTCATTTTTGTGGAGGAGCTGATGGCATGGTGAAAAGTAGAGCCCTTGATAATGGATACGTCGTAGTTACCGGACGATCTAAGAAAAAGAAGGGGACCAATGAGGTCAACAAAATCTGGCTTGTGTGTGATCGTGGTGGTGAACACAATAGTACAGCCATATTAAGGCGTACCGGTGGCAAAAAAATCGGCTGTCCTTTTAAATTAATCAGGATATACGACACTGATTCTTATCGTTGGAAGCTTCAGGTCAGAAACAACAAACACAACCATGAACCTGCTCAAAATCTTGAGGGGCACCCGCTTGTTAGAAGATTGTTCGAGCAGGAACAAAACATGGTACATCATCTGACTGAGCAACACATGGAGCCACGCAACATACTTTCCAGCCTAAAGAAGCAGAATCCCGACAACGTCTCCATCCGTAGAGACGTATACAATGTGCAGCAAAAATTTAAAAATAAACAAAAAGTCGGATCAACCGCAATGCAGGTCTTAGAGAACCTGCTGCATGCTAAGAATTACGTATACGATACTCGCGAAAACTTCGAAACAAATGTCGTGGAGGAGATTTTCTTTTGTCATAAAAAATCGTACACCTGGTGGCGTGCGTTCCCACATGTTCTTATGATCGACGCGACTTACAAGACTAACATGTACAAACTTCCTTTTGTACAGATAGTTGGTGTTACCTCAACACACCATACGTTTTGTATTGCACACGCATTCATGAGTAAAGAAAAAGAGGAAAATTATTATTGGGTCTAGAACGGGTAAAAGATATGCTAGATAAGTGTATGGAGCCCCGCTTGGTAATAACCGATAGAGACCTTGCTTTGATGAATGCATGCTGTAAGGTCTTTCAGCACGCTTCCATGTATTTATGCAGGTGGCACATAAGCGAAAATATCGCAAAACACTGCAAGGCGAGTTTTTCAGACGGTGATTGGAAAAAGTTTAAGGGTCGTTGGGAGAATTTGTGTGACTCTTCGTCGCCAGAAATTTACGACTATAACTACAACCTTCTATACCAACAACTCGTTGCAGATAACCGTCAAAGTAAGGGTCATTAAATATCATTACCATTATTTTTGTTAAAATTACGTTTTCGTATGTCATAGTTGTTTTTTATTTCAGGGGTTTTGAATTATGTGACACAGACTTGGTTAAACCTATAAAAGACATGTTTGTCACAGCCTGGACTAACAGAACGCCCAACTTTGGTCAACGTACAACTAACAGAGTCGAAAGTCAACATTCAAACTTAAAAAGATATATGAGAACCACTAATAACTCACTCTCGACACTGGTAGGTATTGTTGATCAAATGGTAGAATCGCAGGAGGTAAACATGAAACATGGGTTTGAAACAAGTTTAATAAAGACAATGGGTCATCATAAAATACCCATGTTTAATAACTTACGTGGCAAGGTTTCGCATAAAGCTCTTGATTTATTACTTGATGAAATAAATAAGGTCAAGGTTATGCGTCAAGGTAGAATGTCATGCGGCCACTAGTTGTGGACAAGTTGTGGCTTGCCATGTGCTTGTCGGATCTCAACATATGAAAATACAGGTATCAAAATACTGTAACCAATTCCTCTTTGTTTGTTTTTTACATTTTTTTGTTGTAAACTGTCACACCCCGAGCCGGCGGGATAGGATCGGTTGTCCCGTCGGGCGGAAGGTTCCCGGGGCGCGATATCGTGAGTGATAATCGTGATGATCAGATTGTTTACATTGCACATGATACAAATGAGAAATGCTAAATATAATAGAATTACAAAGTTAAATTACATCAGTATTGTTTATAATTTAACAATGTAAATCTACCATCAACATCATAAATTTCTATCTTGTATTTACACAAGATATACAAAATAAATTTGTATAATGATGTCTTCAAAAGTATGCAGGTCCAAAATGCTAAGCCTTTTATCTGAAGTCCTAGTCCAAAAGGAATAACTCCTTAGTTGACCTGTTCGTCACCTGAGAAGTCATGCAAAAATCAAGTCAACACATGGTTGGTGAGTTCATATAGTTTTGTAAATGAAAATGATTTGAACACCTCTTTCGGTAAAGACCCTAACCTCATTAACATCAACTGTATCATCCAGATCGGTATGCTTATATATAGGGCATACCCCTGGGTCAAGGCTACAACCCCGCCCAGACGCCATCCCACCACATACTAATCCGCATGAGACATTGATATTAATGATAATTAAGCATTTTTACCTACACACCTCTGAATTTGATTTTGAACTCCAAAGCTTGATTTACCTTTGATTCCCTTGATTTTGATCATAGATAAAGGATTTCCCAAAATCAGTGATAGTATATAAAATGTTAAGTATTTAATGAAATAAATAAGTAAACATTTAAATACAACTAAGACATGATGATTGGGTATGATTTGACTCAATCAATTAGACTTAGTTGTTGGTGGTTGTCCAAGTTGTAACCTCTCACACGTGACCCATGTCAGGCATAACCCACAAAGAGTAACCCTGAACTGCCGGGATTTTAATGTTTTGCCCTTACAGCTTGACCCAAAGGTCTTCTGTACATGCGGGGACTTTAAGGATATCCTTTGATTCTTGATCTCTTGATTCTCTTGAGTTTAGACTTTGATTTTGATTTCCATGATTGTTCACGTTGTTGCCCGTATAGCCTGACTACAAAAGTCTTCTATACCTGAAGGGACTTTATATGTGTGTTACACGTGGTATTCATTCCATATACAACTGACATCCACCTTGACTTGAGTGTTAATGAGTTCATTAGATCATAATGATTTCATTATTTCAATGGGTCACACACATTTACGATTCTGATCTCCTGAGTCTCTTGATTCTTGATTCTTTGAATTCCCATGATTTGCAATGATAATAGATTTGATTATGGTTCTTGGGTCTCAGATCACACACTGAGTTATGATTCCCTTGAATATGATATATTGATTTTGTTCATTTAATTTCACTTTGAGTTTAGGTTCTTGAATTTGAACTTGATGGACTAAGGGTTTATTTAGGATTTAAATTTAAGATATTACTCATAAGAGTACTTAAATTTTATTTGATAACTTGATCTGTTCAATAATTTCCTAGACAGGAGTCCAGGAGTATCAACAACATATATATGTAAAAACATATAATAAATAAAAGCATTTAAATAAACAGTTTAAGTAAAACAGTTTACGCATGCTTCTCAGCCCCGCGTTTAAAAACAAAAATGTTTAGAAAAGGGGCAATGAACTCACCTGTGTTGCTTTGTACTGAATTACCACAAAATGCGCGCTCGTTGTTGTAGCCTAAGTATCTTCGGTTCCTGAGTTGTTTTTAAAAGAATTTGCATACGATAAGTGTATATAATAGACGTAGTAACTGAGGTTCGGTCTCGGTGTGCAACTAAATGTCCTAAATTACTAATGTGTTTCTAGGATTCTATCCAACTTAGACTAACTTATTACCCAGTAGTAACCTTAACCCCATATTGATCAATTAAAGACTTTAAGTAGAACCTTTTCAATTCCATTCATTTTAAGTTAATCCTTTTATAGTAATACTTACTTAGAAAATCATTTAATTGGTTTTAACATAGTTTACGATTTAGTGTCTTTAATTAAAACATAATTACTTTAGAGAAAAATAAGTTTCTTAGCATGTTGGGCTTAAATTAAACCCATTGGGCCAACTTCGGGCCCAATACCCGACTTTGACTTTCTCATTGCTTTAGGGTTAAGTTTCTTGAACAATTTGACTTAGATAATTTGATTGAATCATCTAAGTTAGTTACGTAACCCGAAATTGAACCGTTGGCTTCCAACGAATTCTCAAGTGTGTTTAACTCAAAGAAAGTTAGCCACCTATGTTTGAACTTTGAGTACTCTAGTGTGTTAGCATATTATTGAACCCCGAATTCACAAATGTTGAACTCAAAATGACTCCCATATCTTTCGTTTGAATGATCCTATATTTCTTCCATACACACATGCGTTCTCATTCGATACCCATGCATGCACACACACATGCCCAATCCCATGCATGCACTTATTACCCAACCCATGCACTCACACCCTTTTCATTCGACTTGCAAGTTTGGCCGAAAGACAACCCATTCACGAAAGGCTCTTGGCCCGAATGAAACTAGGCGATAGAATGAGTGAAGGGGCGAATGGGATTAGGCCGGACCAGGGTGGTCGAATAGGGGTGGGCGAATGAGAAGTCCCGATCGAATGAGGGTGTCGAATGAAGGCTTGGTCGAATGAGTCTGCCGAATGTGGTTGCTCGAATGGGTAGGTGGTCGAATGAGTAAGGCCTGGCCGAAAGAGCTATGAACGAATGGCCTCATTCGACCTGGGATTCATTCGGCGAATGAAGGTGTGGTGAGGTCATTCGGCCTGCACTCATTCGTCGACCTGAGCAGTGTGGCTCATTCGGCCGATCGAGCACCACAAAAAGCAGCCATGGTTTCCAAGCAAATCGACTAACTATTGTGATGGCCTTTGTTCCTAAGCATCCTAGACATGTTTGTGTGCAAGTTCCAAGGCTTAAGAGGTGTGTAACCCGATTAAGAAAGAGGGTTCGAGACTAGGGTTTTCAAAACCCTAAACCGTGGCAAAAGTCGGATTTTTACCTCGAATCAGCCGGGTAAAAGATTAGATCGGTTGTACTTTCACGATCTACAAGTGATGGTGGTCGTTTAGACACCGAAATGGGTCGATTTCGTGGAGAGATGAAGAAGAACACTTAGAGAGAAGGTGGGTTTTCTTAGAGAGAGAAAGCTTGAGGGTGGAGGTGACGAAAATGGAGTTATGGCTGGTAGATGGTGGTTGTTGTGGCATTAAATGCCACAATAAATGTGGGGAAAATACCCGGGTTCGTTCGGGTTCGTTCGGTTTCGCGTGGTTTCGCGTAGAAACGTCGTTTTCGCGTCGTTCTCGTAACGAAACGACTCGGTTTTAAAATAGAAGTCATAAAATTATTTTAGGTTGTGATTCCTAATAAATTAACTAAATATCTTTTAATTATTTAATTTACAAAATATTTATTTAGCGTTTAAATCGAATCGCGCGGTCATCGCGCGTATTTGTTCGAATCAAATACGACGATAACTACACTTTTCAATATTGTTTTCTAATTATCGAATATCATTCAGAACGTTAAACTTTTAGATTTATTCGTACAGATCGTCACCTATACGAATAATCTGTCGGTTTAGCATTCACTTAACGATATTCGTGTTGTTTTGTCCTGTAAGGCCTCACATACGTTTATACATAATAAAATCCTAACAAATAAATCACATGATGATTCTGTGTTGCCAGATAATTATCTGACTCAAGAATCATTGTTCTGAATTGATTTCTCTGAAATGTCTGTGAATTCACTGTTTTGTTAGCATGAAATGATACTGAGGTTTGATATGAACATGAAATACACTGAATTACATGAAAATTGTACCTGATTACTGTTCACGCACTGTTACGATCACTGTTCCGGTGACGGTTCCGGCACTGATGTTACAGTCTCCCCTTGTTAGAGAAATTTCGTCCCGAAATTTAAGAATTGTTATCGGTTACTGCTTCCTCTTCAAACAGCTGGGGATACTTTAACTTCATGTGATCTTCACGTTCCCAAGTAAACTCGGGTCCGCGTCTTGAATTCCATCGAACCTTTACTATCGGAATACGGCTTCGCCTCAGTTGCTTGACTTTGCGATCCATAATCTCTAAAGGTTCTTCTATGAAATGTAACTGATCATCGACTTGAATTTCTTCAAGTGGAATGACGAGTGATTCGTCAGCAAGGCATTTCTTTAAATTCGAGACGTGAAACACGTCATGCACACCACTGAGTTCATCTGGTAATCTCAGTCTATACGCCACAGGACCAATACGTTCGATGATTTCGAACGGTCCTACGTATCGTGGTGCTAGCTTGCCTTTTGTTCCAAAACGTACAACGCCTTTCCATGGGGATACCTTCAACATGACACGGTCTCCCACTTGGAATTCCAACGGCTTACGCCGTTTGTCAGCGTAGCTCTTTTGTCTGCTTCTTGTAGCTTGCAATCTTCTCTGAATCTGCGCAATCTTGTCAGTGGTTTCTTGAATAAGTTCTGGCCCAGTTATTCGATTGTCTCCAACTTCAGTCCAACAGATCGGTGATCGACATTTCCGACCATAAAGAGCCTCGAATGGTGCACATCCGATACTGCTGTGGTAACTATTGTTGTAGGAGAACTCAATCAGTGGCAAATGAGAATCCCAATTTCCACCGAAATCTAAAATACAGGTCCTTAACATATCCTCTAGGGTCTGAATCGTACGTTCGCTTTGGCCGTCCGTTTGTGGATGGTAAGCTGTACTCAGATTTAACTGTGTTCCTAGAGATTTCTGCAGTGATTGCCAGAACCTTGAAGTGAATCTGCTGTCTCTATCAGAAATAATTGATAATGGTACACCGTGACGTACCACTATCTCATTAATGTACAATCTCACCAGTCTGTCCATCGTGAAGGTTTCACGCATCGGCAAGAAGTGAGCAGATTTTGTTAAACGATCAATGATCACCCAAATCGTATCGTGACCACTGGAAGTGCGGGGTAGCTTGGTAATGAAATCCATAGCTATTTGTTCCCACTTCCAGAGCGGAATCTCAGGCTGTTCCAGTAAACCAGACGGTCTCTGGTGTTCCGCCTTTACCTTCGCACACGTCAGACACCGACCGACGTACTCGGCTATGTCTTTCTTCATTCCCGGCCACCAATAAAATCCACGCAAGTCTTGATACATTTTATCAGCGCCTGGATGAACAGAGTATTTTGTCTTGTGTGCCTCATCGAAGATAAGTCTTCTCAATTCATCTACCGCCGGAATCCATATACGATCCTGGTAGTAGATCATTCCATCAGACTTGGTCTCTAAATGTTTCTCTGCTCCGCAGTCAAGTTCTTTCTTTAAGTTCCTCTGTCAATTGTCTCCTGCTGTGCATGAATGATCTTGTCTTGTAAACTGGTCTGCACAGTCATCCCCATAGCTCTAACGCGTAAGGGTTTGACCCGTTCCTTCCGACTCAAGGCATCAGCTACAACATTTGCCTTTCCCGGATGGTACTTAATCACACAATCATAATCATTCAAAAGTTCGACCCAACGGCGTTGTCGCATGTTGAGTTCCTTCTGATCAAAGATGTGCTGCAGACTCTTGTGATCAGTAAATATGGTACACTTAGTGCCATATAAGTAATGTCTCCAGATTTTCAGTGCAAAAATCACTGCTCCCAGTTCAAGATCATGAGTAGTGTAATTCTTCTCATGAACTTTTAACTGTCTCGATGCATAAGCGATAACTTTGTCTCGTTGCATCAGTACGCACCCAAGTCCCTGATGGGATGCATCACAATAAACAACAAAGTCATCACATCCTTCCGGGAGTGATAGAATTGGAGCATTACATAACTTCTGCTTCAGTGTCTGAAAAGCATCTTCTTGTTTCTGTTCCCAGACAAACGGTTCACTTTTCTGAGTTAACTTAGTGAGTGGCAAAGCTATCTTAGAAAAGTTCGAGATGAACCTCCTATAATAACCTGCCAATCCCAGAAAAGACCGTATCTCCGTTGGTGTCTTCGGAGTGTCCCAGTTCTTTATTGCTTCAATCTTGGCAGGGTCTACATGAATTCCCTCACTGTTGATTACATGACCAAGAAACTGAACTTCCCTTAACCAAAATTCACACTTAGAGAATTTGGCATAAAGTTTATGTTCCATCAATAGTTCCAAGATCTTCCTGAGGTGTTGCTCGTGCTCGGCTTTGCTCTTGGAATAAATCAGTATGTCATCAATAAAGACAATGACAAATCGATCCAAGTACGGCTTGCACACTCGGTTCATGAGATCCATGAATACCGCTGGTGCGTTCGTCAATCCGAAAGGCATTACTAGGAATTCGTAATGCCCGTATCTGGTTCGGAAAGCCGTCTTCGGTATATCTTCATCTTGAACTCTGAGCTGATGATAACCAGACCGCAAATCAATCTTCGAGAAGTATTGAGCTCCTTGCAGTTGGTCAAACAAATCATCAATCCTCGGCAATGGGTACCGATTCTTGATGGTTAGTTTGTTTAGCTCCCTGTAATCTATGCACATCCTGAACGATCCGTCTTTCTTCTTCACAAACAAGACCGGAGCTCCCCAAGGTGAGTAGCTCGGTCTGATGAATCCTTTATCCAGTAACTCCTGCAACTGGTTCGACAATTCCTGCATCTCCGAAGGTGCTAACCGATAAGGAGATTTAGCAACAGGAGTTGCTCCAGGAACTAAATCAATTCGGAACTCTACCGGTCGCACAGGAGGCAAACCTGGTAGGTCTTCAGAAAATACTTCTGGATACTCTCTTACTACTGGTACGTCTTGTATATTCTTCTTGTCTTTCTCTTTTTCCACTACATGAGCCAAGAAAGCTACACACTGCTTCTGTAAACACTTACGCGCCTTTATGCATGAAATGATTTTGACACTTCGTTTTGCCTGATCCCCTCTAACTTCCAACACACGATCATCTAGTAATGGAACTCGAAGCAGCTTCTCAGAACAGACAACTTCCACTCGGTTAGAGGAAAGCCAATCCATTCCAACAATGACGTCGAAACTACCCAACTCCATCGGTATCAAGTCGATAGAGAATGTATGACCGTTAAGTGTCAATGGGCAATTCCTGTGAACCGTACTAACTGTGATCTGTTTTCCGTTAGCTACTTCTATAATGTAAGGGGAGTCTAATTGTTCTTCTATGGAATCTAGTTGGCATGCAAAATCGGCAGAGATAAAACTCTGATCCGCACCAGTGTCAAATAGAACAGATGCATAAAAGTCATGTAAGAGAAACGTACCAGTGACCACATTCGGGTCCTGGCGTGCAGCTGGTGCTCCAATAACAAAAGCTCTTCCACGAGGAGCTTGAACTGCTTGCTGAGCCTTCTTCGGGCAGTTCTTTGCAAAGTGGCCTTGTTCGCCACAGTTGAAGCATCCACCGTTGTTCTGATTGGCTGGTGGAGGGAGAGCTAGAGCAACATTATTGACTGCTGGGTTAGGTGTCATCCGGCATTGCTGAACCCAATGACCCTTCCTTCCACATCCCGTGCATTGCCTGCAGGGAGTGTTAGCATTGTGATGATACTGGCACTTAGTGCACAAAGGATGTGGGCCGGTATACTGCCTCTTGGGCACATTTTGTTGTGCCACTGCTACTTGATTCAGAGGAGTAGCCACAGTGTAATTCTTTATGAACTTCTGCTTCTTCTTTGGGTGTTGCTGATGTTGTGGTTTCTTTGAAGACTCTTCCTTGCGTTTACCGGTGTCAGCCTCTTTCTTCAGAACTCCAGAGGCAACCATCAGATCAGTGAGTTTTCCAGACAGTCTCACTGCAGATTCAACAGTAGTAGGGTTGGCTGAGACAACCATTCCCTGAATGCAGGCGGGAAGTCCACCTACATATCTATCAATCCTCTTCTCCAAAGTAGGTACCATGTCGGGCACCAAAGCAACTAACTCGTGGTAACGAGTAGTATACCCCATATGATCTGCCCCTTTCATCATATGGTTGGATAATTCAACCTCCAGTTTCTGCAGCTCATTCTCTGGGCAGAATTCTGTCCTTAGCAGAGTCTTAAAATCTTCCCATGGCATGGCCATGGCTTCTTCTCTTCCCCGGGCATTGATTTGACCATTCCACCAGGTCAGAGCCCGCTTGTTGAATGTTCCAGCAGAGTAGCGGACTTTATGGTGCTCTGGACAGCTGCAGAGGTCCAGAGTAGCCTCAATCTTTTCAATCCATTGGATTAATCCAACGGCTCCTTCAGATCCGCTAAAGCTAGGCGGCTTACATCCTACGAAGGACTTGTAGGAGTAGTGTGAGGTACCACCAGTATTCCCACTGGCTTCTCCAGATGAGTTGCCAGTGTTGTTCATCTCATTACGGAGAAGGTTGAACATCTCCGGTATCGCTTCCTTCATTTGGCTGGTCATCTGACTGCTCAGTAGAGTCACCAACGCTATAGTAGTAGGATCCAGTATAGGTGTTGTTCCTGAACCTGATGCCTCGGTGATCAGTGGAGGAGGAGGTGGAGGCGGTGGAGGAGGTGGCGGTGGTGAGTCGTTTGGCGATGGCGTTGAGGAGTGTGGAGCTTGGTCCTGTGATAATGGCAACAAGGGAGGTTGTCTTCGTGGCGGCATTCTGATCATAACCAAATGAATATTGGTTAGTGCAATGATCGAATGCAGAAGACAATATGCAATAAGTCTTAAATCCTATGTTCTCTACATGCAGGGTCCCTAGGTTATAGTCTAGGCCAAACCGTTTAAATAAATGACCTATATTTCTCTATAACCATGGCTCTGATACCAATCTGTCACACCCCGAGCTGGCGGGATAGGATCGGTTGTCCCGTCGGGCGGAAGGTTCCCGGGGCGCGATATCGTGAGTGATAATCGTGATGATCAGATTGTTTACATTGCACATGATACAAATGAGAAATGCTAAATATAATAGAATTACAAAGTTAAATTACATCAGTATTGTTTATAATTTAACAATGTAAATCTACCATCAACATCATAAATTTCTATCTTGTATTTACACAAGATATACAAAAAAATTTGTATAATGATGTCTTCAAAAGTATGCAGGTCCAAAATGCTAAGCCTTTTATCTGAAGTCCTAGTCCAAAAGGAATAACTCCTTAGTTGACCTGTTCGTCACCTGAGAAGTCATGCAAAAATCAAGTCAACACATGGTTGGTGAGTTCATATAGTTTTGTAAATGAAAATGATTTGAACACCTCTTTCGGTAAAGACCCTAACCTCATTAACATCAACTGTATCATCCAGATCGGTATGCTTATATATAGGGCATACCCCTGGGTCAAGGCTACAACCCCGCCCAGACGCCATCCCACCACATACTAATCCGCATAGGACATTGATATTAATGATAATTAAGCATTTTTACCTACACACCTCTGAATTTGATTTTGAACTCCAAAGCTTGATTTACCTTTGATTCCCTTGATTTTGATCATAGATAAAGGATTTCCCAAAATCAGTGATAGTATATAAAATGTTAAGTATTTAATGAAATAAATAAGTAAACATTTAAATACAACTAAGACATGATGATTGGGTATGATTTGACTCAATCAATTAGACTTAGTTGTTGGTGGTTGTCCAAGTTGTAACCTCTCACACGTGACCCATGTCAGGCATAACCCACAAAGAGTAACCCTGAACTGCCGGGATTTTAATGTTTTGCCCTTACAGCTTGACCCAAAGGTCTTCTGTACATGCGGGGACTTTAAGGATATCCTTTGATTCTTGATCTCTTGATTCTCTTGAGTTTAGACTTTGATTTTGATTTCCATGATTGTTCACGTTGTTGCCCGTATAGCCTGACTACAAAAGTCTTCTATACCTGAAGGGACTTTATATGTGTGTTACACGTGGTCTTGATTCCATATACAACTGACATCCACCTTGACTTGAGTGTTAATGAGTTCATTAGATCATAATGATTTCATTATTTCAATGGGTCACACACATTTACGATTCTGATCTCCTGAGTCTCTTGATTCTTGATTCTTTGAATTCCCATGATTTGCAATGATAATAGATTTGATTATGGTTCTTGGGTCTCAGATCACACACTGAGTTATGATTCCCTTGAATATGATATATTGATTTTGTTCATTTGATTTCACTTTGAGTTTAGGTTCTTGAATTTGAACTTGATGGACTAAGGGTTTATTTAGGATTTAAATTTAAGATATTACTCATAAGAGTACTTAAATTTTATTTGATAACTTGATCTGTTCAATAATTTCCTAGACAGGAGTCCAGGAGTATCAACAACATATATATGTAAAAACATATAATAAATAAAAGCATTTAAATAAACAGTTTAAGTAAAACAGTTTACGCATGCTTCTCAGTCCCGCGTTTAAAAACAATAATGTTTAGAAAAGGGGCAATGAACTCACCTGTGTTGCTTTGTACTGAATTACCACAAAATGCGCGCTCGTTGTTGTAGCCTAAGTATCTTCGGTTCCTGAGTTGTTTTTAAAAGAATTTGCATACGATAAGTGTATATAATAGACGTAGTAACTGAGGTTCGGTCTCGGTGTGCAACTAAATGTCCTAAATTACTAATGTGTTTCTAGGATTCTATCCAACTTAGACTAACTTATTACCCAGTAGTAACCTTAACCCCATATTGATCAATTAAAGACTTTAAGTAGAACCTTTTCAATTCCATTCATTTAAAGTTAATCCTTTTATAGTAATACTTACTTAGAAAATCATTTAATTGGTTTTAACATAGTTTACGATTTAGTGTCTTTAATTAAAACATAATTACTTTAGAGAAAAATAAGTTTCTTAGCATGTTGGGCTTAAATTAAACCCATTGGGCCAACTTCGGGCCCAATACCCGACTTTGACTTTCTCATTGCTTTAGGGTTAAGTTTCTTGAACAATTTGACTTAGATAATTTGATTGAATCATCTAAGTTAGTTACGTAACCCGAAATTGAACCGTTGGCTTCCAACGAATTCTCAAGTGTGTTTAACTCAAAGAAAGTTAGCCACCTATGTTTGAACTTTGAGTACTCTAGTGTGTTAGCATATTATTGAACCCCGAATTCACAAATGTTGAACTCAAAATGACTCCCATATCTTTCGTTTGAATGATCCTATATTTCTTCCATACACACATGCGTTCTCATTCGATACCCATGCATGCACACACACATGCCCAATCCCATGCATGCACTTATTACCCAACCCATGCACTCACACCCTTTTCATTCGACTTGCAAGTTTGGCCGAAAGACAACCCATTCACGAAAGGCTCTTGGCCCGAATGAAACTAGGCGATAGAATGAGTGAAGGGGCGAATGGGATTAGGCCGGACCAGGGTGGTCGAATAGGGGTGGGCGAATGAGAAGTCCCGATCGAATGAGGGTGTCGAATGAAGGCTTGGTCGAATGAGTCTGCCGAATGTGGTTGCTCGAATGGGTAGGTGGTCGAATGAGTAAGGCCTGGCCGAAAGAGCTATGAACGAATGGCCTCATTCGACCTGGGATTCATTCGGCGAATGAAGGTGTGGTGAGGTCATTCGGCCTGCACTCATTCGTCGACCTGAGCAGTGTGGCTCATTCGGCCGATCGAGCACCACAAAAAGCAGCCATGGTTTCCAAGCAAATCGACTAACTATTGTGATGGCCTTTGTTCCTAAGCATCCTAGACATGTTTGTGTGCAAGTTCCAAGGCTTAAGAGGTGTGTAACCCGATTAAGAAAGAGGGTTCGAGACTAGGGTTTTCAAAACCCTAAACCGTGGCAAAAGTCGGATTTTTACCTCGAATCAGCCGGGTAAAAGATTAGATCGGTTGTACTTTCACGATCTACAAGTGATGGTGGTCGTTTAGACACCGAAATGGGTCGATTTCGTGGAGAGATGAAGAAGAACACTTAGAGAGAAGGTGGGTTTTCTTAGAGAGAGAAAGCTTGAGGGTGGAGGTGACGAAAATGGAGTTATGGCTGGTAGATGGTGGTTGTTGTGGCATTAAATGCCACAATAAATGTGGGGAAAATACCCGGGTTCGTTCGGGTTCGTTCGGTTTCGCGTGGTTTCGCGTAGAAACGTCGTTTTCGCGTCGTTCTCGTAACGAAACGACTCGGTTTTAAAATAGAAGTCATAAAATTATTTTAGGTTGTGATTCCTAATAAATTAACTAAATATCTTTTAATTATTTAATTTACAAAATATTTATTTAGCGTTTAAATCGAATCGCGCGGTCATCGCGCGTATTTGTTCGAATCAAATACGACGATAACTACACTTTTCAATATTGTTTTCTAATTATCGAATATCATTCAGAACGTTAAACTTTTAGATTTATTCGTACAGATCGTCACCTATACGAATAATCTGTCGGTTTAGCATTCACTTAACGATATTCGTGTTGTTTTGTCCTGTAAGGCCTCACATACGTTTATACATAATAAAATCCTAACAAATAAATCACATGATGATTCTGTGTTGCCAGATAATTATCTGACTCAAGAATCATTGTTCTGAATTGATTTCTCTGAAATGTCTGTGAATTCACTGTTTTGTTAGCATGAAATGATACTGAGGTTTGATATGAACATGAAATACACTGAATTACATGAAAATTGTACCTGATTACTGTTCACGCACTGTTACGATCACTGTTCCGGTGACGGTTCCGGCACTGATGTTACATAAACTGATTATTTTCCTTTCATTTGTATACAGACATGATTATCCCGCTTTCTAATATAGACATCTTCTGGACAAAACTTGATACTCGGTACCCGACACTTCTAGAAGACGAAGAAATCGACGTCGAAGGACAAATGGGTTTGGTGACGCATGAAATAAATTCAAAACCTGAGTCAGTGAAAAAGAGTATGGTTAAAAAAATACTTTCGCAAGTGTTTCCGTTTAAAAGTGAAAAGAAAACGCCATTGGTTCAGAAGGATACACGCGGACGTCCGACATTGAAGACTCAACAACAAAAGGGGAATGAATCTAGACAAAGCGCAGTTGTCGACTCACAGGAGAGTAGTTTTCAACTTCCAAGGCATAGTTCATTCACTCCAGCAATGTCAAACCAGCAAAGACCCCCCTCCAACGTAATCGTTCAACGTCTTCTAGAGGGAAAAAAGGACTCGAGCCAAGTCAAGTTGACTTGGTAGTTGCTTCGCCAGTGAAACCACAAGGAATGAACAATCTTATACGATTTGGTGGTTACATTCCTTCAATGCTTCATTGCTATGTAAGCAACATACAAGATGTTATGCCAGATGGTAATTGTGGATTCAGGTTAGTAGCAGTTGGGTTAGGGTTCGACGAAAATCAATGGGGTTTCGTTCGCCAACAACTATTACAAGAGGTGGACACCCATAGTGAAGCATACAGATATGTTCTTAACTCGATGGACCCAAATTTATATGACGCATTACGTCATAGCATAAACTGGTTTGATATCAAACCTGCACCAGAAGAACATTGGATGCTTATGCCTTATACGGGACTTGTTGTTGCACAACGATTTGGTGTGATAGTTCTCCTTATCAATCAAGAAGGGTGTATCACGTTTTTCCCACTAAGGTTGGAGGGGGATTATCCAATTCCAACTCTAAGTGCGGTTTGGAAACGTTACCGAAATGATGTCGCCGGTTAGTGGGAGACGATTTATCAAGAACGAATCCAACGGTATCAATCGATTATAGAAGCAAACAAACAAGTACATTACTACAACGAAACTTTGTGACAACGACAATTTGTATTTATCAGTCATTGTTTCCAATGAAACTTTGTAACCTTCTATAATTAATCGTAACGTTTCGTATAAAATGCATATTATGGTGTATATGATTAAATAAATATTAAATATAATACAATTAAATATAATATAATAAAATATAACATAATTAAATAAAATATATTAAGTATAATATAATAAAATATAACATAATTAAATAAAATACATTAACTATAATATAATAAAATATATTAAATATAATATAATTATATATAATATAATTAAATATAATATAATTATATATAATATAATCAAGATTAAAAAAATAATAAACAAAACCTATATGCCACGTAGTGGCCACTACGTGGCGTATAGGCTAGTTAAAAGAGGCAAACGACCCCCCGGCCCCCCACAAACGCCCCTCTCCCTTTGTTTGCTCTCCACGCCTCCGCCGAAGCACCCGTCGAAGACCCGCTCGTTTGACACTCGTTTGCTACTTCCAAGTTAGTTTTCCGACCATGTGATTGAGTAGGGTTAAGATGGATGACCGAGGGTTGGGTTCTTGAGCAAACGAGGGACAAGTTCCCACGTATGAATCATTACGGGGCGTTTGTCCCCCAAAATTCAAATGAAACGACCCGTAGGGTCCACTACGGGGCGATTGCTCCTTCCAGGTTATTATTATTATTCTTCTTCTTATTATTATTATTACTACTACTACTATTATTATTATTACTATTAGTAGTCTTATTATTATATCTTTTCTTACTACTACTACTGCTACTGCTACTGCTACTGCTACTGCTACTGCTACTGCTACTGCTACTGCTCCTGCTGCTGCTGCTGCTGCTGCTGCTGCTGCTGCTGCTCCTGCTGCTGCTCCTGCTGCTGCTGCTGCTCCTCCTGCTGCTCCTGCTGCTCCTGCTGCTGCTGCTGCTCCTGCTCCTGCTGCTGCTGCTCCTGCTGCTACTACTGCTGCTGCTACTGCTACTACTACTACTACTACTATGTGTACTTTCACTTTATACTATGTGTACTTTCACAGAAAGTATAGTTGAGTCCGACAGTGAGGAAACACAATAAAAACGTTAATGCAGTGTTATTTCAGAATGACGAACTGACAGTGTGTTTGCGTGAGTGACGATTCACACAAACATATCTGTGAGTTTAGAGTTCTGAAATAATGACTGAAAAATAGAAAACAAAAGTCAGAAAGCAAAACCATCGTCGTATTCGTTCGGGTGACGATTCGAACGAATTACGCGCGAAGGTTACACGATCTGACGAAACGAAAACGAAAACACGTCACGATTGAAAGTAATTTAATAAAATAAAACAAATAACATTTTACAATTTTGAAACTCATCAAAATAATTAAATTAGCTTCTTTTATTTAATTCCATTTAAATTACGCGTAATTTCCGGAAACGTAACGAAAACGCGAACCGAGCAACGAAAACGAACCCGAACTCACTCGTGGTATAAATACCATGAATGAGACTCACTTTCTCACTTTTCCACTTCATCTTCTTCCCCAAAATCCCCATTCCCGGTTTTGAGAAAAACCCTCCATTTTCAAGCTTCTTTCTTCCATAACTTTCTCATTTCTTCACCAAATCCTTCCATTTTTGAACCTACACGAAGCTCTCATCACCCTCTACATGAAAGTACAACAGATCGGAGCCAAACACCACTGAAAATTGAGGTATTTAAGCTTGAAAATCACGAAAAAGAGGGTTTTCACCCTTTTTGTTCTAACCCTTAAACTAGTCGGCCAAATACTCTCATACTCGAGCCCTACACCCATGAGGACCACCCTTAACAACCATCATCTTCGAGACCACCGAGATCCTGGAAATGGAGATGATGCGTGGCTAAGCCAACTGAGGTCGAATGGGAGGCCCAGGTTCGCGAATGGCTAGAGCCGAATGACTCTCTCTCGGCCATAGCACCATTCGACCATGTCTCCATTCGACAACCACCCTCATTCGACCATGGGTTCATTCGAGCCTACACATTCGCCAGTTAACCAGTTGACCAGCCACTTTATTCGGCCGAACCACCCTAACCAAAACCCTATTCGGCCATAGCCAACTCCTTCGACCACCCCCATGTTTCCAGGTTCATTCGGTGGGCCTAGGGTGCTGCTTGGCCCATTCATACGACCCAACAGCATGTGTTGATCCAGAAAACCTATTTGGGCCAAAACCTTTTTCCTTTCATTTGGCCCAGTAGCTTTAAGCAGGCCCAACCGCATCTCTTGGCCCAGCAGCGCTATCATTCGACCCAAAGAACCAGCCCAGTAGCATTTCATATGCTTCAACCCACTATTTCGATCCAATATACATGGCCAGGCCCAATATAAATGCTACATCGGCCCACAGTTTTTTTTGTACAGCCCCTATCTTTGGCCCACTCTTGCAATCGGCCCAAAAGGATGAGGCCCAGCTTGGCCCAAGGACAATCTTTATGTTGGCACTTGATAAAACCTGTTGTGCCCAACAAAATGAGCCCAAGGCCCAAAGAATTCGGCCCAAGGCCTAATGATTAGCCATAATGGTTTATTGGCCCAACAATTGAGCTACACACTTGTTTATGGTCCATGATTTGGTCCAGATCCACACCATATAACCAACTCGAGTGACTATTCGGTCTAAATTCAATGGTGTGATCACATAGATTATTTTGTAAACACACTCACTAGATAAGTCATTAAGGATAACATACAATAATGGGTAAATAAATACTACAAGGTTGGTGAAAGGATTTTGAAACAAGGATGAAGCAAAGGATTTCAATAAACATATGCCAAGTTTAATGTGTAAAGTATAGTTTTATACTTAGAACTTGTCAGAAACTTAACTACTACAACATGGCATAATTTATGGTAGCTATGTAACAAACCATTTCAAATGAACGCTAAGTCAAACAACACATGTACTAAACTTAATTTAAAGAAGTTAAGTGATAGTATAAACTACAACTATTGAATCAAGGCCGAATCATGATCGAGACTTAATAGTGTTAGCCCAAGTCTATGGTTAACACACACACCCACACACACTCAAGTTCCTACAACACATACTTAAGTTACAACTATTGTGAAATCAATACAGGATCGTGAAAACACACTCAAATACAATCAAGAGCGCGTGCATTCTTTCGTTTAAGCTAAGTCAACCCAATCACAACAAGGTGAGTTCATATGCCCCTTTTCTTTAATCTTTATTGATTTTAAACTCTCGGGGCTGAGAAACATGCTTTACTTTTATTTATTTAAAAGTTTTGCTTACATATTGTTAATACTTTGATTATTTGATATTAAATTGCTTATTATCATAAATCATTGTATGCATGCTTGTTTGAATTCAAGAATACAGGAAAGATAAGATGATGATGATATTTTTAATATCATAACTCATCAATACAATAGAATAACTTAGTAGTAAGTTAACTCTTACAACACTTAGTTATTCTTACAAGAAATGACATTATAGCAATTACAAGGAAACATGATGACATGATTACAAGAGCAAAACACAAGAATGATATAAAGATAATATATCTTTACTACATCATTCAGTACAAGAGTTAAATAAGTGTAATAAGACTAGATCTTATAATACTTAACCTTACAACTCAACACATATTACAAGAAGAACAAGGAACATGGAATGATAATCATGATAACATAATTTCATGATAACAACATCATTCACTCAATTAATTAACATAACCTAATAAGACTAGTTCTTATTTAACTTTGTTAATATCACGGAGAACATATGACAATGAGAACAAGAGTACAAGTGAATACAATTACAATTAGTTACATTTGACCTGTTTGCATTATATCACTTCAATCATGTGCCAAGTTGTTCAAGTGATCATGTAAGCCCCTTTAATTCGCTGACCAGTTAGTTTGACGTGACTAAACCGACGATAGCATAGTGGTACCATAGGTTTGACAAACCTCTAGCTTGTAGGGCTAGTATGTTGATCGTAACAATTCATTGGCCGGTAACGTATGACCGGTGACAGGGCGACCTCAAGTCAGGTTCTGGTAAGCGACACATGGTGATATTAATCTACAGTGATAAGTAATTAATCCAGCGAAAACCCTATTGACTAGTAGATTGAGAAGTTGATCTGCTCTCATGTTACACTACTAGTAATAGATTTCGTTGAGGACAATAGACATGCAAAGTGGTAGAGATAAATCGGATGCATTGAAATCTGATTACGTGAGGATTTCAATGGATTCCTTTTAGGCTCTATGCACTATGGTTCAAGAACAAGTTGCAAGGGGTTAACTCACACTCTTAATATTTAATAGAGTATCATCAGTTAACCCACCTCAAATATAGAATAATACAAGGACAAGATTATATTAATCTAAAATTCCTTAATACATCGAGGGTTATCAAATACTTCGGTTTGATAATTAAACCCCATACAATATATTATTCTATCATCAATACAATAACTGAATACATCTCAAGTGCGATGAATAAGCGGGGAAATGGATATCTTTAGTTGTATCGCAAGTGGTGTGGAACTTGACTGAGTATGTGGTGGGATAGCGTCTGGGCTTGACCCTTTTAGGATTCCCTATATATAAGCATACTTGATCAGGTGATACACTAATTGTACATATAACTAAGGAGAGGCCATTGGGTGGTACAGATGAAACAAGTATTACAAGCAAACAACTATGACATTGTGGATGTGTGTATGATCAATTCAATGGTTTTCAATTTACTTACTTATGAACTCACCAACCTAGTGTTGACTTTGTTTAAATGCATGTTTTCTCAGGTGACGAACAGGTGTAGATACAATTATGCAAGTGTTAAGCTAGAGGACTTTTAGAAGACCTAGCTTACTTTTGATTGCATACTTTTGGAATGACAAAACCTTGAATCATTTTTGTATATCTTGTACAGTTCAAGATATAAACTCATTGATTCTTTTGATTAGATTTACTTAGTTAAATTATGATGTACAATGTAATTTAACTTTGTAATTCTATTTCATGTCATGATTAGCATTTCTCATTTATATCTCATGTGCTATGTAAACAATCTGTTCATTTGATTATCACTCAAAGATATCGCGCCCCGGGAACCTTCCGCCCGACGGGAAAACCCGATCCGTTCCCGCCGGCCCGGGGTGTGACAGATTGGTATCAGAGCCATGGTTATAGAGAAATATAGGTCATATTATTTGAACGGTTTGACCTAGACTATAACCTAGGGACCTCATGTAGAGATTATGTGATATAGGATTCTATTTGCATATGTCTTCTGCTTCTGATCACTGCACTAACCGATTTTCTTTCGGTTATGATCAGAATGCCGCCACGAAGACAACCACCTCTATTACCGCTGAGTCAAGATTCAGCTCCGCACTCTTCGACACCTACACCGCCAGACTCTCCTACACAAGCACCTCCACCTCCTCCTCCTCCTCCTCCACACTCTCCACCACCAGGCTCAAGCAATGTTCAGATGATAGATCCTGCTACTATTGCTTTGGCAACCCTGCTGAGTACTCAACTGACAAGTCAGCTGAAAGATGTCATCCCAGAGATGATAAACCGAATTCAAGGCCACGGCAACAATTCTGGCCATACTACAGGAGAGGCTAGTGGAAACACTAGTCATACTTCGGACTACTCCTACAAGTCTTTTGTAGGATGCAAACCTCCAAGTTTCACCGGAGTTGAAGAAGCTGTTGGACTGATCCAATGGCTAGAAAAGATGGAGAATACTCTGGACATTAGCAACTGTCCAGAACATCATAAAGTTCGCTATGCCGCTGGTTCATTCAGCAAGCGAGCACTTACATGGTGGAATGCTCAGATTCGAGCAAAGGGAAGAGATGAAGCAATGGCGATGCCATGGGCAGAATTTAAGCTTCTTCTGAGGAACGAGTTCTGTCCGAAACACGAACTGCAACTGCTGGAAACGGAACTCTCGAACCATGTGATGAAGGGGGCTGATCATATGACCTTCACCACTCGGTATCATGAGTTGGTGGCTTTGGTGCCAGAAATGGTGCCAACATTGGAAAAGCTGATTGACCGTTATGTGGCGGGATTGCCTTCTTGCATCCAAAGCATCGTGTTGGCTGCATATCCTGCTACTTTGGAGGCTGCTATCTCCCTCTCAGCTAAACTTACCAAGGTGATGGTAAAGTCTGGAGTTTTGAAGGATGAGGCTGAAACAGCCAAAGCTGGAACTTCCAAAAAGTCGGATAAACATCCGGCTAAGAAACAAAAAGTGGCAAGGAATTTTGCTGCCACTACTCAGGCCCCAATGCTTAATCAGCCACCACCACTACAAGTCAGAAAGCCCTACACTGGCACTGCACCTTTGTGCAATACTTGTCAGTATCATCATGCGCCAAACTCTCAGTGTATGCAATGCACAAACTGTGGAAAGTTTGGCCACTGGGCAAACCGCTGCAGGAGCACGGGAGCTCCAAACAGAAACAACAATGCAGCTACCACTACTGTTGCTGCTACTGATCGCAGGTCTTGCTACAACTGTGGTGAACCTGGTCACTTCTCTCGGGATTGTCCCAAGAGAAATCAACAAAGGGCTCAAGCACCAAGAGGACGAGCCTTTCAGATAGGAGCTGCTGCAGCTAGACAAGACCCGAACGTCATTACGGGTACATTTCTCCTATTTGATTTTTATGCCTCTATATTATTTGATACTGGTGCAGATCAGAGTTTTATCTCATCCGATTTTGCTAGCCATCCTAATCATGTTGAGGAATCATTAGACTTCCCTTATACTATTGAGATAGCTAATGGCAAACAGATTTCAGTTGACACAGTACTTAGAAATTGCCCACTAACACTTGGTGATCATACATTTTCCATCGACTTGATACCGATGGAGCTGGGCAGTTTCGACATCATCATTGGAATGGATTGGCTAACTCGTAACCGAGTTGAGTTCATCTGTTCCGATAAACTACTACGTATTCCTATGGAAAACAATGAGGTCTTGGAGATTCGTGGAGACCAAGCGAAACGCAGTGTCAAAATAATCTCGTGCATGAAAGCCCGCAAATGTTTACGGAAACAATGTGTTGCATTTCTAGCTCATGTGATTCAGAAAGACAAGAAAGCAATCAAGATTCAAGATGTACCAGTTGTGAGAGACTTTGCAGAAGTATTTCCGGATGACTTACCGGGACTGCCACCCGAGAGATCGGTGCAGTTCCGAATCGATTTGATTCCGGGAGCAACTCCTGTAGCTAGGTCTCCTTATAGACTTGCTCCATCAGAGATGCAGGAGCTGTCTAATCAGTTACAAGAGCTACTCGATAAAGGATTCATCCGACCGAGCTTTTCCCCGTGGGGAGCTCCGGTTCTTTTTGTTAAAAAGAAGGATGGAACTTTCAGGATGTGCATCGACTATCGAGAACTCAACAAACTCACCATCAAGAATCGCTACCCGTTACCGAGGATTGATGATTTGTTCGATCAGTTACAGGGAGCACAGTACTTCTCAAAGATAGACCTGAGATCAGGCTATCATCAGCTCCGGATACAAGAAGAAGACATACCCAAGACGGCTTTTCGTACTCGATATGGTCATTACGAATTTATGGTGATGCCATTCGGATTAACTAACGCACCGGCTGTATTCATGGACTTAATGAACCGGGTGTGCAAGCCGTATCTAGATCAGTTTGTGATCGTCTTCATTGACGATATACTGATTTATTCAAGAACCAAGCAGGAACATGAGCAACACCTCAGGACAGTTTTAGAGCTTCTGAAAGAAGAAAAACTCTATGCCAAATTCTCTAAATGTGAATTTTGGTTAAGAGAAGTTCAGTTTTTGGGTCACGTGATTAACAGTGATGGTATTCACGTGGATCCTGCCAAGATTGAAGCAATCAAGAACTGGGATGTGCCTACAACACCGACAGAAATCCGATCATTTTTGGGATTGGCAGGTTATTACAGGAGATTCATTTCGAATTTCTCTAAAATAGCCTTGCCTCTCACCAAACTCACACAGAAGACTGAACCTTTTGTGTGGACTCAGAAACAAGAAGAGGCATTCCAAACACTGAAACAAAGATTGTGCAATGCTCCAATCTTAACACTCCCAGAAGGTAGCGATAATTTTGTAGTTTACTGTGATGCTTCCCATCAGGGACTCGGATGTGTTTTGATGCAACGAGACAAAGTCATTGCTTATGCCTCACGACAGCTGAAGATACACGAGAAGAATTACACGACGCATGATCTTGAACTGGGAGCTGTGGTTTTTGCACTAAAGATTTGGAGACATTACCTTTATGGTACCAAATGCACTATCTTCACAGATCACAAGAGTTTACAGCACATACTTGATCAAAAGGAGCTTAACATGAGACAGAGATGTTGGGTTGAGCTCCTGAACGATTACGATTGCGTGATCAAATACCATCCGGGCAAAGCAAATGTTGTTGCAGATGCTTTGAGTAGGAAGGAAAGAGTCAAACCCTTACGCGTTCGCGCTATGGGAATGACGGTGCAAACGAGTTTGAGAGATCACATTTTACAGGCACAACAAGAGGCAGTGGCAAGAAACAACCTGAAACGCGAGCTCGATTGTGGAGCCGAGAAGCACTTCAAGACAAAACAAGACGGAGTTATCTATTATCTGGATCGTGTTTGGATTCCAGCATTAGATGAACTTCGAACACTCATACTTGACGAGGCACACAAGACACGTTATTCAGTTCATCCTGGTGCCGATAAGATGTGTGACACCCCGTAATTTCCAGGTCAGCATCTCATTTATTTAAATGTTTATTTAAATGCATTATGTACACGTGGCACTAGAATTAGATTAATTTAGTGTGACACGTGGCACGACAATACGAACACTGGCATACGACTAAATAATTCGTGGAACTATCGACAAACAGCACACACGTGTCAAAACACACGAACGTTGGTGAACATCACAGCACTTAAGCACAGAAACACTTCACAAGTCAATTATGGCTAATAATTGACCAATAGAGTCCAAACGATGTTCTACGAACGAGAAACGGGCGAGAACGGGCCCAGGACAACAAAATAGGCTTACTAGGCCTTACAATTGGGTCAGGCGGTACGCCAGACCCGGAGCGCCCACGTCAGGCGATACGCGCGAGACACAGAAGGCGCCTCGCACATCTGGCCAACCCGCGCGTAACGACGGGAGATACCCCCCACGTCAGGCGATACGCCTGGCTTGTCAGAGTCGCCAAACAGCTTTTTAAACCCCCAAGATCATCATCATACCTATCCTCATCATTTTAATCCATAACTCACGCCACAACTCGGTCAACTTCATCTTCAACCTCCTGTTTCAGCCATTTTCCACCATTATTAACCTCTTTGAAGCTCCACATTGGAAGATCGAAGCTTATTTCTCACTTGGAAGCTCGAAGAACCACCACCACCTCGCGATTTCTGAAGGTTCTTGCTATCCAGAAGCTCTAGAAGCTGTTATCACCATCATCTCGAAGTTCCAGAAGCTTTAGAGGTAGTCTATTCATCTCTCATGACTTAAAACCATCATATGTTGCACATACACACTCACAAACACACATGCAAGCCCCATGGTCTTGCATGCACGAATTTTCCTTTGTTTTAATCTGGGTTTGTTGATACATCAGTGTCTTATGATGATCTAAGGTGTTTAGATGATGATCTATGATGATCTAAGATGATGGGTAAGAACCTTGATGCTTAAAATGATGTTTTGTGATAATATATTGCCATGCATGTATGATCCATGATGGTTAGAATGATTATGAGTATGTAGATATGCTTCTTGATGATATTGAGGGATGATTACATGTTTAGATGGTGTTGAAAGGATTAAAACTATGATTTTTATGAATCTTTCTATTTATAGTAACTTTTTAATTGCAAGTTGATGATTTAGTGGAAATGATGAACATGCATGTATGTGGAATTGTTGTTAGGATGATAATGTGATGATTTGACTTGTTGGAAAGTGGTTTTGATGTTGTTTGTAGCCATACTTGTCATTATTACTATATTTAGAAACTTTTCTAGTTGAAATATTAATAGACGATGAAATCGGTTACGTTGACATGATTAAATGTTGATAGATGATATAGTAGGATGATTTGTGACATAAACAATGGATTAGAAATGTTAAATGGTCATTTTTATGCAAAAACCACAAAGTTACTATTTATAGTAACTTTATTTTTAGAAAAACCGACTTGTCTACGTGTTGTGTTATTTGAGCATGCTAAATGACTTATTATGTTATAATATGCGTATTAGATGCTAAGTAGATGGTTTCCGATGCCACGTATGCTAAGAATGGAAACTTTCCATTTTAGGAAACTTTTATGTGCAAACATGTTATAAACGACTTATGTGATCTTGTATGATAATGTGCTATGTGTTAACATGATCACGTAGGACTATTGAACATGCTAGAACTCTAAAAACGATATACTTTGTGAACTCTCTATAAATGGAAACTTACTATAAATAGTAAGTTGTCCATAAACGCGACCTACGCGTTTTGCACACGACAAACACTTACACGATTGCTACACGAGTCACAAACCGTCATACGGTTCACCAACGGGTCGTTGACTTGACACGGTCAACTTTGGTCAAACACGGTCAAACACAGTCAAACACGGTCAATGTGGACCAACACGAGCAAACACGGTCATTGAGAACCGACACGGACAAACATGAACAACCAAGGGTTGTTGGACACGAACACGAGCACTAACACAGACACTAGCACGGTCACATACACGAACTCACGTACGGTATACGATATAGGTTGCCGGTGACTGACGTGCCTACTACATCAGGAGCTTACGCATACTTACGTTCACATCACTAAGGTGAGTTTACGGCCCCTCTTTACTCTTTTTCAAACGCTTTTAAATAGGGGGAGAATACTTGTTGCATCGAGTCAAACATCTATTACTGTACAAACATTTTGATGTATGCTGGTTTATTAGACAAACATTAAGTGTTGTAATCGTAAGAAGCCCTCACAAAGTCTTACCGTTAATGTACAAACAACGAGGCGAGTTTGAATGGATCCGTTTGGGGTGTGACTAACCCCGCGTGGCGAAATATTGACTGGATGTCGTAACACGTGAAAACTTGACCTATCTTGCCATGTTATTACGAGACATGGCGGAGGCAAAGACTAACAAGTCTAGTTCGGTAGTGACGCACTGACACTTTGGGCCAAGGGCTCGGTACTAACATATGATAAACAGCATGACACACTTTCATTACTATATGTATATCAAAACCTGTGAACTCACCAACCATTGCGTTGACACTTGTTTTCAAACTTGTATTCTCAGGTAACTAGCTGACTACGGATAGCAGGAATGTACACGTTAAGAGACGAGCATTAGGAACCGCATGCATTCCTGTCATATTATTTGAAAACAATTTCATTCATGTTTTGTATTGATACAATGTTTTGATCTGACAATTTACTTTTCCGCTGCATGTATTCAAACATATTATTCCGCTGCTATGATATATTTTTCCGCTGCAAATTATTTTGTTATGTGTATGTGTCAAACTTGGATTCGTAAACGCGTATAGAGTTGTTCTATATGACCTTGAGCTGTGATTCTGGACACGTCACACCCACGTGGACTGACACCACGAGTGGGAATTTGGGGGTGTGACAGACTGGTATCAGAGCCTTGGTTATAGAGAACTAGGTTTGCATGTAGTAAACTTAGACTATAGCCATTGCTCAACATTAGACACTACACTAGTTTCGCACAGCACACTATGTGCATAGTTTAGCAATATGCTTTGTGACTTTATCAGATACCTACGAGCATACCTTTGGAACCCTTAGCGGGTATCCACATCCGACTACGCATGAGAACTGTGTGATGGGATTAGTGAAAGGACGAACACAAGACTAAGGGGAAGTCTTCAATGTTCTGAAGAAGACTACACTAGCACGATCTAACTCAAATCGAACGCTTTTCCCAATCTCCATTCTTGGGCATAAACCCATTCACCTGACGTACACTCGCGGACTAGACCCTTAGTGACAGCACTTCGAAGAGGAACCTCGAGCACTACGGTGATCACTAGCTTCATATTGAAGGAACTAGAATGACTGTGTAAGATAAATTGACGATTATGGTGGCCAACGTAATCGTGAATTTATAGGTACATACGAATTCTGGCAAATTCAGATAGAAAGCTACACCATTAGGGAAACTGGGTAGCACACCGCTGCCAGGGGAGATCTGAACCCCGCTACTTACACTGAGTAGTTCATTTCCCTATTGTATTTAGTATTGCTAGAAACTACATGAGCAAGCTATGCTCATACGAATTATTTTGGTAATAATAGTGTTATGAAACTTATTACTGTACTTTTGAAGAAAATGGCAAATTTTCCCTCTGCACATGCTAACACCCAAACTATCTCTAATGATTGGTAACACAATATCTATTGTATATAGACATTACGAATGGCTGGTCAAGGAACGAATGTGCATACAGACAACCCATCAATCAGTTCTGCGGCTATCGAAGCTATGGTAGACCAACGGGTTAGAAAAGCCATTGCGGATTACGAGATTGCACGCCTAAACAGTGAGACAAGCAACGAGACTCACAACAAAAACTCAAAGGGATGTTCATTCAGAACCTTCATTAGCTACCAACCTCCTATGTTCAAGGGATCGGAAGGAACGGTAGGACTGCTCCAATGGATTAAGGAGGTTGAGTCAATCTTCGGCATGAGCAGGTGTTTTAAAGAAAATAAAGTAAAATTTGCTACCAGAACTTTGGAAGGACATGCACTCACTTGGTGGAATTCGCACATTCAGACACTAAGTCTGGAGACTGCTAACTCCATCCCATGGGAAAACTTTGTCAAGATATTGCAGGAAGAATACTGTCCTCAAAACGAAATCAAACAACTGGAGGGATTCTGGATTCACAAAATGGAGGGATCCGAGATTGAGCAATACACCGCTCGATTCCACGAGATGTGTAAACAATATCCGGAGATGGTGATTCCGGAATACAAAAAGATTGAACAATACATCAGTGGATTACCTGAACAGATTCAAGGCTTGGTTACTACGGAAGACCCCACGCTCATTCAACCCACTATTTGTTTGGCTCATTGTCTGACCAACCAAGCAGTAGCACAGGGTAAACTACCCAAGAGGGGTGAACACCTGAAGCCCCAAGGGACCAAGCGGAAGTGGGAACCAAGTAACGACAGGACCTTCTCACCTCAACAACCAACCCAGCATCGCCCAACCCTTGCTAAGGTCTTCACTGCCACACGGAGCAAAGGAGGATATCAGGGCAAAAACCCAAAATGCAACAACTGTAACTACCATCACTTTGGCTCATGCAAAAGGGTTAAATGCACCAATTGCGGCAGAAATGGGCATGTAACCAAGGAGTGCCGAACAAACCCTAACCCCAACACCAAACAGAATACCAATAACCAACACACTCTCAAGGGGTGCTATGAGTGTGGAAAGCCGGGACACATGCGGAGGGACTGTCCACAACTGAAGAAGGCAGAAGAAGGCACAGCAAAGGATGGTGCATTTGTGAGTGGCTCAGGAGAAGCCGAGGATGACTCTAACATTGCGACCGGTACGTTCTTTTCTTGTTTATGCTAGTATATTACTGGATACCGGTGCCGATAGGAACTTTAGATCCATCAAGTTTAGCAAATTACTAGGTGTTACCTCAACACCACTAGACTATAAATATACTGTAGAATTAGCCGACGGCAAGTTGATTGAAACGCAGCACATCTTTCGAGGATGCGTTATGGCATTGGCGGATCACGAACTCGAAATTGATTTGATGCCGGTAACCCTCGGAAGCTTTGATGTGGTCATTGGAATGGATTGGTTATCCGCTAACCAAGCCGAGATTGTATGCAACGAGAAAATCGTACGAGTGACGTTGCAGAACGGTGAACAGATCTCGATTCAGGGGAAACGACGGGGAGTACCTCTGAACATCGTGTCGTGCATGAAAGCAAACAAGTATCTTCAGAAGGGATACACCGCAATACTAGCTCTCATTGCGGAACAACCGAAGAAAGAAAGGAAGATTGAGGACATAGCTGTAGTCCGCGATTTTCCCAAAGTGTTTCCGGAGGATCTACCTGGATTACCTCCGAAGCGACAAGTCGAGTTCCAGATAGATCTTACACCTGGAGCAGCACCGATTGCCAAAGCTCCATACCGACTAGCACCTACCGATATGCAAGAACTGTCTAATCAGTTGCAGGAACTGTTAGACAAGGGATTTATTAGGCCGAGCTTCTCACCTTGGGGAGCACCGGTCTTATTTGTAAAGAAGAAAGATGGATCATTCCGTATGTGTATCGACTACAGAGAGCTGAACAAGGTGACGATCAAGAATCGATACCCATTGCCACGAATAGACGATCTGTTTGATCAATTGTAAGGGTCAAGCTACTATTCCAAGATCGATTTAAGATCGGGTTACCATCAATTGAGGATACAGGGAAATGATATTCCTAAGACTGCCTTCATAACCCGATACGGACACTACAAATTCCTGATTATGCCCTTTGGACTGACCAACGCACCAGCTGTAATCATGGATCTCATGAATAGAGTGTGCAAACCGAACCCAACAGATTCGAACCCGCTGCTTCCCGTTTCAAATCAAAAGCTTTTGCCGGTAACCTACTCCAAGCCTCAAGAAGAACATACAAAACATCTGAGACTTGTTTTGGAACTACGAAAGACGGAACAATTATACGCGAAGTTTGTAAAATGCGACTTTTGGATTCGCGAAGTCCAATTCCTTGGACACGTGGTTAATGAGCAGGGAATACACGTAGACCCAGCCAAAATCGAAGCAATTAAGAACTGGGAAGCACCCAAGACTCCGACTGAGGTGCGACAATTCCTAGGTCTGGCCGGGTACTACAGAATATTCATTGAGGGATTCTCAAAGATTGCTCAATCACCGACATCCCTGACACATAAAGACAAAAAGTTCGATTGGGGAGACAAACAAGAAGCTGCTTTCGACCTGTTGAAACAGAAACTATGCACTGCACCCATCCTATCCCTACCGGAAGGATGTGATGACTTCGTGGTGTATTGCGACGCCTCGAAACAGGGACTCGGTTGCGTGCTGATGCAACGCGAGAAAGTGATAGCATACGCTTCACGCCAACTGAAGGTGCATGAGAAGAACTACACGACTCATGACCTTGAGTTGGGAGCCGTGGTGTTTGCCTTGAAGATCTGGCGACACTACTTGTACGGCACGAAATGTACAATCTTTACCGATCATAAGAGCCTACAACACATCTTCGATCAGAAAGAGTTGAACATGAGACAACGAAGGTGGGTTGAACTCATAGGTGATTATGATTGCGCCATCAAGTATCATCCAGGCAAAGCCAATATAGTGGCCGACGCGTTGAGTCGAAAAGAAACGACAAAGCGCGTGCGTGCACTACAACTCACGATTTATTCTGAATTGCCAAATCAGATACGAAACGCACAACAAGAAGCTCTAAAAGCTGAAAACCTTACTCTTGAAGCCATGCGTGGCATGGATAAGCAAATAAAGGCAAAAGACGACGGAGCTTACTATTTAATGGATCGAATCTGGATTCCACGCTACGGAGGATTGAGAGAAGTAGTGATGGATGAAGCTCACAAGAGCCGGTATTCCGTACACCCAGGCTCTAACAAAATGTATCATGATCTGAAGACAACTTATTGGTGGCCGAACATGAAAGCCGAAATAGCAACTTACGTGAGTAAATGCCTAACGTGCTCAAAAGTCAAAGTTGAGTACCAGAAGCCATCAGGGTTACTTCAACAACCGGAATTACCAATGTGGAAATGCGAGCAGATTTCCATGGATTTCATCACTAAACTGCCAAAGACGGCAAGTGGTTGCGATACCATCTGGATTATCGTAGACCGACTGACAAAGTCTGCACATTTTCTACCCATCAAGGAGACTGAAAAGCTAGACAAACTCACTCGGATTTATTTAAAGGAAGTGGTCACTCGACATGGAGTGCCAATCTCAATCATATCTGATCGCGACAGTCGATTCACGTCGCATTTCTGGAAGTCCTTGCATAAGGCTTTGGGCACGAGATTGGACATGAGTACCGCTTATCACCCGCAGACGGACGGGCAAAGTGAGCGAACGATACAGACACTGGAGGACATGCTCCGGGCATGTGTCATTGACTTTGGTAGTAGCTGGGAATCTCACCTACCGTTAGTTGAGTTCTCATATAACAATAGCTACCACACTAGCATTCAAGCTGCACCATTCGAGGCACTTTACGGACGTAAGTGTCGATCACCCATTTGCTGGGCGGAAGTTGGAGACAGTCAACTGACTGGCCCAGAACTTGTGCACGAAACGACTGAGAAGATCGTACAAATACGCAAGCGAATGGCAGCCGCTCGTGACAGACAGAAAAGCTATGCCGACAAGCGACGCAAACCGTTGGAGTTCCAGGTGGGGGACAGAGTGTTACTCAAGGTCTCGCCCTGGAAAGGTGTCATTCGGTTTGGCAAACGAGGAAGGTTGAACCCTCGTTACATCGGACCTTTCGAGATTACAAAACGAATAGGCCCTGTAGCCTACGAACTAAACCTGCCAGTTGAACTGAGCAGTGTACACAACGTATTCCACATCTCGAACCTCAAGAAGTGCCTATCTGATGAGACACTTGTTATTCCTCTCGAGGAAATACAAATCGACGAACAATTGAACTTCGTTGAGGAACCGGTGGAGATTATGGACCGGGAAACCAAGAAGCTCAAACTCAGCAAAATCCCGATTGTGAAAGTACGATGGAATTCACGACGAGGACCGGAATTCACATGGGAACGTGAAGACCAGATGAAACAAAAGTACCCACACCTGTTCGCGGAACAGACAAACACTGACAACACAAGTTGAATTTCGGGACGAAATTCTTTCCAACATGGGGAGGATGTGACACCCCGTAATTTCCAGGTCAGCATCTCATTTATTTAAATGTTTATTTAAATGCATTATGTACACGTGGCACTAGAATTAGATTAATTTAGTGTGACACGTGGCACGACAATACGAACACTGGCATACGACTAAATAATTCGTGGAACTATCGACAAACAGCACACACGTGTCAAAACACACGAACGTTGGTGAACATCACAGCACTTAAGCACAGAAACACTTCACAAGTCAATTATGGCTAATAATTGACCAATAGAGTCCAAACGACGCTCGAACGATGTTCTACGAACGAGAAACGGGCGAGAACGGGCCCAGGACAACAAAATAGGCTTACTGGGCCTTACAATTGGGTCAGGCGGTACGCCAGACCCGGAGCGCCCACGTCAGGCGATACGCGCGAGACACAGAAGGCGCCTCGCACATCTGGCCAACCCGCGCGTAACGACGGGAGATACCCCCACGTCAGGCGATACGCCTGGCTTGTCAGAGTCGCCAAACAGCTTTTTAAACCCCCAAGATCATCATCATACCTATCCTCATCATTTTAATCCATAACTCACGCCACAACTCGGTCAACTTCATCTTCAACCTCCTGTTTCATCCATTTTCCACCATTATTAACCTCTTTGAAGCTCCACATTGGAAGATCGAAGCTTATTTCTCACTTGGAAGCTCGAAGAACCACCACCACCTCGCGATTTCTGAAGGTTCTTGCTGTCCAGAAGCTCTAGAAGCTGTTATCACCATCATCTCGAAGTTCCAGAAGCTTTAGAGGTAGTCTATTCATCTCTCATGACTTAAAACCATCATATGTTGCACATACACACTCACAAACACACATGCAAGCCCCATGGTCTTGCATGCACGAATTTTCCTTTGTTTTAATCTGGGTTTGTTGATACATCAGTGTCTTATGATGATCTAAGGTGTTTAGATGATGATCTATGATGATCTAAGATGATGGGTAAGAACCTTGATGCTTAAAATGATGTTTTGTGATAATATATTGCCATGCATGTATGATCCATGATGGTTAGAATGATTATGAGTATGTAGATATGCTTCTTGATGATATTGAGGGATGATTACATGTTTAGATGGTGTTGAAAGGATTAAAACTATGATTTTTATGAATCTTTCTATTTATAGTAACTTTTTAATTGCAAGTTGATGATTTAGTGGAAATGATGAACATGCATGTATGTGGAATTGTTGTTAGGATGATAATGTGATGATTTGACTTGTTGGAAAGTGGTTTTGATGTTGTTTGTAGCCATACTTGTCATTATTACTATATTTAGAAACTTTTCTAGTTGAAATATTAATAGACGATGAAATCGGTTACGTTGACATGATTAAATGTTGATAGATGATATAGTAGGATGATTTGTGACATAAACAATGGATTAGAAATGTTAAATGGTCATTTTTATGCAAAAACCACAAAGTTACTATTTATAGTAATTTTTTTTTAGAAAAACCGACTTGTCAACGTGTTGTGTTATTTGAGCATGCTAAATGACTTATTATGTTATAATATGCGTATTAGATGCTAAGTAGATGGTTTCCGATGCCACGTATGCTAAGAATGGAAACTTTCCATTTTAGGAAACTTTTATGTGCAAACATGTTATAAACGACTTATGTGATCTTGTATGATAATGTGCTATGTGTTAACATGATCACGTAGGACTATTGAACATGCTAGAACTCTAAAAACAATATACTTTGTGAACTCTCTATAAATGGAAACTTACTATAAATAGTAAGTTGTCCATAAACGCGACCTACGCGTTTTGCACACGACAAACACTTACACGATTGCTACACGAGTCACAAACCGTCACACGGTTCACCAACGGGTCGTTGACTTGACACGGTCAACTTTGGTCAAACACGGTCAAACACAGTCAAACACGGTCAAACACGGTCAATGTGGACCAACACGAGCAAACACGGTCATTGAGAACCGACACAGACAAACATGAACAACCAAGGGTTGTTGGACACGAACACGAGCACTAACACAGACACTAGCACGGTCACATACACGAACTCACGTACGGTATACGATATAGGTTGCCGGTGACTGACGTGCCTACTACATCAGGAGCTTACGCATACTTACGTTCACAGCACTAAGGTGAGTTTACGGCCCCTCTTTACTCTTTTTCAAACGCTTTTAAATAGGGGGAGAATACTTGTTGCATCGAGTCAAACATCTATTACTGTACAAACATTTTGATGTATGCTGGTTTATTAGACAAACATTAAGTGTTGTAATCGTAAGAAGCCCTCACAAAGTCTTACCGTTAATGTACAAACAACGAGGCGAGTTTGAATGGATCCGTTTGGGGTGTGACTAACCCCGCGTGGCGAAATATTGACTGGATGTCATAACACGTGAAAACTTGACCTATCTTGCCATGTTATTACGAGACATGGCGGAGGCAAAGACTAACAAGTCTAGTTCGGTAGTGACGCACTGACACTTTGGGCCAAGGGCTCGGTACTAACATATGATAAACAGCATGACACACTTTCATTACTATATGTATATCAAAACCTGTGAACTCACCAACCATTGCGTTGACACTTGTTTTCAAACTTGTATTCTCAGGTAACTAGCTGACTACGGATAGCAGGAATGTACACGTTAAGAGACGAGCATTAGGAACCGCATGCATTCCTGTCATATTATTTGAAAACAATTTCATTCATGTTTTGTATTGATACAATGTTTTGATCTGACAATTTACTTTTCCGCTGCATGTATTCAAACATATTATTCCGCTGCTATGATATATTTTTCCGCTGCAAATTATTTTGTTATATGTATGTGTCAAACTTGGATTTGTAAACGCATATAGAGTTGTTCTATATGACCTTGAGCTGTGATTCTGGACACGTCACACCCACGTGGACTGACACCACGAGTGGGAATTTGGGGGTGTGACAAGATGTACCAAGATCTTAGGTCATTTTATTGGTGGCCGGGTATGAAGAAAGACATTGCCACTTATGTTGGCAAATGTATCACATGTGCCAAAGTCAAAGCTGAACACCAGAAACCTTCGGGTTTGCTGGAACAACCGGAGATACCACAATGGAAGTGGGAACAAATAGCTATGGATTTCATTACCAAGCTACCCCGCACTTCCAGCGGACATGATTCGATTTGGGTCATCATTGATAGATTGACCAAGTCCGCACATTTCTTGCCGATCAGAGAAACGTACAAGATGGAGAAACTTGCAAGACTATACATTGATGAGATAGTAGTAAGGTGTAACATCACTGTACTTTCAGTTGTCCGTACGTCCGTACATCCGTACGATTGTACTGTTACGACTGGAGATTTATTAATTATTAATGATTATGAATTACTGATATTATCACTGTACTGGTATGCATGACTACGATTTATTATACGCGTAAACCACAGGAAGTTTAGTTGTAATTCAACTAAACAGGCCTGTAGTGTTTATCGCAGTGCTTTATTATTGATGGGTTAATGGTCTGAGAATAGATTTGGGATTTGAGATGACGTTGTTTGAGTCTGGTTACTAAACGTAGTCAAGGACCCATGGTCATGGTTTATCGAAATAGCGGTGGGACGGTGGCTAGGGCAGTTGCGACTGACCCTTACATATGCCCTATATATATGCATATTTCGGTCTATCATGGATGTGTCGGTGACTAGGGTTTAGTGGGTTTTGGTTTGGGAAATGATAATATTAAAGATGATTAATAATGAGAATTGATTACGCGATGTGAGGTTACGGATATCATTTAAACGAGAATATTAATTCAGAAATATTAACTTAATAAATGTATTCGCGTGGGTGACGATTCACACGAATATAATTATTAAGAATAATGTTCTGAAACGATATTCCATAAATCATAAATCGAATCGAAATACGATACAAGCGTTGGATTCGCAAAGGTGACGATCTTTACGAATACGTACGCGAGTAACGCGTTTCGACGAGATAATTAAATAATATCAAACGATATTAATTTAATAAATTTGTAACTTAAAACGTCTATTAGGAATCACAACTTGAAGCGTTTCAAATATATTTAATTATTAATTTAATTGTTTAACGATAATGAAACGGAATCAATTTATGAAACATTTTATTTAAAACCATTTTATTAAAACAAAACTTATTTATTTAAATGCTTTGTATTTTAAAACATGTTTACGATTAAAAACCGAGCATTTTATTATATTATATCGCGATAAAAACGAGACCAAACGCGTGGGGACGGGACGCGATATAAGAAAGAAGAGTAGCCTCTTCTTCCTCACTTTTCAACTCTCACTCTCTCTCTAAAACACACACACACGTCTCATCTCTCTCTCTCTACCTTCTCTCTACGATTTCAAGCTCGTTACCCGACGGAATCGCGAGATCTTGGAGTCCAGACAACCGCGTGATCGAGGGGAACAAGAGGATACGAAGAAATCTAGCTTTTGATCTACAAAACGAGGTAAATCTGAAGTTATATTCACGGTTTTGTCAAATGTAACAAACCCTATTTCACTAGTGATGGATTAACCGGTTTAAACACTAGATAACATGAAAATGAACTAGAATAGGTATTGGGAAGGACATGGTTGATCTTGCACAGGTTGTAGCTCGAAGGAGGATGACGATGATTAACAGGTTCGGTGGGATGGAGTTGGGTTCGCTGCAATGCAGCCACGAACCGAGCAGATCTGGCCGAACCTTTTTGTGAATCACGAACCCTCTTGGGCGGGAAAGGGTGGGCCGAACCTTAGGGTGACCAGGTGCTTAGCCGAACCCTGCACTAACATATTAGCCGAACCTTTCTTGCCCACAAAGCCACGATGAACGAACCATGTACAAGGTGGCGAACCTTCTCTTGTGTTAGCCGAACTCTTGTGCTCACGAACCCTTCCCAAAGAACAATGATAACCGAACCTTCATGGTGCCAAGCAAGGTGGCGAACCATCAGAGAGCTGCATGGGACGAACCTTGCATGATCATACCGAACCCTTCACCTGCGAACCCTTGGGCTGAAAGTCTTTCTCCTGGCCGAACCTTAGTAGCATGGGCCGAACCTATGGCTTTAGCCAAAAAGGTTCGCTGCCCTAATTGACTAATTGAACCCAAACGAACTCAAAGCTAAGGTTAAATAGGAGATTAAACGTTAGGGATTAAGGATAACCGTGCATGCATGAATGACAATGGCCACAATATTAAATATATATATATATGTATTATATGGTGAGGTTTCTTATGAAATGTGAATTATAAACTTTATAAACATAAATTGGGATTTAAATGATTTAAACAAAGGAGATTCATCTAATTAAGTTATGCATGAACTTGATTTAAAGAACCTCCCCTTTTCCTTGTTAACAACGCAAGTTTTGGAATGATGAGATTGAATTAGTGATAAATTCATTACAATTTAAATTAAGATTTTGTGACTTAAATCATAGTGGTCAATTAGATGATTCATGCATGTATGTTTAAGTATGAGAAAGATTAGGGTTATCTATGAGAATACCCATACTAACTCATAATAAGTCATCCCTAAAGGATAAGTTGAATATAGCCAATCTAAATCATATGTGATGATGAACAATTCACATAAAGTGGGGTAAATCTGTTACTTAGGATTTAACAAACTAAGTAACAATACACCTAATGATGTGGGGAAAAACACTTATGGTTATTTAATTAAATTAAGTCATGTATACTTTTAAACACGAGCACCTATTAACTACAGATTGTTGAGTTGGTCTTGAGTTTATCTACGCGAGCGCGCATTATACGAGAACCCGAAATCTAAGGACTTCAAGTGAGTTCTCATAACCTCCCTTTCTTTAAACTGTTTTAGTTTTAAAACTCGGAGGTGAAACATGTATACCAAATTAAATATTATTTTGATAACACAAGGTTAATACCTGTTTATCAATATGATATTCACATTTGAAATTATCATTATTATGGGATTATCTCTTATTATTTTATATCCATGTAAACATTGTTATTGACCTAGGTTAATAACAAAGATTACAAGTATTGTCACAAACCCCGAGAATCATCGCTCTTAACTTCGGTTAATTGCTTTGACATCGTGTATTGTCACGTGGATGGTTTCCACATCTGTGAATCATTGCCTTTGACCTCGGTCAATTGCTTTGACATCATGTATTGTCACGTGGTTAGCGACCACTCCAAGATTCATGTATCTAACTTATGTTAAATACATAAGGAATCATGTATAGTCACGAACATTGATTGAGAATATGATTGATTGAGTTTGGTTGATTTGTTGTGGATTGATTGCCTATATTTGATTATGATTATTTGTGATTGGCTATGATTGATTTGGTTATGTGGTTATGTGATTGTGTATGTGTTTGGCTGTTGAATTGATGGATGTGTGTTGGATTATCTCATACAGGTATTCATATGGATTTTCTCAAGAAGATCATAAGTTTTATAACCGTTTTAAACAAAGCATTTTATAAAACCATTTTAAGCATAAACTTTCAAACGTATTTTACAAAAACATTTTTAAATATAAAAACTTATGATTACTCACCAACTACTTTTGTAGTTGACACTTGATTTTCTTACATGTTTCAGGTGATGGAGACAAGTAGGATGAAGAGGATGATCTCTTCTATTTTGGACATCATCATCATATAGGATTCTTGGACTTAGTTAATTAACTAAATTTCTGGCGATTAGAGTTTAGTTAGTTTAACTAAATCTTTTGTGTATCTGATGTAATTGATTCATGATGAACATGATTTTTGTGTAATTATTGTGGTTGATTAAATGATATATGATGATATGATTTAGATGCCCATGAGCTTTTGAACAATCTACACATCCCTCGTGGCATCCCGATGATTCCGCCGTCGGTCGGGGTGTTACAGATTGGTATCAGAGCCTGGGTTATAGGGAATTAGGTTACTAGAAATGGTTGACCTATTCTATAACCATAGGATACCCTAGTATGAATTAAATTCATACACTAGTTAGTACATTCAGGATTTCATTGCTTATGTGTTTATTACATGTTAATTGAAACCCTGTTATACATCTGATATAAATATGCTGATTATAAATTTCTTGCTTACGTGTGCCCTAATGATTCGATAAGGACATGCACGTGGTGTATCGTAAAGGTGGTGGGACGTTGGCTAGGGCAGTTGCGACTGACCCTTACATATGCCCTATATATATACCATTTACGGTACATTAGGTGGATGTCAGTATTGAAGAATGTGGGAACTACCCGTTTGGGAAATTATTTGCTTAGGAACTTAATTGTTTATGAATTGCTTGCCTTAGGAAATATTTGTTTGAGCTATAAACTCCAGACAAGGACACACTCGTAGTATACTACAAAGGTGGTGGGACGGTGGCTGGGGCAGTTGCGACTGACCCCTACATATGCCCTATACATATACCATTTGTAGTATATTGGGGGTCTGTCAGTGTCAGGAACTTAGGATATTACTAGGAATTTTTGTGAGATGGATGTTGATGGTCTGTTGGTTAAGGTTGGTTTGGATTGACACTTTGGATGATCACACTTGATAAACACTTATAAATTCCCTTATAAAAACATACGGATTGGACACGTAGGGTGCATAGGATTAATGAACGATAATGAGCGATTAGTGATGTGATATGGACTTGGGTGATGGTATAGACACTTGATGATAATATAAACGCATAGTGATGATACTAACACTTAGTGATGGTATGGACACTTGATGAGAATAAACTATAGGGAGGATATGAACACTTAGTGACAATAAGAGCACTTTGTGATGATATGAGCCCTCATTGATGATTATTGACATTGGGATTGATATGGATTTTAGTGAACTTAGACAATTAGGGGAACTTAATGTCAGGTGAACTTAGACATTAGGTGAGCTTAGAAATAGGCAAGCTTACATGTCAGGTGAACTTAGACATTAGGCAAACCTAAAAGTCCAAGGGAACTAGAGATCACTTTACTCAAAATTATCCTACTAAGGATAAGGTTTGTGAAGTGAGATTTATGGTGAACTGCATGACGCACTCTACACACTAGCAAGGGCATAATCGTGGTGCAATGGAACGGTGGTGGGACGGTGTAGGGGAGATTGCGATCTACCTCTGCATATGCCCTATATATAAGCTTGTTGCATTGCATTGGGAGGTTGTCAGTGTTAGTATAGAGTGAGGAATGTATAGGACCTAGGAAATAGTTAGTTAACACTAGTTATGACCCACTAGGACACTTAGAATAATAATAGGAAATTACACACATTTTGAGTTTAATGACAGATAGGAGATAAATATAGTTCCTATATGTAATCCTAATTGTCTAATGAACTCATTTAAACATTGTTTGTATGACTTACGTTGTAAACAGTAGTAACATGTTTCTATTTCCTTCAGAAACATGCCGCCTCGCCGTCACAACAGAGATGATACGAACGCTGAGGATGCTAACGCAAGAGTTAGCTAACCTCATCACTAGGTTGGTGAATCAGTTGACTCAGGCCAACCAGAATATCAACCAGAACCGAGGTGGTGCAAATCAGACAACTTGCACGTTCAAACACTTCAATTCCTGCAATCCCCTGAAATTTACGGGTGCTGAATCAGCCACTGGTCTGCTGCAGTGGTTCGAGAGTATGGAGAACACCTTCATCAACAGCGAATGTCCCGAGAATCTGAAAGTTCGCTATGCCACCAGTGTTTTCCAAAAGAGAGCACTGACTTGGTGGAATGGGGAAAAACGAACTAGGGGAGTGGATGCTGCCTTAGCACTGACATGGACAGAGGTCAAGAATCTGATGACCACTGAATTCTGTCCTAGAAGCGAGATGAGGAAACTGGAGACTGAGTTCTGGGAACTCAAGCAGGATAGCGGAGAGAATGTCATCTACAATACTCAGTTCCATGAGTATAGCTTGCTGGTACCTCACTTGGTGACACCCTTGGAAAGGGCGATTGAGAAGTATATCGGCGGGCTGCCGGTGCAGATTCAGGATACAGTCTATGGGAGCAATCCCAAAACACTTGAGGCTGCAATCCGGTTATCTGCAACTCTCACTGACAATCACGTGAAGAATGGAACTCTTACTCGAAAGGGATATAAGAAGACTGACACCAAGACTGCTGCAAAGGAAGTCAAAACTGAAGTCAAGTCTGAAGCTGCTAGCTCGTCCAAAAGCAGCAACAAGAAGAGAAAGAATAGGAATTTCATGGTAACTGTACCTGCTGCGAAGTTTGCGCAGCAATCATCAAACAATTCTGCTGCAAGAAGCTACACTGGGAACACTCCCCAATGTAACACTTGCAGATATCATCATGCCCCTAACTTGCCGTGTCGCGTTTGCAACAACTGTGGCAAGTTCGGGCACTATGCAAACGTTTGTCGGAGTGCACCGCAAGCACAAAGGATGCAACAAGCACCGCTTGCACTACCAGCTCCTCAAACTCAACCTATTCCGGCTGTACCCATTCGCCAGGTACCTCAAGCACAGGCAAGAGCCTGTTATGAATGTGGTGAAGTGGGTCACTTCAGGAATCAATGCCCAAAGTTGACCGGGAATAATCAAAGGGTGGCAAGAGGCCGGGCTTTTCAACTGAATGCGCCAGCTGCTCAAGCCAACCAGGATGTGGTCAACGGTACATTTCTGATCAACAACTCTTATGCATCTGTCTTATTTGATTCTGGTGCCGATAGGAGTTTCGTTTCATATGATTTTGAATGCTTGCTTGGTAGAACACGTACATACTTAGATAAACCGTTCAATGTGGAGGTGGCTGACGGAAACACTATTGATATTGACACTATTATCATTGGATGTACTGTGAACTTAAATGATCACGTTTTTCCAATTGATCTTATACCTATGCATCTTGGTAGCTTCGATGTTATCATAGGCATGGATTGGTTAGCCACCCACAGAGCGGAGATTGTTTGTCATGAGAAATATATTCGTATTCCTTTAGCTTCGGGTGAAACTTTGAGAATATTTGGAGAAACTGCTAGTAGAGGTCTTAAGCTGATGTCTTGCACAAAAGCACATAAGTACCTTAGGAAGAAATGTATAGCCTTCTTAGCACACATTGTGGAGAAGAAAGAGAAAGAAAAGAGAATTGAAGATGTTCCGGTGATACGAGATTTTCCAGAAGTCTTTCCAGACGATTTACCGGGTCTTCCACCAGAACGTCAAGTTGAGTTCCGGATCGACTTAGTACCTGGTGCGAACCCAGTCGTCAAAGCTCCTTATAGACTTGCGCCTTCGGAGTTGCAAGAATTAGCGAGTCAGCTGCAAGAACTTACCGATAAAGGGTTTATTCGCCCGAGCCATTCGCCATGGGGTGCACCGGTCCTGTTTGTCAAGAAGAAGGACGGGTCATTCCGAATGTGTATCGATTACCGCGAATTGAACAAACTTACAATCAAGAATCGATATCCACTGCCGCGTATCGATGATCTCTTCGATCAGCTTCAAGGCTCGGCATGGTTTTCAAAGATCGATCTTAGGTCTGGGTATCATCAGCTTCGTGTACATGATGAGGATATTCCCAAGACTGCTTTCAGAACCAGATATGGCCACTATGAGTTTTTGGTAATGCCTTTCGGCCTTACCAATGCACCTGCGGTTTTCATGGATCTCATGAACCGGGTTTGCAGGCCATACTTGGATAAATTCGTAATTGTATTCATAGATGATATTTTGATCTACTCAAAGACTAAGGAAGAGCACGAGAAACACCTTAAGTTGGTTTTGGAGATCCTAAGAGAGGAGCGGCTGTATGCCAAATTCTCTAAATGTGAATTTTGGCTTAAGGAAGTTCAATTCTTGGGGCACATAGTCAACGAATACGGTGTTCACGTGGATCCTGCCAAGATTGATGCTGTGAAGAATTGGAGTACGCCGAAAACACCGACGGAGATTCGATCGTTTCTCGGACTTGCCGGTTACTATCGGCGGTTCATATCGAATTTCTCCAGGATTGCTGTCCCTCTTACTGCTTTGACTCAGAAGAATAGGCCATACGAGTGGGGACCAAAGCAAGAAGAGGCATTTCAGACTTTGAAGCAGAAACTTTGTGATGCTCCTGTCTTGACACTGCCTGATGGAAATGATGATTTTGTAGTTTATTGTGATGCATCCAACCTAGGTCTCGGTTGTGTTCTCATGCAACGGGGAAAGGTCGTGGCTTATGCATCAAGACAATTGAAAATTCATGAGAAGAACTACACTACACACGACTTGGAACTTGGTGCAGTCGTGTTTGCTTTGAAGATATGGAGACATTATCTTTATGGCACGAAGTGTGTAGTCTTTACTGATCACAAAAGTTTGCAACACATTTTGAATCAGAAAGAGCTCAACATGAGACAACGGAGATGGGTTGAACTGTTGAATGATTATGACTGTGAAATTCGCTACCATCCTGGTAAAGCAAATGTAGTAGCAGATGCGCTTAGTCGCAAAAGTCAAGTTCAGATTCATAGTGTCCGAGTGCACACTAATCTCCGTAATGATGTTCTCACAGCCCAACAACACTCATTAGCTCAAGACAACTTGAAAAATGAGATGTCTTGTGGGGCTGAAATCTTATTGGAAACTAAGGATGACGGTTTAATGTATTATTTGAATCGGTTGTGGATACCGAACAGGGGTGATCTGAGGATGCTGATTATGGACGAAGCTCATAAATCTCGTTACTCAATCCATCCGGGCTCTGATAAGATGTATCAAGACCTTAGGGGCTTGTACTGGTGGCCTGGAATGAAGAAGGATATTGCTGAATATGTGTCTAAGTGCCTTAACTGTGCTAAAGTCAAGGCAGAACATCAGCGACCTTCAGGATTGTTATTACAACCAGAGATACCGATGTGGAAGTGGGAGAATATCTCTATGGATTTCATTACTAAACTCCCACGGACCGCGAACGGTAAAGATAGTATCTGGGTAATTGTTGATAGACTGACCAAGTCGGCTCATTTCTTACCGATACGCGAAACTTACCCTGTGAGGAAGTTAGCTCGTATCTACATTGATGAGATTATTAGCCGGCATGGTACTCCCTTAAGCATAATATCGGACCGTGATGCTCGTTTCACGGCACGATTTTGGGAATCACTTCATGAAGCATTTGGAACAAGACTGGATCTTAGCACTGCTTATCATCCTCAAAACGGATGGTCAAACGGAGCGAACGATTCAGACATTGGAAGACATGTTAAGAGCTTGTGTCATTGATTTTGGTGGCAACTGGGATAGCCACCTACCATTGGTTGAGTTCTCGTATAACAACAGTTATCACGCGAGCATTGGTATGGCACCATTTGAAGCTCTTTATGGCAGGAAATGTCGGTCACCTATTTGTTGGACCGAAGTTGGCGATTCGCAGATTACTGGTCCCGAGATTATTCAGGAAACGACTGACAAGATCCGCCAGATCCGTGACAATCTGTTAGCTGCTCGCAGTCGACAGAAGAGCTACGCGGATAAACGAAGAAAACCTTTAGAGTTTGAAGTGGGAGATATGGTATTACTTAAAGTGTCGCCTTGGAAGGGCGTTGTACGATTTGGGAAAAAGGGGAAGCTGGCTCCACGATATGTTGGCCCTTTTAAGATCCTTGAACGGATCGGGAAGGTTGCTTACAAATTGGAACTTCCTCAGGAACTTAGTAACGTGCACCCGACATTCCACGTGTCCAATCTAAGAAAGTGCTTAGCTGATCAGGATCTTCAGGTACCACTCGATGACATTCGCATCGATGATACCATGCACTTTGTTGAAAAACCAGTGGAGATTATGGATCGTGAGGTTAAACAGCTCAAACGCAGTAGAATTCCAATTGTCAAAGTACGTTGGGAATCGAAGCGGGGTCCAGAATTCACATGGGAGCGGGAAGATCAGATGAAGCTTAAGTACCCACATTTATTTACTACGGTCACTCCAAGTTGAATTTCGGGACGAAATTCCTTTAACTAGGGGAGACTGTAACATCACTGTACTTTCAGTTGTCCGTACGTCCGTACATCCGTACGATTGTACTGTTACGACTGGAGATTTATTAATTATTAATGATTATGAATTACTGATATTATCACTGTACTGGTATGCATGACTACGATTTATTATACGCGTAAACCACAGGAAGTTTAGTTGTAATTCAACTAAACAGGCCTGTAGTGTTTATCGCAGTGCTTTATTATTGATGGGTTAATGGTCTGAGAATAGATTTGGGATTTGAGATGACGTTGTTTGAGTCTGGTTACTAAACGTAGTCAAGGACCCATGGTCATGGTTTATCGAAATAGCGGTGGGACGGTGGCTAGGGCAGTTGCGACTGACCCTTACATATGCCCTATATATATGCATATTTCGGTCTATCATGGATGTGTCGGTGACTAGGGTTTAGTGGGTTTTGGTTTGGGAAATGATAATATTAAAGATGATTAATAATGAGAATTGATTACGCGATGTGAGGTTACGGATATCATTTAAACGAGAATATTAATTCAGAAATATTAACTTAATAAATGTATTCGCGTGGGTGACGATTCACACGAATATAATTATTAAGAATAATGTTCTGAAACGATATTCCATAAATCATAAATCGAATCGAAATACGATACAAGCGTTGGATTCGCAAAGGTGACGATCTTTACGAATACGTACGCGAGTAACGCGTTTCGACGAGATAATTAAATAATATCAAACGATATTAATTTAATAAATTTGTAACTTAAAACGTCTATTAGGAATCACAACTTGAAGCGTTTCAAATATATTTAATTATTAATTTAATTGTTTAACGATAATGAAACGGAATCAATTTATGAAACATTTTATTTAAAACCATTTTATTAAAACAAAACTTATTTATTTAAATGCTTTGTATTTTAAAACATGTTTACGATTAAAAACCGAGCATTTTATTATATTATATCGCGATAAAAACGAGACCAAACGCGTGGGGACGGGACGCGATATAAGAAAGAAGAGTAGCCTCTTCTTCCTCACTTTTCAACTCTCACTCTCTCTCTAAAACACACACACACGTCTCATATCTCTCTCTCTACCTTCTCTCTACGATTTCAAGCTCGTTACCCGACGGAATCGCGAGATCTTGGAGTCCAGACAACCGCGTGATCGAGGGGAACAAGAGGATACGAAGAAATCTAGCTTTTGATCTACAAAACGAGGTAAATCTGAAGTTATATTCACGGTTTTGTCAAATGTAACAAACCCTATTTCACTAGTGATGGATTAACCGGTTTAAACACTAGATAACATGAAAATGAACTAGAATAGGTATTGGGAAGGACATGGTTGATCTTGCACAGGTTGTAGCTCGAAGGAGGATGACGATGATTAACAGGTTCGGTGGGATGGAGTTGGGTTCGCTGCAATGCAGCCACGAACCGAGCAGATCTGGCCGAACCTTTTTGTGAATCACGAACCCTCTTGGGCGGGAAAGGGTGGGCCGAACCTTAGGGTGACCAGGTGCTTAGCCGAACCCTGCACTAACATATTAGCCGAACCTTTCTTGCCCACAAAGCCACGATGAACGAACCATGTACAAGGTGGCGAACCTTCTCTTGTGTTAGCCGAACTCTTGTGCTCACGAACCCTTCCCAAAGAACAATGATAACCGAACCTTCATGGTGCCAAGCAAGGTGGCGAACCATCAGAGAGCTGCATGGGACGAACCTTGCATGATCATACCGAACCCTTCACCTGCGAACCCTTGGGCTGAAAGTCTTTCTCCTGGCCGAACCTTAGTAGCATGGGCCGAACCTATGGCTTTAGCCAAAAAGGTTCGCTGCCCTAATTGACTAATTGAACCCAAACGAACTCAAAGCTAAGGTTAAATAGGAGATTAAACGTTAGGGATTAAGGATAACCGTGCATGCATGAATGACAATGGCCACAATATTAAATATATATATATATGTATTATATGGTGAGGTTTCTTATGAAATGTGAATTATAAACTTTATAAACATAAATTGGGATTTAAATGATTTAAACAAAGGAGATTCATCTAATTAAGTTATGCATGAACTTGATTTAAAGAACCTCCCCTTTTCCTTGTTAACAACGCAAGTTTTGGAATGATGAGATTGAATTAGTGATAAATTCATTACAATTTAAATTAAGATTTTGTGACTTAAATCATAGTGGTCAATTAGATGATTCATGCATGTATGTTTAAGTATGAGAAAGATTAGGGTTATCTATGAGAATACCCATACTAACTCATAATAAGTCATCCCTAAAGGATAAGTTGAATATAGCCAATCTAAATCATATGTGATGATGAACAATTCACATAAAGTGGGGTAAATCTGTTACTTAGGATTTAACAAACTAAGTAACAATACACCTAATGATGTGGGGAAAAACACTTATGGTTATTTAATTAAATTAAGTCATGTATACTTTTAAACACGAGCACCTATTAACTACAGATTGTTGAGTTGGTCTTGAGTTTATCTACGCGAGCGCGCATTATACGAGAACCCGAAATCTAAGGACTTCAAGTGAGTTCTCATAACCTCCCTTTCTTTAAACTGTTTTAGTTTTAAAACTCGGAGGTGAAACATGTATACCAAATTAAATATTATTTTGATAACACAAGGTTAATACCTGTTTATCAATATGATATTCACATTTGAAATTATCATTATTATGGGATTATCTCTTATTATTTTATATCCATGTAAACATTGTTATTGACCTAGGTTAATAACAAAGATTACAAGTATTGTCACAAACCCCGAGAATCATCGCTCTTAACTTCGGTTAATTGCTTTGACATCGTGTATTGTCACGTGGATGGTTTCCACATCTGTGAATCATTGCCTTTGACCTCGGTCAATTGCTTTGACATCATGTATTGTCACGTGGTTAGCGACCACTCCAAGATTCATGTATCTAACTTATGTTAAATACATAAGGAATCATGTATAGTCACGAACATTGATTGAGAATATGATTGATTGAGTTTGGTTGATTTGTTGTGGATTGATTGCCTATATTTGATTATGATTATTTGTGATTGGCTATGATTGATTTGGTTATGTGGTTATGTGATTGTGTATGTGTTTGGCTGTTGAATTGATGGATGTGTGTTGGATTATCTCATACAGGTATTCATATGGATTTTCTCAAGAAGATCATAAGTTTTATAACCGTTTTAAACAAAGCATTTTATAAAACCATTTTAAGCATAAACTTTCAAACGTATTTTACAAAAACATTTTTAAATATAAAAACTTATGATTACTCACCAACTACTTTTGTAGTTGACACTTGATTTTCTTACATGTTTCAGGTGATGGAGACAAGTAGGATGAAGAGGATGATCTCTTCTATTTTGGACATCATCATCATATAGGATTCTTGGACTTAGTTAATTAACTAAATTTCTGGCGATTAGAGTTTAGTTAGTTTAACTAAATCTTTTGTGTATCTGATGTAATTGATTCATGATGAACATGATTTTTGTGTAATTATTGTGGTTGATTAAATGATATATGATGATATGATTTAGATGCCCATGAGCTTTTGAACAATCTACACATCCCTCGTGGCATCCCGATGATTCCGCCGTCGGTCGGGGTGTTACATAAGGCATGGTGTGCCATTGTCTATTATCTCAGACCGGGACAGTCGATTCACTTCGCGGTTCTGGCAATCATTGCAACAATCCTTAGGGACAAGTGTTAACTTGCGCACTGCTTATCATCCACAAACGGATGGACAAAGCGAGCGCACTATTCAAACCCTAGATGATATGTTGAGAACATGCATCCTAGACTTCGGTGGAAGTCGGGACACACATTTACCACTCATTGAGTTCTCCTACAACAATAGCTACCACAGCAGCATTGGATGTGCTCCGTTTGAAGCACTCTATGGTAGAAAATGTCGGTCTCCGATTTGTTGGACCGAAGTGGGAGACAACAGAATCACTGGGCCTGAACTTATTCAGGAAACTACTGATAAGATAGCCCAGATACAACAACGATTACAAGCAACACGTAGCCGCCAAAAGAGTTACGCAGACAAACGGCGCAAGCCTTTGGAATTTGATGTGGGTGACCGAGTCATGTTGAAAGTGTCCCCATGGAGAGGCGTAGTTCGGTTTGGGGCTAAAGGCAAGCTAGCACCTCGGTATGTCGGACCGTTTGAGATTACTCAACGTATAGGTCCTGTGGCATACAGACTCAGACTCCCTGATGAACTCAGTGGGGTACACGATGTGTTTCATGTATCAAATCTCAAAAGGTGCTTAACAGATGAGTCATTGATCATACCATTGGAAGAGATACAAATTGATGAACAACTACATTTCATTGAAGAACCTGTAGAGATTATGGAACGTGAAGTCAAGAGACTGAAACGAAGCCGTATCCCTATTGTAAAGGTTCGATGGAACTCTAAGCGTGGACCAGAGTTTACCTGGGAGCGCGAGGACAACATGAAAGCAAAGTATCCCCATCTGTTCAAGAATTGAAACCCGACTTTGATGCTTAAATTTCGGGACGAAATTTCTTTAACAAGGGGAGACTGTAACAGCAAGTGCCAGATCGTCCGGCAAGTCCGTACAGTATGTGTACTTTCACTTTATACTATGTGTACATACGTGACTTTAAACAGTACTTGTAATAATAAGAATCCTAAATACAAGAAATCGTTGTACGTATTTTCGTATAAACTTAAATACATTAAGTACAACGTACATTTGAAACAATAGTTGTGTTTATTAAGTGAAAACTTAATTACAGTTAACATAACAAATCATGAGAAACAACGGTATTCAAACAATACTCAGAAACATATCGGTTGCGATCTGATGTCCACAGATGACAGGAATCAGATGGCCGACAAGTCAGTACAAGAACAATGTGAAAACAGAAAGTATAGTTGAGTCCGACAGTGAGGAAACACAATAAAAACGTTAATGCAGTGTTATTTCAGAATGACGAACTGACAGTGTGTTTGCGTGAGTGACGATTCACACAAACATATCTGTGAGTTTAGAGTTCTGAAATAATGACTGAAAAATAGAAAACAAAAGTCAGAAAGCAAAACCATCGTCGTATTCGTTCGGGTGACGATTCGAACGAATTACGCGCGAAGGTTACACGATCTGACGAAACGAAAACGAAAACACGTCACGATTGAAAGTAATTTAATAAAATAAAACAAATAACATTTTACAATTTTGAAACTCATCAAAATAATTAAATTAGCTTCTTTTATTTAATTCCATTTAAATTACGCGTAATTTCCGGAAACGTAACGAAAACGCGAACCGAGCAACGAAAACGAACCCGAACTCACTCGTGGTATAAATACCATGAATGAGACTCACTTTCTCACTTTTCCACTTCATCTTCTTCCCCAAAATCCCCATTCCCGGTTTTGAGAAAAACCCTCCATTTTCAAGCTTCTTTCTTCCATAACTTTCTCATTTCTTCACCAAATCCTTCCATTTTTGAACCTACACGAAGCTCTCATCACCCTCTACATGAAAGTACAACAGATCGGAGCCAAACACCACTGAAAATTGAGGTATTTAAGATTGAAAATCACGAAAAAGAGGGTTTTCACCCTTTTTGTTCTAACCCTTAAACTAGTCGGCCAAATACTCTCATACTCGAGCCCTACACCCATGAGGACCACCCTTAACAACCATCATCTTCGAGACCACCGAGATCCTGGAAATGGAGATGATGCGTGGCTAAGCCAACTGAGGTCGAATGGGAGGCCCAGGTTCGCGAATGGCTAGAGCCGAATGACTCTCTCTCGGCCATAGCACCATTCGACCATGTCTCCATTCGACAACCACCCTCATTCGACCATGGGTTCATTCGAGCCTACACATTCGCCAGTTAACCAGTTGACCAGCCACTTTATTCGGCCGAACCACCCTAACCAAAACCCTATTCGGCCATAGCCAACTCCTTCGACCACCCCCATGTTTCCAGGTTCATTCGGTGGGCCTAGGGTGCTGCTTGGCCCATTTATACGACCCAACAGCATGTGTTGATCCAGAAAACCTATTTGGGCCAAAACCTTTTTCCTTTCATTTGGCCCAGTAGCTTTAAGCAGGCCCAACCGCATCTCTTGGCCCAGCAGCGCTATCATTCGACCCAAAGAACCAGCCCAGTAGCATTTCATATGCTTCAACCCACTATTTCGATCCAATATACATGGCCAGGCCCAATATAAATGCTACATCGGCCCACAGTTTTTTTTGTACAGCCCCTATCTTTGGCCCACTCTTGCAATCGGCCCAAAAGGATGAGGCCCAGCTTGGCCCAAGGACAATCTTTATGTTGGCACTTGATAAAACCTGTTGTGCCCAACAAAATGAGCCCAAGGCCCAAAGAATTCGGCCCAAGGCCTAATGATTAGCCATAATGGTTTATTGGCCCAACAATTGAGCTACACACTTGTTTATGGTCCATGATTTGGTCCAGATCCACACCATATAACCAACTCGAGTGACTATTCGGTCTAAATTCAATGGTGTGATCACATAGATTATTTTGTAAACACACTCACTAGATAAGTCATTAAGGATAACATACAATAATGGGTAAATAAATACTACAAGGTTGGTGAAAGGATTTTGAAACAAGGATGAAGCAAAGGATTTCAATAAACATATGCCAAGTTTAATGTGTAAAGTATAGTTTTATACTTAGAACTTGTCAGAAACTTAACTACTACAACATGGCATAATTTATGGTAGCTATGTAACAAACCATTTCAAATGAACGCTAAGTCAAACAACACATGTACTAAACTTAATTTAAAGAAGTTAAGTGATAGTATAAACTACAACTATTGAATCAAGGCCGAATCATGATCGAGACTTAATAGTGTTAGCCCAAGTCTATGGTTAACACACACACCCACACACACTCAAGTTCCTACAACACATACTTAAGTTACAACTATTGTGAAATCAATACAGGATCGTGAAAACACACTCAAATACAATCAAGAGCGCGTGCATTCTTTCGTTTAAGCTAAGTCAACCCAATCACAACAAGGTGAGTTCATATGCCCCTTTTCTTTAATCTTTATTGATTTTAAACTCTCGGGGCTGAGAAACATGCTTTACTTTTATTTATTTAAAAGTTTTGCTTACATATTGTTAATACTTTGATTATTTGATATTAAATTGCTTATTATCATAAATCATTGTATGCATGCTTGTTTGAATTCAAGAATACAGGAAAGATAAGATGATGATGATATTTTTAATATCATAACTCATCAATACAATAGAATAACTTAGTAGTAAGTTAACTCTTACAACACTTAGTTATTCTTACAAGAAATGACATTATAGCAATTACAAGGAAACATGATGACATGATTACAAGAGCAAAACACAAGAATGATATAAAGATAATATATCTTTACTACATCATTCAGTACAAGAGTTAAATAAGTGTAATAAGACTAGATCTTATAATACTTAACCTTACAACTCAACACATATTACAAGAAGAACAAGGAACATGGAATGATAATCATGATAACATAATTTCATGATAACAACATCATTCACTCAATTAATTAACATAACCTAATAAGACTAGTTCTTATTTAACTTTGTTAATATCACGGAGAACATATGACAATGAGAACAAGAGTACAAGTGAATACAATTACAATTAGTTACATTTGACCTGTTTGCATTATATCACTTCAATCATGTGCCAAGTTGTTCAAGTGATCATGTAAGCCCCTTTAATTCGCTGACCAGTTAGTTTGACGTGACTAAACCGACGATAGCATAGTGGTACCATAGGTTTGACAAACCTCTAGCTTGTAGGGCTAGTATGTTGATCGTAACAATTCATTGGCCGGTAACGTATGACCGGTGACAGGGCGACCTCAAGTCAGGTTCTGGTAAGCGACACATGGTGATATTAATCTACAGTGATAAGTAATTAATCCAGCGAAAACCCTATTGACTAGTAGATTGAGAAGTTGATCTGCTCTCATGTTACACTACTAGTAATAGATTTCGTTGAGGACAATAGACATGCAAAGTGGTAGAGATAAATCGGATGCATTGAAATCTGATTACGTGAGGATTTCAATGGATTCCTTTTAGGCTCTATGCACTATGGTTCAAGAACAAGTTGCAAGGGGTTAACTCACACTCTTAATATTTAATAGAGTATCATCAGTTAACCCACCTCAAATATAGAATAATACAAGGACAAGATTATATTAATCTAAAATTCCTTAATACATCGAGGGTTATCAAATACTTCGGTTTGATAATTAAACCCCATACAATATATTATTCTATCATCAATACAATAACTGAATACATCTCAAGTGCGATGAATAAGCGGGGAAATGGATATCTTTAGTTGTATCGCAAGTGGTGTGGAACTTGACTGAGTATGTGGTGGGATAGCGTCTGGGCTTGACCCTTTCAGGATTCCCTATATATAAGCATACTTGATCAGGTGATACACTACTTGTACATATAACTAAGGAGAGGCCATTGGGTGGTACAGATGAAACAAGTATTACAAGCAAACAACTATGACATTGTGGATGTGTGCATGATCAATTCAATGGTTTTCAATTTACTTACTTATGAACTCACCAACCTAGTGTTGACTTTGTTTAAATGCATGTTTTCTCAGGTGACGAACAGGTGTAGATACAATTATGCAAGTGTTAAGCTAGAGGACTTTTAGAAGACCTAGCTTACTTTTGATTGCATACTTTTGGAATGACAAAACCTTGAATCACTTTTGTATATCTTGTACAGTTCAAGATATAAACTCATTGATTCTTTTGATTAGATTTACTTAGTTAAATTATGATGTACAATGTAATTTAACTTTGTAATTCTATTTCATGTCATGATTAGCATTTCTCATTTATATCTCATGTGCTATGTAAACAATCTGATCATTTGATTATCACTCAAAGATATCGCGCCCCGGGAACCTTCCGCCCGACGGGAAAACCCGATCCGTTCCCGCCGGCCCGGGGTGTGACAGGGATCCGTATTGCTCGGTTTCACAGGCTTATTGATATAGAGCCTGCACATATGGAAGCTGTGTACCATGTTCGATTAGATAGCCAGACGATGCACATCATGCATATCGTGCAGCGGTTCCCACATCTCGGGCTGCGGTTTGCACTCGAGAAGGGAGTCATTTTGCAGCCAGGGCCAAATGATCTCCATTGTAGAGACGACGACCCCATGCCTCAGCCCCAGCCCCAGCTCCAGCCGCAGCACCCACATGATCCCCCGCAGCAACCCCCACCACATGACGAGGGGGAGCCGCATCAGGATGTGCCACATCAGCATCCTGAGCGCGTATACAGAGTCGTGCGGCTTCCTGCTCGTGTCGAGGCTATGCTGCAGAGTATTGCTCATGCGACACAGCAGCTCATTCAGCAGCATGCGCAGATCCAGCAGCAGCAGCTCCAGCTCACACAGCAGCAGGCGCAGATACAGCAGCAGCAGCTCGAGCTCAGTCAGCAGCAGCTCCAGCTCAGTCAGCGGCTCGCTCATACCAGCGAGCAGCTGACGCGACATATGGATCGGTTGGAGGATTTGATCTTGTGGCAGGTGCATATCGAGCTTAGGCATGCTCATGCTGATGGTGTCCAGCTCCCTGCAGTTTCGCAGCCACGAGATTATCCTCCTCCCACTCCTCCCCCACCTCATGATGGCTAGTTAGTATTTTCAGTTATATTTGTATTTGTTAAACAGACACTTATATTCATGTTTATGTTTTGTATATATTTGATAATTTTGGTTGATGATGCGTGTATATATTTGGTTGTTTTGGTTGGTGATGCGTGTTTATTATTTAAATATGTTTTGGTTGGTGATGCATTATTTATCGTATTATTCCGTAACATCAATATGCTTAAACAGATAACGTTATTTACATATCAATTAATTAATATATTTAAATTATTATTAAATCTAATAATTAAAAACATTTTTAGCTTTCAAAACTAAAAGTTTTAAAAAACAATTAAATATAAAAAAACCGAGAGACCGTAAAAAATAAAAAGCAAGTTTTAAACAAAAAAATATTAGATTTTTACAACAAAAAAACATGTGTTTAAAAAAATAACTAAACTTTTTACCGTACGAGAGATATTGTCGTAAAGTATAATCGTAACGAGAGATACGTCGCAAAATATAAAAATAATTTTTAAACAAAACTATTATATTTTTAATTTTTTTAACAAAACAACTATATTTTTACACCCCAAAAACATACCCAAACCCCCAAAACATACTCAAACGCCCCAGTTTAATTTTTTTAACCCTATACGCCCCGTAGTGGTCACTATGTGGCGTATAGGTCTGCAGAAGCTGACACAGAATGTCTGATCGTTTAAGGTTGTCAGTCTGTGGTCAAAACGTCCCTAGTGGCCACTACGGGACGTATGGATGGCGGCCGGGGTGTTAAATTAAAATTTTGGGGTGTGTAGATAACCCCTCCCATAATTAATTAGGTATTTGCACGATCAATATAATATCCTCCGTAGCTAGGTGATTATTTGAGCTGTCATTTTCACTTTCACACATATTAATATGCATCCCTTTAGATATTGTTTCGGTTTTATCTTCTTAAAACATATTTGGGTTCGGTTTGGGTTTTTTGATTTTTCTACTTAAACCTAATATTATACTTATAAAAAATAAATCAAAACATTGTATTTGTAATAAAAATATTTGAAGTACTACACTACTTAACATTTAAATTTATATATAAAAATCTTTAAATGTAGTAAAAATCATGTGTTTTTGGTATCATAAGTCTAAAAATTAATAAAATATACAATTTTATATAACTTTTGGTATCAAAAATTAATAAAATAAAAATAAAAGGTTTATAAATTATTGAAAATTTTGAAAGTTAATATATATATACACACACACACACACATACATACATATGATGCATTCAGTTTGAATTTTTCGGTTTTTGGGTTTTAGGTCGGTTTTTTTCAGTTTCATACGCATATCTAATTTAGAGTATGTGTTTGATGTGGTCAACAATAATAATTTAAGTATTATGATATTTAAATTAATTTCATTTTTGTTCAAGGAATGCGTTGTCAAACTCTTCTCATACATTTCAAAAAAATTTTGGAAGCTTCACATTAATTTATTTTATAGGATAAATTTGTAGAAATGTAATCAACTTTTCATTTTGTTCTAATCAAGTCATTCAAACTTTTTTTTGTCTTAATTAAGTCATTAAAGTTAATTTTGTGTTTGAATTCTATGTTTTTAACTTGATTATTAGGTATTACATGTTGATATAAATTTTAGTGAATATATATATTTTTTAAATGACTGATTTGAATAACTAATTATTAATTTTAACTAATATCTGACAAAGAACAAAAAAGTAATAATTAACATTACTTATTCAAGTTAGCCATTTTTAAAAAAAAATCACTCAAAATTATATCAACATGTATTACTTACAATTCAGGTTAAAAACATAGAATTCAAATACAAAAATAACTTGAATGACTTAATTGAGACAAAAAAAGTTTGAGTGACTTGATTGAAACAAAATGAAAACTTGTTTACATTTTTATGAATCTTTCATTTATTTTATTATTTCTTTCCATTTGCGGTGCACACATATAATGTATATATGTGTGGGCTCTCAAGGGGACAAAGAAAAATTGCACTAATTTTACCGTTATTAATAACGTTAAAAATGTTGGGATTATCAACTTCAAACGATAACTTTGAGTCAGGGACTCCTTCAGAGCGGCCTCTCTATCTTAACTAGGATAGGGGTAAGGTTTGTTTGTATCCTTCATCCCTAACCCTACTAAAAAGTGAGAATAAACTGGGTAAGTTTGTTTGTTTGTTTTCTCTTCTTAAAGCATTAAAGTGATCACCAACTCCTCTAATTTTTTTAATAAATCAAAAACGTAATTTAATATAAGACGCAATCCCAATGTTTGGTAGCTAGCTTATCCATCGACTCCCTTCCTTCAATCAATTATGTTAATTAACGATTTATCTTTCATTTCAAGTTTATTTATGTTTATGTGTTTTCCCATTTGTAATAACTTCAAATAACATAATCTCATGGACACAAATACACTTTAATAGATAGTCTACAAATATATTCTATTTATTCTTTAAAACTATTTATTCTAATAGACACAGTCTTGCTTTGTTATTTTACTTGTATTTAATTTTTTACTAATGATTGCTTATTATTGTTTATTTTTATACAACTACGTATATTATACGAGTCAATAAACCAGTTGTTAATAAAAATATGTTTTAGAAATACCAAACTATCTTAGAAGACAATACATCAATATATATTTTTTATAAAAAAAACACAGTTTTTTAACTCAATTACAACACCAAATACGATAAAGGTTGGGTTTGGATTAAATATCCTTAATCGGAATTGGGTTTCTCAGGTTTCACCTTTATTCATGTTTGACTTAACAAAATATTGAATTTATAAGTGAATTTTTATGATAGAATTAAGTGAAATGGCAAGAAAATAACAAATAAAAATAATAGTGTAAACAAAATATATATAAGTTATAAAAAATATTGTGTTTATTATAATTTTAAGATTGCCAATACCAGATACAATATTTCATTTGGCCATCAAGTAACTTAACATAAAATATGAATTTCTATACTCTTGAAAGTAAATTATTAATAGATAAAAAAACTCAATTAAATGTATAGTAAAATAATATTTTGTGTATTTTTTGTAATCAATATTGTATCTTTTCATCTTATGTTCATGATCATTTGGTAATTGCTATGCAAATTGTGATTTAATTAATTAACTATTAAAAGGTCAGTATTATGAAGTAATGAAAAATGTATTATTACATAGGGTGAGGTTATACTAAGACCCTCCGGTGTGCCAAGTGAGTGGCCGTGGTTGGGGCTTGATTGGGCGTGGCACACCGCCCCCTTGGGGCGTGAGAGGGGCGTGGTTGATTGAGGGTGAGTAGAACAACGGCGTGGGTGGGGGGTTGGGTCGACCGTTGAGCCTTACACACACACATACTCTCTCTCACTCTTTCTCTCTCTCTTACACACACACAGACTCACACACACACATATATATATATATATAAGTTTAAAAAAGGGATGATGACGTGGAGTGAGTGGGGTAATGGGGCATTTCCACCAAAATGGTGGGGTGAGTGGTTGTGGTGAGTGCTTATGTGGCGCCTACGTGGCGCATACGTGGAGTGAGTGGGGTGTCTTGGCACACCCAATAGTCTAAAAAGACTTAGATTGATGAGAAGTGTGAGAAGGATTGTGGGCCATTAGATATATAATTTAATGGTTGAGATCAAAGTTGTATTAAAAAAGTTAGTGGAAGAGTATTTTAGTCATAGACACTTTTGTTGACTTTTTATCATGTTTCCCCCCATTTTTTTAAACGGTCATAACTTTTATATACAATATTATTTTTTAAAAAAAATTACATCAAAAAAACGAGCATTTTTTATCTTTAAAACGAGTATAGTATTGTTATATAAAAAAATTAAAAAAGAAAACGCTTTCCTCTACCTATTATATTTGTAATGCGTCATTGTGTCTAATTGTGTATTATTGTGTCTTTTTGTTTGTGAGTGTTTTTTTTGTCGTCGTAGTGTCTAACTATTTTTTTTAATAAATTCATGAGCTTTAAAAATAATATTGATGAAACAACAAAATCGCGTAGTCTTTCTATGTAAATCATAATGATAAAACAAAACAAATTCATTTAATACAACAATGTGTATATTTCACAATAACCTGAACGTAAAACACAATGACGCATAGACTACACAATGTCCTTAACATAAATAAAAATAATGACTATTACACAATGACCTGAACATAAAACACAATGATGCTATATTACACAATCATCTGAAGATAAAAAACAATGATGAATATATTACACAATGACCTGAACATAACACACAATGTGTATATTACACAATAGCCTGAACGTAAAACACAATAACGCGTAGATTACACAATGACCTTAACGTAAAACAAAATAAGGACTATTACACAATGAACTGAACGTAAGACACAATGATACTAATATTACACAATCATCTGAAGATAAAAAACAATGATGAATATATTACACAATGACCTGAACATAACACACAATGATGATTATATTACACAATGTTCTGACAATAAAACACAATGATGAATATATTACACAATGACATAAACATATATACAATGACGGAAATGCATTTTTCAAAAAATAAAAACAATTTATGTTTTTTAAAATTATAAGTTTTATAAACATAATGGTAAAATAACACAATTATGTACTTTTAATACATAAAACATAAAAAATAAATAAGAACAATTTATTTAATGCATAAAAAACAATAATAAAATAAGACAATATGATATAAAAAATAAAACAAAATAATAAAAATATTAAACACAATGATATGAAACATTAAACACAATATTAAACACAATGACCAAAATACCCTTTTAATAAAATTAGAGTAATGCCACTTGTCAAATCAACAATCCTTTTCACCCTTTTCACCAATCTCACCATTTTTACTTGAACCTAATCCTTATTACATAATCCTATAATAGATAATAAAATATATTAGATAAAGCCGATCGTTAATAAGTAAAAACATAATAAAATATCAATGAAGCGTGACATAAAGTAATAAAAGGATATTCTAAGCTAAAAGAGTAAACACATCAATTGCATATCATATTTTAGTACTCAACTCACCCTTTAAACTAATAATATTCTTGAGATCCAATCATATACTTTTTTTTCTATTTTTAAGTCATGTCAGTACTATAGCAGAAATATATACGCATTTTCAAATATAACATGTTACCGCGATTTAAAGTTCCAATTTTTTGTTTTCTTGCTTTATTTTATTTTTGAGAAATATATCCCTTTATGTAAAATCTATTTAATTAATTTTTCTATTACTCACAATAATTACACTTATAAATCTTTATTCTAATAATATAATAACAAATTAGACATTTGTCATCTTTTTGTAAGCTTTAGAATTTGTTTCCTGCTTATCTCTTCTCTTAAATGCTAATTGTCTTTTATTAAATTAAATATTAAATATTAATAATTTTATTAAATTATGTAATTAAATATCAAATATATATATCTTATTATAAAAATTATCAAAAATTAATAAATCATAAGTAAATTTCAATTTTATAATATCTTAAAATATAATTTAATAATTCTTAAAATTTTGTTATTTGTTATTTGTTATTTGTAATTTATTATTTTTTAGTATTCATTATTTATTATTTTATTGATAATTAATGCTATCAAACATAAAAATCTTTATAAAAATATTGTTTATAATATATTCGATTCATTTAACCCATTTAATGCATGGGTTTCAAGCCTAGTGTGTATATATAGTAGTAATAAAAAATTTTCAAACAACTTTGGTCTCGATCGGTTGCTAGAATTTCAAATACTATCATTCCTAATTCAATACGAGATGTTTTTCGTTAAAACAATTTTGCTTCGTAACATCCTTCAAACAATCAACATTAAACATGTCAAAATAATGAGTGTAATTGAATTTTTTTTATTTGCATTTATCACCTTTTGTGAAGTATATCGTTAGAATGAGGGTTTTTTTCATGAACCAACGTAAATATTTGTATGGCATGTTTTAAACTAACAAGCATAATTGCATGTATCCTATTGTGTTTGATGGTTTGAACCGTCTTCTATACGAAGTTAATAATAACTAGTATACAGGACCCGCGCGTTGCGGCGGGGTCTGATATACTGACTTAAAAAAAACCAACAGAACATGAGGTTAAAATCGTATACAATAAAATGCACGAAAATACCCTATACAACATCTATAACGTAAGCTTTGAAACTAAGGGTTGAAGATTAAGAACTTATTTAATAGTAAATAATGTAATTACAGAAGACTTAAAAAAAAGGCCATGCGTAAATGTAGAATTTATAAATGATACAAATATTATAAAATTATTATATGTAAATCGTATATATATGTAGTATATATAATACTCATGGTTTATAAAATTATTAAATCTAAATCGTTTGTGAACTAATTACGATCAAAATGATGTAAACGATACAAATATTCGATAATGTACGGATGCGTTATAGGCATGTAAACAACGCACAAAATTTCTGTGATCGTTTGGGTTAGAAATTTATATAAACGTTCATGAGGCCATTGCGATCAAATTAATATAATTATGACATTTATCAGATAACCTAATGATGCGTTAAAATAAGCGTTTCCATTTTTAAACGATTTTTTGAAGCCATTTTTAAACGATTTTTTGAAGCGTTTTAAACGGTTTTTTGAAGCGTTTCCATTTTTAATGAAGCGTTTTAAACGATTTTTTGAAGCGTTTCCATTTTTGAAGCGTTTTAAACTATTTTTTGAAGCGTTTAACGATTTTTTGAAGCGTTTTAAACGATTTTTTGAAGCGTTTTAGATATTTTTGAAGGCGTTTCCATTTTTGAAGCGTTTTAAACTAGTTTTTGAAGCGTTTAACGATTTTTTGAAGCGTTTTAATCGATTTTTTGAAGCGTTTTCGATATTTTTGAAGCGTTTTCTTGGATAGTTTGGATAGATACATGTAATGTATGTATATATGAGTGAATAGTGTTTATGTGAGGAAACGAATCTTTGCAAATTAATATATATAATAAAAACTTCAACATTTAGCCCTGAGGGCACGTTTAGTGTGATTTATCGACCGCGACAAACACAAATGTTAAGGTAAAAGAGATGGAACTAATTTTAAACCACATCTTTTTAGGGGTATAAAATTAATTTTCTTTTAAAGTAGGGAAACTTATTATTATACCCTTTAAACTTGTGGCTAGAAATGGTTCCTTTAGTTTTCAAGTTGTAATAGTTCTCATTTGAACATCCCCTATATGTGTGTGTGTGTATATATGTGTGTGTGTGTGTAAAGTGGAGGAAAAAAACAAAAAAAAAAACGTGCTGGCACGAGGCTCGAGGTTTCTTACGACCCAAGCTGGAGCCATAATTTTTGCCTCGAAAGAAATTTTGGCTCAGCTTGGGCACGGCTCGAAAATCAACGAGTTGAGCTAGAGGTAGGCCTGGCTCGGCTCGACTCGATTACAACTCTAGACATTAACCGTTCTTTGAGAGGAGGAAAAAGAAAGAAACTGTATAGAGTTTATGAATTAAGAATATAATTTTTATAATATTATACAGATGATGTTGTCTGTACATGTAATGACTAAGTTATTATAACATAAATATATATATATATATATATATATATATATATATATTTTAGAGATTAAATCATATGAAAACTCAATATTACAAAGAAAACTCTTAAACCTTATATGAGCCATTGATTTGAAATTTTGAAAATAAATATGTGGTTCAAATTAAACCTGAATAAAAATTTAGGTTTTGAATAAACAAATCATTTTTAATATGGGTTAATGTGGATCACATATTTATTTTCAATATTTTAAATCAGTGGCTCAAATAGGCTTTAGATGTTTTCTCTATAAAATTGAGTTTTCATATGATTAAATTCCTATATAAGTTATAATAAATGGAATTTTATATGTTAAAATTAAATTATATATAATTCATTATTTTTCAAGATTTATTTTTTAGTTTATTTTTTATTTTTATTTATTTTTTGAGTTTTCAAATAGTTTACGACAAAATAGTTCAATACATATGATTGAAGCGAACGGTCAAGATTTCCCCCTCTAAAATACTAAAATCTTTAAAATTGTCAACACCTTCGTAGTCTTCAATCGGCAGCCTGCACACTTTCTCTCTCTACGTCTCTCTCGCTCCGTTCTAGGGTTTTTACTAAGGTTCATCTCTCATCTATCCATGGATACATTTGACTCTTTGTTCATTTTTCTGGTTGCTAGATTGTTCAATTACTTCGTTTATACGAAATATGAAACTCGTTATCCAAATCAATTAATCTTCATGCGTTCTTTCTGCATATGATCAGCTCTGGTATCGGCAACACAAGTTCATGGCTTTCTTGTAGACCTAAGTTGTTGATTATATAATTTATCTGTTATTGTTGTCAATGAAGACTGATTTGTGAACATGTTGATCCGTTTAAGTAGTTTAATTCATCTTACAATATTCAATTTCGTTTCAGTTATCTCTGATCTTATAAGTTCACAAATTTAGTCTTCTGTTGTATGAAAAACGGAATTTTAATTTTTGTTGATAGAAATATCATGTTTGATTTGGATGTTGAGGGATTTAGGTGATATGATATTTATCTGAAGTGATATTTTTTTTGTATTTTTTTATTATGTTGTAGATAGATGGTCATGGATGGGCGATGGAAGGAGGATTATGGGGTGTGGAATCTTAACGAGTTAAAATTCAATAAATCACCCACGGTTCTTTCAGATCCAAAGGTTCTAAATGTGATGAATCTCAATGAAGTGTTTTTGGATCAAAGTTCTATGAATCATACTCCAGAGTTGCCTGATCCTGGTCTTAGAAGGTTTAGTCCATCTTCTAGCTCGAACAATGAAGGTGGTGACCAGCATGATGATTTTGAACTCAGTGATGTAGTGTTTAAGTACATAAATCAGATGCTTATGGAAGAAAACATAGAGGAGAAGACGTGCATGCTTCATGGTTCTGCTGCTCTTCAAGCCGCGGAGAAATCATTTTATGATGCTCTTATGGTAAATGAGCCTCCGCCCTCATGTAGTTCCCATTCTACAGTACCTCTGTATGATAATGATGGGAAGGATGAGATTTCCATAGGGGATTATGATTATTTTGATGGTGATACATTTGTAAGTGGTGCAGGTTTTAGCTCAGGTTTTAGTGACTGTGATTTTCATCTTGAACCAAATGTTCCTATAAATATTGATTCACAGTCGAGATCTCAGTCGTCTTATGACTCATCAAACAGTAATGGTAGTGTTATAGATTGTTTTGCTGATTCACCTGTGAGTATTCAAAGTGTGCCTGCGATGCAGTTTCAAAAAGGTATTGGTGATTCAAATATGTTCCCTTTCAGCAGTGATAGAGCTTTAGATCAACTAGGTATAAAAACAGCTAATAGTTTGGTTCTAAAGGATGAGAAGAATCATGAAATCAGTTCATCTGTGGTGGAAAAATCAAGAGGAAAGAAAAACCCTTATTCTAAAGATGCTTTTGAAGATGGGAGGGTTTCCAAGCAGTCTGCAGTTTATACAGAGTCAACTGTGAGGTCTAAGATGTTTGATGATGTACTACTTTGTGGTGAAGGAAAAAACCTTCCTCAAGGTAAGTTTGTTCACAGTGGGGTCAATAGAGTAGAAAAGAAGGGTAACATGGGTAAAGGTCGTGGTAAAAAGGGAGTAAAAAAGGATGTGGTGGATTTGAGAACCCTCTTGAGCCTCTGTGCACAAGCTGTTGCTGCGAACGACCAAAGGAGTGCAAGGGATCTACTGAAACAGATAAGACAACATGCTTCCCCAACAGGTGATGGAATGCAAAGATTAGCTCATTACTTCTCTGCTGGGCTTGAAGCGCGAATGGCTGGCTCGGGAACCGAAATATACAATACTCTACTTTCAAGGCCTACATCAGCTGTGGATGTATTAAAATCTTATCATTTATATCTAAGTTGCTGCCCTTTTCTGAAAATCTCCAATTTTTTCTCTAATAAAACTATTTTGCATGCTGCCCAGAACAAGAAGAAGCTACATATAGTAGATTTTGGTATTCTTTATGGCTTTCAATGGCCTTGCTTCATACAGCGTCTCTCAAAAAGACCCGGTGGTCCACCGGAGCTGAGAATCACTGGCATTGACTTCCCCTGTCCTGGTTTTAGGCCTTCCGAGAGGGTTGAGGAAACTGGAAGGAGGCTAGCAAACTATGCGGAAACTTTTAATGTTCCATTTAAGTTCAAAGCCATAGCTCAGAAATGGGAAACAATTACAATCAATGATCTTGAGCTTGATAGCGACGAGACGTTAATTGTAAACTGTGCGTATAGGTTTAAATACTTGCTTGATGAGACGGTCATGGTGGATAGTCCAAGAAATAAAGTTCTTAGCCTTATCAGGAAAATGAAACCTGATATGTTCATTCAGGGCGTTGTTAATGGCTCATACAATGCCCCTTTCTTTATCACGAGATTTAGAGAAGCTTTGTTTTTCTTCTCTTCTATGTTTGATATGATTGAGGCTAACGCTACCCGTGAGACCCCAGATAGAATGCTGATTGAGAAAGTGTTTTGGGGACAAGAAGCAATGAATGTCATTGCTTGTGAAGGTGGCGAGAGGATTGAGAGACCAGAAACATATAAGCAGTGGCAGGTTCGTAACTTCAGGGCTGGATTTCGCCAGCTCCCACTTAATCAAGAAATCTTGAAATTGGCTAAAGATAGAGCAAAATCATGCTACCATAAAGACTTTGGGATTGATGAAGTTGGTCACTGGATGCTGCAAGGCTGGAAAGGACGCATTATGTTTGCATTATCTTCATGGGCACCTGCTTAATGATAAAACTTAAGTTTATCTGGGAGACCATGAGGATTGAGGATACCACATCAACACATCTTGCGTCCGAGTTTATCAAGAAATGATTTTAGAAAGTATGGTATATCTTATTTTTGTTTGTTTTTATTATTTATTAATTATTTGCAATTTGGAATTTAGATTATGTTTTAAAATGAAATATTATATGTTTGGCAAGCAGGGCAAGTACCGGCTGCTCCTGAGTGTGCTACTGGAAATACTTGATTTGTTGGAACTATGACAAATGAAGCATCCATGTCTGTGCCTCAAGGACAGCCTCTTTTTTTGTGGGGTATGTAATATCAACTTCCATTAGTGCATTTGATCACATTAAATCAATACCAAAACTTGTAAAAATGGGTAAAAAATGTGTGTTAGATTATGACAAGAATCTGTCATTGTTCATTGTGACCTCTGGAAGGTCTTGTAAAAATTTTATAGTTCATTAGCAATAAGAATAACTTAGTGTCATGAACCCGTCCCAACAAGGGTCAAGTGTTGTCTTTAATGCTAAATAAATCTCAGTAAGGATCTGTTTTTGATTGAAACTATTAAGCAAAAGCTTTAGCATTGGAATTGAAATCCCTATAAATTTGTTATAGTTTTGCATAATGTTGTATGCCAACTTGTAGATTTATTTAGCTAAATTTGATTTTTATGCGTTACTTCTCTTAGGCTATGTCTTTGGCTGCTCCTGCTAATAAAATGTGTGATGATCCCCGTCATGAATTTTGCTAACCCTGTTTCATATTCTTATTTGTGTCAAGTTTTCAATCCTAACGTAAACATAAATTCATGTCAATCCAAATATGACCCGGTTAGCCTGTTTATCGAAATTAATCAGCTGAATTTAAGGATTGTAAACTAGTTGTTGGTTTGAAATCACGTTAATAATGATGTTTTTTAAACGAGTTAACCCGAACAAGACTTGTTTTTCTAAATGGATTATACTTCCCAACCTAAAGTATTATTATTTTTATTTTGTTTCCTTGAGTAATATCAGGAAGTGTCGCCCCTAGTTTTCGATTATTCTATGATATTGTAGGGCAAGGGCCTTTTATTGAAGCAATTTCTTTAAGTCATGATAGAGCAATATTTGTTCATTACGTCATTGAACCATTGACCTAATGAGAGGTGTAGGCACATTGTCTACATGCTCAAATTTCATTGGCTACAAGCCATCGGTTCAGCTTCATCAATAAATTATGTAGTTGTTTTTGAACCTGTCTCGGTCGCAGGTAGCAGCTAGCTGAGGTAAACATTTGAATTTTGGGGACAAGAATGGAGTGGGTGGTGTGTTGATGCATGCATTTATTGATAAGATCACATGGGATTGATTTAGGCAACGTCATGGATTACAATTTGTAGGTTTGAATTCTTAGAGAATATGTATTATTTATTTATTTTATTATTTGTTGTCGGTATATATTGATGACGTATTAGAAAACACTAATTGCATTTATAAAATATGGGTATAATTATAAAATATGAACTTGATGAGTGATGACGTATTACAAAATACTAATTGCATTTATAAGGAGAATTAAGAAAGGTTATAAAATGGATACATTAAACACCAGTGAGGATTAAAATACTATAACTTAAATAATATCTTGTTTGCACAATATAACTTGAATATTTAATATTTTTGACTTGGACTACCAAAACTGTTTTATAGGCTTGAAAGTCTTAAATGACAAAACGACCACGTATTTATTTTGACGAGATTTGAACCGTCATCTCGGATTTAAGGCTATGGGGTGTAAGCTCAAGATCACCCTTGGAGGAACCCATAACTGGGTAAACCCTTGAGATGGTCTCAGCAAATATGTTTCGGTCTGAATTCGAACTCAAGACCTCTAAAGACAGAAGTCAAGGGGTTATCATTAGGTTACATGCCCTTTGGTGCTTAAGCGTGTTAGGTATATTTAGAAAGAGATGTAGTTGGGTGTGTGGTGTTAATTCATAATTGAAACGAAACTTGAAATATCTGAAATTTTAGATGTTTAGGGATTTGGATATTTGAAATTTCGGATTCTGGTTTGCCAGTTCGTGTATCTTTTTTCAAAAATAGTTTTTTTTTCTTCATTTGGATATTTCGGACAATATTCATATATATGATTAAATTTTGGGTTATTTTTGGAAATTTCAAATATTTTTTTGGGTAACCTTGTTTTTTAATATTTACATTATTTTTCTAAAATAATTTAATAATGAATATAAATTTCGGATATAAAGGTTTGTCAAAGTTGCTATAGGTAGTTATCAACTTATCATATGTTTAAATTATTTTCGTTTTTGATAACATAATAGAAAAGAGAGTTAATAATTCTTTAACAGCGTGATACACAAACTTTTTTTATTTACAAGAGATTACAATTACAATTTGTGAAATGTTTAATCTATAGGGAAAACATAACACAAAGCCCATCATAACTCCTATACAATCTTCTAAAAGATTTTGTATTTTGTAACATACCCTAATCTTCTATTGACATATATTGCAGTTTCATGTATGCGTTCTATCTTGTATTTGTATTTAGTTATTCAGGCTTTCTCAATCTTGTTATTACATGCGTTTATTTTTGGATATCCAAACTCAGAAAAAAGTTAAAAATGTGAAAAAAAATATATTTCGGATATTTGAATATCCAAAAAATTACCCGGATATATGAAAAATTGTCCAAAATATCCGAAAAATAATCCAAATATCCGAAAAATGATCCAAATATCCGAAAAATTATTAAAATATCAGAAAAATTATTTCGGATATCAGATATTTGAATTATCCGAAAATTTACACAGATTTCCAACTATTCCCAACAAGTTACTAAAATTGTTGTACCTAAGATTTAACTATTTCCGTTTCAAGAAAAAAAACTTACAATTTGACTTCAAATGGTTGATTCTAAGCTGAAAAATTCGATTTTGGACAATATGATGACACGAAAATGCATATAAACAACAACTAATTTAAGGATATTGATTAATCTTTAAGTTTAACTAATATAATTTATTAAAGGTTGTGATATTGGTACATCAGTGTACCTATAACAACACTTTTTATATTTTTTAATATTAAAAAATATTTAGAAAATATGTATGACTAACTGATATGTGAGTATGTTATGATTGATTTGACAAGATGATGATGCTTATATGATAAGGATGATGTATGATAAGAATAATGTATGAATATTAAAACTATTAATTGGTTAACTAAGTATCCTCTCACACACACATAACACATTTATGGATAAAAAAGAAAAGAGATAAAAGGTGGCAGTCACAAGAATTAAAGGCTGGGACCAGTGGACCATCCACCCCACTAGTAAACATTTTTGTTAAATAAATGCTATTGAAAAATTATTATTTCAATTTTATCATTACTTACACATAACCAAAACATGCTATTCAAGACTATGCTAAAGTTATATGGCAAAGCCTTCATCACTTCACGTAAGCGTTAAATAAACAAATAATATCATCATCTTACTATCACTTCATATTATCAACACATGTGTTACCATCACCTCCTCATCACTCACTCCATTTTCCTCTTTCTTCCTCCATGCCGTGACAATGGTCACATATTTGAAGCCAAGACAAATGGTCACATATTGAGAGCCTTCATCACTTCACGTAAGCGCTAAATAAACAAATAATATCATCACCTTACTATCACTTCATATTATCAACACATGTGTTTAGGGGTGTTCATTGAATCGAATTTCGAATAACTCGAATATTTCTAATCGAATAATTTAGAATTTTGAATTTTTTAAGAGCATTCGAATTCGGAATTCGATTAGAATTCGAATTGATTTGATTTGAATTTAATTAAAAAATTGTTTATACTTCCTATATTTGTGTATTCAAAATATCAAATAATCAAAACCTTAAACATTCAAATATCAAAATAACCAACATCTAAGTAGTAATATTAGAGATATCATTTAAACTAGTACAATAATAAAAATTCAATATATAATGCCAGTGATAACATATGAAAAAACATAAAGTAACAAGTAATCAAAATATTAGAAATTAACAACTAAAATGATCAATTTTCGAGCTTCATGATTTACGCTTTTATTGTGAATGTTTAGGTTTAGCGTATTTAAAAGTGTTAAAATTATGGATATTTTATAATTTAATTGACATTTGTCTAATAGTATTTTTGCTTTTATAAACTAAACCACCTAATTAAAAAGCCTAATTTTTAAAGATAGTAATTACTTCTGCATATAAAATAAAAATATATATAAATAATTTAAATTCGAATTTCGAATCGAATTTAAAATATGAAATTCGAAATTCGAAAATATACTACGAATCGAATCGAATTCGAATCGAATTTCGACTTAGTGTTTTTCGAATTGAAATCGAATCGAATTTCGATTTTTTCGAGTCACATTCGATAACTGAACACCCCTGCATGTGTTATCATCTCCTTCTCATCATTCCCTCATTTTTCCTCTTTCTTCCTCCTTCACGCCGTGACAATGATCACATATTTGAAGCCAAGGCTTGGCCATGCCCTACTGTGTAGTGGTATTGTGAGGGGTGAGGGCGTGATTGAGGGTGGTAAAACCCCTTCTCACATCTCACTACACATACTCTAAATGTTATAAAACTTGCAAATCACTATTCCCCTTGTTTACATCACAAAAAAAACGAGGCAGTTTTCACTACATCGTAAAAATCTAAAATGCAAACCGCCATAAAATTGAACGTTACTTCGACATAAAATTTTAATACATACTCTATTGTAAAAGTTGTACTATGTTGTAAAAGTTATTGTCACTCATCTAGAAAACCTAAAAACATACCCAGTGTAACAGAAAACATTGAAAAACCGAATATATGCACATGTGTGCCGATAAAAATAAGATTGACAAAAAAAAAAAAGTTAAAAGACAATTTTGTGTCTAAAAAGGAAAGGAACAATTTCATATTTCATTTTTATAAAATTCCAAAATCACATATATTCTTAAATCATGTATTATGCTTATAAAATATACGTTTAAAAGATATATTTCACTTGACATGTTTATAGGAGAATGTATGTATTTTTTTTAAAAATAAGTATATATAAACTTTTAAGACTAGTTTACTTGTTAAGAGCAGTATATATTTCTTAAAAGAAGGATCTTAAAATTCATATCTAAACAAAAGAAAAATTAATTTGATATAGTTTGATAAAAGTAAGGTAAAAATAAAAATAAAATAAAATAAAAAACTGTCAAAAGTCCGAGCAAGAAACCTCAAAACCTCACAGGTTCAGCGGTTAGTCCGAACCTGAAACCGGACCCGAACCCGAACCCGAAACCGAACGTAGAAGGGTTGAAGAAGGGTTTTCAGTTGCCGCCATCAAAACGATATGCACAAAATAATGAGCACCGCAGATTTCTTCTACAGAGAAGCTCAGCGCCTTGGTTACGTTGCCCGATCTGCTTTCAAGGTAATCTCCCCTATGCATAGATTCTAGGGTTTCGTTTTTGATAATTTGCATAAACAATGTATATATGCGTTTATGAACTTCAATTACAACATAATATGATACGCGTTGTTATAATACTATTGATTTTGATCTGGAGGAACAGCTGCTTCAGATTCAGAAACAGTACAATTTGATAACACCTGGTTCCTCTGTTCTTGACCTTGGTTGTGCTCCTGGTGCTTGGCTTCAGGTCCATCTTTCACTCTTTTATATGTTTTTGACTGTATATTTAATCAATTTCTGTAACAATAGCGTCATGAGCAAATTTGATTCAATTTGTGTTTAATCCCTTTGAAACAAGGTTCTTATATGTAATGGGAAGTTACTAATGAGTTGTTGCAATCTTGTGATTCATAGACATATACTCTTACTTTTTGTGCATGCTTCATTGAGATTGAGATTGAGGGTGTTACGGGTGTATGTATAATTGTGTATCCTGTTGGGCTCATGCTGAGCTTATTGGTGCTTGAAGCTTGGGCCATGAAGACATTGGTTGTTTTTGGTTTGGCCCATGGTTCACCGGGTCACTAATCTCACTGTCAGGATTAGAGTTTAGTTTGTTCTGGTTTGGTCCTTGACGCATTGAGCCAACATAACTTATTGTCGGGGTTAGAGTCAGGTTGCAACAACCTTGATCATTGGCTTTGGTTTTATGTTAAATTGGTTCTTGTTTGATTAATTATGTTTTCTGTAAGTTTGGCTCAAACATGCTTTGTTCATGTAGGCTGCACATGATCATAATTGTGCCTTTCAAATAAAAGTACAAGTATCCCCGAAGGGGACACTGGGTGGTAAGGTACCTCCTTTCTCTTTAAGAGGTTGATAGTTCAAATCCTACAAGGTGCAGACATAGGTGGTTAACAGGAGTAGAGTAGAAGTTGTTTAAAATAATAAAAAAAAAAATAGGAGTACAACTAAACCCAATTTAAAATTTATGATGGAAGTTTCCCAATAATTTAAAATTGATGGATTAATAAGTTATTAATTTAGTTAAGCAACTCATGTAAGTTCGCCTGTCTTGTAGGTTTTACAACTTCTGGATACTTCATTTTTTCTTTATATAAGATTTTTAGTGGCATCCGAGATCTCTTTATACTAGGCTTGGATAAATATCCGTAAATGGATCAACTTGGTTTCAGGCGTGAGCTAACCAAGCTTTTTAAGATGAGCCCACTTTCAAGCTAATTTATGAGTTTTCACTTATCACTATCTTATACCTTTTTCATTCAAAAGAACCTTTTTTACTTTGAACTATGATGCATCCATGCATGAATTGATGTAGTTATGGGAATTAATCGATCATTTTGTTCATGGAATATTAGGTAGCTTGTCAAAGCCTTGGTCCTTCAAAAAGTGGTGGGGTGGTTGTTGGCATTGATCTTAAGGTGATTTTGCTGTATATACTCCTCTATATAATCATATAATCAAAGTAAAACTGCCACAGAATAGTAATTTGAGCTCATTTTGTGGGGCATTATACCCAAAACAGAAGGTGAAAGTTCCTTCAATTCACTGTGATTCAAGGGTTTCAACTGTTTGTGCAGATGTCATGAACCTTTCTAAAGATCAATTTCTAAACCTCTCCCCTCAGGTATTCAGTATTTTTAACAAAATCATCAAATTAGTTGGAAGGATTCCATTTCTAAATTAACTACTTTGCATCATCATCATCATAATAAATAAAAAAAATCTTGATTGTTTTCTCATGTTTTGTATGGCAACTTTGGCAGAAAAAAGGGTTTTCTGTTGTATTATCAGATATGTGTCCACTTGTTTCTGGTATCACAACAAGAGATGCAGCTTTATCCATGGAATTAGGGATGCGAGCTCTTGATTTGGCCCTTGGTGGGTCTAAATTACCCAATGTGCCCTTGGACGATGATCATACAGAAAAACAACTTAACAAAGAAGATGGTGTTGGCATACTCAAAACTGGAGGTCACCTTATTGTCAAGCTTCTAGAGAGCGAGGATACAAAAGGTAAATTTCTGTGCCTGGAGGAAAGTTGAACAAAGGTTAATGCGTGTACTACATATAGAAATGTTTGGTGCTATATTTTCAACAAGATTCTTATTGGTTTTTAATTTTGCGTTAGTGGTTTGTTAAACTTTGTTTTGGATGTTTGTTGGTTGTAGAGTTGAGCAAGATCTGCAAGCCTTTGTTTAGAAAGTCATCATGGTTGAGGCCTAAAGCTACAAGATCAAACTCCAGGGAGATTTACTTGATTTGCCAGGGTTTGCATTAGTTACACTTTTAAGGTAATTTCCTGAACTTTACAAAATTGAATTTGCTATTGGTTCATTGTGCTATAATATCGATTAGGACAAGTTAATTATGCAATTATATAATTTTTTACTGTTTATCATGTCGAATGCCCAATAATTTTTGCATTTTGAACATCTAATGTGCTAATTTTATGTTGCAAATTTCTGGTTTACTAATAGAAAACAGTTTATGATGTTTTAAATATCTAATACACTTTTATAGACCATTAGAGTTTAGGCAAAAAAAATTTACTCGTCTGAAAAATATAAAATACAACTCAAATTTGATTTCTTTCTTTTAAACTTGGTAGTTGAAGGTGTTAGGCGCACTAAAGGCATAAAGGGCGAGCCTTGAGCATAGAGTCAAGACGATTAAAAAGAGAGGATCTTTTTAAGTATGATTCACTATATAAACAAGCCATTTTTAGCTGTGACATTTATTAGGATGATTTAAGCTGTTTTTGAGACTAGTTTAGACTATTTTTTGGCTTGTTTAAACTAGTTTAGCCCAGTTCATACAGGTTTTTTCTACAGATTCATGTCTGTTTAATCTTAGTTTTTTGCACCCTCTCTCCCTGTTTGCATGGTTTCAAAAACAGCAAGCCAAACATCTGGGATTAATAGCATCAACGAACCGACCAGGTAAGATTACATTTCATGTTTTGGAAATTATTTGAAATGTCGTACTAACAGAGCCACTGGGGCAAAAAATAAAAATTGGACCCTCTTAAACAAAGTAACAAACTAACATAGTGATTCATATATAAAAAGTTAATAATATAATATACAAAAAAAAAAATTTTAAACATTTCGAGTCCCTTAAAAGGCCAGCCTGGGGCGGTCGTCCACTTTGCTCCTCCCCTGGGCTGGTCCTGCGTATTAAATAAGAAAAACCATGAGAAATATACCAACCATCAAACTGATATGCATGTTTCGTAGCCATTTGTTGTTTTAGAAAGAAAAATTTGGGATATTTAACTGCGATTGAGCAAGTGTTAAATTATCTCCAATGTATATGCTATGTTTTAATTTTTATATTATTTTTATTTTGGAGAGCTGAAAGAAACAGGGGGATAGATTGAGCTATTTTTTTCACCCAAACCTTACTATAAATGTGGGAACATGGGGGAAAACTTATGATCAATTATAAATGATTGCAACAGTTACTGATTTCGTCTTTTGCCTCACAGACTTGTGACATTTTTGTCAACAATCAGGCAATGATTATCCAGATGGTTTTCTTTCTTGATACCACTCTTGTCAAAGCATGTTTAAATAGGGGTTTTGATTGGATCTGTTGTGCTTGTTACCTCAAAACACACCATGCTTTGTAAGATGGTGCAACAAAGCAATTTTTTTTATGTTCATTTTTCATTTTGATAATACGCTTTTTTGAGCATACTTAACTATGAACTTTTGATGGGGTTTTGTAATGCTTGTGGCCTTGAAATGCAAGTGGTTTATTATGTTTAACTCAACTTCTCTCGTGTCTATGTTTATGGTTAGCTCCAGAAGCAATAGTAGCCGTGGGAATACGCCTAGGAATAGCAACAGAAGTACTGAGTTTTTTGAGAATTGGTTCTGGGTAAGATTAGGTTTCGGTTTTGATATAAGAAAGTCAATAACCAGGGAAAGATGAACCGTTTCCGGTTATGTTTGGGTTTTTGATTAGGTTTTGACCGGTTTTTTGTGCGCCTGTGCGGTTTGGTTATGGTTTTTGGCCAAGTAGAGTTGGAACTGGTTTCGGTAATTCTGGTTTCGGTTATGATTTCTTTGGGAAACTAAAGCCATATGTACCTGTCGGTTGGGTAGGATAGTCGGGTTATGTTTCAGAATCCGTTTTTTTACCATCCCGAAATAGTAATAACTTGTCTTTCGTTAAGAAAGTAGAGCGGTTGTGAAATGTATTATGATGTCTGAAAGAGTCAAAGTGTAAGACCCAAACCTTACGTGCAGTTGTCAAATCATAAAATACACAGTTCCTAGACTGACTAAAACATAGAATATTAGCGAAAAAATATCATCATGCGTTATATCATTTTGTTCAATCAAGATGACACAACAATTTAAAGTTCATAAAAAACTCTTAGGTCAATTGGATGCCATTTAACTAAGGGGCTGTTTGTAGTAGCCTTATCATTAACATGTTATCTCTTAATAATTTATAGTTTCTTGATAATTAAGTGGTAATCTTAAATTTGAACGATTAGAGTAACATTAAGACGTAACCTTTTAATCATTTAGACTTAATGTTACTTTTTAACTATTTAAAGATTGTGAGCTATTAATTGGTAGCTTATTAATGAATAATGACTATTAAAAGGTTACTAAAACAACAGTAACTTGGTTAGTTTTTAATCAATGTCATGAAACTTTCTATCAACTAACAATACATGTTCAACCTAACGTGATGCTAAAAATTCTAACTATTTTGAGTGAATTCGAGTTTATATAAATAGTTACCAAGTCATCACTTGGCATAACATCATTTATCATATAACGTGAGTCTATTAAGAATATCATACACATCATCAATCATTAGATAAGCATCAACTTTTGAAACATTAAATTTTACCATCAGTTGTATAGACAAAAGGGTTCCAATCTGGCAAAAACATATTTGTTGAGGCAAGGTCAGTGTGTTGATCGATTCTTTTGGGTTTAATTGAAACATGAATACGAAAATAACAATAAAAATATAAATTAAATGAAACCTGTGAACCCAGTGAATGTGTTGTTATTGATTTCACAAGTAATTGACAATGCTTAATAACTCAAATAATAAGATATAACACATCACCTTTGGGTATAAGTGAAACACTTGTTATTAAGTTTAAGCAAATTTTGCATTTTAAGGTTTTGTAAAAACATAATAGTTTAAGGTTTTAACAAAACAATTTATTTTATCTTTTAGCCCCTGATTACGCAGATCGAACTCCGCCGTGAGCTCGTTGGTAAACTTTACTCAAAGTTAGTAAAGTTTCCGAAGTGAGCAAAGTTCTCAAAATTAGTATAGTTTACGAAGTTAGGAGAGTTCTCGAAATTAGTAAAGTTTACGAAGTTAGTAAAGTTCTCGAAATTTTGTTAGGTTCTCGAAAATAATTAAGTATTCAAAAATTTCGTTTATTTTCAAATTTTCGTGTAGTTTTAGATTTTCGAGTACTTTTGAATTTTCAAGTACTTTTAAATTTTCGAGAACTTTTGTTCGAGTACCTTATTTAGTGAACTTTTAAGTTCAAGTACGTTTAAGTTCGTGAACTTCAGATTTCAAGTACTTTAAATTTAATGTAATTTCGGGTGCTTTAGGTTTCGAGCACTCTCATTTTCGAGTACTTTTAAATTTCGAGTACTTTAAAAGCGTGTACTTTTATTTTCGATTACTTTTAAGTCCGAAAATTTCTAGGTTTACGAAAAACGCACGAGATTCACGTTTTACGAAAAACGAACAAGTTTTCGTACTCGTTTTTTGAAATTGTTTTTGGATTTTGTATCAATTTTGTGGTTAGGAATTGATTAAACAACATATCTCTCTGATGCCACATGTTGATCGATTCCTTTGGGTTTAATTGAAACATGAATACGAAAATAACAATGAAAATATAGATTAGATGATTCCACATGTGGCACATGTTTCTTGAGATGATATCGGGTTTCCATTTAAGGTGTTTGGTGAGGATGGAATAAGATGAGAGGCTCAGTTGAAGTTCATGAATTCTCTAGAGGTGAGGAGATTCGTGAATGATGATGTTGAGAGTGTAACCTTAATTATGAACCAATGATCTCGTATTTATATACACTCAAGGGGAAACCCTAATTAGGATAAATAAGGACAATTACGTCCATTAAATAATTATCTATCTGCTAGGGGTAGTTAAGTAATTGATATATTTAATTAAATAATCTAGAGGGTCATATATTATTCATTTACTTAATTATTTCAACACAGTGTTTACCCAGTTGTAAGGTTTCTCCTGGAGTGAGCTCAGGCGTACGCCACAAAGCGTTAAATCTGAGAAAACAATTGAAATACCATCTTAGGTGTCGTCGTACCAAATCATTCAAAAAAAATTGTATAGACAAAAGAGCTTATATTGGCGGGAGACTCTATTACCAGATATGCCATGGTGCATACACAACATTGAATGCTTCTTTCAACATACACAACAATGATTGCTACTATTAGTGACAAAACTTGGAAAAAAAATCGGAGGGAGCCAGAGGATTTTTAGGAAGAAAGCGGATGGGCCGAATGATTTTTAGGATGAAAACGGAGGGGGCGAAGGATTTTTATGAAGAAAATGAAGATAACCGAATGATTTTTAGACGAGATACTATTATATCGACACTTTTAAGCGAAAACAGGGGGCCGGGCACCTCCGGGCCCCCTTAAAAGCTTCGTCCTTGGCTACTATTCTACTTTGTCATCAATAACATGTCATGCAACATTTTCTTAAAATTTTTTCTTTTCTTGAAAGTTCTTCTAAAGTTTTTGAAAATGATATTATAGATTTTTTTTTTCATAAAACAACTTTTTTTTTTAACTTCTTAAAAAACATTTATTGGATAATAGTAAAACCCAAATATTATACGACCTGAACGTTAAGAATAATACTACTGAGAAGCGACAATTCACTTATATGATTATTATAATTGAAATTCCGTATTATATTATGTTTAAGTATAATGAAGATTCATGGAATGAGCTTAATGATAAATAACTTTAATCAAGTAAAATAGTAAAATAGCATTTTAGTCCATACGGTTTGACAACATTTATCATTTTAATCCAATAGTTAAATTTTGTTATTTTGGTCATTGTTTCATTTTATTGTCATTTTGGTCATTATGGTTTCCATTTTATTGTCATTTCAGTTCAATTAAATTTCAAACTTTTGGACTAAAATGACAAAATTAACCAAACCACATGGATGAAAATAACAATAAAATAGAAACCATATTGACCAAAACGACAAAATTGAAATTATTGAAATAAAATGACAAATGTTGTCAAATCACGAGCACTAAAATGACATTTTACTCTTAAGTTAATAACTAATAATAATAATTATAATTGAATAATCGAGAGCTAAACCCAACTTGCATGAAAGATAAGTTACAACAAAGAAAACAAAGAAAGGATGGCAAGTGAGATATTCAAGATTATATGTATGTTTTTCTGACTACAAACAACCTTTTCATTGGCAGCAAAATACAAAAATAATATATACAGAAAAGATCAATCATATAAAATTTGTAATTAATGATAATAATAATAAATTAGTTATTTTGTGTTGAGATTAGTTATTATTTAATGTCATGTGTATTATGAAAATTGATACACTTGAGTATTCTTCGAAGCCACTCACTAGATTCACCTAATAAACCACTATCGTATTCCTTAATTATTACTACAATAAATTATTTAATTATAAAAATTATCAAGATGTGTATAATCATTTCAAATATTGTTTTTTTACTTAATAAGACGTACATAACAACTATCATGTCTGGTTATTTAAACATTCATCTTTTTAATGAATACCTCAACCGACATTATACGACTCGTGTGTATCTATATGAGGTATACAACCACCTCTGACACACACTACTTTGGCAACGATCGGCCTTATATATGCCTCGAATAGGACTTATATGTTGGAAATTTAAAGTGTGAAAAGAAAAAAAAAGAAAAAGAAATGATAAAACTTTTCATTTGCTTGTTAGTGGGCAATTGTAATGAATTGACCATGAATATTCTTGTTAGTGGGCATAATGACAACCTTTGAAATGCCATGACTACAAGTATAAATAAAGGCATTTGGCCTCTTGTTGAAGTTGCTAGTTTTTGATATCTCTACACCACTTGAGATATACACACACAAGTTTTAAAGGTTCCAAACACAATCATATACTTTGTTGAGTTCTCAACAACATAAAACGATCGATTCCTCGTGTTAAACACTCTTGTTTTAGGTGACGTTTCGGGTTTTCGGTTAACTCCGGCAGTACACACTGCTTCGGCTGTTGTACCCTGGGAAACAGTCGGGTTCACTTGGTGGCCCGAAATATGTTTTAGGGACCTCTGTTGAACAGAAATCCTCAGCCACCGAACTCCTTTCAATTCGTTTCATCTTGTTTTATACTTCTTCTTGCAATTTCAATTTTAGCATTTTTATATTTCTTGTATTACTTTATTTTATATTCTGTATTATTCTGAATTATAATTCAAGTAATTGAATAATAAAAGTATTTGTTTATTTTGTGAACGGTGTTCCTATATTATATGCCTCATGATGAGAAATTTGACAATTAATGACTGGTCTCCCTATATGCTTTGTACATATGTATACAAAATGTACGAAGTTGATTGTTGAGTGTGAGCATAATAATATCCTAATTATATCCAAATATATTTAATTGTTTATTTCTTTTTTCTATTTTTATAATATAGAAGAAAATCAGTATGTCTAGCTTTAGCTAGAAAGAAGTCGTATATATATGTATAACTAGATTTTTTTTTATCGGAGAACGAAATAGTTCTATCTTATTATATTGATTAATTATATGCACACTTAGTATAAATTATAATTACTATATATACAAAAAGCAAACGACATCATTGCGAGTGAATAGTAATAATATTTAAATATTAATAATAATTTTATAATGATTATTATATATTATTAATACTAATTAAAAACATAATATACGATTTTTGGTCAAAATAAGCGGCGGCTACATGCAGCCGTATATCAATATTTAATAGAAAATAATTATTATATAATATTAATAATAACTAAATAATTTATTATTTAATACTCTTCTAGCTTAATGGTACCTCCTTAACTTCTGTATAGGAGTTCTTAGGTCCGAATGCATGCCGAAACATATTTGTTAAGGCAAGGTCAGGAGATTTACCCAGTTGTGAGATTTCTCCTAGGATGAGCTCGGGGGTACGACACAGAGCGTCAAACCCAAGAAGACGTTTGAAATTCCGTCTTGGTTGTCGTCGTACTAGGTCGTTAAAAAAATACTAATATACTAATTGCTTTATAATAATTAAATAATAATAATTAATTAACTAATAGTCAAAACTTTTGCACGCATTTTGATTTATTGTTTTAGAATGGATTGACAGCCGTTGCAACCAATTTTTTGTTTACAATTTTGATATTCGTGATGCTGTCACCAATACAGAATGAGTCTAAAAGGCGGCTACAAGCCGTGATTATAATTAATATTTAATAATTGTTAATTATATTAATAATAATTAAGTATTAATTAATAATAATGATCATTATTATTATATAATACTAAAACTAATTATGATATAATAATTAAATAATAATAATAATAATTAATTAACTAACAGTGAAAACTTTTGCACATGTTTTGATTTAATGTTTAAGGATGGACTGACAGCCGTTGCAACCAGTTTTTTGTTTACGTTTTGATATTCGTTATGTTTTTACCACAGCAGGATAATAGACTCAAAATTAATTAATAACAGTAATTGTTAAATAATAATTAATTTGTTACCGTTTTGTTTAGTGGTCTTATGCTCGTGTTTATTAATGCTATATTTATAACTAGGCATGACATTTTTTTATTATGGTGTGATAGACACGTTTATAACGGATACACTTTAAGATTTTGAGTCAGAGTGAAAACTGTTGTAACGTGTTTTTATATCTGTGTTTTGGATACACTAGATCGTGCATGCTTCCTTATATTATAAATTGTGACAGAATTTCCCGCCTCATGATTTTTCTAATATAGAATTTTTGATGTGGTTATGTTTATTTTTATGTTTTTAGAGCAAATTTCTTATAATAGTTTTTTTAAGTGGATGGAAACTGTAACAGTTGTGTGTATATATATATATATATTCTAATTTTAGAGCCAACAATTAGTCTATCATGATTTCCAGGGCAATGAGAGGATGAAATTCTTGACGCATGCATAAATTAAACAACTAATACAAACAGTACTATTAAATAACAATAACAATTAAAAAATAGCATTAACAATTCTTAAATTAAATATTTAGCGATTTTATGAATGCGAACCATTTGTTTGTTGTTTTGATTATATAATTTTTCACATTGTGCCAACTATCGTGATAAAATACCCATATCAAGGGACGATTAATATTTTTGATGTTGTTACCGCTATCATAATTAGATATCAATATTTATATTGATAGATTAATATGACTTAATATATTTTTTGACTTAATTTTAGCTTATTAGATATCGTTTTTATATTAATATAGGGTTAACGCGACAACGCGCGGGTAAACCTCTAGTTATATATATTCTTGAACTTGGTCAATATATATTATATAAATATACATTTACTTTAGAAAAAAAACTAAAAAAATTATCTTTAATTTTAATACTAGCTAGATGCCTAGATATTAATTAAACATATTATAATCTACATGCATTTGCTTCTCGTAATTTTCAATAATATATTAGTTAGATTTGATATTTGGATGTATATTTATATAAATATATGACGTTTTTTTATTAGAAAATAATAGTATTAAAAATTCAATATTATCTTAACATATGACGAAGGACAAACAAAACAAAGGCACAGTCACCATCGAGGGACCCAAAACCACCAATGCTGAATAAGCATCGAATAAACGAATAAATAAAGTCACTCGCCTAATAATTTATCACATAAAAATTATATTATTAAAATTAGAAATATATTATATATGTGTTCTTCAATTGTTATAGATTTTAGATACTTATATTGTCTTTTTTTTTAGAAGTGTGTTTTTTTAATATGCGCTATGAGTCTTGTTCATATGTGATAGAGGGTAGGGGAGTGAATTTTCGGCACTATCCAAGAACACTACACGAATCTAACACGAATATTTTGTGCTAGGGTTTTGGTTAAATAGGTTCGGTTCAATTTCAAGTTGAACCCGACAACCCGATTATATAAACGGGTCAGTTCGGGTCTAACCCATCAAGTTGGCTGATTAACCCGTTTATTTAAAAAAGAGATATATTATGTTATTAGGTAATCCAAATTTTGAATTTTAATATATTTATATTCTGACAATAAGATTACCAAGAAAATAAATAAAATTGAATGATATCATATAAGGTGTTATTTCTTAATACAATAAAGGTGCTGAAAATGAAATAGATTTCGAATAAGAATGGAAAATAATGATTTAAGAATGCTTTAGTTTAGAAAGCAATGCATTTACATAACTTGCTATTATATTTTATGATTTTCAAGTATAATATGAAAAGTGAATATATATATATTTCAGGTTAAACGGGTTTGGCTATTATCAACCTATAAAATATCGAGTCGGATTCTTGTTTATGAGTTTAAACCTGATTGTTGGGTATTGATTGATGTAAATTTTTCAGGTTCGGATTTGGTTAAACCTACCAACCGCTAACCTGGGGAGAGTGCGTGAAGATCTAATGACAGTTGGTGAAGTCGTGAAGATATATCGACTTTATATTCTTTTAAAAGTTATCATAAAAATATATTTTTGGTTAAAGAAAAAGAGAGAAAAGAAACTCCAAGGATCCAATTAGAAAAAAATCGAAAAACATAAATTCTCAAGAATTTTTTTTTTCTTTTCAATACGTTATCTTTCTTAAAAAGATATGAAAACTTGTTTTACAAGGTACGGTGATTTTATCCAAAACCAAATGATCGTTATTTCTATAAAAAGATTTAAAAAAAGGCGGGAAAAGCAAGCGTGGCCCAGATTCGAATAAATTCAGCTCACCATCCCAGACGCTTCATTTTCAGAAATACACGCCACGTGTCACTATTTATATATTCTTTTCGCCAGCTAGGATCCACGTAGGATCAAACCTTCCATTGATCCGAAGCACTCAAATACCAGCTTCCTGAACAAGCCACAGAATCATCCATATAAAACCCCTTTCTTTGCTTCAAATCTAAACCCCCCAAATCAAACGGAAATTATGGAGGTTGACGGTGGTTATTTGTCGCCGGAGGAAGGTTGCCGGACACCAAAACGCGGTGGGTATCGAGGTCCGGTGAAATGTCCGGCAGCGCCGAAGAAGAAGAAGGCTCAATTGAAGCAGAAGAAACCGCCGGCGAACGGTTACTATCAGTCGCCGGATATTGAGATTTTCTTTGCAATGGCTCGCAGAAGAGAAGCCTGTGTGTAATTCATCAATGGTCATGTGGTTTTTATGACTGTTGTTTATATTTTCAAACATTTTTGGAGTCGATTTCTTGTAATAATTCATGATTCTACGAAATTATATAAAGTTTGATTTTCAGTTACTGCTTGTGCTCATTATTTTTAGAGTTAATTAACGATATACTCCATTTGCTTTGCTGCTATTTATTTCGTTTTTGATTTATAAGTTTCATAAATTACTAATATTGTCCCAAAATTTAGACATTTGTAACACATGTATTACTTTTTGTTTTGAACAGCAAAACATACTATATTATAAAAGTAAAAAAAGATTAAGCAAGAAGCTCAATCTGCATCAAAAGTTTAAAATTTTACATTTAATCCACACCAACATGTATGAGTCACTAGATTATGCTCACATAATTGACAAAATTATCCTTACATAAAGCCTATATGAGTAATTTATGAAACCTAGGTAGCAAGAGTCATCTTGGTAATCTACTCTTATTTTTATTTAAAATGGTAGTTTACTTTTTTTTTAAACAATAACAGTCAATTAGCTGGTATGTCCTCAAAAGAAAGGTCGTATATCAGTCATACTATATATATCTAACTAATCTGACCTAGGAATGTCATAAAAACCTCAAAGTCTGAATTAGAACATGAAACCTTAAAAAACTCAAAACTATATGCAATTGAATCATAATTAAAGAGTTAATTACATTTGATATGTTTATATTTGTTGATTTGTGAATGTGTGGTGGAATTAACACCCACAAATGACCTATTTGAGTATGATGAATTATGTGGCATGTGTTGGGTTCAATGATGTCAAAGAACTGATTATAATTGTCTAGTTATAATCGCATTGTACGCCTGTCAAAAAAAACAAGCATGGCATTGTGACCAAGTGAGTGGAAGGGGGATTCGATGGTTTTTGGTCTAGAAACAAGAGTGGATGAGATGCTAATCTTTTTTTTTTTTTTTTTTTTTTTTTTTTTTTTTAAACTAGGGTATAATAATAATAATAATAATAATTTACAATTACTTTTAATACAGAGACAAATATTTATTGTCTGGTAAAAGGGTACAAGGGGTTACATGTTTTTAAATAATAAGATAACAACATGCTTGTCAATTTTAAATCAAAACAAAAGAAATGAGATAGTTTGATTGAACACTTATTACATTTTAGATAAAAATGGATAGCATAATAATATATATAAAACAAGCTAAGATGAGTAACATTTTGTCATAATATGTGTTAAGATTAATACCTAAAAACTATATGAATGTAACATATTCAAATAAGTAATAAATGATTAATATTATATTTGATGTGAAAATCACTAATATTTAAATTAAATAAAATATTTGTTAAATTTCAACTTATTTTAAGTTGCACTAAATTTAGATTTTTTAAAAATGACTTATTTAAACTAAAACGGGTTTTACTTAAAATTGGTTCCGTCCATAGTTTAACCCAAACCCATTTCAACTCATTCACCACCTCAACACAACCTATCTATTTTATCAAGTTTAAATTAACAACAATAACTATAATCTTTCATACTTTTAACATGAAAAAGGTCTGATATCCTTGTTTTAACTAGATTCTTGTAAGTTTTAAAATTTTCTTTATTTCTATTATTTTTGAAATAAATACTTTTTTCGGTTTTCTCATTCTTCTCCTATGCCATATCCTCCTATTCTTCCCACATCCAATGGCTAGAAACATTTTTTATTTCAACATGAATTTGGTGAAAACTCAACGATTTTTTCCTAGTTAGCTCAACAAATGATACACCGTATCATATACACACATATATATTCTTAAACTATTTCAAATTAAACTAGATGTTGCGCAAATTAAAATACGTAACCAATGATATAAGAGAGAACTTCTAAGCTAGTTACATTAAAGTTATTTTTTTTCTAGCATATGAATTGTCCTATTAAACGTATAAAGAAAAGGAGTGCCGGTTGTTTAAAGGGCATTTTTTTAAGTGCTTTTTTTTTTCTCTTTAAATATCTTTTAGAATACCAGAAAAACAAATAAAGCAAACGGGGTAAACTGTAAAGCGTGATGTTGTCGAAAGGTTTTTGATAATCAAAATTATTCTTTCTAAGAAAAAGAAAGTAAAACCGAAAATAGTCTTTATTCGTTAATTCAACTTTTGTTTTAAAAAAGGGGCAAATTCTATATATTTATTTTTAAATTTTGATAAAATAGTTGCTTTATAAACTTATTTATACTATATAATAAATAAATATTTTAATATAACACGTGTCAACATTATAGACCACCTAAAGATTTTTTTCCTGCCTCTTTCTCATAATAAATATTTGTATGTCATCTTTTTATTAAATTTTTATTTTTTTTCATATTATCTCTCCTATTAAGTATTAATGATTTTATTTAACTTAGTAAATAATATGATTAAATTATGAATCAATTCTTTAATTTTTTATAAAACTTCTTTGAAAAATATATATTATGTAGTTTTCAGCAAATAATTTTAAAATTCAAATATTTAACATGTGTAAATGTGTAAAACATCGATGTTTAATGTTATATATATAAACATATATATATAAACATTTTTTTATAAATTTTTATTTTTAATTTTCTATATAAAAAGTATAACTAATATTATTAGTTTTAATATAATTATGTAAATTTAAAAAGATATAATAAAATTATTTTAGTTATGAATTCAAGGAGGAGGTCTTAAATGCACCACAATCTATCTTGATAAATCTATAATTACACTCCCATGTACTTTTTATTTTATTAATCTATTTATTTTTCTTTCTTTTTTTTTTTTCAATTTTAATGCACTTGCACTTTTATATTTTGTGTCTTTTTACATAATATATTGACCCGAATGATCTCTATTTATCAGAGAGTCTACGCAATCTAGTATCTGAATCTATCATCAACACATAACTTATTTATTTAATATCTTTGTTCTAAATTTTAGTTTTGATATGATGTCACATAAATAGAAATTCACTTTTTTTTTGAACGGCAAAGATTATCTCCTCATGCTACTTCAATCTAATTACATCATTGCATGTGTTAGAACCCATGACCTTCATTCTAAGAGGCAAAACCTCTACCAAGTGGGCTAGTCCCACATTAATTATAGAAATTCACTTAATTGTTGTTTCTTGACTTCTTATGTCATCATGATGTTAGCTTAGCTTATTAATTAATTAATTAATTTATTTATTTATTTATTTATTTATTTATTTATTTATTTATTTCACATACAATATTTTACATATATACAATTGTAATGAAATTTAATCCCATTTCATTTTGTAGCTCATTGGTCTCCATACTTTTTATATTTGCATCTTACTTTTCACATCCTACAACCTTTAAATACTTAATGCTGTGTTTTCTGCACCTTAGTATAAACGAGTGGGGTTGACCCGCGCTCCGCAGCGGGACGTAGGTTGATTTTTTGATAAATGTTAGTGTATAAAAGTTTAACATTTAAAGATAACACCCTTATGTAGATCTGAGATACTCTTTTATGGGTCGATATACCAATAGCTGTCAAAATGAATTAGTAAACCATTTTTAAAGATCAAAACATATGGTATAATAATTTTGAATAAAATTATGGTAGTAAATAGGAAAAAGTAGCAAAAAACATGAAAAAAATCGTAATAAAAAACTGTTTCATTGGTAGAACTGAAAGATGTGGAATGTTGAAAAAAGAGGAAATAATTAATGTAAGAATCCCTATAACGTTTAGCAAGAATATTAATAAGATTTACAAATATATATTAATCAATTCAGGAAAACAAAATATGATATAAAATGAAAGTCGACAACCTCTATTCCTATTTTCTGTAAGCGAGCTCGGTTATTTGTAGCTGTTCGATGTACGATGCACACAATTCTTCTGGATTTCTAACAATATTCAAGATTATCAAAAGATATCATAGGCAACAACACGATAATAATAGATTGTAAGTGCAAAAGTAGAAAAAAGACATCATGCATTAATCAGGGAAAAAAATGATACAAAGTTGAACTTACCTATAACAGCTATGGTCAGACATCATTTGTCATGGTCGGGCTCCTTATAAATCTGACAGTAGTTATTAGGAATTCATTGACGAATATTCATAACAAACTATAGTGGCAACATGTCATTTTGAAACTCATATATATGTATAGAAAATTATCATGAAGAATTCCCCAAGCTCATAGCAATAAATACCGTTAATGTACACATAAATTTTGCTCTCAAAGTCAGATCCTAGCTACTATTTGATTTGAAATAATTAATAGAATGTAGAAGATGACAACCTTTTCATTATTTTACACAGTTTTAGTAAGGAAAATCTAAACCTTTTCATTTTCCTGGTAATATAGAAAGTGTAGCTGAAGGTTTCTCTTCCCTAAAATATGCAGGTTTCCAAGTCCTTGAGAAGCTGTATACATGGCTACATAAGTACAACCATACAATTGCAATGTAATCCTAATTAATATTTGTAATTCATTTGGCATTTATGTTATATAATATTTTATTCTAAATGAGGAAGCATTTACATGCTTGCATCCCACAAATAATAAGTAAGATTACATTGAAATTGAATTTTGACAGTTGAGGTTCTTAATGTTTGTTTAATTTTTTGGCGACCTTGTGTTGTATTTTTAATTTAATAGATTTAGAGATAAGTATCTATAATGAAAGTTATCCCTTTGTATATAAGAGTAATGATGCACCAATTTTTGCAACAAAAAATACTACCAGATTTGCAGCCACAAAACATTCCACATTGACTTGCATAATTGAAAACTAAAACAAAACATCTTGAAATCTGAAGCAACTCATTTTTTTCTACCTAGTACCTCCATGTAGCAAACTGAAAGTGTGTATGGATTTTCATAAAAACCTGACAAATATAAAATTAACATGTTCTTTGTTTCCTTAAGGGATATTGATTTTCTTGTTGATCTTAGCTGTTGTAAAGGATAAGTATGGTCTATGGATGCTTTTATCTTAGTCTATTGATGAAAGTAGTATAGTTCTAGTTTGCCATTCGCTTGCTATATCCTCGATGTGAATAATATTGCTTACTAAAATACATTACCGTAGTTGGTCTACAGGTCTGCAATGGAACTGATAATAACTTTGTGTTATAAATCAGAAAAAAAATCAAAGGATGATGAAACAGAGCAGCACAAAGAAATCATGATTTTCTTTAACTCACAATAGACATTAGTGTATCACTAAATAAAACAAACCTTACCTAGAAATCACAAATGAGAAAATCCTAAAGTAATCTCAACTAAACAAAATTCATACCTGAAAAGGATCTGTGATCTTCAACGACAACAAAGGGGGGAGAAGTTGTGATGAAGATGCGGTTGGTGATGATGTTTAGTGGTGAGAGGCGTAGTGATGGTGGTCGTTGGTGGTTCCGACTGTGTAGTCGGTGGTTGTGTCGGTTCTCAGGGTGGCACTTCGTCGTTTTGATTTTGCTTTGTTTACACTATAAATTTGATCTCATACCTAAATTCGACCTCCAATCTTATGAATTTTTTTTTGGCTCACAACATATATCACTAAAGAATCAAACGTTACCTACAAATCACACATGAGGAAATCATAAAGTAATCTCAATAGAACAAAATCCATACCTAAAACTGAACTGATCTTGAACAACAACAAAAGAAAGGCTGTTAAGAGAACCAGCGAGAAGGACACGATAAACCAAACAAAGTATAAATTATTCAATGTAAACCAAAGGTGAGCATACCTCATATCTTCCAAAAACAAAGAAAGATGATGATGCTGATGACGCAGTAGGAAGAACAGGAAGGAGAAAGAAGAACGTGAAAGCAAGCCCTAGAAATGAGGCGCTGCAGCTAGAAGAAGCAGGAGAAAAGGTAAAGGGATGAAGGAGTTGTACCGGATGCAATGAAATGAGTACGAAATGAACAGTAATTCCTTCTCACAACAAAAGTTAGTATTTAATATATATATAATATATAAATATACTGTTACAATGTGTGCATTTCAACAAAATTGTGTTCAAAACAAGGTAAATCCTTTGCAATGTTTTAAAAACCGAACCGGATGTCTTACTGGTTAATGGTTGGACCCGTCGGACATGATTTAAAAACCGGATAACATAAATAATTATACAATATATTCCAAAAAAATTATTCAATTATAAACGCATTTAAACAAACATAATTAATGTTTAATGTTTCATTCTTTGGATTTTAGTTAAAAAAAACTAAAATCCGGTCCGACCCTAGTGAACCGGCTCCCGATCCGATCGGTTAACCGGCCTGTTAGTTTGAATCCGGTTCCGATGCCTATTGTGAGTCGGCCGACCCTCCGGTTACCGGTCTGGCCAACTGGTCTAGTCCGGTTCTGACAGTATTGATCGTTTGTATTTTGACAATAGTTGTCAAAATCGGGCCGATGCAATATGAATTTAGCTTTTAAAACTTTCTTGGTTAGGTGCTTTTTTGTATTGCGAATGCTAGTTATACAACATAGAGTACCTCTTGGTCAGGGGCGCAGGTTTGAAGGGACCGGGGGGGGACCGCCTCCCCTGTTTTTTCGCTCAGTGGTATACGTTTTTCAATTCGTAGTGTAAAATTTTAAAAAAAAATTATTTCGCCCCCACTGAAAAAAAAATATACCCTATGTTCGCCCCCGTAAAATTATTAAAAAATTTTAAATAATTTATAAACATATAAATAATGAATTAATTAATGACTATTAACTTAATTCAATTTTTAATTTAACATATTAAGTCCATTAGGCATTAGCCCAAGTTCTCACAAATCACAATCTCACATTCCAAGCCCAATAACCATTATAGCCCACCGGTTGGAGAAAAGAAGAAAAAAAAAGGGAACCCTGAACCCTTTTCTCTCTTGCGTCTCCCGTTTCCAGACCCACGTCTCCCACTCTCCCGAATCCCGTCTCCGACCAGTAGGCAGCCACGAGCCACCAATCAACGATGCACGCCCGCACACTGCCGCCTGCGCCCCTGCCACCCTGCGAACCAGCTTGCTGCGGCCTGCGCCACTGTTTCCGCCTTCCAGCCGGGCAGCCGGCGACTGCTTCCAAGTTCCACCGACGACTGCTTCCACCAGGTAATAAATTGCTTTCTTTATTGTTGTTAACTTGTTACATGCTTACATTTGAGACTTTGAGTAGTTTAATTGATGATATTGTTAGTTTGTTAGTTGTTACTTTGTTAGTGAATGATGAATCTAAACATTTAGGGTTTGGGTTTTTTTCAAAATTTTTACAGATTATTGGTATAAATTTAGTGTTGGATACTTGGATTCTTGGTATATCATGGGGAAAGGGAAAACTATTGAATGATTTTTTTTAAAAAAAGTTGTTAGCGTTAGGCCGATCCGACCCGAATCGCCAAACCGAACATTTAACTGTTAGCGTTAGGCCGTTAGGGAAAAAAAATTATATGTGCCAAAGTTTTGCTCCCCTATGCTTTAGGTCAAGCTTCGCCACTGCTCTTGGTCACCCCTATAACGTACGTGAGGTAAATATATAATAATAAAATTTTAGTATATGTGCCCGAAAAGGATTTCATGAATTCATGTATGACGAATAGGGTTAAAAAAGGATTTTAAGGTTAATTCATCTCGGGGATAATTTAAAATTAAATATAATATAAATATATTTTTATATAGGTTTATACATGTTTACTTAGTTATTTTAGTTAGTAACTTTTATTGAAAAGAAATTACTATAAATAAATAAGAATCAAATTCAAAAGATAGTTAACGAGCTTACTTGAGTTTTGGTAATTGAGATTTCTCATTCCCTTTTACATGTGTCATTTTGAAAAGCATGACTTGTTTAGGGCCAAATGTTTCTAAGGTTACGTGTAATCGGAGGTCAAACATAATACCTCTTGGTCACACCTACATCAAACCCATCCACCATTATACACCCAGCATGACATGCAAGTGACCATCGTCGCTGGCTTGACCGATTTTTTTCTTCTAAACCTATAAAAAACACACACATCACCATTTAATTTTTCGTTTACTATATCTTAATATTATTTGTATTTTTCTACTCACATTTATTAACCAACACCACTTTTGTATAGCGCATACATGGCGCTTATGTGACATCGGTTAAGCCCTAATCAAGCCACACTATTACATAAAGCCAGCCAAAGGCTTTTAAAATTTTAATAGCCATCTTTTGCTTTTACAAACTAGGGAAGTCTTCATGCGTTGTGTAAGGAGTTACACTAAAATCTCAAAAATAGAAACATGTATATGAAAACTCGATGCAATGACTATCATTCTGACATAAATCCTAGTTATATAATTGCATTTGCTTGTCAACCTAGTCGAAAGCATAAACATTTAAATATAAGGGTTGAATACATTAAGAAGAGATTTTTGCCTAATAAGAGTGAGAAACAATATGAGTTTGCTAAAAATATAAAAACAAAAATCTAGTACAAAAAATCAAAAATCTAGTACAAAAAAAATCTAGTATAAAAAAATAAAAAATCCAACACAAAAAAATAAGAATCCAGTACAAAAAAATAAAAAACAGTACCAAAAACAAAAATACAGTACAAAAAAACATAAATTTAGTTCAAAAAAGAAATCTAGTATAGAAAAATTAAAATCTAATACAAAAAAACAAGATGTTATATATTAAATTATTATGACACATGTCAAACTTTCATTAGTTTTTATTCTTCTTAGGCAAAAATCACTTTTTCTTTGATATTTCTCATTTAAATATAATGCCCCAAAGAAATCAACTGCACGGGGACCAAACCACTACAAACATTAAGAAAACGTTATGTATATTACTTAAGTAATAAGAAAAAAAATGAAAACATCAATAAAAAAAAGTTAATAAGAAAACTAAGCACAGAGCCACAAAAACAAAAACAATTATATTAAGCAGAAATCATGAAAAATATTGGGTTAGGTTAAAAAAATAGCATGAGATTGTGAGAGGAACCTTGAACGTAGGAGTTAGGACTCCAGTATAGATGTGTTCAAACCTAAAGATCCAATCTAAAATTTGTTTGCGAATTATCATGAATAAAAACAAATAAATTTAACCGAAGAGAATTATATAGGACAAAATATTTTACAATTATCAACCACTTATCTTTTATTTTATCTAGCTATCTTATTATAACAGATAAATAAATGTCAATGTAAGAGTAGTCACTGGATAGAGAGGCCTTTGTCATTCAGATGTAAGGTGTTTAGATACAAACAAAAAATATATTAAATTGAGAGTACTATAAAAGTAGGATTAATTCATCGTTACAAAAATAAATAAATAAATTATGTGACATGATTCGACTTTTGATAAAGTCTACATTTTTGTTTTTGTCTCCTATTAATTGTTAATTGCTTATGATTATAAATAATTAAATTAAATATCTAAAACATTCATTCATATTCTAATAATTTACTAAAATGTGTTTATGAAAAACGTAATTATATATTCTTAAAATATAATTTCTAATTTTGGGTGCCCACTATTTGTTACTTAATAGTGTTTTAATTTTTGTAATACATAGGTTTAAACATATTATTATATATAATATTATCATTTTATGTGTCCCACATCATAATTTTGTTGCTTTCAATTTTGAAAAAGTTATGCATTCCTAAAATGGCTAAAACTTATAAGAACACTCATACATCATATTATTGTTTATATACTTTTATATATTTTCTGAGTTTAATAATTGCGCCTAACACCTAATTCCTAAATGTCTAAACTCTAAATTGATAATTTCTTGATCCAGGTGATCATGGGGCCTAAAGCCCTAAAGTATATTTAGAAGCCCACTTAAATACCATTTACACATTGTTTAAAAAAACAGCCCACTAGCAGTTTAGTAGCACATAGAGTTGGTCAAACCGGTTTTTTTCAGAATCGGTTCTGGTCAAAAAAAGCAACAACCCGTTTTGATTCCGGTTTTTAATCGGTTCCAACCAGTTTTTGGCCGTTTCCGGTTTTGGTTTTGCTTGGTAAAGGTGGAACCGGTTCCGCCTTTTTATGTTTCGGTTCCGATTTCTCTGAGAATCCGGAACCACCTGTACCCACCGGTTCGGATTGTCGGCTCTGGTTCCGGGTTTTTCCCACCTCTAGTAGCACATGTGTTCCTTAAATTCAGAGATGGTAAAGAAAAACTGACAAATTAACGGTTAAATACAAGTATACAAAAAAGCATGTAGCCCAATAGTACGGACGAGATACCCACTTATGATCAGACCAAAGCCCAGTATCTTGAGATGGACACAATTTCAAATGTTAATATTTTTTTATTAGATAATTGTGTCCATTAGACATATCAATTAGGAATCATTTTTAATTTTTTATATGATAAAAAAATATTAACATTTGAAATTGTGTCCATCTCAAGATACTGGTTGAGTTGAGTTGAATTATCTGACTCAAAAGTCTTTGTTGGAATCTGTTTCTTTTTTTTTCTTTTTTTTTTTTAAAATGAGTTGAACTTGAATTTAAGAAACCACGTTAATAAGTACTGAAAGCTGAGGAAATTAAATTTTAAGTCCAAACAACACAAATGTAAATGATGGTTGAATATTTAAGTCCAAACAACACAAATGTAAGTGATGGTTGAATATTTATGTACGATGAAGTTTATGATTTAATAAGCTTCGTCTTTTGATCATTTTGACGACTCTCAATTGACAAACATGATTTGAAAGATGCATCAATATTGCTACACTCACCTAATTTGTCATACATTTAGACCTTTCTGTTTATAATTATTGAAATATGCAAGAAATGATTTAATTTAATTTTTCTAAAATTTACAAACCGGTGTAAACATAATTAGTGATTTTTGGTTGGCTCAACTTGGTCATTCGAATCAAACATTTGTGTCACCACTCATTAGGTACATCTCAAATGACATGGTGAAACATATAGTTTCATTTAAACTTTTTTTGTGACCACATATATAATACTACTTATTTCAAATTTTAAATTATGTTATAAATATTTTAATTTAGAAACAAAAGTATTTTCAATGACATACGACACCGCCTAAAATAATTAAACCGATTTGAAATGACGCAATTTTTCACGTTCAATGAGATGCACATGTCATTAACTTGGTAGTGTTGATGACTTCAAATCTGATTTAGATTTATGTTACATGCAATTTTTAAAAAAGTAGAAGATATACTGATAATAAAAAAGTCTTTGAGAACATGAATTATGTTTGTTTAGAACGTAGTTTGAATGTGCATACTAGGTGGAACTTAATTGTAAAATGTTTAAATTTTATATGGTAACTTCATTTTGCTTTAATGGTATAGTTTTATCGATACAAAGAACAAAACTCACTCAAGAGTTGGTGGAGACTGGAGACGTGTATTCTTTGAAAGGATCACTTAGATACAATTGTTTGTATTCAGGACCAAAAAAGCATCAGAAACAAAATACTGCTCGAAACAAAATTACACAATGAAGATCTGAATGATGCATTGTCTTCTAGTGAATATGATGCTTAAAATAAAAATAAAAATGTATAGTTTGTAAAATTAAGTTTTTTTTTTTTGCAAATACATTTTCTTTTATTTGTAATAATTAAATATACATAAAAATCAAATTTTATGTTTATTATGCTTGAAAAAAAATAGTCCTAAGATGGTTCCTGCTTGACAAAGTTTTATGAGCAGGGTTCACACACACACACACTATCCAACTTGGTTTCTTTCTTGTTACTCCCAAAACCCGATTCCAAAAAACCCAACTTTGGTTTACCTGGTTCTTACCCGAATTCGTTTAAAAAACAGTTTGTGCCTTCTAATCTATCTATTCTTTCATATTTGAATTTTGATGATTTTCGTAATATAAAATTGACAAAATAATAAAATATTTCACTATAATTCAATTTAATTTCATATGTCTACAATTCGTCTCTAGATGATGGACCCCTTCACCACTCATTTAAGAATTATTTGAAAGTTTAGATATTATTAAAGTTTCATTTTTGTTATCTTATCAATTAGTTATAAACTTATACTATAGATAGTTATTTATAATTTTAGATATTATGAAAGGTACATTTTCGTTCTCTCTTTTTTATATTAAACTCTACATTTCACATGTGATACTTAACAAACTTGTAATATAAAAAATTAAAATAAATCTGATAAGTATTTTTAAAGTTTCTTATTGGCGTGTACTCTGTAGCCTCTAAATCATCAGTTTACAAACCAAGTAAAATACCTAATACAAAATAAGGAGTATGAAAATAAACTGATATTTAAAACATTTACCTATAAGATAAAATGTTCACACAAAAAACAGATAATTAGGTTTGATGCATAAATTTTGATTTTTATCTTGGTGTTTGACTTAGCTACTGTTTTACATAGGGACTGAAAGGCCCGGTTATTTCAAGCCTTGCTATCTGTTCCAAGGCATGCCCTTATTAGATTAAATATAACTAATACAAAAGGTATTATTACAAATTATAAGATTGAGATGGTTATCAAATATTAGACATGTAGAATATTTGAACAAATATATGATTTTGGATTAAAGTTATATTATTTAAGAAAACAAAAGGTTGTTTCTTATTTTATTTTGAATAACTAACTCACATACTCATTATATATATATATATATATATATATATATTGAACGCCTAAGCTTGCTCTCCTTTTAATTGAACAAATGTACGTTTATTCATAAAGTTAAAGCCTTTAACAAGTAGGCTAGGCTAGTCTCACACTGGCATATACTAGAGCCGACCCCTTTATTTAAAAAACTAGGCAATGGCCTAGGGCTCCATATTTTCTAGGGCTTCATATATTTCGGTTTCGTGGCTTTTTTTCCCCAAACATTTGGTTGATCAATTTCAAAAGTTTGAAACCGTAGTGAACGGTTTGGTTTACGGTTTTTACTAAAAATAAGACCGGACTGTGCGTGTTTATGCATGCATAAATACATACTTAAATATATATGTATATATGTATGTATAGGGTTGATGATTTAGGTGTTATTTAATAAAAAAATTATATTTGGGATTGCAATTTGATTAGCCCGTCTCAAACTGTAAAATGGTTGAGTTTGATTCGGTTTTAATATTCAACGGTCTCAAAGATCCCAAAACCAAAAAGCCGAAACCCAGAAAGCTCAAACGGTTTGGTTTGGTTTTATTTTTAAAAGTTCGATTTTGGATTTAGTTATTCATAAACCGTTATTTATGGTTTTACCTAGAAACTGGACCATAAACGCCCTTACTAACGGGTCGCCTGAGCTTGTAGGGACCGAATGAATCAAAAAAACATTGAGAAAAAAATGTAAGTTCTCAAAGAGATGAAGGTCCCCAAATTTTAATGTTGCCTAGGGCCCTCAAATTGGTTGTGCGAGCCTTGGCACATACTCATTATATTAAGAAGTAAATTACCGAAATGGTTCATGTGTTTTGCTAGTATTTCACTATTGGTCCATAGGTTTCATAAATTACCTATATGGTTCAAACTTAAAACATTTGTAACGCATAGAGTCCTTATGTGAGAGTAATTTAATGACTTAAGGACTATATAAGTTACAAATGTGTAAAGCTTGTTACGAGTAATTTATGAAACCTAAGGATCAAAAGTAAATATTAGCAAACCACAAGAACTATACCACTAATTTACTCTATGTTTAATCTTAGATCTATATTATTATCTCTTTGATGAAACTTGAACCGTTGCCTTTTCACTGATAAATCTTCCAGCAATAAATAATATTATTATTATTTCAAACTGAAAAGAGTAACATTTATGACAAATTTTTTAAAAAGGTTACCAGATTATTATTATTATTATACTGTTGCCTGTTGGTACTTTTTTAAAATTCGAAACTGTCATGTAGGCCTTCATTTGTAATTGGTCATATTTACAGGCTGTATCGATGGACCCGGTCCACACCATTGGCCCAGTAAATTTCCAGCCCATAACTCTGATCTTTTTCACGTTTTTTCAATTATTTTCAACAACAGACACAGAAAATCAACATGAAATACTTCCAAATGATTAGTTTTTATGGCGGAATATAATTAAGATCGTTTGAAAATGCATGATAAGATCAGCATATTATGTTGTCTTGAGATGTATCATTCGTCTTCTTTAACCCTTCAATGTTTATATTAAATCATTCTAAGTTAATTATAATTGTTAAATATAAAAGTTTTGAGTTAAATAAACTACAAAAACCAACCCTTAATATTTAATTTGATTTAGAGTAAATTACTGATATGGTCCCTATGATTTACTAGTATTTCACTCTATGTTTTCACTAATATAATTTGTAATTTAAACATTTATAACATATATAGTCTTTAGGTAATCAAATTACCTTCACATGATTGACCAAATTACCCTCACATAAGTATTATATGTGTTACAAATGTTTAAAGATTAGTACCATATAAGTAATTTATAAAAGATAGGGACCAAAAGTTAAATACTAGTAAACTGTAGTCACCGTCTTGGTAATTTACTCTTTGATTTATTATTAAGAATTAGTGCAACAAATTTTTTCCTAGAAATTAATTAAAGGCGGAGATAACACAAAAAATTCTTAATCCACCGTCACTCTTTTGGGATCCATCTTAATATAATAAAAACAATATTATGCCTATAAAAGTTAAAAACAATATGAATAATAACATTTAAATAATTTTAACGAATTCTGAATAAACTCATTTTGACAACGTTAGAACCTTCTCATCCAACTCCTTAGCATGTTTAACTTTTATGATTTAGTGTTTAGTTTTTCGAATTAATCTTTAAGGTTTATGGTTTAAGGCTTAGTTTTAAGTTTTAGGGTTTAATTAACTTTATGATTTATGTTTAACAATAGGGTTTATCTTTTAGATTTACGATTTAACTTAGGGTTGATGTTTAAAGGTTTAGCATTATAGTTTAAAGTTTGACAAGACGGTTCTAATACCACTTGAATGAGTTCAATCAAAATTCATTAAATATGTCAATTAAATACCCTTTTTTCATTGTTTTTAGATGTTTCGTAGTATAATATATTATATATGATGTTTATAATTATACATCATTCTTGTTTAATCATGCATCACACTCATTTTATACAACATGTATATGACCAACCATACGTGTCATCTATAACATGACTATTAGACATTATGTCGGGTCATCTATAGCTACACATCCCATGTAAATAAATGTATAAGACCAATATATCGCTATACTAAGTATTTGGTTTTTATATGATCATTATATGTCTATACAGCTGATATAGGTCAAGAACCACACATGCCATATAACATTATACAATCATTAATTTTTTTTTTCAGACTGACATTTTAACGGGTGGTATATGTATATAGTAGGCCTGACAACCTCTATAGAAGACAAGCTAATGATACTGTAATAATTGATGTTATATGTATATTAGGACCCGTCAATTATTAAGGTTAATGCGAAAAAGTGTTGATCTGTACGAGGTGGGGGTGATGAATGTATGATATACACGAGTCCATGTGTTCGGCTCTCGTCCACTATTCCGTGTTTAACGCCCGCCGGTCCTCCCTGTCTTTTCGGCCCACCACCTCTTACTGTTTCTCCGGTCACACCTCCGTCAATGGGTGTGATATGCTACCTCAAACATTTCGTATATTTTTATTTTTTCTTTTTTATTTATCGAATTTTTAATACTTATATTACATAAAAATAAAATCATAATATATTAATGTCTTTTTAAAGTTCATTCAAAAAAAATCCGTAATTGAAACCAAAACTGAAGTATTGTTTTTAAAATAGTGTTTTACATTTCGGATACCGGATATTTTTGATATTTGAAATATTGTTTTAAAATATTTTTCTAAAATTATTGAACAATTAATATTTTTTTGAATTCGGATATCAAAATTATCCAAATCTAAATGCGGAATTTCGTTTAAGGATTCGGATATTGAAATTTATTATCCGAAATTTTAGGATATTCAAACTATCTAATATCCGATTTTAAACAACTCTAACAGCCAATATATCAGATAACCAACATTTAAAAAAACCGATGGAAGATCAGATATGGCTAATATCTGACTAAGACAGATAGATACTAACAACTACAAAAAATAGTTCAATGAAATTAATAAAGCAGGTCAAAAACATAAAAACTACATCTGGCAAAGCTAAATGATTGGGATTAGATTGCAAATTAAAGCTAAAGGATTAGGATTAAATTGCAAAGACAACAAAAGGATGAAGAATAGATTTGCAACACCACAAGTTAGTAATTTATATATATTTTTTATTTTTTAAATGATTTTATGTCTAAAAAAGCTGAATGAGAAGAAACATAAGAAAAATAGGTATGAGACACGAGAGGATGATGAGAAAAATGACACTACCTGTCACATTTTTTTAATAGCAAAAACTAGATACATGAGATTATTCTAAAAATAGATTATTAATTTGTTCTGAAAAATAGTAACACCATCTTACTCAAAAAAAAAACCTATAATTAGAAAAATTTCTTCACTTTACCAGACGCAATTTTTGTTTCAAACGAGACTCTAACATGTTTTGTCTCATAAGAATGGTTATGAGACTACCACTTGATCAATCGTTTTTGGTGTTAATTTTTCATCGGTTTTTGGTATTAATCAGACAAATTTAATTTAAATTGCTAGTATATGATCAATGACTTATGCCTACATGATTTCAAATACATTTAGCTTGTAAGTTGAATTTGCGTCTATCATTGAATAACAAAAAAAAACTTACCCAATATAATCTAAATGTTGCTCTGAAGATAAACCTTACCTCTATCTCAGTTGGGATAGATATGCTGCACTGAATGAGTTTTTGGCTCAAAGTTATCGTTTGAAGTTAATCATCCCAACGTTTTTAACGTTATTTTCACAAAATAAGTAAAACTTTAAAATTAGTGCAAATTTACTTTTTTCCTTTGAAAGCTCACACATGCAGATTATTATAGATTATATGCATTTATCTTTGAATGTTGACCTTAATTATTTATGATATATGATATAATTTATCAACTATTATTAAATATTTTTCTTTTATGACAAATAACAACTTTGTCGTTTCAGATTCATCCTGAATTATTATTTATGGTATTACTTGTGATTATTTAATGTTAGCCATTTGTATATGTAACACGTTTCGTTATCATTCAATTAAGATATTTACAGTTTTGTTTTATATATGTTTTTATGATCTAATTAAGATTTTAATTAGTGCCAGCAAGCTAGTTCATCCTACAATATTCGTATTTAGACTTTATTCGTGTCGTTACTATAATGGTTAGCTAAAATAAAACTAATGCCTTTTAATTTACAACTAGTTGCCCGCTTAGGTGACAGTTTATTGTAATATTTCACCTTTGTTAATAGAATACCACTTTATCCAATAAAAAAATTGTTTTAAAAATTTCCTATTTTAATTTAGGTTTTTATTCAAATTAGCTATCCAAATATATGTTGTCCTTGTATTACATAATATCATTCTCACTATAATATTAAAGTAAAATCTACAACTATTTAAAAAATTTTACAAAAAAAAACTTTTAAAACTATGGCTAGGAGTCTAAAAGGTTGTTTGGTAACTTTTAAATGGTTAGATTACCTCTTAATGGTTTATAATTTTTTAGTGTTTAAAAAATAACCTTAAGTCTGAATGATTAAGATATAATGTTAAGAGGTATGGGTTGTTTGGTATGATTTAAATAGGTCTAAATAGAGTATATGGCTGAATTGGTTAGATTCAGACATTTTGTTTTAAAAATCTAAAGGAAAAGAAATGTCTGAATGAGTATCAGAATGATTCAGATCTAGGTATATGTCATACTAGGAAAAAAAGAAAGGGGTTGACTCCTCTCGACCTCTCCGATGATCTCATCTCCTCTCCGACGAAGACCTCTCCACTCCGACAACGACGAAGACATCTCCTTTCTGAGACATCTCTCCTCTGCATATATAGTCGTTCATATATTCAACCAAATATTTTTAACTGGTTCAGTACTTACTGGTTCAAAACATTTTTAACTATTAAGACATTTTACCGATTCAACGCATAATGATTCAAATGTTACTAAACGGCCACGTAGTCTCTTAACCATTCAAAACTAAGGTTATATCTTTACTATTAAGAAGTAATAATCCAATAAAATGTAAAATCTTAATAATTATTACGAAGCTAACAAACAACCCATGTCTTCTTTTCTAACTTTTGTCTTATTTAACTTTTCTTTTTATTTTTGAGAATTTAGGGTTCTTCAAACCTTAAATAAGAACCAGATATAAACAAACACCTTTAGCACTGTCATTTATTATTATATATATTAAAAACCATGAAAATTAAATATTATATCTTTGAGTTACATACTTTTGACATAAGGAGAAAAAATGTATGAGTTTAAATATGAACTATAGAAAGTTTGTGAAGTTATTAATTTGGTCACTTACTTTGTGAATGTAAGATGGGTACTTGGGTTTATGCTTCTCTCATTTGTGTGCTGAAAGCTTGTGAACTTATGAGTTTTGTCACTTGATTTTTGGATGTATGAGAGGTACGTCGGTTAAGAAGAAAAACATGTGAGTTTTTTGTGATGAACTGGTTGTCGATGTAGTGTTTTTATTTACATTTATGTATTCAATATTGTGTTGGTTGATAATGTGTGGCTGGTAATCCACTATTTCAATTAAAAATGTTACATTACAGGAGTTTCCCGTCGCAATGTGTGGAGGGAATAAAACATCTAATTTAAAATTAATATTAAAAGCAATCACATTTTTATTCCGAAAATAACCTCCTAGTATCTTTAATTACAAGTCCCATCTTCATCTACTTTGATGAATTCATGCATTATTTGTCTCTCCCCCACTATTCTTTCTCAATTTCTTTGTTTGGTTCACTTTTTGATCAAAAGTTTTCCACTTTTTGTCTTTTCTCCTTGATTGATTGATTTCTTTAACTCTTTTAGAGCCTCCCTTTGACCCAACCTTTCTCTCTACATATTTACCCTCTAAACATTTTCATTTCTTCATATATTTCAGTAGATCTGAAACAAAGTACTTACAGTCAGTTATTGTCGTTGAAGCATCATCAAGATTCACAAAAAATATATTATATAAATATCGTTACGCGATCGGTACGTGTCAAATGTTTATAAAAACTCCATCTTTTATATATTAATTTCTCAATCTGGTTCCTATATTTTTACGTCTCTAGATTGTTACTTTTTTATTTATTTATTTTTGAGAATCTTGATGATGCTGCAGCGACAAGTAATGGCTAATTGTTCATTATTATATTATGTTGTTGAGTGTTTATCAATCAACTGGATTCTAGCAGGTAAGCAAATTAAAACTCAATCTTTTATAAAGAAAGAACATTAACTCTCATCTTAATTTTGTTTTTATTTATTAATTAGTTTGTTGCTTTTGGTATATATAGACTTGTTAATTCAAACAAATTTTAAAACTTTCAGAATTATTCATATATACTTGTATAGATAAGTGTGTGTTAATATTTTTAGGGTTTACTACCACTGTGAAGACCAACAAGATTGGATTGTTTCTTGCTTAATCCTTAATCTTTTTCATGATTTTCTTCCCAACTTTTTTAAAGGGATCTTTGACTCACTGTTAATCGCACGCGCGGGCGCGCACACGCGCAAGATAGGATCTTTAGCATTTATCAGGTGTTGAATAGATCAGTACCACATATGCACATCTCATGCACCATATGCTGCGATCATGCAAGTGGGTAGATGACCAAGTTTTAGTGTACAATTTAGAACATAAGATTGACGTTGATGCATGTAAATAGTTCTATCATGATGCCTTTGTAATATATGTGATATATATGCCTTCTGATCACTCGGGTACTGCATCTGTGATGCTATTATACACACACGTGTGTGTGTATTCTATTTGGTACAAATAATTAACATGGTTTTTGTAATTCAATAAGGATATCGAATGCAGTTGAGCACCTTGACTTCTCTTATAAAAAGATCATGTGTTAGAGTTTCATTTTGAGCAAATATTGCTTTATGTTGAGCCATGAGTTTTTCTGGTTATAGGTTTTCTTCTAAGCAGGTGTGTCCGGTCACCTTTTTTTGTGAAAATAACGAGTATATGTGTGGCCCTCAAGGGACCAATGTAAAATTATACTACTTTTAACGTTATTTTAGTTATTTTGTGAAAATAATGTTAAAAATGTTGGGATGATCAACTTCAAACGATAACTTTGAGCCGGGGACTCTTTCGGAGTAGCCTCTCTATCCCAACTGGGATAAGGGTAAGGTTTGTGTATATCCTTCCCCTCCAGACCATACTCAAAAGTGGGAATATAATGAATAAGTAAGTTTGTTTGTTTGTTTAGGTGTGTCAGGTCACCAGACTATGTTTTTCGGGCGAAAGGATAATCCATTTGTCTGGCTGCAGTAGCAGAGCTTGAACATAAACCAAGCTTGAGGGGGCCGAAAGAATTTTAGAAAGAAAACGGATGAGACCGAATTCAATACCTATAAAATTTCCTAACGAAATAATATTAAATCAACTCTTTTAACCGAAAACGGCAGGAACCGAGGCACCCCGAGGCCTTCAAAAACTTCGCCCGTGTCTAGATGATCCTGCATGATCGTGAGTTTGCCATAAAAAAATAATAGAATGAGACAAGCAGGAAATGAAATACTCAATTTTTTATTTAATCGTAGGAATGTATTATTGAAATATGTATGGGACCCACTAATTAACCAACAGGATCACATAAATAAATCTTATATAGTTTATGCTGAATAAATGCCCTTTGAAGTTGTGACGGTACCTTAGCTTATAAATAGTTGATAAGTTAGTTTAATTATTAAGTTTTGATGATTAACAAATAAATTATTATTATGTATAAGTTAAAGTAAATACTAATTTATTAATAATTGTATTTAGGGTGTATTCCATCATTTTATGAGCCCGAAGTAGAATGAAAATTCAGAGCCCTTCACTACAATTCCTTCATAAATACTACAAAAAAAGAGGTTTTTATTTGAGTCTTTATTTCTGCCCACAAATTTAAAAAAAAAGTCATAAACCAAAAAGACACAATTACATATAAAAAATATAAAAATAGAGAACCTCATATTTTTTTAGGGTTTTAAGACTTTGTTTAGGTTGTTTGACCCATTGGCCTTGATTTTATTATAGTCGCTTGGAGACATTATGAATGTATAAATATAGGCATAATCCATAATTATTCTTATTGTAAAAATAAACAAATCCCTTGTATGATAGTATTTTTAACTCATATCTATAACAAATTAAGGAGGAACAATTTTACATATGGTTTCTTTATCGCAAAGGATTCCTAGTTTCCTATTATGTTCAATTATCAAAAACGTAATCAAATATTTTAACCAAAAAAACTTCATTTTTTTTATTTTTTGATTTTGTATCATGTTGAAATAAAATAACATGTGCTTCACAATTGTGCTACTCTTTAGAAGAATAGAATTTTTTTTTTCTAGAATGTGTGCTTTATCTCTTCATGAATCGACCAAGAAGGGCAGATTTTGGTTAACCTCATCAGCGTCGTCATAAAAAATGTCATACATGTTGTTTGCTAAGGGTGACGCCCAAATGGATCGATGAGCATTTGTTACCGAGTACCGAAACCTATCCAATCGTATCAAACCAGTACCAAACCGATAAGCTCAGTACCGTATTTGGTGCCCCACTATTCCATAAATTACCGCACTGTACCAATACTATTTAATTAATAATTATTTCTTATTTCACTAACAATTGATATGATATCTCCAACGTACAAATTTTCGTAAAACTATTTGTTTACCATATGTTATATCTATTCATTTCATATAAAATCATTTTTATGTGCTCGTTAGTCGTTAAACAAAATTAATAATTATAAAAATAGTATCTTACATTTTGGAACTATAATAGAAGGTTAGATACTTAGATGCAAATTATGTAGTTATTAAACTTCTAATTTTTGTTTTACTACTTAAAGTTTTCGTTAATACGTAGCTTTATCGTATAATTGAAATATTATTATAATTTATTAGGTTTTAGTAAATTATTAAATTAAGAAGATATATAATTTTAATATTTAATGATATAATTTAGTTAATAAAAATTGTTAATATTTATTAGTCGAGATAGCTAAACAAAAATTTAGATTTCACTAGAAGATGATGTTATCTTTAAAAAATAATTATCTTTTAGAGCATGTATATTATTAGTTTTTTTTTAAAAAAAAACATGTATTTGTCCTCATCGGACCCTTAACTTCAACCTAAGTAACACTTATAACTTTTATCTTCCCCATTTGAACTCCTCACTCTTGGATGTATTTTTTATCACATAAACAAAAATTTATGATTATATTTGCATATAAAAGGTGCACTTAGAAGTGGACAAAAAACTGGAACCGAAACCGGCCATATCCGAACCCGAACCGTACCGGTTCCAACTTTACCCTGCTAAACCCAAACAGGGGAAAAACCAATTTAAACCGGTTAAAAACCAAAACCGAAACCGATTATTGACTTTGTTAACTGGAATCGGTTAAAAAAAACGGTTTGCCACCTCTAGGTGCACCAACGGGAGTACCGGACTTTCAGTAATTCAGTGTAGTCGTGTCCGTCGAGATGCAGTATTTAATTTTGGTGGGCTGTGATAATGGGCCTTTACATTAGTTTATAAGTGAACTTTAACGTTGAGACTTAGTGTTTTATCTTTAACTACTGGGCCGACTTTATATATTTTTAAAAAAAAACCGCATTACGAAGTCTCTCCCTTTTATGACGAGACACATTTTATAATTTTATATCAGAGTGAGACATTTTTTATATTTAAGACAATGTTTTGATATTTAAGACAATGTTTACGTTTTAAGCATCGACAGATGTTAGAAGGGGCTGAGGCCTCCATGTTTTTTCGCTTAGAAAATTTTATTGGTATATACTGAGCCCGGCCTTCTTTTTTTTTTCTTCTTAAAAATTCTTGAGCTCAGAAAGTTAAACTAGTATTTAACAATATGTGAAACTCTTGTGGAAACAAAAAAAAATGTTAACCATACTATTTGCTTGATAGAGTGGTACACTGGTACGGTTAATTTTGACACTTTTTGTTTCTACAGCAACAACAAATTGGGGATTTTTAGCAAATAAAAATATTCAAGAATCGTTTTCGCAACAAGATGTCAAATGATTTTCTCCCAGATTCCTTGTTGGTTTACATAGAAAAAGAAACTGCTCACAAGTTTGATTCAAAGTCTATAATCAATGAATATTAATAGAGATTAAAGGTCATCGGGCTGAGTTATAACTCTTCTTTCTTACTCTTTCTTTCATCTTAAACATTTTATGTCTTGTTTGTTAAAAATAAATTTTAGTTTTTTGAGTGTAAGTAAAATTAAATATTTTAAGTTTTTATATATTTGGGGCAACCTGATTTTCCGACCTGAATATATAATCCGAAACATATCAATAGTAAAAAAAATTGTGCCCGTGACTTTCGGCCCCTCGGAGTTTTTTCAAGTTCCATCGATGGTTCTAAGGGCAAGATAGTTGGCACTAAGCGCCAACAGATAATCCAGTGTGTAATTTAAAAAAGTACAATGTATGGAAATATGCTTGATAGGCTCATACGTAAAGGGATTATGTTACATTGTTACTTAATATTAACCAACTTCTTACAAGGGATATTTTATAGACACTCCTATAATTTGAGTAAAAGTACTCTAATTTTAGGTTTCAACTTTCAAGGTCGCTTTGTCATTTACTACAATTAAATATAATTATTTTCCATTTTAAGTCCAAGGAGCCACAAATTCGATCATAATGAAGTTCAATTTTTTTTTGTTTGTTATTTTCTTTTCACTTTTGAATTATTCTTATATATTTTATGTTAATTGCATTTCTAAAATTTTTATTACTGAGATATTTTATTAGTTTATTAAATATGTTTATATTTGAGTAAGAAATAAGTTTGATAAAGCTAACATTTGTGTATTGGTTTAAAAAGTATCCTTTTACAAATTTTTGTAATTTGATGAATACATTAGATAAAGCTAAAGTCTAACATTCAGTATCTTATAAAGAGTAATTTGTTGGATATCATTGTGTGGATCGTTTATATCAAAATTGGTTTAATAAAATTTTAATTTATTAGACTCCTAATTAATAAACGCAACGGGTTGATTGAAAGAGTAGTTTTTTTGACAAGATCACAGTTACAAACATATGTTAGATATTTTAGTGTAATTGGGGTTAATTTTATCGATCAATATGAATTATGAAATCATTAAACATGTTGGGTGTGGGGTGCACACTTGTTTAATATTTTATAAATTCAATGGGGGTTCCAAGGTGGCGGGGTCCGGGGGCAGCGACCCCGGTTAGCGGGTTCCAAGGGGCGGCAGCCCCTGGTGGGGTCCAAGGAAAACTTGAAAACTGTTTGAAAGCAGTTTCCAAAAACCTGCAAACAAATTTGATCGATGATTTTCATATCTGATTTCACTGGTTCATTCAAAAAAACACAACGAATTTTCATACTTGTTCTTGAGCGAAATTGAATTTTATCCGATCAAATATTTGGGTGAACCGCAAATAGTTTGATCTGAAAGTGCGATCCACGACTTTCAATTTCATTCGATTGTTCGTATTCTGGAAATTCTCAACAAAGATCAAACTATCTGTTGAAGATGGCGAACAAGAATTCAACGAAGGAAATGACGAGTAAGTTTGACAAACTGGAAGAGTTTGAAGGCCAGGATTTCAGACGTTGGTAGAGGAAGATGCACTTCCTTCTTACGACTTTGAAAGTGGTGTACGTGTTAAGCACTCCCATACCCAAAATACTTGAAAATGGAAACTTGGAACAAATCATGAAACTATCAAAGTGGGAGAATGACAACTACATCTGCCTTGGTCATATTTTGAACGGTATGTGTGATGCTTTATTTGATATTTATCAAAACGTAAGGACCGCAAAAGTGTTATAGGATACCCTAGAAGCCAAATACATGGCAAAATGGTTGACTCTCGATCTGTCATGGAACAATATAATGAATTGTTGAGGATTTTAGGACAATTTACTCAACATGATATGAAAATGGATGAATCCATTCAGGTTTCAAGTATCATTGATAAATTACCTCCTTCCTGGAAAGATTATAAACATAATCTAAAACATCAGAAAGGAGAATTAACTTTGGTTGAACTTGGAAGCCACTTCAGAATTGAAGAATCTTTGAGGGGCTTTGAAAAAACGTGGGTAAATGATGATAAGAAACCTGTTGGACCTTCTTCTGTTAACTTAGTTGAAGAAGTTGGATCATCCAAGAATAATCACAAGCTTAAAGGGAAACGAAAGTTTCAAGTTAAAGACAACAAGGGTTCAAACAAGAAGCAAATCATAACTTGTTGGAAATGTGGCAAAGTTGGTCACTTTAAGAAGGATTGTCGTGTTGGTAAACACAACAAGGAAGCTGGTCCAAGTGGGTCTAAGGACCCAAACAAGCAACAAGGTCAGAATTTAGTACAAAGTTATAATTCTGTTTTGAATTATATATCACTAATTTCTGAGGCATGTTATGTGCAGGATGATGACATTGCTTGGTGGGTTGATTCAGGTGCAACAAGTCACGTGTGTAAAGATTTTCGTTGGTTTAAGGACTTTCAACCAATTGAAGATGGATCTGTTATAAAGACGGGGAACGTTGCAACTGAACCAATCAAAGGACCAGACAAAGTGAAGCTTTTTTTACTTCTGGAAAATGTTTATGTTTAGACAATCTCTTGTCTGGTATTATGTTGAATAATTGTGGTTACAAACAAGTGTTAGAAAGTGACAAGTTTATCTTGTCAAGACATGGTACTTATGTAGGTTTTGGTTATCTTTGTAATGGCATGTTTAAGTTGAATCTTGATGTTTCTTTTAGTAATGAGTCTGTGTGCGTGACTTCTACAAGCTCTAGTAGTAATTTAAATAAATCAGAATTATGGAATGCTAGACTAGGACATGTACATTATAAAAGGCTAAAAGAAATGTCAAAAATGAGTATGATACCCGCATTTGAAATGAATAATGAAAAATGTAAAACTTGCATGTTAACAAAGATGAATAGATTACCGTTCATTGATGTTCAAAGAAAATATAAGGTGCTAGTATTGATACATAGTGACTTATGTGATTTTCACGCAACTCCATCTATAGGAAATAAAAAATATTTTGTTACATTTATTGATGATGCTTCTAGATTTTGCTATGTATATCTTTTATACTCTAAAAATGAAGCATTAGATAAATTTAAAATATATAAAACTGAAGTAGAGTTGCAAAGAAATGAATTAATTAAGTCATTACGCATTGATAGGGGGTGAATATTATGATCCAAGTTATTTTCAATCTGTGGGGATTATTCATCAAACCACTGCTCCTTACACTCCATAACAAAATGGAGTGTCTGAGAGAAAAATAGAGTGTTAAAAGAAATGGTTAATTCTATGCTATCATATTTTGGTTTAAGTGAAGGATTCCGGGGTGAGGCTATGTTAACAACCTGCTATTTATTAAATAGAGTTCCAAATAAAAGGAACAAGATAACCCCATATGAACTTTGGTATGGCAAGCCTCCAAATTTGAACCATTTAAGAATTTGGGGTTGCAGAGCTGTAGTAAGGCATAATGAACCCAAAAAGAAAATTTTGGGAGAAAGAGGTATAGGTTGCATCTTTATTGGATATGCAGAACATTCCAAGGCATATAGGTTCTATGTTATAGAACCTAATGATTATGTTTCAATAAATACTGTTGTTGAGTCAAGAGATGCAATATTTGATGAGGAGAGATTTTCATCAATATCTAGACCAAAGGATATGATTGTGAGTTCAAGTAACTTTGAAGAAATTAATCATAAAGAAATTCCTTCTATTTCAACTGAACCTAGAAGAAGTAAAAGAGCAAGAATAGCAAAATATTTTGGTTCTGATTTTCAGCTATATTTAGTTGAAGGATCTAGAAGTTGAGATTCAAGCTAAATATGAATATTTTTTCAATATTGAGGAAGTTCCAAAAACTTATAATGAGGCTATGGCATCTCGAGATGTTGCTTTCTGAAAAGAGGCAATTAATGATGAGATGGACTCTATTATGCAAAATAATACTTGGAGATTGACAGATTTACCTCCTAGTTGTAAACCATTTGGTTGTAAATGGATATTCAAGAAAAAGATGAAAGTAGATGGTACCTGTGACATCCGTCAATTTTCAAGTTTGACTTATTTAACACCGTTAGTGTATTTAACGTTAACTACGATGGGATTGTCAGCAAATGTAATAATTAAATGTTTATTCTCATTTAATGTTTATCGACATTCATCTATATATATATATATATATATATATATATATATATATATATATATAGTCTTGCAATTAGTAATTCTCGCAATTTGACGCGTTAAGGTTCCACACAACAGAAAGTATCTGTGTTTAGACGAATAAGACATACACAATATATCATATAACATTAATATTATTATTTGCTAAAATTTATGTATTTTAGTAAGTTGTAATATCTTAATAATTTACGAATAAAAATTGTTTATAATATAATTACCCGGTACAAGATTCAAATACTGTAATACTCAGAATATACATGTTTTAATCTGTAAATGACCAAAATAGGAAAAATGTGGAATCAAATATATAAAAGCTTTGCAAGAATATCTATGATGTTTTGAAAAGATCAAAAGCCTTACAAATATTCTTCACCATTCTTATACTCCATCATCACCTCATCCACTCCCACACTCCACCATCACCTCATCCACTCCCACATTCAACTCCCCTTTCTCTCCCTCCCTCCCCCATCTATATATACATACATATTTATCTTTAAAATCCATCATTCTCTTACTCATTTGGTGAGTTTTGAAGTTTTGGTGCAAGAACAAGGATTGAAAGGAGCTCAATAAGGGAATCAAGCTTGTTATTTCTCATCACTTGTGTGGTACATACATTCTCCTATTGTCAATCAATATACTAATTTCACCTAGTATTAACTTGATTAACTACACATTTTAACACAACATTCATTTAAAAATGTCTTCACCACTTGTAGATCATCTAAATTAGAATTTAGTTTTACAAGGTTTATACAACAAACCATTGCCAACATATATAACCACCCAAATTTTATAGTTTCACCCAAAATTAGCTCCCATACGCATGTGAATTACCCCTTATGCCACATGAACGTGGAATTATACGCCAAACACAATGCCATTCCAAATGGACTTACATGCCACACTCAAATTCACATAATAATGCATATTTCACATGCGTAATAACAACTACCCTGTTTTAACACCATTTATTCCATATCATTACTACCAAGACTCACAACTCTATAGTCGTACACGATAATTTCAATGCCCCTCACCAGTGATCTTACATGATATTCCACGCGAATGTGGATTTTCCCTCAATGCCACATAACTGTGGACTTACATGTAATTCCACACATCTGTGGATTCACCCCAATTCTAGTGTCAGTTATCAATTAACATACAATGACACTAATTCTAGTTATGCATACAACACATAACAATAAACTACCACAACACATGAAAATCATATTCATAGCTCTTTAAAACACCAATAAAGTGTTAGAACATAAAATCACCAAGTAAAAGTCAAATTTCACCCAATTTCTTTGAGACCTCCTTTTTCTCCAAAGATTCTCAAGGTAGGTAATCACACCACTTGTGATTTACCTAAACACCATAAAATTCACAATTGGAAGTTCACACCACTTATGAATCAACCCACCTCCAAATTCACACCCCTTGTGAATTGTTTGACTAATCTTAGTCAAACTTCAAATAAGAAGTTCACACCACTTGTGAATCATTCTTATTTCTCCGGACCAATGGAAAACATACAAATTTACAGTAACTAAGCAAAATGTAACACCTATTGCACGTTATTGACAAACAACAAATACACAAACACCAATTTCGAATTGTTTGACCATTTTCAATCAAACTTCTAATAAGAAGTTCACATCTCTTGTGAATCATTCTTATTTCACCACACCATTTGTAACTAACTCCATTACAATAACTAAGCAAATATAACACCTATTGCATGTTATTGTCACACACCCAATATGCAAACACCAATTCACATGATTTCAACATCTAATGTATATTCCACATACATTACATACACGTATACACTTATATGCATAAAACCAAATAATCATTTCAAATATAATAGGTAGGTGACTTACCTGAAAAATCCCACCCCACACAACCATGGATTTATTAATTTTCATCTGAAGGTGAACTTTCCCCATTGCCACACACCTGTGGACTTTCATAAGTTTTCACCCGAAGGTGAATTCTCACCAATGCCACACAATTGTGGACTTGCATAAATTTTCACCCGAAGGTGAATTCTCCCAATGCCACACACCTGTGGACTTACAAGAATTTTCACCCAAAGGTGAATTTTCACCAATGCCACACACAAGTGGACTTACATGAATTTTCACTAGAAGGTGAAGTCTCCCAATGCCACACACCCGTGGACTTACAAGAATTTTCACCCGAAGGTGAAGTCTCCCAATGCCACACACCCGTGGACTTACAATAATTTTCACCCGAAGGTGAACTCCCCCCAATGCCACACACCTGTGGACTTATATGAAAATTTCACACAACATATCTCATACCACATATCTCAACTAATCAATTTCAGAGACCATTATAAGTATCTACAACATACTTATACATTCTCTGGTTAATTAGTAAACAAGTTACTACACCATTACCTTCTATTCCATAGCCAGATTTGAGTTGACTCTGTTAAAGTCATGTTCATGTAATGAGGGTAATATTATACTGGCCAGGCATAATAATACAATCATCCCATGCTCATTTCCATAACTTCATCAACCCACATCATGACCAAGAATGTTATTCACACCAAATAATCACAACAAAACACCAATATACAAAAATATTAAGGTAATCATATCGCTAATGTTACATTGACTCCATCTCATCATATTATAACTAAGAATTTTGGTTTAACAACAAATTCACACCAATCACCTTTAAGCATATATAACTAAGGTAAACAAACCACAAACTTGTTACCTTATCCCTCGGCTTCGTGATCGGATCTCGGATCAAACAATACTCCCCATATCAAAAGCACAACGATTTGAGTTCAAGTGTTCGCGACACACTTGAATCCCTCAAACCAATGGCTCTTATGCCAACTTGTAAGCCCCAAAACCCACCAACACATGACACGTGTTTTTAAACGACAAATCAGAATAGGTCCCAGATTTTTCAAACCGACAAATGTAATTAACGCCTTAAACACCCCACTTGAATGGACTTTACAAAATAATTGATGTTAATTAAACATTCAATAACCAAAAACTACATTTAAGTTGTTCACAAAAACCTTTGTTTTAAACCAACAAAGAAAAACTCCAAACATGTTTGATCTGAATCCTTGCAAGGCAATCCGATCACAACCGCGTTCAACCCTTTCGTTCACCTGAAAACATCATAATTAAGTCACCATTAGTTCATTAGAACTAAGTAAGATCACCATGCCCGCCCACCCGAGCTTACATGACCAAAATAGTCAATTTTGGTCAAATTCAACACTTGGCGTATGAGTTTGGCGTATCTGGGGCATATCAGAGAAATTTTATGATATTGGCGTATCCAATGGCGTATCCATTGGCGTATGATACGCCAGGCACCACTTGCACAACCAATTTTGATGTTTTTCACCATCTCGACCCATTACGCTCAATTCCGACCATTCCAATACCCCCATAAACATTATATAACACCATATAATCATATTAAACACCTTAATTCACCAATTTATAACCATCATGGTCATAATATCAAACGATTTACTAATGGGTCGTTTGCACCCAAAACTCTTTCGAAATCTTATTCCACAAGATTTCTCAAGTTAAGTAAAGCACACCACTTGTGTTTTACTAACTTGATTACACCCAACAAAGAACATTCACACACCATGTGAATAATCCAATGTCATGATCACACCACTTGTGATTTAAAACACCAATTTGAGTTGATTTCAATTACAATTCACACACCTTGTGAAATAATTCAAATCATTCAACACACATACAATTTAACACCAAGTCAATCATGAACTAGCATAAAAACACCATACCAACAACAATCAAGCAACATATATCACCTATTGCTTATTATTGTCTATCAACAAGCACCAATATCATCTATTCACCATAAAGTCAATCTTCCACAACATATTCCTTCATGCATAACACCATTACACATAACAAATAGAAGATTGGGTGACTTACCTTGTTCCAACGCGCTATCCTCTATAACAACTTCCTTCTCGGGTCGTTTGGTGCCACTTACACCTTCACTATCAATTCCTATTATCACAAATAATAGGTTTAATATAAAGTTTGACCACAATTACTCAAAATACACCCATTCACCCCAATGTCACCATTTTAACTTAATTACTTCCAATTGACCCTTAACCATAACAATTCACCTTTGTTAAGTTTATACACCCACCTATTTCATATCACCATATGTTTTAAACTAATTTTTAAGTTAATTACTCTACTTGGCATTTCATCAAACACCATGTATGCACAAGTTCTTCTCTTAATGATCATTCATCATTAACACTTTTATGTAACTCCATTATTTTGTTTAAAAATGATCAATCTCAACATTTTCACCACAAACTACAACAATATAGTGATAATCATCCAATCCCCACCTTTAAACAATAACTTTAAACACCACTTTCATAAACTCCATGAAAACCTCAATCCCTTATTATCATAACATATCAATTATGAATGAGAAACAATCAAAAGTTGTTCCTACTTGATTATCAACATCATTAACAACATTTGACACCCTCAAAACACCAAATTTGAGAGTTTTACCCATCAAACCCACACCCTCAATGGTGAACCATGAAAATCCCATCAAAACACCATCAAATCTTACCTAGATGTAGTTTGGTGCAAGAAGAACTCTATTTCAAGCTTGCATTCAAGATTAGATCATGAGTGGATCACCAATTTGATCATTCCTTGGAAATTTCTGGGTTTTTCTCCTTGTTCTTCTTTCTGCATGTCGACACCCACCAAGGAGATGGTCTTATGACCAATTTTGACCAGCCCCAAGGTCATATAACCCCCCTTTTAATTCAACTTTCAGCTGTTTGCATAACTAGCCCCTCTATTACTAATTAAAACTAACTAACTTATGACTAACTTAGTTAGTTTAGTTAACACCACCATATGATTATATTTTAAATCAATTATTTATTAAAACTCCCACCAAATAATATTTAAGATAATAAATCATACAAAACACCTTTTTTTTAATTAAATAAACACAATCATACACCAATTATGTTTTATTTCAAGTATTTCACCAAAATGTGTCGTTACATGACAGTACCATTGATAAGTTTAAAGCTAGATTGGTCATTCAAGGCTTTAGACAAAAGGAAGGTATTGATTATTTTGATACATATGCTCCAGTAGAAAGGATATCCACTATTAGATTGTTGAATGGTGATTTGGATGAAGAAATATATATGAAACAACCTGAAGGTTTTGTTTTGCCTGGTAATGAGCGTAAGGTGTGTAAACTTGTTAAGTCACTGTATGGTTTAAAACAAGCACCTAAACAATGGCATCAAAAATTTGATGATGTTGTGTTGTCAAGTGGTTATGTGCTTAACCAATATGATAAATGTGTATACAGCAAATTTGATAATTCTGGTAAAGGAGTTATAATTTGTTTGTATGTAGATGACATGTTAATATTTGGTACAAGCCAAGATCAGGTTAATAAAACAAAACAATTTTTGTCATCTAAATTTTCTATGAAAGACATGAGAGAAGCTGAGGTGATTATTGGTATTAGAATCAAGCGTGAAAACAATGGAATTTGTATTACTCAATCTCATTATATTGAGAAAATATTGAAAAAGTTTAATTTTCAAGATTTTTTTTCATCAAGTACTCCAATGGATCCTAATATTAAGTTGTTACCTAATAAAGGTGTTGCAGTATCACAACTTGAATATTCAAAGGTTATTGGTTCTCTCATGTATGCCATGATTACCACTAGCCCGGATATAGCTTTTGCTGTTGGGAAACTAAGTAGATATACTAGTAATCCTAGTTCAAATCATTGGCAAGCATTAAACCGAGTACTTAGGTACTTGAAAGGAACTATGAATTATGGTTTGAATTATACAAGATTTCCTTCTATTTTAGAAGGATATTCTGATGCAAGTTGGATCACTAATATAGAAGATCATTCTTTCACAAGTGGATGTGTATTTCTTCTTGGTGGAGGAGCTATCAGTTGGGCATCTAAAAAGCAAACTTGCATTACTAATTCAACAATGGAATATGAGTTTGAAGCATTAGCCGCAGTTGGTAAAGAAGCTGAATGGCTAAAGAACTTGATTTATGAAATTCCATTGTGGCTCAAACCGATATCACCAATATCAATTAAATGTGATAGTGCTTCAACTTTGGCTAAAGCCTATTGTCAAGTGTATAACGGGAAGTCTAGAAACTTAGGTGTTAGACATAGCATGATTCGTGATCTAATTACAAATGGTGTAATATCATTGGAGTTTGTGAAAACTCAACAAAATTTAGCTGATCATTAAACCAAAGGGTTATGTAGAGATCTTGTGCAAAAATCAGCTAAAGGGATGGGATTAAAGTCCATTCGAAATCTTTAATGTTGAGATACCCAATTCACATCTAACACACATTAGGTGTAGAATTCAATGTGGAAAGCTTAACATCTAAAGATTGGAACACATTAGTAGATTCATCCAAGGTATGTGTTCAGACCTGCAAGTTAAAGAGGTTGAATTCATAATTCTTAATAGTTTTTTTAAAAAATTGCATATGCAGGTGCGAGATAAAAAGAACTACCTATATGAACATGAAGTTTAGCTGCTTCTAGAAGCTGGGACTTGGCTTTGATATGTTTATGAAGGATATGGACATAATCTAGTAAAAATAGTGTCATGTAAGAACTTATAAGTATGTAAACTTGTGTGTATATTATCTTCAGGTATTCAATGTTGAATAGATTGGGTTCAATCCTTAGAGATACCTAATAAATTTGAATATTTGAAATGTGTAATATAATAAGATGAAATTCAATCGTCACGATATTTCATTTGTGCATAAGTTTGAAATTGTTGTGATTTTGTTTTTAAATTAATCAAGGGTTACACTAAAATAGGGGAGGATTGTTAGATATTTTAGTGTAATTGGGGTTAATTTTATCGATCAATATGAATTATGAAATCATTATACAAGTTGGGTGTGGGGTGCACTCTTATTTAATATTTTATAAATTCAATGGGAGTTCCAAGGGGGCAACGCCCCTTGGCAGGGGTCCGGGGGCAGCGACCTCGGTTAGCGGGGTCCAAGGGGCAGAGCCCCGGCGGGGTCCAAGCATTAGGTCAGCTTGGAAAAATTTTTTCTAAACTAAGTTACTATGTTAAAAAATCAATAGAAAAATTGATTTTTACGAATTTGGTTATAAAATTCGTAATAAAAGTTTAGTGGCTTTTTGTGAAAAAAAAAACTTGAAAACTGCTTGAAAGCAGTTTCCGAAAACCTGCAAACAAATTTGATCGATGATTTTCATATCTGATTTCACTGGTTCATTCAAAAAGACACAACGAATTTTCATACTTGTTCTTGAGCGAAATTGAATTTTATCCGATCAAATATTTGGGTAAACCGCAAATAGTTTGATCTGAAAGTGCGATCCACGACTTTCAATTTCATCCGATTGTTCGTATTCTGGAAATTTCCTACAACATACAGACATGTTTTTAAATTAATATACAAATGACCTTTGGTTACATGGACAAAGCTTGAAATTTTAATGTAGGGGGCTCGAAAGCCACGACTACCCCTGGCCCTAGTATATGAAATTTTTCTGTAGGGGGACCAAACTCTATTAATATAAATTTTCCGACCAAATCATACTACATATCTGCTTCTGAGCCCAAAAACAGCAAGGGCCGGGGCCACCCCTGGCCCTAGTTATCCTTCGTCCTTGTTTGGTTAATAGTTAAAACCCGGGACCGTAACCATTCATACCCGAACCAATGGGTACATGCGGTTCCGGATTCTGAAAGAAATCAGAACCGTAACCGAAAAGCGGAACCGTTTCCACCTTTACCCGGCAAAACCTGAACCGAAACGACCAGAACCAAAACCGGGTAAAAACCGGAACAGTTCTATAAAAAAACCCGGTTTGCCTACCTGTAAAAGCAGGCGACATTTTGCGTTGGCTGATAGAAAGCCGCAAATGGGGCTTCTCTTCTGCTTTTTTATTTTTTATTTTTTTACGGGAGCAATATAGCAAGAAACAGGGATTAATTTCGGGTTCCAAAGCCCAATCTACTGGTCTAGGCCAACAATATTTGTATAGCTAAATGAATAAATAAGCAAATTAATAAGTTGGTTCATATGTTCTACTAATACGAATGATGTCTTGTCCTAGTGATAAGATATAGGTATGGGGGAAGTGATAGAAGATCCAGGTCATGAATTTGATTCTTGATCCCACCTGCTTTTACCGACCTTCTACCGTCGTGCCATTGGGGCGGGGCTTGAGTCGGGTTTTCCCCGTGAATTTGTGGCTGGTGGGCTAGGGGCTCTGTTCGTCTGGACTTGTGGCCAGCTTGGGCATCCTTTAGTTTTACTAATATTTACTCTTGGTTTCTAAGTTTTATAAAATTACCTATATATTCTTAAATTTTAAGTAATTATAACATATATCGTCCTTATGTGAGGGTAATTTGGTTAAACTTGTGAGATATGAAGTTATGAACTATGGGGCTGTTAAGAGGCTATCTCTTAACCGGCATTCAACGTGTTTGGTTTAAAATAAATTAGCATCTTAATGATTCAGTTCAGCACTTAACCAATATCATGCTGAATAAAAAATAAATATCATTCAGACCTTTGAACAAACGCTCATAATTGGTTCAGTACTTAATCATTCAGACATCTTAACCATTCAGCACTTAATGGTTCAAACACTACCAAATAGCCCCTATATAAGTTACAAATATTTAAAATTTGAAATCATATGAGTAATTTATAAAATATACAAACCAATATTGAAATACAATTAAACCACCGAGACCATCTAGACAATTTACTCTAAATAAATTAAACTCATATAATTTATAATTATAAATTTTAAATTCTTTCGTGAATACCAATTAACTAAACTAAGTGAATTTAATATTTGATGCACACGGTGTAACTCTAACGAAATTAGTTAATTAAACTAAGTGAATTTAAACATATAATTTACCAAATCAGTCATTCAATAATCAGTGAATATGTTCGGGATTAACTTCCGTATTTTACCTAAATCAGTCATTCAATAATCAGTAAACTGTAAATCCATGGGCCCAATTTCTTGGGATTTTGAATTTTAATTTCTTCTTGAACGTGAGCGTCCATGGAGCCGGTTAGGATAAAGGGCTTTTGAGAAACGAAATGGGCCCATAAATATATTTAATTGAGTTATTTGTTACTCAAACCCGTGTAATACTCGGGTTTATAACCTAATATATATAAATACATATATAAAAATGTGCCCCTCGAAAAATTGGGCCCGGGACGGATGTCGGGTTTGCCCCTCCCCCGGGCCGCCCCTGAAATAGTCTTTTAGCCTCATGTAACATAGTTTTTCATTAAATAAAAAAATAAATGGAAATTCGTAACGAAAATGTAATAAAAAAAATATTATGGTTCACTGTGTAATGTATCATGTATGAGGATATATATTAAATGAAAACATATAAATATATTAAAGTGTTTATATTTAAAATACGTCGAGGGTTCAAATCTTATAATAAAAAGAGTAAACTTCTCTTTTGCTCCATGTGATTTGAAAAAAGTAACAATTTTCATCCAAATTTTGAAATGTTGCAATTTTCCTCCATTAGTTTCAGAAAATTAACCATTTTAGTCCCTGTGGTTTGACAAAAGTAATCATTTTCATCCAAAGTTTAAATGGACTTTGGATGAAAATGGTTAATTTTCTGAAACTAATGGAGGAAAATTGCAAATTTTCAAAATTTGGATGAAAATGGTTACTTTTGTCAAACCACAGGGAGCAAAAGAGAAGTTTACTCTAATAAAAAATTGAAAAAACTGTTAGAAAAAGCTATAAATATATTAAGTAATTATTTAATTAAATTAATTTTTTTTCTATCTTTTTTGTCTACTATGAGATTGGAACCTTAAACTTGGTGAATCAGACATCAGTTCTGTAATACTTTTTTGAACAGTCATACTATTCTACTATTATTACTACATAACTTTCCAATATGCCTCTTTTGCTTTGATTTGAACCAAAAACCTCTTTTCTAACCGCCAATACATTCACGTTATAAAATTTAAAGAAGGTTATACAAGTATTAAATAATTAATTAATTGAATAAGTTATGTAAATCATCTTTGGATTTTGATTCCAAATCAAATGGGGTATAAAATTCTTTTAGGACAGGGAGGGTGACAGGGGGTAGACGTCATCCATGCACGCCAAATCCGTTAATGTTAAGAAGTAGATGACGTGTCCAAATACCTAGAATCTAGATGATGGATGGTCCAACTGTTTTAGCAACATGTATAAGTAACCGCTGCACTCAGAGATTCCAGCCTACCCTATTTCTTAATTCCTCTCCATCAAAAGCGTATTATTCTACTACCTCAAAAATACTCTTCAAACCTGACTTAAGCAAACATGTGATTATTAAAGTTAAAAGGAAAATATGTGAAATTGCTTATAATATTTAGGGAATATGTCACCTAATAGTAATCAAGTTGTTTTATCGTTTGACTAAAGTCACTTGCAGTTTCTTTTTTTTTTTTTTGTATTTTTAAAGTCACTCAATTTTTAGTAGGTGTTCCAATATGAAGTAATTTCTTTAAAATTGTTAAATTATTGGAGACAAATGAAACATATATGAATATTTATTAATAATAAGTGATTTTTTTTCTAATTTACTTAAAATAAGGTGTAATCATGAATAAAACAAATTCACAAATTAATAAGTAAGTTTCGAATTTTTTATATTTAAGTCAAATTGAGAAAAAAACAATAATCATACACTTATAAATATTCATATATGTTTCATTTTCGTTGTCTATTTTAAATAATTTAAATGTTTATAAAAATATTACATAATTGGATCAGATAATGAAAGTTGAGTGAAGTTAAACAGAGAGAAAAAACTTTTGATTACTTGATTAAAACATTTGAAAAAACTTATTACTATTTTACAATGCTACTCATAATATTAATTACTTCTTTGCTCTGTCTTCAACTTACAATTTCAATCCAATTAATATAAACATCAATCATAGGGAATGTTTACTTAAAAAAATTCATTTTGCCTAAAAATGCTAAAAACAATTTTTGAAAACTCGAAAACCAAATTAAAACAAACTGAACTCATTTTTGTATCATTAGAGCTGCTTTGTCAAACCTAAACCCAAAACTTAAACCTTAATAAATCATAATAATAACCAAAACTTAAACGTTGAAGATTAAATCTAAATGTTAAAACAAAGCCCTAATATCTAAACTTTATACCTAAATGTTAAAGCTAAATCCTAAAAGTTAATATTATAGAGTTTGATAAGATGGTTCAAACATAATTGAAATGAGTTTAATCGAAATTTGGGTTGGTTTTAGAAGTTTTAAAATACATTTTAGTTTTCTTAGACAAAATAAATTTTTTATTTGATTTTCTCGTCAGTTAAATATTTAATAAGAAAGAAATAGCAATATTATATTCATATCTTTTACATGATTAATATGAATGGTTGGAGTAATGACAAACACACAATTTTTTGTTTATTTTATTTTTGGTTTTCTTATGCAATCTTTCATTGCATAAAACTTGTTAATTAAAGTGGAAAAACTGTGCCACATAAATTATCCCCCTTTTTATTTATTTATTTTTTAATTAAAAAATATGGTAGTTAAGAAGATGACGGTGGTAACGTAGAGCAGGATGTCTGGTAACGTTAAATGTTTCTTGCGAAACACAGAGAACTAGAGAAGACTCACCATAAGTTTACATCGGGAACCAAATATCTCACCTTATTATATATTTTTGTTTTGTTTTTAATTTTAATTTTTTTTTTAATTTTATTTTTGTTGCTCCTGCTGGAATAGACTTCTAGACCATGAAATATGTTTTTTTTGAACGGCAATTTGGATCACTGACGGGTCATAGACCCACCCGATCATATCCACACCCAATAGGAGGAAACCCACCATTGGTGAGAGAAAACCCCCTAGCCTAACATGGAACCCCTATTTTGTCCATGCTAGGACCAGCTTGGACATACTCTAGACCATGAAATATGTAAGTTTAAGTTCTTTAATCATCAATTCAAAAATAATATTTCATCACCGCGTTTATAAATTTTAAAAAGATTTTATGTGCATAGTGGCGGATGTAGGTAGGAGGGTATGGGTTCACAGGAACCCACCGAGCATCGACTCGTTAGTAGGAAAACTTTTTTTCAAAAGAGTTAAACAATAGGGTGAACCCATTAGTATTTTATGGGTGAATTTTGAGATGAACCCATTAAGATTTTTAAGAGTGAATTCTTACTATAATTTTCACAGCAATTTGTCAAATCACTTTTTTTCAACTTAATTGATGCAAGTGATCTTTGTTAGAGAAATCTTGATAATCAATGATTCGATTTTTATATGATTATGTTAAAATCACTTTCCGGTCATATAAACTTAGCAAGCAAAATAATAGTTATTAGTGGTTAAACTCTCAGATCAAGTTAATTTTGGTCATACAAACTTAGCTAATTTCGTTTAGGTTTCGGGGCATTGCCCCAAACCCTACAATGGGCCTTGCCCCCTTGACCTATGCCTGCTGAATGACCAGCAGGTTCGCCACCTTGGACCCCACAAGGGCGCATGACCCCCTTGACTTTCGCTTGGTCTGGATCTCAGAAATCTTAAACGAAAATACACTCTGTACCTTCGAACTCTTTAATGACGACGTTTTTTAATTTTAATTATTGACTTAATATATCGCACTGGTATTACGTAAAGAACATTAGAAGACCCAAATCGTCCACCCGACCCGGAAATTTTTATGTCCGGCTCTGTTTAATTAAAATGTCGAAAAATGGTGAACCCACTGAGAAAAATTCCTGGATCCGCCACTGTATGTGCATTAAAGATGTTTAAATGTACAAATAGATATTTAAAACGAGAACCAACAACTTTTTTTAACGGTCAACTAAGCAACTGCCGGTACTTCATGTGGCCCCCAATGTCTAAAGTATGTCCAAGCTGGTCACTAGTACAAACGGACGGATCCCCTAGCTCACCAGATACCAATTCCCGGCCCAAGCACATACTCATAGGCACGACGGTGAAAGACCGCTAAAACTGGGTGGGATTAAGGATCGGATCCAAGAACTGAGTTTCCTCTCACTTTCCCAATACCTCAATTTTAAGACAAGGGCAACACATCATTGGTGAGACCAAACAACTTTTAGAACTAAAAATAAGTATTTACAAACATGTTATTTAATAAGTATAAAAATAACTTTTTCTTTAAACTAGAGAAAGTTACATTTATATTCTTTAAACATGTGAATAAAATTATTATTTTAGTTTTCAATTTATATTGGTTGTAAATTGAAAAGTGATAAATGTATAATGAAAAGATATATAAATTTATTGCATATAATAGAAACTATTATATAAAAAACTTATTTAAACTCGACTGATTGATAAATTTTAACAATCTTATTTCAAGTAGCTTAAATGGCTCAGATTAAAGCTCAATTTTTGTTTAATTTATCTTCGGACAAAACTATTTTTGATTGTTAGTGATGATATCAACTTAAAATCACGGGCTTGAGTAAACATTATTAAACTAATAAGAAGTAACGTGTCAGCTTCTTCAATTTTCACTATTCAATAAATTAAATTTATTTCTAAAAATCGAAATTTTAAAAGCTACTAATATCATACATATCAAACGCTTTACATAATTACAAAATAAACTTTATAATATATAAGATCATGACAAAAGTAACTTACATAATAAATAGAAAGACTATATATGTGTATATAAAACAATAAATTATTATTATTTTTTTAACGACTAAGCTTATTCCCACTTAAATTACTCCTTACACCTTAATTACACACTTGCATGAGATTGAACCTATACCTCTCATTCTAAGAGGCAAGTCTCTACCAAGTGGGCTAGTCCCACATCGGCTAAATTAGTAAAACGAATAATGCACAAGTCAAAGAAACTTTAACACCTCAAACTATAAGCCTTAAAAATAAAAATCGAATAACAAAAAGAAAATCACTCGCTTTGTACAGAGTAATCAAGGCCAACACGATTGCTGCTTAAGACCCTTAAATAATTTAAGAGGCCCTAAAACTTTTAAACATTTTTATATTTGATCTAATAGTTTTCTTCCCGTGGTCACGTTTTTTTCCACCATGAACAAGCCATTTGAGAGGGAATAAAAGGAGACGTGACTAGGGTGATGGTAACATATATAAGATGGCAAGTGTTACCTATATAAAGTGAAGAGGTGTTGATAATTAAACATATTCTTATCATCATATAATTTATTGTCTTCACTTCAAAATATCAATTGGTACAGTAGAGATATCCTATGTAATGTATTCAGAATCTTTTTATAGATATGAGTGTGTGAATATGTGATATACAATGTAAGTGGCCACAATGAGTAGACAAGTAGAGTTTATATGTACACCGTACCATTACATAGATACAAAATATTATTTCACATATCATTTCAAGCCTATAAAATAGACATTCAACTATAATAGACATTTAACCATCACGATTTACAATAAGACTATATGTAATGGGACGTAAACACCCGATGAACATGGGTCTCACGTCCCCGTCCCAGTCACGCTCCTCCGATCATACACATGTAGCTTGATGCTAGTGAGATGGTCATGCCTGAGCCAGGTCTTGGGCGTGAAAGAAAACAAAGGGAAAATGAGAAGGCAATAATGGAATGAAAAGATGTGATGGTTATACATTTATATGTGAAGAGAATCTGATAGGAATTTTCGTTTACATGATGCTATGTGAAATGGACAGAAGGTAATGGTAATGGTAATGGTAATGGTTAGACATAGTATAATAATCATGTAATCCATAAATTCTATGATTTAACAAGATTTTAATAAAATCAAAAGATATTTGAATCAAAAAATATTTGGATCAATTTTTTTTCATATAAATAGTCACTTATATTTTTCAAATAACGTGATTACGTTAAGAGTTAAATGAGTCACTAGGTCAAGCAAAAACATATTTCAGGGCTTATGTCACAAATTCTAGTTTGTTAAACAAGATAACCAGCACTATTTTTAATCATTTTTAGTATGTCTGGCTAAATGAGCGTGTTTGGTTGAGTAACAGGTCAAAACATTTTTGGGTTGAGATGAGTGCGAGTCAAGATGTGTTTTAACTTTTAAGAAAAATCAGTTTGGGTTTAAATTTGTCGTTTGTAAAAAACATCAATTTATCTCAAGTTAAGTGAGTTGTAATGAAACAAATAGTTTATTTAAAGATTTTTTAATAATTTTAGCATATATTAAATATATTATTAATCATATATACTCACTCGAATTCATTATATTTATATAGTTTTTGGATTACCCATCTTGACCCGTATTGTGTTAAAGTGTTATCATCTCAACCCATTTTATAGCATAATATTACACATTTTAACCCAAATTACAATAATTCTTAACTAAATCTACTCATTTTTCTTACTATGAGTCAAGATTACCAGGTCTAATTTTTAACCGACATTAATCATGGTGTTTTTGGTGCGTGGTTGACATGTTATCATGTGGTTGGTGGGTTGTAGCGGTTAGCAAAAAAAGTACCAGCCATACCTAGAAACCCGACCAGAAAGTTTCCAAAAACAAACATCGGTCTCGAGCTCGGTTTGGGTAGTGTTGAATAGGGCTGGGTGACTGATTTTGCATAGGCCTAACAACTTTTTACAACTTTGTAAGTCATAGAATTTATAAATATTTCATTTTTTGCATAAATCAAAATAGAAAATAAAATATTTTTTCATGTATCTAACTATGCTACTGCTACATTTAGGCTTAGATGTGTTTGCATTGATATTTGCCAACTCCATTGGTGGATAATTATTCAATAAATGACATGGAAACAATGACCCAAATTCATAGTTTTTGGAGACGATCTTTTATTAACATAAACCAATACTGGGGAAACCTCAATATTGATACCCGCTAATGACATCGGTCTAGTTAATTAAAATAGGAAACACATTATTTTGTCTTGCATCTATCTATGTTACTGTTTCGGGTAAAAATTAACAAGCTTAATTCTTAGCAAAACCGAATTAGAAAAGTGGGGTATTGTGTTTAAGAAGCAAATATCTTGAGTATAATGAAATATCCCGGGTCCTGAAATATCCCGAATGAGAATATTTTGCGCCTAACTGTTAATGTGACATCTAGGCCTAGATGTATTTGCAACGATTTTTGCAGGCTCTAACGACAGAAAATTATCCAATGAATGATATGGAAACAAAGTCCCAAATTCTTAGTTCTCGGTATCGGTCTTTTCTAACATAACCGATACCTGGAAGACCTCGATACCCAAAACCCGGGAGACCTCAATACCCGTACCCGCCAACTTTTGTTATTTTCGAATAATTTTTGTCTCGGTCTCGATTTTTAGTTGTGTAATGATTTAGATACTATGGCTAACTTTTGTTATATTCGAATAAATTATGGACCGAATATACTTGAACTTTTTGAATAGTCAAAATCAAAGAGTGAAAAATCAAAATTATTTTTGGTATTTCACTTTAATTTAATAGAAAAATTAACCCAATTTAGCCTTAATATTCAAACTTGAAACATAATTGAAATTACAAAATACAAAACTATTAGGCTATATGTAACCATCACTCCTATTTATTCATGTAGTCACCTTTTTAACAACGATTCTCATCACTCACTCTTCATATACATATATGTTATCATCACCACTTATCATTTTCCTCTTCTCTTCTCCTCTCACACCGTGATCCGGCTCATGCCGGAGCTGTAGAGGTGGGAAGGGCGTAACCGGAGCATGAAGGGCATCAGTTGGTGGGGTCACGATAAAACCTAAGTACCTAGACATCTTACTTATTGTAAACTATAAACTCTTATTGTTAAGACTAAAACATGAACATCGTTGTGCCATTTGTGATATAACACTTCACTTGATGTCTTTGATTAAGTAATATTACGTATAATCATTAGTAGCACTCAAATAGTTTTATTTTTAAATTCAATCAAAAAATATTTTTTTTATAGTAAATTTATCTTTAATTTTGACTTTTTAAGTACTTCAAATTAAAAAAAATAAATTCATGTTTGAATTCCTTCTAAGTTATGAGCAACTTAGTTAATTTTGAGTAAAGGACATACGAATGTGTTTTTTAGATAAGTCAATAATTTAAGTCGTGTAATAAACAAAATGTTAGAGAATTGATTTACATATTTTTTTTAACAGAGAATTGATTTATATTTGAACGAATACAAACGATTAGCTGCATAACCCTGACCATATTATCTATATCTTATCAATTGAAGGCAAAACTCACTGCTGAGAAAACCCTCTATTCATCGAAAATATTAACTAAGTTTTTGTAAGCGCTCATTTTTTAAAGGGTCTTCTTAATCTCACACACATCTCATACGTTCCATACCTTTTATATGTCTCGTATAGAGACAAAATCATTACTTGTCTAAAATATCTCTGTCTTAATAACTGAACTCTTATACGTCTTTTATTGAGCTATACGAGATGTATACAAGACGAATCATTGTGGAATTTAGCGAGAATAAGAAAGGTTTATACTTTTTATATAAAACTATACGAGACACATAAGATCAGTAAAATGTTAAAATAAAAAAGTTTAAATATGTAAATATCCAACCCATTTGAAAACTTAAGGATTAATATTGACATCACCCCATAAACGTCTATTTTGAGTTAAAACAAAATCTTAAAAAGTGGGTCTGGACCCAGGTGAATAGGTGATACCCACTGCCACGTTATATATACCAACCCCGTGCTTTCCCCAACCATCAGAACCATCTTCATCACCAGATCTCACTTCTCCGGCCACCGTCATACAATCATCACTCTGGCAATGGCTACGTACACCAAATCAGCACCACAATTCACCTACCTAGACGACAAATTGAAGCTCAACAAAAAAGAAAGCGTCTCCAGAAGCCGTTCATCCTCCACCTCCTCCGCAGCCGCCGTCGCTCACCGCCGGTGTGCTTTCACCAGAAAATGTGCTCGACTGGTGAAAGAACAACGAGCCAGATTCTACATCATGAGACGCTGCGTCACAATGCTTGTTTGTTGGCGTGATTACGGTGACTCTTAGGTCTTAATCCCTATCAATTGTGGAGCTGTATACCGACGGCGATTAGCTTCGGTGTTTAATTGTTCTAAAATTTTCCGGCCGTCGTGCCGGGAGGAGGAGAAACCGCCGGAGCTTGTAGAGTAATTTTTGTATATATATTTTTTGGTAGATTTAAATTTAGGTTTAAATTTATTATTTAATTTCAATATTCTATTTTTGGTGTAATTTGATCCGATCGAAATGAGAAACAAGATGAGAAAGTGTGATTATGAACATTTATGCAGATCATTTAATTTGTGTTTTTTGCCAATGTGGGACTAGCCCACTTGGTAGAGGCTTGCCTCTTAGAATGGGAGGTCATGGGTTCTATCCCATGCAAGGTGTAAATATGGTGTAATTTAGGTGGAGTAAGCTTAGCCGTTCAAAAAAAAAAAATTTAATTTGTGTTTTTGGGTGTTTAAGCATTGTCGATGATGATTGAAGTGATGGTTTTTTGGAAATATTTAATTAAATTAGTGATTTATTAAATTAAATTAATATTATTTATTAAAATGCGTGTTATTTTTTTTTCTTAAGTTTTTAACTTGATATAAACATTTATAATTTGATCATTATTTGAATCTAAGTTATAAAATTTCATATTTACACACTTTTTGGTTCAATTTTTTTACTGTTTTTTAATTAGTGTAAAATTTAGTTAAATCTATCATATAAAGATAAAAATATATTATTTGAGAGTAAAGTAAATATTATTGATAACGAAATATTTAACTCTAACAGAGAAAACGTGAAGTGTGTGAGAGAGAAATAGAGGGAGATTCCATTCAACAATTGCAGGTACAGCACTATGATCCAGTGTGCTTGGCTGACAGACCTCTTTATTTTAATTTCAGAAATAATAATTATTTTAGGGGCCTGTTAGGGAGACGCCAAGGTGGATAACTGGACACCCATCAATACGGCCCGTATTGGGCTTTACGGGTCGTATTGAAAAGAATATTCTGACAAAAGCTGACACGTCAAATCATAGGGCTGACGCAGGTCTGACACGCAGTACATACGGCCCGTATAGGGCAATACGGGTCGTATTAGATCTTGCAAAACCAAATCTTCTCCCAGCTATATCTCTTTTCCTTACGATGTAAGCATCCACCACATGTCCATAATTGATACACTCCCGCCATAACTCTTTCTCAGATAGTTCCTCAGGTAGGTTTTGTAAAAAGAAACTTGTAGCTTTCTCCTTCAATTGATAATTCCTTTGCAGTCGATTTCCCCCTTGGTTATTTCTTCTGACGTGCTGCCATCCCTCCTTCGTGGATTCTTCGTCTACATGTTCCTCTGGTTGGATTCCATCCTTGTTTCTCCATGACTTCCACTGAGTTTGGTTCTCCCTACCTCTATCATTCTCCCTTCCTCTCCCTCCCTCTCTCATTCTCTCTCCTTGTTTTGTTTGAATTTGGTTTGATTTTGACCATATACGACCCGTAAAGGGCAATACGGGTCGTATGTACTTTCAACCGCCAAACAGTAACCTGACAAAGTCTGACAAAATCTGACACACATACGACTCGTAAAGGGTCATACGACCCGTATAAGCCTAGGTGGTGTCAACTTATCCATAGGGGGTGTCCAAATAACCTCCCCCAATAACCCCTTATTTTAACTAAAAACTGTTCGTAACAAGCTAAATATAAATTAGGATATCCACAGTTCGTTTTGGTGCAGTTATGATTATTTTTATAACTAAAACCGTTAGTTTGATTAATTTTAAATCTTTAACCATAATCATAACCAATTGATCGGTTAATCATCGTTACAGTTCGGTTTTTGTTAAATTCGGTTAGTAAAGGAATTGTTAAAAAACTAAGAGAAACTTGTAAATATGATTTTGAATATAAATATATTAATGATAAAAATCTTAGAAAAGCTTATAAAACTTTCTAATGACCGAGAATGTGTGAACAAAAATTAAAACCATGTGAACTTTTATTCATTTTTAATATATTTAGTCTCATATATATATATATATATATATATATATATATATATATATATATTTGAACTGCAAATATGATTTAGTCTCACGTATGATTCATAATATTTTCATATAATAAAAAGTGAAGATTCACCTTTTATACTTGACTTGAACCACAACTTTTTAAAAACATACAGATATATATAAATATAAAAAATAAATATACATTATTCGGTTTGGTTAAAATCGGTTAATGACTAGCCTTAATCATAACTATAACCGAATGGTTCGGTTAATAGCTTCGCTTAACCATAACTGTCGATAAAAGTTGGTTTTGGTTAAATCAGTTATGATTCGTGGCAGTTATCAGTTATTTTTCGGTTACGGTTATATTTTGCTCACCCTAATATAAACACATTATTTAGCGAAAAAAAAATAAGAAAATTGGACGGCTTGGGTTAGGACTTGGGCGGTCCATCACGCAGCGCGTTGTCTACAGTACTTAGCCGACGTGGATATCGCATGTCTTGCGTGCGGTGATGAGGCCCGGCCTTCCGTGGTCTTCGGTACATACCCCAAATACAGCGGGCAGTGCCTATTTATTTTTTATTTCTTTAATTAAATTGATTATTTAATTTATTTCTTGTATTTCTTAAATAAAAGAATATATAATTTAAGCATAATTTCAGACCATGTTAAAAGATAACAAAACCTAACTTAAAACAAGATTTAAACAAAACAAACCTAAAAAACTAATCCCAGTAATTGGAGTTGGTATGTGATTGTTTGATGGGTTGTGTCATGTTTCAGGCGAATTTTATTTGTTTTGCCGTTGAAACACGAGAAACGTACTTGTTTTTCGGTTGTTCGTCGTCCTTAAGTGAGTACTCATCTTTTGATCAATATATCCTTAATTATCTTCCGGTGGTATGTTGCTAAAAGTAATCAAATGCATAGTTTCAAAGGATATTATTATTAGGATCATTTCTCATGAGCCCTTTTTTTAGTGGTTTACAAGTGTTAGCGTTGAGAAGGATCAACAAGCAGAAAATTTTTAGACTCAAGAGGTTGCACAAGGTCAACAATGGGAGAGGTTCTAGTACATCCTTCAAATGTGTTTCGGAATGAAGAAAAAATATTACCTTGTCTGTTAAACACATTTCAGGTTTGGAAGTTTGAGAAGCAAATATTAAAATTGTATATTTATTACCTTAATTTAAAATAGGGTTGTGATATTGGTACACCGGTCTACCAAGAACAACGCTTTTTGTATTTTTTTAATATTAAAAAATATTTAAAAAATATGTATGAGTAATTGTTATGTGAGTATGATGTTATTAATTTGACCGGAAAATGGTGTTTAGATTTAAAATATCGATAATTTATAGAAAATTGGAGTTATATAATTAATATTTAATTCTTAAACTAGAAAGTAACGTAGACATGAAAACAATAAAATTACATATGAAAAGGATGTGTATGATAAATAATAATGTGTTAGATAAGAAATAACAGTTTTGAATAAATTAAATATTAAATATTACAAAGTAAAATATAAAGAAAGAAAAAGAAACAAGAAAAAGAACCATAAACATAAACTTAAAGAATAATAACACATGACATAAGATTTTACTTATTTATTAATATCGATCAATAGTAAAATCGTCTTAAAATATAAAAACATAACCAAATTATAACTTCTTCTATTAATAAAAAAATGTTTACTTTTTTATCTCTCTTTTGTATTTCTACTACATAATTTCCTTAAAATTTTGGGTAGGGTTTTATAATTTCAAAACATTTGTGACACTTCATAAAATTCTTGAACTATTAAGCATTGCTCATGAAGATATTAAGTTTAGGGAATAGACAGAAATACAAATAAAAAAACTGTCACATACTTCTTGTGACTGGTAATGTTTTCTAAATCAAACCAAAATTCATCAATTCTCGGTATAAAAAAACAATAGACCAAAAGTTGTGTATAGAATATTAGAATGGACCATTTGAGTTATTAGGGTTATACCCGTTGGGTCATTTCACTTTTTACCCCTTTAAATAATACAAAAGTTGTTAGGGTAATTCAGAATCTACGGTTCATATTCCACGGTCCCTCCACACCCGTGGGAAAAACAAGTTTGTTTTTTTTTCTCTGCCATATTTCATAATTAAGTTATTTAAGGTAATTTCTTGTATTTTTATTTATTTATTTAATTATTTATATATTTATCTATTGTTATTATTTTTCCACAATGTTTTCTAGTTTTCAATTAATTTATCAGTTTTTATATTTATTATAGTGCTTTTACATAGCTCAAATACTTTGAATTTTGAAGATATCATTACTGTAAAAAAAAATAAAATCATCTCCATTTGTGACGGCAAATGCGTACTAATCTATTGTCCACATTAGGGGTGTTTGCGGTCCGGTTTTTACGGTTTTTAGGTGGAACCGTAAACCAAACCATTAACATCGGTTTTTGAATAATGAAAACCAAAACCGAACCATTCAAAATTGTACCAAATCGAACCGTTATCAATGGTTTGGTTCCGGTTTGGTTTACGGTTTGAGGTGTTGACCTCTTTAAAAGTAAAATTTTAATCAAAACAAACCTTTTATAGTACAAAGCGAACTAATTACATTAAACCAAAATGTATTTTTTTTATTGACAGATAAATCATGAACTCATTCTATAGAAACACATATATAAACATGTATATATATGAATATATGCATATATATAGATATATCTACATGTATATACATATTTCTATATTAGTATATATTCAAACGCACACGGTCCGGTCCGGTTTGGTTTTTAACGACCGGTTTTGAAGAAAATCATAAACCAAACCGTTTATTACGGTTTTGAACTTTTGAAACCGATCAACCAAATGTTTGAGAAAAAAACCGACCGTGAAACCAAACCGATGAACGGTTTGGACGGTTTCGCTGTTTGGAACCGAACCGTGAACACCCCTAGTCCACATTAGTTGTCTTATATCTTGCCTCTTTCTCTCTATGAATCTAGCTTACTATTTCTTCCCTCGCATTCCTAGTCTAACACGCCTTCATAAACGAATTTAGCATTCCCTTTCTCCTTGTCACGTCACACTAGTCTGCCTCTATTATACATTGATGAACATGGATGTCTAGATTGGAGACTGTCTTGTAGAAATAAATAAACAATGATTACAAATTGCATAAAAATCTAAGGTTAAATTTTTTACTTTTTTACAAATGATTTTAAAACTAAAACTAGAATATAAATAATTACTATAAGAGTGTGTGTTATGCTCTTATTTTACTTCTTGTCATGCCAATAACGTTAAGGTGAATTATTGGTGTGTAAACGTGTAAGTAGTCACTTTTGAGTTAATGGGAGTAAAAAGGAATATGGTTCCATGTAGACGTATGCCTAACATTGGTGCCCTATGATTTAGTTAGTATTTTGATTTCTTTTATCAACTAAATTTGTCCCACATAAAAAAATATTTTATTTTCTCACAATTCCATAAGTATTCAAGATGTGAATCTAATTTGTAATGTTATTTTTAGTTTATGTGACAATAGTTGAAGTTGATATAGAGTGTGTGAGTGTGTGACAACATATTTGAGTTTCAATATGATTAGGGGTAGATGGTCATGTTTAGAGATTTAATGTTAATAAAAACATGTTAGTGAAAGGGAAAAAAAAAACATTTATCATTAGGTATTGTTGAAAATTTATTTATAAAAATGAGTGTCTTTATTTATATATTGATTTTTAACGGCTAAATTTTAAGATCACTGACGGATTATAATTACAGTATCATAGTATCACGAGTAGTATTAACCGATCATATCTACCATCAAGTCAACAGCTTAAAAGAAACTCAATACTTAAAAAGAAAATCCATTATGAAATTCAAACCCAAGACTATTTGGTTGCTAAGTCTTATCCCACCACCAATACCGCTAGATTTTAGTGCATTTGATGATTTTAACAACTATATTATCTTTTATTTATAATTTTGAACGTTCCTTACAAAGTCGTTTATTTTCTTAAATGTCTTTTCTACTTTATGATCATTCATTTTTCTAATTTTTCTTTTATTTTTTAATTAGCCACCTTCTAAAAATGTATGTTATAAAGTCGTTCCACTTTCTTGATCTTTTTAACTGATTTTTTCTTTTTTAAATATTACTTTTTTAATGGTGCATTTTTTAAATGTCCCTTTTTATATTGTGAGGTTTTATAAAAATCCTTATTAAATCTGCTTGTTTTTTTTTTAAATTTTTTTATAACAGTTGTTTTTTTTTCTACATTTTTCCTAATTTTTTTTCTAAACGGCAAAAGTTTTTATATGTCCATTTAGATCCATTTGATGTTTTAACATCTTTTAAAACCATTTAGCCTCTTTTAAACATTATTTTTTAAAAACCATTCGGTTTTCTAAACGTTACTTTAAAAACCGTTGAATCTTCTAAAGAATGGCTTAAAAAACTAGTGGTGTTAAAAAGATTTTTAAAAATCCATATATACGATTTTAAAAAGCTCATTTAAAATAATGTATTATTAAAAGTTTTTTTTTAATAATTAAAACTGCATTAAAATGATTGAAAATAACAACATTTATAAACGATTAAAAAAACATTGAACGTGCATATGAATAAATACAAAAAATTAACGCTTTAAAATAAAACATTTAGAAAAGCGCGCGACTTAAAAAATATTTAACGAAACAAATGTTATTAAAAATGTTAAGGAAAAGTGAACGCTTAAAAAATATCAAAGAAAATGAAAGTTTTATTATATATGATGCTTAAAAATATATAGAAAATATAATAGACAAGTTAAAAATAAAGAAAAAAAAAACTCGTTGTTAATAAATAAATTTAACTTACACCTATTTAGCAAATACTTTTTTTCAAACTGTTTTATGAACTAACTTCATGTTTAAATAATAATGCAAACCAAAATGAAACTATAATTAAATCATTGTTTGTTTACATCTTTTGTTTACTTAACCGAAAAATATGTTTAAAAACATACAACATTCTGTAAGAATATTACCACAAAGATGATAAAAATAAAAATTGGAAACTAGCCTAAACATTTAGCTTTAACATAAGTTGTGTTGATTCAAAACATCTGCGCAATATATCTATTGTAACATGCTAAATTGCTAATTGATAGGTTTGAATATTTAGATGAAACTATTATTATATGTAAGTAACTAGTATAATATACATGCTGGTTTGTAAAATTATATTAAATAATTCGTATTAGTAATTAAGATTTAAGAATTGTCAACTAATTTTTTGATATAAATTATTGTTGGTTAATTTGTAAAATGAAGTTAATTGAAAAGAGATAGTCAATTTAAGTAAGATTAAATGAATAAATTTAATAAATATGAGGCAAATACATTAAAGTAATTATTTTCGAGTATAATTGAAAATATATAAAAACATTGACCCATTTGGATAGATGAATGTTAGGATAAATATAAATAATTTAAGATTGCATAACATTCAATAATTTCAAACGATCGTTTAATATTTAATTAGGTGACTGGAATAAACATAAATTGAGTTCCTGAAAGACGTTTAAAAGTAAATAATTACCAAAATCAAAACTAAAAAAAGTTTTGTCACCAAAAGGGCATGTGTCCCAAGAGTACCAAGGTATGTTAAGATGTTTCTTTTCTAAAATAGGTTGAGGGTTCTAGTCCCATAGTGAACGAAGGTGGAAGAAATTTGATGTTCCAAAAAAAAAAGTTTTGTCAAAACTTGTTCTTCCAAATCATTATGTTTGTTCTTCATTAAATGTATGCACGATGAGGAGTTCACTTGATTAATATAACAAATAAAAAAATCACACATATTAAAGAGAAATTTCTTTTTTGTATATAATATTTTGTATTGACAAAAAAAAATTGTAGCATTAAAAAATAATATCCGTTTCAAAAACACATAAAAGATAGAAAAACATGTATTTCCAAACAAGGGTTGTAATCAAGTCGATTCGATCCGTGTCTGAATGAAGCTTGGCTCGAGAATTTTCGAGTCGAGACGAAATTTTTTTCATGCTAAAATTCCAGATCGAGCCCATAAAAAATCCCGATCCCTGAGCCGACTTGTTTTTTTTTTTATATTCTACTTTACATATATATGTTTAATATAATATATATTGAATTTAACGTACAAAGATCAAGTTTTGAAGTATTTTTGATCAAAATGGGACAAGAACAACGTCATTAGGGTTTTTGGGCTGCTTCACAATTTGGTCGAAGGTTCCATAAGAAACCGTTAGGTGTTGGTTGCAAGTTATATTCGAAACCAAGATGTTTCGACAAAAATTATCTCAAAAGACAAAACATCTAGGTTTTGGTTCAAAGTGGAACAAGACGCCATTGAACAAAACTTCATAGACCAAAACCCTTGAAGGTTTCGGATAGAAATTCGAATGAAACCTTAGGTTTCGAATGAAAGTTACGCAAAATTCCTAGGATTCGACCAAAAGCTTGTGAAAGAAATCTTGCTAAGTATTAACATGGTTCACATGTGAAATTATGATCGGTTTTTAAGAAACTCTAGCTTCTAGCAGGGGTCATGATGATTTGACTTAAAGTGTTTGATAGTTATTACCGGATACGTTCTATTAGTTCATTTTCTTACTATTTTGGGGTGATAAACATACTACCCTAACTATCTATGGTAAATTATATTTGTTATGAGATTGTGATTGATGATTGAGTTCAGAAGTCAACGATTGATGACTGATGCTACATGTTATATGATTAGTTGTTGATGTTTGATGCTATAATTAATGGTTGATGGCCAGCATTAATTGTTGGATATATGAACCTATAAGCAGAAAGACGTAGCATGTAATTGATGGGGTCTTATACTTACATAAGCCTACTTAGCTATGCGAAAAGCAATTTATGATGAAGTTGTGTTGACGGTTAAAAAGATGACTGAAGTTAATGTGTATATTTGATGTTCTATATGGCTTTATAATACTCATCAAAATAACTTTCACTCAGATAAATCAGAGCTCATTCTATGTAGCTGACTTTTTAGCATGCAAGTTAGTCAGCTATAGGTTCATATGACATCAAGTTTTCAATGGTTAGTTCACATGTGTGTTGCAAGCTTTTTAGTTTGATTAATATTTGTGGGTTTATTTTAATGTATGAGTTAAAGTAAGAGTCTTACTAATTTGTTTTGGTTAGTAGTTATCTAGTTTGTTTGATAGATAATATCAAGTTTTTTTTTTTGATCGGATTCTTTTTCAAACAAGTAAAAAACCACAAATTGCAAGTACCCCGCTTAAAAAGTGACATGCTTTATGCTCTGCAAAATATGTTCCATATTGTATAAATGAATTGATTTAAACAATGTTTAAGCTTTCATTGATATTTTATGTTATTTTAGTTAAAGAACCATGTTGCATATGTAAACTCAAAGGTGAGACTTTCATGGTTTGTGAACCTTGCAAAAATATTGCCAAATTTTAACAAACATATATTTTATGCGTGTGCACGTTATAATTAAGGACCATTATTTGATAGAAACCTAACAATCTTATATAAGATTGATAAAACATTTGAGACACCCCCCATGTCCTGCCTTTACTTTGTTATTGTGATGAAACAATGAAAGAAAGAATTTTTTTTTTATATTTTTGTTTGTAACAACATTGTTTATGGTCTAATACACACTATAGCTTTTTTATTTTTTGAACATCAAAAGAACCAATTTTATTACAACTTTTTTTTTGTTTTTTTAACACCTCCACTTTAATATTTAAATTCGCTAAGGGGTTTTTTTCCGGCTCAACCTGGGCACGCCATTTCTTAGGGCCGCCCCTGAAGATACAGTTGATGATTTCGATCTGCCATCGCGTATACAATTATGTAAATAAAACTAGAAGATACTCCCTTAGTCCATTCACTCCAAGATACAGTTAGATGATTTTGATCTGCCATCACTTATATTTTTTATTGAAAATCTTATTATTTCTTGCTACCTAAATTGATCAACAGATTACCTGACCAATAGCATTTATCAATTTTTCCTTCCTTTTGCTATCTTCCTTGTATCTATATAGTCGAACAACGTCTCCACTGAGTCAAGATGCTGATAAATTGGCACTTTTAGTCATAATGTATGGCATTAGCAATCCACACTGTAGTTAATAATTTATAACCATGACAACAAAAGATAACACAAAATCCTAAGTTTATTGTTTTATATTATTAAAAATGGGTTGTAAATATTCTGGTGTTTAGATTTGGTGATTAATAATTGCTTGCTTTTTGACAATTTTTCCACTTGGGATTAATCACCATCCTATCTAATTACCATAATCATGATCATGAGATTTGATAAGATCAAAAGTGACCCCACGAAAAAAGGCCTAATCAATATGGTCTATAAGCTTAAGTCCATGCCTAGCTTAAGCATGCTTTGCAACAATAAAAACACTTTTCTAACATAAAGTAAGAGCATGCATTTGTAATTTATTGGTTTTCATTTCTAATCGATACCTAAAAACGTTCTTTTTAAATTATGGCAACAATGGTCCTTGCATTTATGTTATGCTTGAATTAGGTCTAGGCCTGTAAACGAACCGAACGAACACGAACACAGGCATGTTCGTGTTCGTTCATTTAAACTTAACCGAACACGAACACGAACACCTTAACGAACATGAATTTTGTGTTCGTGTTCGTTTATTAAGAAAATGAATATGTTCGTGTTCGTTTGTGTTCGTTCATTAATAAATTAAACGAACTGTTCATGAACATAAACGAACACAAACGAACTAAAATAAACGAACAAACATAAATGTACATTTTTTTAACACCATTGAACAATCATAAACGAACACAATTGAACAAGTATAAAGGAGCACAAACGACAAGCCTCTTAAATGTAAATACATATCATTTGTAAATTAGTCAGTTAACAGAATAAAAACTAACATTACATAGTTAACGAACATAAACGAACACAAATAAACGAACATAACCGAACTGTTCATGAACATAAATAAACGAACATAACCGAACTGTTCATGAACATAAGTAAACGAACACAAGGTATGTTCATGTTCGTTCATTTAATTAAACGAACACAAATTTTGTGTTCGTGTTCGTTCATTTATTAAATAAACGAACATAAACGAACTTCTTACCGAACAGTTCATGAACTGTTCGGTTCATTTACAGGCCTAATTAGGTCCGTCGATTTGTCATGTTTGTGTTTGATTTGCCTATGATTTTAAGTTCTAGTTTAATGATTAGATAAACTATGTTAGATGTATCAATATGCTCTTTAAATAAGTACATATGCAGTTTTAATGTGAAACATGTATTTATTTATTATAATAAAAACGCTATTTATCAGTTTATTAATCTTAATTAATTAAAGAGACATTTACATATTTCCCCTTAATTTGTACATCATGCATTAAAAATTTGTATACTGAAGAATATGTAATTTTATAACTTAGGAAGATAATATATGTAATTCTCCATTAACTAAAACCACGTCCTTTGTCTGACACACTTCTTGAAACTGTCCTTATTCTTGTTCTTTTTAGTGTTTTTGCTTTCAAATTTATAGCTCGTTAGTAAATGGAGTGGTAAAAGTTTCAAGGTAAATAAAGATGAAAATAAGTATATTTAAAGAAAACCAAATGGCTTCTAGCCTACTGTGGTTACCCCCTTAACTTTCATGTATGAGATCTTGAGTTCGAATCCAGACTAAAATATATTTGTTGTGACAAGGTTAGGGGTTTATCCAGTTGTTAGGTTTCTCCTGAGTGGCTCGGGCGTATGCCCTACAACGTCAAATATGAGGGAACGGTTAAAATCTCGTCTTAGATGTCTGCATTGTTAGCCGTTCAAACAAAAAGTATATATCCAGAATTTAGGATGAAGAATAATAAATAGACAAAGTTCCATTATCAAAACTCAATCTATGCTTTTAGTATCTTAAGAATAGCAATATTATATGACTCAAAACATATAACACATTATAATGTATGCTTCAAACATAAATAATTAATGAGACATTGTTTAAATAGATACAAAGCTCTTAAATTTGATGTCTAGCTATGACTACGTTCATCTTTGTAGGTTTGGTGTCATAAGCTAGATCGAGTTAAGTTCAAAATCGCTCATACAAATGTTTTTGTCTAATATTTAAGACATCATGAGCTTTTTATATTTTTATGTAAACCTGTTTTTATTATAACCTAATCATATATATGTATGTCTGGTATACTATAAATAGTACAACGGTTGATGTGACTTTAACAATTCTTAACACATTAATGTGTCTGAAAAAAATGTATCCCTATATATATATATATGTTGTAATCCATATCAGATACATAGTAATATGATCATAATTCAATACAACTCATTACACTACTAATTTATTGAACCAAGTTATTAAGAATCTGAATTATATTGTGTCATGATGCCAGGTTTTCGGGAAATTTAATCTAACAAACTATTTAGCTCGTTTGTTCATTTGTTTGTTTGCTTGTTTTAAACAAATACAGCTCGTTTTCGTATATATCACCTAGTCAAGTCATGTAGGACGGTCCGGACGAATGGTGTCATGCATGAACCGAGTCAAGATCGACGGTCTATATATGCAAGGTCCAATGCTTGTAAAAGATCAATATGTTTTTACTAAACATGTGTGTAGCATTAAAAGTTTGAGATCAAGATCAAACTACACCGTTCGAGATATAGAGATGATAAATATTATATAACCATGATACAACATTCAAAATGGAGGGATCAGAATTGAGTGTTATGATAATATACAACATTCAAAAGAAGCAGGTGTAATCATCACCTCTTTCTTTAATCATGTACAAGTCAAGTCGTCTTTAGTTTTATTTGTTGACCACTTTACAATCATTTATGTAATCGATTTTGATTTACCAAATAAAATCTAAATTAAAAAAAAAAAAAAAACTTGAGTTAAACTACATCAAAAGACGGCACTTTTTGTATGCTTCTTACATATAACAAAGATTTCATAATCTACACCAAATTTAGATACAACAATGGCACCACCATCTCCCAATGGTTCAAAAATATGAAGTAGAGGTGAACAAAAAAACCGGTTTGGGTTTACAAACCGGTATTTATTGGATCTCAAACCGGTCCGAACCATTAGTTTGGCATAGGTTCGAGATTTTTGCTTTAAAACAGGTTTCCGAACCGGTTTCAAACCCCTTCAAACCAGTTTCGACCCATCCAAACCGGTTCCTATAGGTTTGGCATCCTCATCTCTCAAACCGATTTCCAAACCTAACCAGTTTCACCCAAACCGGTTTAGGACCATGCTTGACCAAACCGGTTTGTGCACCACTAATGTGAATGGGAGGGGATAGAGACGACAACAAAGGCAAGGGGGAATGGTGAGAATTCTATTAGGATACGAAGAATATATAGGGTATTGTACTATTGTGGCTTCATAATCTACTTGTTTGAAAAGAAGTGTCACATTGATTCATCAAAATTGCTATCAATGGCTTCAAAATTGACTCAATTGAAAAATACCAAATCTGATATTAGGGCTTCAAAATCGCCATCAATGGCTTCAATTGAGGCCGATAACCACAGTTTTCGTCATCATCTATTAACTTTGTCATTTGAAAAAGATTGATACTCTAGTTTTTAGTTGTTTTTGCCAAAATTTTTTAAAATTTTGCTCTCTTATATGCAACCCACTACTAACAAGTTCAAACAACGAAGACAAATTACATACATGTAATCATCTTTCTCTAGGAAATTTTGCTAAAACGTGATAGAAATTTGATTCTCTTAATTTTGTCGCAATATTCGATGTTGGTTCTTGAAGGTTCTTGCAAACCTAATTTCACCATAGGCCTTAATTGCTCAAATCACAATAGAAACAATCATTCTAGTTGCAACCAAAGCTTCAACAATAATTGTGTTCTCTTCTCAGTATATCAAGTTTGAATATTTTAAGTTTTTTTTTTATAATATAAAAATGAAATTGAAGTTGCATCAAAAGAATGCTAGGTCTACATATATGCTAACATATACTTAAAATAGATTTACTTAATGCTTATGTATATGTTAGAAAGTTTGCCTGTTTTGTTCATTGCTTTTCTTTTTCCTTGTACTTCTAATTTGTTTCTTTGTAAGCAACTTTATAAAAAATAAGTGTTTGGTTTTCTTAAATTCTAGTAAGAACCAACAAGTTGTAAAAAAACCAAAAGAACCATATTATAGTCACATAATTTAAGGGATGTAAAAGTATTTTTTTTAAAAGTATGAGAAGTTACTATTATAACATTTAAACTTATGACTAGAAATGATTGTTTTAGTTTTTAAGTAGGAATAGTCTTAAAAAAAGAAAGAAAGAAAAGAACGTTGTATATGTGTTACAATAATTAAAAGTGTTATTTGAGCATTACCCTCTATATATACATATACATATATATGTAAGTAAGTATGTATGTTCCAAGCAGCAATTATTGGTAAATTATATAAAAAAACTGTTTGTTACCATCAATGAGGAGTGTGGAGTAATATTCCAACATATAAAATTCAATGGTATAATCAAAGTGATAAGTTTTAGAATAAAGACGGGTCCCTTTGGTGAAAAAATTTTAAATTAAAGAAGGGTCCACCTTTGGTGGAACGTCAGGTCAACAATTCCCTAAGCTCATAAATAGGAGTCTTCACAAATCAACATGCCTTTAAACTTTGCATCATTAACATCCAACGTAACTTTCACATGCATGGTATACCTGTAATTCATTATTTTTTAACCAATATATGTGTTTATATATATTAACTATGTTGGTAACTCGTGTAACACACAGACTGACTTAAAGGTAAGATGCAACTCGAAAAAAGACTTTGATAAAACGATATAATTACAACTGGTATAAAGCATTATGAATTCAATCATTTAACCTACATAAAAAGAATGCGTGATGCCATTTTTTGATAATTCAAACCGTTAAAATAGTTTATTTAATATGGTTACCCTTACTGTCTTCATTACATGTATGTGAGTCGAGGTGGTTTAGTTAATGAAAATAATGAATTAATACACAAACAAAGATAAATTAATTTTTAGTAAATTAATATTTGTATTGGCGAAAAAGATTGTAACATTAATTAAAAGATAACATAGATTAAAAACATGTGAAAGTTAAATTGTTATTCATCAATTAAAATTAATTGAATATTTGAATACAAGATTTGAAATTTTTAAATTTCAAAATTATTGATCAAAAATGGAAAGTTTTGCGTGATTATATTTTAAACATTTAAAGAAAATTTTACTTAATGCAATTACCTAATTTAAAGTTTGACTTAATTATATTTATTAAATGTAATTAGTTATATTTATTGTAAATGGGTATTTTTTTAGATGAGAAATTAATGAAATTTTTAAACTTTTATTTTCGTGATGACATGTGTGCATTACACATATGTGGTAATGGTCTTATAGTGACATGTGGCATGTGTATGAGATGGACATGCTAGTTGATGTACATGCTAGTCAAAGGCCACGTGTCATTAAATTTACTCTTTTATTAGTAAATAGAAGATATGGTACTCACACGATGCAGCAAAAAACACAACATTTAAGTTTGGTTATTTTAAAGCTTGCATTGTTCGATTTAGGGCCATAACCATACCAAAAACAAATTTTTTTAATTTATAAATTAACTAAAAGTGACTTTAACTCTTATCATAAAAGACCAAAAGAACAAAAAATGTCAAGAAGTGGTTTATTTGTTTTGAATAATATTTTCTTTTATAATCACTCTATCTTACTGATCGAGGTATCGTATGTCAATCAAAAACAATTTATAATTAAAAACTTATCTACCTTTGACTATAGCAAGGGAAGTAAGGTCGTCTCCACAGGGAATCAGTGAAAAGTGCTAATCGTCACTACAAACTAATTAATCTAAGAAAAATGAAAACTTTGGATTGAATTGAATTAAGAGAATCGTTTAAAAGAAACAAACTTTAACTTTTGATTTGAAAACAATTAATGAAAAAGGTAATCGCTTCCAGTTTTTAGGTTGCAAGTTCCACAATGAATGTAAGTTAAACCTAGATCAAAGTCATGTAAAAATCGATTGTGTTAATCAATTCGCTTGAAGTGGTGATAATGGAACGAACGTTTAAGATTTGCTCATTCACACAATCACCAATAGATATACGCAAAGCATTACACAATTACCAATGAGTAAACGATGCAAGAAAACCGAATCAATGATGATTAACGTATCAATACAAAAACATAAATCTATTGTTTAAATCAACCAAATAGAAATCATATCAAGTTTACAATCAAAAACCTAGATTCAACATTCAAACAATGTTTCACTCACAACCCTAATTACCCGTAAACGATTACGAAGGGAAACTAGCCACGCATCTTCATTAGCATGCTTTGATTCTTGATTCGGATGATGTTTCCTATGATCACGGATGGATTTGGAGGAGTTTTTCTGCCCAAAAACCTTGTTTTTTCGCCCCTAATTCGTCCAGGAAGAAGCCTCTCATGAAACCCTAAAATAAGGGCTTAAATATGGGAAATATTTGCCAAATTTTCGTGTTTTCCGGCCTCCGGCGTACCATACGCCAGGCCCGGGCGTATGGTACGCCCAACAGCTTATCCTACGCCCAGCAGTTTCTGCCAACGCTCAAAACTTGACGTATGGTACGCTGGCCGTATGATACGCCGGCTGGGCATATTATACGCCGAAAATGACCTCACCAACAGCTTTGCCTCGTCGAGAAACTCAGTTTTCATATATTATGAGCCCCGTAAATCCTCTCCTAGCTCCAGTTATGCGTCCGCGTAGTTTTAGCCTTCCGAAAATCATGTTTTTGTACTTTTTTTATCACTCGACGCCTCTTCTAATCAGCCAATAAGCTTCCGAAGACGTCTTTAACCTCTTGAAACCTGAAATTCACAAACATACTCAAAGTAAACATGTTTCGGGCCAAAAATACTAATATCACGTATTTACACATCGATTGACGCAACTATTTACAGCGTGATCACTTACTTAAATTAGTAAAGTTTACTCATTCTATCTTACTTAAATTGGTAAAGTCTACTCAGAGTCAGACGATAGTGGACGCTCGTGCTAAAAAGCTTTACGTTTAATCTCTTACTCTTCTCTCCCGATTAATCGGTGTTTCTAACTAGCCATCACAGGATATTTAGTATCTCCAATAATATCTCTCTAAAGACTAGAACTTGAGTCAGTTCAAGGGGCGTGCATAAAACCGGAAAAACCGACCAAATTAAAACCCAAAAACCGAAAAATCTAAACCGAAATAACAGAACATAAATATAAACAAACGGGTTGGTATAAGTATTATAATAGCCTAAAGTTTGGGTTTGGTTTGGTTTTACTTGAAACAAAAACCGAAAAAACCGAATGCATGCATATGTATGTGTATATGTATTAACTTTCAAAATTTAAATAATTTATAAACCGTCTATTTTTGTTTTTCGTTCTTGATACCAAAAGTCATATAAAAATCTTATATTTTATTATTTTTTAGGCTTATGATATCAAAAAACACATATAATTTTTACTAAATTTAAAGATATTTATATATAATTTTAAATGTTAAGTAGTGTAGTATTTCAAATATTTTGAATACAAATACAATATTTTGGTTAATTTTTTATAATTATAATTCTAGGCAATGTTTTAAAAACCGGTATTTTAGGTGTACCGGATTTTGCTAAAAAAATGGTTCAACCGGTTGAACCGGGTTGTACCGGATGGTTCAACCGGACACACTAATTAACCATAAAATTCCATAGAAATACAACTTATACTCAAATAAGTTTCCAAAAAGTATACAAATTCATCTAAAAACAATTCAAAAAGTATACAAATTCATCCAAAACAACCTAAAAGTACTCAAATTCTAATAATTTTTTTTAAATGAAAGTGCATAATAGGATTATGACATTGGCGTGTTAAACGCATCAAGTTCACGATCGCTTAAAAGCCAAAAATCGCTTAAAAGCCGAAATTTTGTGTTTTTTTAAAACCGGGGCGGCACAACCAATCGAAGGAACCTGCATAATACCGGAGTGTTTCGTACCGGTTTAGTAACCGGCAACCGGTTGAACCGGTTAAACCGGCCGGTTCGAACCGGTTTTTAAAACATTGATTCTAGGCTTAAGTAGAAAAAACCGAAACCCATACCGAACCCAAATGGATTTTAAAAAGATGAAAACCGAAATACCGAACCCATACAGGTTTAAAAACCGAAAAAAACTGAAATTTCGGTTTTGGGTTTGGACTAGACAAAAAACTGACCCAAAACGACCCATGCACAACCATACCATGAACACCAAACTCTTGAACCAACATTAATTACCTTTAGTTATCTTGTGATGATTTTAAAGAGCTAAGTATAATTTTTATACTTCATAACTCCCTAGCAAGCAGCAAGATAATGGATAAATTCTTGATTAAAAATTACATTAAGATTGACTGATACTAAATCAAATCTTTATTTACGTAGTTTAACCCATCAAAAAGATTTTTATAATTTAATTAAATATCATTTTTTTAAAATTTATTTTAACTTATTACATCTTATCCTTTTTATCTATCTGTATTTCAGTCACTCACATATATTTAATGATCTAGCAAATTTGTTTGTTTTTTTTATATAATCACATAAATTTACAGAAGAACAGATTTTGGTATTTAAAGAATTACTATTATAGATCTCTAAATAATTTAAAGATGAAGATTGTGAATGAGATTACAATAGAGGAAATCTTGAAATCTTAGAGATAAAAATAAGAATGATGAAAGAAATACGAATTTATGTACCTGCACATGTTTGCACATTTGCAAACTGTTATATATTGTTTGTTTAGAGTGTGTTAATCTTGTATTTAGAGTTTTTATTTTGTTTTTGTTTCTTAAAATACAGAATAATGCAATTATTTATTACCTCAAAAGAAATAATTATCTTTTTATTTACTTTCACTTAGTGCATTACATCTCAATCTCTATCTATAACTCTATAATTTAATTATATATATGTGTAACTTAATTTGAGCAGTTTATAAAAGAAAAATAAATATTACTTTTTCGAAATCCATCTCTATATATTTTTTAACATATCACATATGTCTCAATCTTTATCTATATCTCTATTTTATTCATAAACACTTCTTTTGTTATTTTTATCTTTTAACCATGCACAAAAAGTTATTAACTAAATAATGTTTTTTACACTTAAAGAATCCTCATTCTGAAAAATTCTGATTAAACTTTAAAGATTGATGAAATGAATATTTAAATGAAAATAGAAAATTTAATAAAATCTCTAAATTTAATAATTAGAAATGTAGCTAGACAAATAATTCAATTATTTAAAATTTATATGAAATTACATTTTAATTTATTTTGTATGTATAATAATATAATACAAATAAATGAATAATTCAATTATTTTCTTTATTTACTTAATATTTTTTGGAGTAAACTTGAATTTGAAGATACCCGTTTAAGGAAATAATATACTGGATAATTTATGTGGGGGAGATGATGTTTATTTTGTCCTTTACGCACTTATTAACATTGAGGGAAGTCACATGTCAGTTGTCTTATGTTGGTACACATCTACAACTTCTTATTTTACTTAGACATTGTATCTTTGTTTGTTAAATAAACTGTTATACCTTGGTGGTGTTATTGTACTCGGTGGTTTTTGTATTTGGTGTCCGGACGGGTTTTAGCATCTTGCTGGCTCGTTTCGGTTTTTAATGAAATTTGCCGTACAAAAAAAAATGAACTATTATACAATACGTATGAATGGAATTTTAGATACATTTTATTATTAAAAATTAATAAATGCATTTCAATAAAAATATGTGTAATTTCGTTTGAGCACTTTTTAAATAAAATAAATATTACTTTTTTCTAAATCCATCTCTATATTTTTTTTAACGTATCACATACATCCCATTCTTTGTCTATCTCTATTTTATTCATAAACACTTCTTTTGTTATTTTTATTTCTTAAACATGCACAAAAAGTTATTAACTGAATAATAATCCTCATCCTGAAAAATTATAATTAAACTTTAAATGGTGACTCAAGAGATATGTTGGATCCAATGGTTACCTTTTGATAAATGATTGGATCTAACGTGCGCGTATAATTTGCATAATCATATTATGTGACTGTTTTTTCTAACGATAAATTAGGCTTAACGACATACCTCTTTATAACCAAAATGTCACTATTATTGAATAATTTCCTGAGAATTGTTGCAAGTGAAGTGACATTCCCAAGGAAGTTACAGTTTTTGCATGAAACCATCGTGATACATTCAACTAGCTTTCAATTACAACTTGAATTCCATGTGATCTGTTGAATAATGAAGTCATTACTAGTTTAAAGTTTCTTTCTTAATTGTTCAAGGGCTCATATTGTAAATGTTTGGAAGTGTAAGGTCTGTCTTGTATTAGAGATGTTGGTTAAGTGTTTGTTAACTTTTTGTTAATAAGAAGTTAGTGTGATAAGTACGATTAGTTTTAAGACAGACTTTTCAATCTATGAGAGGGTTGTGACTTTGTTTTGTAATCGAATGTTCTAGTAATCAAAATTTCTTGTGAGATTGTGTTGATCTTTCTTTTGATTCTTCTGAATTGTATAACAAGTGGTATCAGAGCCTGGTTGTAGGCTCGAATTGGAAGAATCAAAGCAATTGAAAGAAACGGTGAACGAAGACGATGGTAACAACCAAGTTTGAGATCGAGAAATTTGATGGGAAGAATGACTTTAGTCTATGGAGGGTTAAGATGCGAGCTCTACTCGTTCATCAAGGATTGGCAGATGCTCTTGCCGGAGGAGATGCAAAAGTACCGGAAGGTGCCACAGAAGCGCATAGAAAGGAGATTATCGATAAGTGGCAAGAAAAGGGGGTCAAGGCACATAGTGCCATCATCCTCAGTCTTGGGGATCGAGTTCTGCGTGAGGTATCCAAGGAGGCAACTGCGGCAGGGATCTGGGCTAAGTTGGAAACACTGTACATGACCAAGAGTTTGGCAAATCGGTTGTATTTGAAGAAGTGGTTGTATACCTTTCAGATGGGGCCAGGTAAATCCCTCGAAGATCATACTGATGACTTCAATAAACTCATTCTAGACCTAGAAAATATAGAAATAGTGCTGGATGAAGAAGATCAAGCAATTATCTTCTTAACATCACTCCCACAGCACTATGATCACTTTGTGGATACCTTGTTGTTTGGGAGAGAGTCCCTAACAATGGAAGAGGTTCTTTCTGCACTAAATTCAAGGGAATTGAAAAAGAGGTCTGATATGAAGGATGAAGGTGGAGAAGGATTAATCGTAAGAGGAAGGTCTGATCAAAGAGAGCAGAAGGGTTCGAAACTGAGAGGGGCAACAAGATCGAAATCCCGGTACCGATGTAGATGTTATGTATGTGTCACACCCCCAATTTCCCACTCGTGGTGTCAGTCCACGTGGGCGTGACGTGGCCAGAATCACAGCTCAAGGTCATATAGAACACCTCTATATGCGTTTTCAAAAACAATGTTTGACACACACACTTAACAAAAGTAGGTTGCAGCGAAATAATAAATCATATTGCAGCGGAAATCAAATGTTTAACAATTGCAGCGGAAAAGTAATAAGTTTAATACAACACTGTTTAAAACAGAATAAAAGTCTAAATTGTTTCGAAAGACAAGAGTTAAGATGCATGCGGGATCCTATGCTCAAATCCCCTAAGTGCATTCCTGTTTCCGAGTGCCTGTCAGCTAGTTACCTGAGAATACAAGTTTAAGAAAAAGTGTCAACACAATGGTTGGTGAGTTCACAGGTTTTGATAAGCATAGGTAGTAATTCAGAAATCATGTGTCATACTGTTTATTAAATGTTAGTCCCGAGCCCTAGGCTCCAAGTGTCAGTGCGTCACTACCGAACTAGACTTGTTAGTCCTTGCCTCCGCTATGTCTCGTAATAACATAGCAAGATAGGTCGAGATTTCACGTGTTATGACCTCCAGTCAACATTTTCGCCACGCGGGGCTCGTCACACCCAAATAGATCTATTCAAACTCACCTCGTTGTTTATACATTAACGGTAAGACTTTGCGAGGGCTTATTACGATACAACATTTATGTTTGTCCAATAAACCAGTATACACAATTTGTTTGTACAAGTATAAATGTTTGACTCGATTTAACTAGTATTCTCCCCCTATTTGAAAAGCTTGTAAAAGAGTAAAGAGGGGCCGTAAACTCACCTTAGTGATGAAGTAGTAAGTCACGCGTAAGCTCCTGCGTAGATGACACGTCGGTCACTGGCAACCTATATCGTATATCGTACGTGAGTTTGTGTAAGTGACCGTGCTAGGGTTTGTGTTAGTGTTCGTGTTTGTGTCCAACAACCCTCGGTTGTTCATGTTTGTCCGTGTCGGTCCACAATGACCGTGTTTGCTCGTGTTGGTCCACATTGACCGTGTTTGACTGTGTTGGTCCACATTGACCATGTTTGACCATGTTTGACTAGAGTTGACCAAGTTTGACCGTGTCAAGTCAATGACCCGTTGGTGAACCGTGTGACAGTTGTGACTCGTGTAGCAATTGTGTTAGTGTTTGTCGTGTGCAAAATGCGCAAGTCGCTTCTATGGACAACTTACTATTTATGGTAAGTTTCCATTTATGGAAAGTTCACAAAGCATATCGGTTTTATAGTTATAGCATGTTCAATAGTCCTACGTGATCATGTTAACACATAGCACATTATCATACGATTTCACATAAGTTGTTTACAACATGTTTGCACATAAGAGTTTCCTAAAATGGAAAGTTTCCATTTATAACATACGTAACATCGGAAACCATCTAACTTAACATCTAATCATCATGTTATAACATATTAACCCATTTAGCATGCTCAAATTATTCAACACGTTGACAAATCGGTTTTTGTAAAAATAAAGTTACTAAATATAGTAACTTTCTAGTTTTGCATAGAAATGACCATTTTAACATTTCTAAACCATCCTTATACCATAAATCATCCTAATGATTAATCTAACATCGTTTAAACATGTCAACATAACCCAAATTGCCATCTATCAACATTTTGACCCAAAAAGTTACTAAAAATAGTAATAAAGCTAAATATGACCATTAAACATTATCAAAATCACATTCTAAACCTTAACATCATCCCAATAACATCTAAGCAACAATCCATGAACATGCATGACACCAAGCATTATTCTCATTCACATTTCATAAGTAAAAAGTTACTATTAATGGCAAGTTTCATCAAAACTCATAGTTTTAACCATTTTAACCAAATCCCACCATGAGAAATCCTTCTACTATCATCAATAAGCATATCAACATGCTCAAGATTATTCCTATCATCATGGATCATACATGCATGGCCATCATTCAACACTTTATGAACAAAACATGAAATCTATACATACACAACATCTTGTATCATCATAAGATGCATTCTAATCATCCTAGATCATCATAAAACACATCTAAATCAACAAACCCAGAAACAAATTCGTGTATAAGCATCATAGGTGCTTGCAAGTGTGATTTAACACTTGCATGTGTGTTTGTGAGTGTTTTAAGGCTATAAGGAGGGTGAGGCTACCTTCTAGAGTTCCTTGAATACCAAAGTGATGAATAATCAGCTCCTGGATCTCCTGAGATTGCTGATTTCGACAGGAAGAAGGGAGGTGGTTGTGGTTCCAAACTTTCTTGAGGGTGAGGGACTCCAAATCTTCAAGTCTTGAGCTTCCAAGCTTCAAACTTGAGCTTCAATGGTGGTTCTTGTGTTGCAGAGGTTAGGGAGGGAAGATGGTCGAGATATGATGGCTAGATATCGGAGAGAGGGTGTAGGGTGGCCAGGAAATGATTTTTCTTGGTTTTATAAAGATTTCTGCGAACTGGGCACTGTCGCGTAGCGCGACATGTTCAAGAACATCTCTCGCGTAGCGCGAGGGATTTCGGGGTTTGAATTTCTCCCGCTCACCTGTCGCGTACCGCGACAGGGTCCTTGTGGGCTTTCGCGTAGCGCGACAGGTCTCTGGGGAGCCCAATAGGCCCACTTTCATTAGTTTGATCCGTTTGTCGCCGTTTTCACGTCTCCGAACTACCGTTTGGCCTCGCTTGAACTTCCAAGTTCAATGTGTGAGTGTTTCGTGAAGTTTCGAGTGTTGTGCTACACAATGTGTTAGACGTTCACCAACGTTCGTGTGTTTTGACACGTGTGTGCTGTTTGCCGATAATTCCACGAATTATCTTGTTGTGTGTCTGTGTTCGTACTGTCGTGCCACGTGTCACACTAAATTAATCTAATTCTAGTGCCACGTGTACATAAAGCATTTAAATAAACATTTAAATAAATAAGTTGCTGACCTGGAATTTACGGGGTGTCACAGTATGCCAATCTGAAAAGCATCTAAAGAAGGATTGTCCGGAGTTCAAGAAACGGAAGAATGAGCCAAGTGGAAGCAAACATTCAAGCAATTATACTCAATCTGATGATAATTCAGATGGTTATGATAGCTGTGATGTTCTAATGGCGACCGAAGGATTATTCGGTGATGGATGGGTGTTGGACTCAGGTTGTTCGTTTCATATGACCTATATGGAAGAGTCTTTCTGTGACCTGGAAAAGAAGAAAATGGGAACAGTGAGACTTGGTGACGACCGAGCTTGTGAGATTCTTGGAATAGGAAATGTTCTGTTGAAATTGAAAAATGGCACTGAGTTGATGTTAAAGTCAGTAAGATATGTGCCCGATTTGAAGAGAAGTTTAATTTCAATGGGTACTTTTGAGAAGGAAGGAATGTATGTTTGTTTTAAAGATGGGAAAGCTAAGGTCATAAAAGGATCGCTTGTGATGTTGACTGGAACAAGAAGAGGTAATAACATCTATGTTTTAGATGGTGAAGAAGCTAGTCATAGGGTGTTGAATGTAACTAAGACCAATGATTCTCCTGCACAGTTGTGGCACAAACGTTTGGGGCACATCAGTCAAACAGGCCTCAAGGAGTTGGAGAAGCAAGGGTTGTTAGGTAAACTGATGAGTTGTGATGTTGGGTTTTGTGAGACATGTGTAATAGGGAAATCACACAAAGTAAGGTTTGGAAGAAATCTTAATAAGACAAGGGGCAATATGGATTACATTCATGCTGACTTGTGGGGGCCTGCAAGACAGATTACTTTGGGGGTGCTTCATATTTTTTGTCCATAATGGATGATCATTCAAGAAGGGTTTGGGTATATCTTCTAAAAGGAAAGAATGAGGCATTTGATAAATTTGTTGAATGGAAGACCCTGATTGAAAAACAAACGGAGAGACAAGTGAAAAAGTTGCGGACTGATAATGGGTTAGAGTTTTGTAATAGGGAGTTTAATAACTATTGCAAGAAGGTAGGAATTGCTCGGCATTTAACCATTCCTGGGACACCTCAGCAGAATGGGCTGGTGGAAAGAATGAACAGGACGCTGCTTGACAGGGTTAGATGTATGTTAGATAATTCCGGACTACCAAAGTATTTTTGGGGGGAAGCGGTGACCACGGCAGCTTACCTGATTAACCGGTCTCCAAGTGCTGCTTTGGAGAAGAAAACAGCGATGGAGGTTTGGTCTGGGAAGAAAAGTGATTATAGTCATTTAAGGGTGTTTGGTTCTTTAGCTTATGCGCATGTTAGTCAAGGAAAATTAGAGCCTAGGGCACAAAAATGTGTGTTCTTGGGTTATCCTGAGGGTATTAAAGGTTACCGGTTATGGAGGCTAGAGAACCCGAAAGCTATAATTAGCCGAGATGTTGTCTTCAAAGAAGATGTTGTGTATAAGGATTTGATTGATCAAAGAAATTTTGATGTTGGATCTGGTGATGAAGGAGATGGTGTTCAAATTGAGGTGGAGGAGACAGGGAATATTGAAGATAGTTCTGATGGAACTTCGTCATCACAAAGAACTGGTACTGAATATAGTTTAGCCAGGGATCGGCCTAGAAGAAATGTTGTTCCTCCATTGAGGTACACGGCTGGTGATGACATTTCAGCAGTGGCTTTTATGGCTGCTGAAATGGAAGATATTTTTGAACCTTTATCTTATGATGATGCAATTAGTTGTCAAGAACGTGAGAAGTGGCTGAATGCAATGAAGGATGAAATGGATTCTTTGTGGAAGAATGGTACATGGGTATTGGTTGATCCATCGGCTGGGAAGAAATTAGTTAAGTGTAAGTGGCTGTATAAGATTAAAGAGGCTGTTGAGAATGGTCAACCCAGGTATAAAGCTCGATTAGTTGCTAAGGCGTTTGCTCAGCAAGCTGGTGTAGACTACACTGAGATTTTCTCCCCTGTGGTCAAGCATACTTCCATTCGATTGATTTTGTCTATAGTTGCTGCTCAAGACCTAGAGTTGGAACAGTTGGATGTTAAAACGGCTTTTTTGCATGGGTATCTCGATGAGCAGATCTATATGGAGCAGCCTAAGGGGTTTGAGTCTCCTGGAAATTTGAACAAGGTATGTTTACTTAAAAGGTCTTTGTATGGGATTAAACAATCACCTAGACAATGGTACAAAAGGTTTGATGATTACATTGTTGGTCAGGGGTTTAGAAGAAGTGAGTATGATCAATGTGTTTATCTAAAGGAGTATGTGACTGGTAGTTTTTTGTACTTATTGCTCTATATGGATGATATGCTCATTGTGTGCAAAGACAAGAGTGAAATTGAAGATACTAAATCAATACTCATGGAGGAATTTGAAATGAAGTGTCTGGGAGAGGCTAAAAAGATTATTGGTATGGAGATTTTAAGGGATAGACAGAACAAACAGTTAAAGGTTTGTCAAATGAGTTACATAACTAAAGTTTTGAAAAACTATGGTATGGAAAATAGCAAGGTGGTGAAGACTCCTTTAGGTCTGCATTTTAAACTGTCTAATGCTGATTCTCCTACAACTGCAGATGAGATTTCATATATGAACAAGGTTCCTTATGCTAATGCCGTAGGAAGCCTTATGTATTTGATGGTGTGTTCTCGCCCTGATATTGGATTTGCTGTTAGTTTGGTCAGTAGGTATCTGTCTAATCCAGGAAAGGTGCATTGGGATGCAGTGAAATGGATTTTAAGATATCTAAATGGAACCAGAAATGTTGGGTTGGTGTATGGAAGTGATTGTGAAAATAGTAATCAGGTTTATGGATTTGTAGATTCTGATTTTGCTAAGGATCTTGATAAGGGAAGATCAATCACTGGATATGCGTTTAAAGTTCTGGGTAATGTAGTAAGTTGGAAGGCTAGACTGCAATATGTAGTTGCTCTCTCCACAACTGAGGCTGAATATATAGCTTTGACAGAAGCTATGAAGGAGGCTTTATGGTTGTGTAAATTTGCAGGTGACTTGGGCCTGGAACTGAATGTTCCCATGGTGAATTGTGATAGTCAGGGAGCTGTACAATTGGCTAAAAATAGTGTCTTTATGAACGTACTAAACATATAAAGGTGAAGTATCATTTTATACGTGATGTAGTGAGTTCTAAAGAAGCTGAAGTGTGTCAGGTTAGATCATAGGATAATCCTGCTGATATGCTCACTAAAAGCTTATCTAGTGGCGCATTTGAATGTTGTTTGAATTCTTTGGGAATTGGGTGACTGCTGATATGTTGCTGTTATAATGGTCTTAGTATTGACTTCAAGGTGGAGTTTGTTGAATAATGAAGTCATTACTAGTTTAAAGTTTCTTTCTTAATTGTTCAAGGGCTCATATTGTAAATGTTTGGAAGTGTAAGGTCTATCTTGTATTAGAGATGTTGGTTAAGTGTTTGTTAACTTTATGTTAATAAGAAGTTAGTGTGATAAGTACGATTAGTTTTAAGACAGACTTTTCAATCTTTGAGAGGGTTGTGACTTTGTTTTGTAATCGAATGTTCTAGTAATCAAAATTTCTTGTGAGATTGTGTTGATCTTTCTTTTGATTCTTCTGAATTGTATAACATGATCCATCTGTGCAAACCAACCTCTAAAATGAACAAGTGTGAGCGAAAACGTGACAAACAGAGGGAGACAAAATGGTTAGGGTGCTCGATATTTTAGCGTAATTTGATTAATTTTGTTGATTAATATGGATCAAGAAAGTTATTAAACAAGTTGAGTTTAGGGTACATGCTTACTTAAGTTTTATAATTCAATAGGGGTTCAAGGGGCAATGTCATCTTACCAGGGTAAGGGGCAGCGTCCCTGAAGAGAGTGGGGTCCAAGGAGTAGATAGAAAAATTCGTTTTATTAATTTAGTAGCAATTCCTTGAAATTTAAACCTTCAAAACTGACAAGAGGCAGTTTTCAAGCCCTGCATATCACGAGGAAAATTATATTCGACCAAATGGGTTCATTCGAAATCTATTTATGAATCGTACTTTGGTTTTAAATTGAATTTCATCTGATCAAATATTTGAATAAACCACAAATAATTTTGGTCTGAAAATGTTTGTCACGACTTTCAATTCATCGGTGTAAGATTCGTGATTGTTTTTTGTTATACTCTACACGGGGAATACCGGGAAAATAATGGACCATCGTAACATGTTTCTCAGCTTATACTAATAAGTAATAATCAGAAAATATCTAACTAATAAAAGAAATTAAGGCGTTAATAAAGAATAAATATATAATTAATTTTTTAATTAATATAATTACAGAAAGATGAAAAAGAAATCCTCTATAAGAAAATTAAATAAAGTGAATTGACTGTAAATAGTTAATTCAAGATTTTGCATTATAAAGATCTAGAAAAAAATAAGCGATATCAACCAAATAAACTATTAAACGGTAAGTTTTGTAAGAACAAAAACGATTATGGAGTTAAGGTTGTTGATCGGATGATTTCAAAAATCAGTTTGGTATCGTTTGGTATTCATAATCGAGTTGCACCTTCAAGGCTTCAACCTTGTAAATTGTCAAACTTTTTGAAATCTTGAGTTGACTTTCTTGCATCGTATATATAATTTGATTTTTTCGTTAATTTTTTTTTTTTTTTTGTAAAATCATAACCATGAGCTATATTGACTTACAATTTTAATATTATTACCACATCGTAACGCATGGATTTTAATCATATTGTCTTGTCGCACTCGGTGTCGGTGAGTTACTTTTCTTGCTTCAGTCAAAAGATAGTTATGGGCCTTATGGCCTTTGGGATCCAAAAGATACGAACTATGAAGCGCGCCTTTTAGGCTTGTTACTCTAGCGTCTTTGGGCCTTCAAGTTTAAAAGTTAGAACTAAAAACCAGCCCCCTATGGCTGATGTTTCGGCCCAATCTTGTCTAAAACTAGAAGTCTAGAAGTAGAACCCATCTATCATTTTATTGTGTGAAAAATATTCTGACCAGTTGACCTTGAACGTTGAAGCGACGGCTGTTATGCTATATTTTTAAATTATCTTAAAAAATTGGTTAAAATGATTTTTTTAATTAACTTATACACGGTTAAATATGCATACAAAGGAGAGAGTGCAAAACATAATCTGTAAACTTAAGAAGCAACACAAAGCACACATGTATATGTATAAATAGTATTATAGTAAAAAGGATAAAGAGTATATGTACATGTTCAAATTTTTATTTGATAATCAATATTAGTTGATAATCAACTAATATTGGATGGAGGGGTGACGACTGGGTCTGTCGTTGAATGTGTGCCCGTCTGGTCTTAAATCAGTCGTTCAGCCTAAAGTCGTTCAAAAACAATTAGTTGATAATAAAAAAAAATCATTTATACTCACAAGTTTTTTATTTTAAAATTAAGAATAAATTATGGTTTTGGTCCATGTGGTTTAAGTGTTTTAACTATTTTGATCCAAAATAAAATATGCCATCAATTCAACCCTATGGTTTAGACAACTATCGGTTTTGGCTCTCAATTTTAACTATTCTAACGGTTTTGGCTCAAAACCTAATTATGATTGGGGCCAAAAACGTTATTTTCTATACCATATAGGCTGAATTGATAAAAAATTATTTTGGGTCGAAATTGTTAAAATAAGGGCCATAACCGTAAGTTACTCTAAAATTAAAGTACAAGATATAAATTAAATAAAAGTACAAGATAGCAATTTTTATATCAATTTATTAGTTGTCATATAAATGTATGTCTATCTACAAAAAGTTACTTTTATGACTTTGTGCATGATATTTGAGAAGACCATCCATGAGGGCTATTTGTTTGAGCTACAATCAATGATATTTTCATAATATGTTACAAGGTTGGACAGAGATTTGTTAATCCAAGCCAAAAACAAATTAGGATAACATTTACATGCATATGAATACTTTCATTATACCATTAGTTTTTTTTTTGTTTTAAGTTAATTGGTAACTTACTTATCTCAATCTCACTACTTTCATTTCTTTTTTAAATAAATTCTTTCTTGTAAAATACGATCATGTGAAATGATTTGTTCTCACTTCTTAGTTATCAGATAAAGATAGTTTACCTTGCAACCTTGAGCTTATTAAAATTCAGGTTATTAAATCCTATTATTATTTACAAATAAGGTGAGTTGGTACATGCGAGTTAGGGGACTCGGAGTGGGAGCCGGGAGATGGACGGGGACGACCGGGGCGACACGGGGCCGATCGGGAACACCACCCCCCCGGAAGTGGGGTGGGGTGAATCGGGAAGGCCACACCGTTTCTCGCCGAATGGAGGACAAAATCTAACCGTTTGACAACGGTTATTTAAAAAAAAAAAAAAAAACCAATTTTTTTTCTATTTAAACAACTCAAAAACCAACCAAAATCTCACACTTTTTTCTCTCATCTTCTACAATTTATACACTAAAATTTATAAAATTTTCAACTAAAATGGAAGGAGGTTCATCACGTGGTGGGTCGTCAACCAAGAAATTTAGAAAACCACCCGGGTATCATCCACAAATGCCATCTCCGAATCAACCAACATTTTACTACGATACAATGAACCCGCCTCCATATTTGCAACATTTTCTACAACTCTTTTTTCTCTCATCTTCTACAACTCTTTTTTTTTTGTTGTATTTTTTTTTTGTTGTATTTTTTTTTTAGTTGTATTTTTTTTTTGAATTCTTTTTTTTTATTTTAAATTTAATGAATCTTTTTTTATTTTATTATATTTATTGTTAAAATAATTAATTAAAAATAAGATTTGAAAATGGGGAAAAGTGGGGAAAAGTGGGACGACACCGTGTAAAATGGGGAAAAGTGGGGAAAAGTGGGGAAAGCTGATGTGACGCTGATGTGACGCTGATGTGGCAACGGGGAAAAGTGGGGAAAACCTAGACCACTCCTTGTGGCCTTAGTTCTTTCAAAGACCATTGCTTAGGGCTGATAATTACTCGTCTGTTTATGACTCAATAAAACATGTTTAATATAAAATAAGTTATGCAATTTTATACTTTATCAAAAATAATTAAAATTAAAAGGTATGATCTATCATTTCTCTTTATTGTACATAAAAAAATAAAAAATATATATAAACATAAAATATAAAATAATTAAATAAGTTAGCTTTTATTTTTGAAACATGTTTTAGTTACGATTTCTTTAACTTGTTAAATACAATAAAATTTATCATTGGGCTTATAGCCTAGTGGTACTCCTTGACTACCAACAATGGGAGGTCTTGGGTTCGAGTCTCGCCTGGAGCAAAAAAAAAATGTTCTGGGTGAGCTAGGGGGTTTTATCAGTGTGAGTTTCCTCCTAGATGGTGTGGCGGTTCCTCGATTCGGCACTCGCCAACGCCCGGCTTTAAATGTTTCCGGGGGTTGGTAGCGGTCTGTGGTCGCAGCGCGTGGGCTGTTGGGTCCGAACATTTATTTTGTCAGCACTAATCATTACTTACAAAGAAGAAAAGCTAATAAAATCTAGGAAAAAATCTTTTTTTAAAAGTGCTTAGACTTTTGTAGCTTAGTAGCCTTCTTTTGAGGTAATCTAACTATACATTGGTACTCGTCAATGTTCTTGTAGGAATCGCTTCATTCATGCAATAAATTGATTTAATGCGTGTATGACCATCGGTGTAATATTCATACATCACATTCATTATCTATACACCATACATATGTCATATTAATCACATTAAGCACACATTACTTTTATTTATACATATTTTTAATAAAACCAGCGGTTGTGGTGACCCCTATTCCTCATGCCGTCTTGCTTTTATAATTTTTTTAACCGTTACAAACCAAGTGAGTTTGCCTTTGTGTTACACATATGTTGTCGCATACTTTATATGTGTTATTTGTGAGAGGTCTCAGGTTAGCATTCAAAACACATTCATCTTTACCTATTTGTTAGCAATCATTTTCTTTTTTGTGTTTGATTAACCTCCTTTTAACATTCGTGACATTTTATTGGTATTATTCAATGTAACATGTGTTAATAGTAATGGCAAAATTGTTATTTATTTATTTATTTTTTTGACAAAACAAACTTCAAACCAAATGCAATAACAAAATCGGTCTACACTCGAACACACGCAATGTTTCTAGATTTCACCCTTAGCCCGGGAGCCTAAATGACTATTGTTTTCGAGAATATTGGAACTCATTTGTGTATATGCCAGATGTGTCTTTAGTAATGGTTAGGTTTCTAAGTGACATCATATGGTGAACCGCCACTGGATCGTCCCTTCGCTTAGAGTTGATGGTATGTAACTGAGGCTATCATGTGCTCAAAAACGGATTGAAGTAGAGGTGCGCAAATCGGGTTTTTTTGAAACCGGTTCCGGTTTCAACCAGTTCCAGTTTCGATCAACAAAGTCAAGACCTAGTTCCGGTTTCGGTTCCGGGTTTCGACTGGTTCCAACCGGTTTTCGACCGGTTCCGGTTTGGGTTTTGGCCGGGTATAAGTGGAACCAGCTCTGGTTTTCCCGGTTCCGTTTCGGTTCTGGTTCTAATTTGTCTGAAAAACCGGACCCGTTTGTACCCACCGGTTCGGGTATGACCGGTTCCGGTTCGGGTTGTCGGTTCTGGTTTCGGGTCCGATTTTTTTGCCCACCTCATTGAAGTTTCGTTAAGCATCACATAAAGAAATTGAGTTAAGAGTATTTTCTTAATCTGAAATTTATATTATTTGCTAGTATTTATATAATCTATATATATACTACTATATGATACATATAAGAAGGATAAAATAGTAATTTGCTTAAATATCTTAAAATTGAGAGTTTTACAACTCTTACATCATATGTTATAACTTTTTAATTCTAATCTAAATGTTTGTTTGTATTTTCACTTTGTCCCACATTAGTAGCTTTTAAGAATTTAAGTGAGATAAAATGATTATAAAAGAAAACCCTTTAAAACAAATGAATCAATTCTTGTCATTTTTGGTGCATTTGGCCTTTTATGTTAGTTAAAATCACTTTTAGTTAACTAACAAGTTAAAAAAATTGTTTTTGTTATGGTTATGACTTAAGAACGAACCATGCAAACCTTTAAAACATCTAACTTAAGTGTTGTGTTTTCCGCTGCAACGCATGAGTACTAGACTAGTTATATCTAAATGTACATATATATCAAACTCACTTGTTCAACTCGTTTCATAAGCACATAGACAATTTAACAAATACTTGACCGTTGATTTTCTTTCTTTAGTTTCAGTATTGAATTTTGGTCATATTATGCACTTGAAAGTTGTACCATTATTTTACTCAATTTATATGATAAAAGATAGTTTTGGCAACTTTCAAATAAAATATTAAAATTTTGAAATTGCAATTTTTTGGTGGTTATTCATGAGACATGGCCTATTTAGCATGGCCCAATGGGTTTTTGAAACATACCGACATGCCCATCAAGGCGGTCTACAATTCTACATGGACAATTTTGGTCAAATTTGGCTTTCTCTTTGACTTTTGCCATTATTGCATCAATTGTTAATTATTATAATAATTAATTATTAATTATTAATAGTAGTGACATTCAACACGCGCAAATTGCAGGTCATATGAACGCATCATTTCGCTTCCAAATAAACAAAACAGCCTGTTTCCAGTTATATTTTAAGACCGAAATTCTAAAATAAATAACATTAAAAAGGATTGTAAAGATTCTAATATCATGTTATAGGTATTTAGAAAATACTTGTTTAAGTCGAAAATTTTCATTAATATAATTACAAAAAAAAACATAATCAGTAAAATCTAACTTATCAACAGGGTCTGAGAGAGTGAGATGTAAACAAATCTTACATCTTTTCCAATGAAATAAAGACATTTTCTTTTAAAAGAATTCCTGACTCGAAAGTGAAACAAACCTTTTTTTTTATTGCATGTACACCCCCAACAACAAAATAAAAATACAACCAAACAATCAATGAAACATAGTAGCAAATATAATGCATATCAAATAATTCTTACATTTCAACTAAGTTATACATAATATTTCTATTATATATGATTAAATAGGGGATGGATTCACTAAAATAAATATTTGTCTAAAAAGAGTAAGACTAATAAAGTTTGACACGTGACATGTTAAAAATAATAAAAATCTAATACAAAAAAAACAAATTCATGTACAAAAAAACAAAATATAGTAAAAGATCCAACATAAAAATCAAAACATCTGGTATAGAGAAATGAAAATGCAGTACAGAAAAATGAAAATGCAGTACAAAAACAAAAATATAGTACAAAAAATTTAAAAATTCAGTACAAAAAAAATTATTATGAAAAAATAAAAATGTAATACAAAAAATAAAATGTTATATCTAGATTATCATATTATATGTCAAATTTTATTAACTCCTACTCTTTTAGAAAAAATATAGTTTTATTTTTAATTTTTCCTCTAATTAAATAATATAATTATAAATAAAAATTTGTGGTAGGTTTTTCTCTTAAAGAAACACACAAAACCCACCATCACACAATGACAAATTTAGCTATGTGTTTCTTATTTTGTTCTTTTATGCCTTTTGTTTCTTTATTTTATGCTGACAACCCATTATCACACTAACCAAAAAATATCTTCCCAATTGTGATTCCAGCAGGATTATGCACCAAAATCATTCTTGAATTCACCAGAAATGAAAACAATATCAAGGCCTCATCAGTTAACTTCAATTTATATTATATAATAAGTTTCTAAACAGAATATTATATTAAAATATTAAAAAATAACTAAAAAAAAAACCTAAACTCAGCAAAAAATAATAGGTATTCTAAAGATTCATATATTATAACTTGTAAATTGTCAACTCATCAATTTTTGATATTTACATTGAGCCTTGACTCTTGATCCAATTAACCAATTTCAAATTTTCACCGTCTTCGTGGCTCGTTATGCGCTTCAAACGCTATAGCCATACGTCTAGATGACCATGATCTGCTTCTTTGGCTGGCTCGATCACCCGAGCTCGAGCTTGAACTCGAGCCCGAACCTGAACCCAAAGCCCGTCTTCCGTTTCTTGAAAACCCACCTCCAAAACACGAAAACAAACCACGTAAAACCCGACCCAACCCGGTTCGTTCTCTAGACACATTCCCTCTTGAAGCCCATTGAATCCTTCTTGGAACCCCATTGTGGTACCCACCATCCATTTCTGTAAAGACCACCGGCAGTTCGCGATCACCGCCTCTTCTTCCACCGGAAAACCTCCCAACCGCGAACCCTCCACCGGGCAACCGCCATATGGTTAACCCAACCGCGTCTTCTTCATGGCCTGATTGGTTATTCGGGTCGTTTTGAGCCCGGTTTGAATTCGATAAATCAGCGGTTTCTGATGGTAATTCGTGGCGACAAACGGGGCATGAATTGCGTAATGCGAGCCATGGAAGGATGCAATCGGGATGGTATAAATGTTGGCATGGCATTTCTTTAGCTTCGGATCCTAAATCCAACGGTTCTTTACAAACTGCACAGTATGATTCGATTGAAACATGATGTTCTTGAATCTCAATTGTTGGCAATGATTCAATTGCAGCTTTTGATGCAGGGGGATTACTATCGATTCTACCTAACCCGTTGCCTTCAATTTGGGACAATTGATCCAGCAATCTGTCGAAACCCGACCCGAGAAGAAACTCCGACATGCTAGGAGGCAACGGTCTTAGACCCGACCCGGCACCATCGTCGTAAAACAGTTCAAAACCACCACCGGTGCCGGAATCCTCGTTACGGGATTCTTCAGGTGTGGTTGTGGGTCCACGGAGAACGATGACCGGATTAAACGGTGACCGGTCACCTCCGTTCCTTCTACCTCGCCTGACCACCGGCGGGCTTTGGTTTCCGTTTCCAGGCATGTACATCGCCGCAGCCGGAAACCGGCTCCGGTGAAACTCCGAACTTAACGAGCGATTTGATCCGTTGGGACTATTGATCTCCTCTATGAACCCTCCGGTGCAATCGGGGCAAGATAAAGACGAACCCTCTTCCAGATGGGCGATTCGAACCCTAACGGATCGGTTGCATCTGTAGCACCAGTAAGACGATGATGAAGACCCAACCGTTGACATCTGTGATTATCTTGAAACCGATCTCTCAGATATCAAGATTCAAAATTAAAAAAAAAAAAAAACCCAGATTCAATTACCTGATTTACAACTCCCCAGTTTGATTCGACTACAGGAAACCTGAAAGATGAGATCTTGAAATGATGAAGAGAAAAATGGATAATAAAATAAAAAAATAATGAAGAAAAGTGATGGGCAGAGAGTGGGTGTGAGAAAGAAGAGGAGAAATTATATGAAGGGAAAGTGAACGCGTGAGAGAGATTGGCGTGTTATTAACGCTTCCGATCACCGGACACATCGGACGACTTTTATTCGACGGAGTCAAACTTGTGATTTCCGATTTTTAATTTTAATTTTATTTTTAATTTAATTTTAAGGTTAATTACACGGATGGTCCATGTGGTTTACCAATATTGCACTGATGGTCCCTAACTTCGAGAAATTACATTGGTGGCCGAATAGTTTGCAAAAACGTAACATTGATGGTCCCTGAAGTGGATGGCCGTTAGTTTTTGCTGTTAAATTATTAAAAATGACCAAAATACCGCTACCTCTTTAATATCCCCCTTCTCTTGTGAAAAAACCCCAACCTGCAATTACCCACCACACATCACCTCCACAAGCCACCTGCCACCACAGTGTAATCCGGTCGTGTCTACAACATTTGTGTGTGAAATTGCTACACCCAACACCCAATAACGTGATGTGTGTGTGAAATTGCTAGACCCAAAAATGAGATCCATCAAAAATTTGTTTCAATTTTCGCTCTGCAATCATCCAAATTGAAAAAAGATGCACACTTGATGGTGAGTTTTCGCACAAGTGAGCATTTCTTCCTAAAAGAGAGAAACCCGACGGTGGAACATGTCCGATGGTCGATTTCGTCAAAGCCTGCAGCTGGTCCAGTGGTGATGGTGAAGGTGAGGTTATGTCGTCGTCATCGAAGACAAAGCTTGACAGCTGCGAGAACGTGGTGACGTTAATCGGTGGTGGAAATTGTATGTAGAAGCTGGTGGTGACGTTATTGAAGAAGGTGCTCTGCGGTAGTGGTTGCTGGAGGTGCTCTGTGGTGGTGGTTGCTGGAGGTGCTCGGCGGTGGTGGTTGCTGGAGGTGCTTCGTGGTGGTGGTTGCTAGAGTTGCTCGGCGGCGGTGGTCGCCGGAGTTGCTCGGTGGTAGTGGTTGCCGGGTAAGTGTGTGTATATACACTTTTTTTTTGTTTTTTATTTGTGATAAAGAGGGGCATTTTGGTCAATTCATACACAACTAACAGCAAAAAATAACAGACATCCAACCCAGGGACCATCCGTGTTACGGTTTTGCAAAGTATTCAGCCACCGTTGTAATTTTTCAAAGTTAGGGACCACCGGTACAATCTTGGTAAACCACAGGGACCATCCGTGTAATTAACTCTTAATTTTATTTTTTGTTACTTGCATTACATTTTGATTTTACTTCCGATATATGTTGCGTCACTTGCATTTTTTGGCCTCTTATTTGTAAAAGATTAAATTACAGTTTTTGTTCACATGGTTTAATAGTTTTAACCATTTCGGCTTAAAATAGAATGTTATATCAATTCAGCCATGTGACTTAGACAATTAACGTTTGAATCATAATTAGGTTTTGGGTCAAAACGGTTATAATAGTTAAGTTTGAGAGGTCAAAACCGTTAATTGTCTAAACCACATAAGCTGAATTGATAAAAGGTCCCGTTTTGAGACAAAATAGTTAAAACGCTTAAACCACAAAGGCCAAAACCGTAATTTACTCCTTGTAAAATTATTTAACCAACCACACATTTTGCATTAGAATATATAGTTGAGTGTGGAAAGATTTTTCTAAAAGATTATTTTGCATGAAAAGACCAAAAAAATAATTTTTAAAAACTTAAAAACCGTTGTAAACAAACTCTAATTGGACTTATTTTTATATTATTGGAACCAACTTGTCGAATCGTAAAGTCTAAATCTTTAATTGTAAACAATACATCTCTACTACTAAACCCAAAACTTTAAAAATAAACCTTAAACCTGATAAAAATTAAAAACTAACATCAAGTCATAAGATCTAAATTACAAAAGCCAGTTCTTTTTTTTTTTTTTTCTAAAACCAATCCAACTGAACTTTCTAACCCCCATAATATTATGTTTTCTTTGCAACAAGAACCCTAGTTAGGGACTTACAGTCACCATGATGCTAAGAATGACAGTGGTAAAAGTTTTATAACCAATTTGAATGAAACAATAGTTGAGGGATCATTAATGTAATTCACTCTTTACTTTTGTACTCTTGGATCTACTTTAACGGTCAATAGTTGTTCTCTTTTCATGCTCTCCAAACTATTGTAGAGAACCGAGTGCACCGTTACATTTTTTTTTAAGTGACGTCATTAACAATATTTAAATATCAGATAACAAAGTTAATATTCGAGCATAAAAAAATATATTATAAATAGTAATAAATTTAAATCTATAATATATATGACGATTTTTAATATAAAATTTGATTAAAATTCCATATAATTTAATAATTTTACTAATAAAACAATAATACTATTTATTTAAACATTAATTTGTTAAAGTTTGTTTGTTTAAACATTTTGTTTAAAAAATAGTTTTTGAAAATTTTATATTTGTAGTAATTTGTTTTTTTAAAGTGCTTTTTATTGTATTATAAAAATTTTTAATTTAAAAATATAATAAAAGTATATTTAATATTTAATTTAATGTGAAATGTATTTAATAAGATAGATATATAAAAAATCAAAGTTAATATATTATAAAAACACGTCATGCATCTATATAAATATTAATTTATCAAAAGAATATATAATAGACACTTTACATGTTAAGATTTTTTTATTAACATTAATAGGGTTGGTTGTTGCTTGCTTTTTGAAGGGTTAAACATCAAAGTAATTTATCCCGGGTTCGATTCTAATGGGGACATGTGTTTGCCTATTCCATGAGGTTTCCGCATATCAGGGTGCGTTGGTCTTATCTTTGCCAGGTGGGCTCGTTTAAGACGACATACGTGGTCACTTTGTTTAATTTCTTTTAAGTATTTATTATTATTTATATAACACCGTTAGGTAATTCATATCAGTTCATTTAAAACTTTTTTTAGTTCGTAATTAACTACTTAATAATATTATATTAATCACGCTAAAAGAATTAGATTTGACCATTCATGTTGTTGGTGAGATCTTATTTAATTAAAGGTCTTGTGTGATATAACCAACTAATTAAGCACGGTTGCTAGTGCTTAACTAAATAACCAGTGTTTTCAAAGCCGAACCAGACCGGTCGGTCGGATTGGTTTTCAGCCACTCAGGTGATTCCGTTCAGAACTATTTTTGGGCGAGCCTTTCCGTTCGGCCGGCGGTCCGGCCGGAAAACCGTCAATTTGAACCGGTTTTTTAGCTATGTGATATTGTCCAATTGCTGACTAGTAAACAGACCGAGAGGCTCGACTAGAAAGAATAAGCGAATAAATTTTGTGTTATACATGGTAATCTTTCTAATATCCGAATTAGAATGTGTCATTGAAAGGTAAATGATTAAATCCTTCATGACTCGTTTAGGAATAACCAATTCCTAGGACGGTTGGAGTATTATGGGGGGACTATAACGAATCCGGGTATTTGAAGTTATGAAGGTGTGACGAAAGCGCATGTTGTGAAATAACACGCTAAGTTAAAACTATCATGTTTTTGTTCAATAGTTACGCTAAAAAGTTGTGTCAATCACAATACGTTTAAGTGTTTAAAATATGGACAATTACATACATACCCAGTTCAAAAAATAAATTGCATATATCACTTTGTTTAACACTTTAAATTACGTATATCATCTTTTTTAAAATTTTAAATTACATATTTTTGCTTATCTAAATAAGACAAATTATAAAAAAAATGAGAGATATTTAATTTAATTTTTAACTTGGGTATATATGTAATTATAGTTATAAATAGGAGGATATACGTAATTCTTTAAAATATTATAACATATTTTTATCAGCATTATTTATTTAATTAGGAGGTTATTAAAATATAATGTTTGTAAAAAATATTTTTTTAAATATAAATCTTTGTTTGTGCTGAATGTCGCTATTAAGTTGCTTAAAAGTGTCCTTATAATTCTTACGAAAAAAGTTGTTTCTTTTAATTTGCATCTAGCAGATTTTATTAAACATTTGCATTACTTTTTTTATGTTATACTGAATTAAGCATAAAACTATCCTGAAAATCATATTAAATAAATATATGTTCTACGTAGTAAAATGTTTTTTTTAAGCAACTAAAGGTGCATGTTAAAAAAATGCTATATAAAGACATTGTCAAATTTCTAAACATTATAATAATATCAGTTTTTGACATGTCCAAAATCATAACTAATTGTTTAAGAAAACAATGGGCATAATTAGTGGGATTAGTGGTTTGCTGTGTCATAAAGCGATGATTGTGATTAATTAGGGAAACTTTTCCGACAACATAAATATATTGTAGTATGGTTTAAAAAAACTAGCTTGTGTCTTGTTAGTAAAAACTTTTAAAAAAATCGACTAAACCAATGATCCTCAGCTCAAGTGGTTAACGGGAGGTACCCTGTGGCTTAATATTGAAAAGGTTACGGGTTCAAGTCCTGGCATGAACAAAATAGGGGTTTCATGCTGGGATAGAGATTTTTTCTCACCTATAGTAGGTTTCCTCCTATTGGATGTGAATATGATCGGGTGGGTCTATAACCCTTCAATGATCCAAATTTTCATTCAAAAAAAATAGACTAAAAAAACTTGTTTGTAAGCAAGCCAAACGCCAAGCCCAAGCGAGTTAGCTCGGCGTGTCTCATTTGAATCATATACATAAATAGAATAAGGTTCAGCTAAATAGGGGATTAAACCTAAGAAGTCTAAGAAGTAATGGATGGCTGCCATATGGCAGATTAAATGTTGTTAATTAAGGGTATTTTGGGGATTTTGCAGGTAAAATAAAATAGGGTTAGTTAATGAGGCTCTGATGTTCGTTTTTTTTTATTTCACCGTATGCGGCTTCAGGATATACGCTTGTTGATCGATTTCTTCCATCAATTGATCAATTAATCGATTTCTTGTTTGATTGATATCGTGAAATCTGTAATTTCGCTGCAATCTATTCTTCACATTATACAGGGTGTTATCAATTTGGCGCTAAAAGAGGATTTCATCTATTTATGTTTAAATGAGTACGTATTATTTGTTTTTCATGTGATTATTGGTTTTTTATGATTTATCGTATTGTTTTCAATGATTATATGCGTGATTTAGTTTCATTATACGTGTAATTATATTTTTTTAGGAGCATCGTTATGTGTATTGTGTATATTATACATGATTTTGTCTATTGTGTCAATTATGTATGTTGTATTGTGTTATAATGTGTATTACTTTGTACAGATATGTAGTATGTGATGTTAATAATAGTATTTTGTGTTATTATACATGATTGTTTATAGTGTCAAATAATATTGTGTCTTTTACATAATTGTGTCTTTTATAATTGTCTCTTTTATATTCAATGTGTAACAATTCAGATATTGTGTAATGTTTAAGTAGTGGAATTGTGTAATAGTGTAAGTAATCATCAAATTTTCAGTTGTCTTTTATATTCTATTGTGTTTTATATTATGTAATTGTGTCTTATATAATTGTGTATTTTATACAATTGTGTCTTACATCATTTTGTTTGTTAATATGTGAAATGTTAACTGGTTTTGTTTAATTTATGTAGATTTTCAAACATACAAAGAAGTTGGTCAACAAGATGTATCACCAGTTGATAGATCTTATTATAGGCCTGATTATAACCAGTCACTAAAACCTTCTGTAGGCATGGTATTTGATTCCATTGATCATGCGTTTTCTTTTTATCAAAAGTATGCTATTGCTAGTGGTTTCTCAGTTAGGAAAAACATGGAATACAAACATTGTGGTATTATCAAGTGGAAGTATTTTGTTTGTGCTAAGGAGGGTTTTAGAGAAGATAAACCAGTTAATAGTTCAACTGATGAAAATAAGATTCGATCAATGCGTAGGAGGCCATCTAGAAGATGTGGATGCAATGCACATCTTAAGTTGCAGTTGAATAATGAAAATAAGTACATGATATATCATTTTGAGAAATTGCATAATCATGCTTTTGTTGAAAAAGAAGATGTTCAATTTTTAACTGCTGCAAGAAGGGTTGATCATGTAAAAGAGAATGCAATTCAATCTTTGACTTCTATAAATATTGGGCATGTAAGAGCTTTTAATATTTTGAAAAGTTTATATGGTGGTTATGCAGAAGTTGGGCAACGAAGGCTGACTTTAAGAATTATAAAAGGGATTTTAATGAATATATTGGTGAATATGATGCAGAGATGATCATTCAACGTTTGAGCAGGATAAAAGAGTATCTTCCTAGTTTTTCATTTGAGTATAGTATCATAGAAGATATATCAATAGCATCGTTGTTTTGGGCTGATGAGGATTCGAAGAATAATTACTCTGTATTTGGTGATGTAGTAGCATTTGATGCAACGTACAGAACAAACAAGTATGCTAAATAACAACATTGTGTTATTATGTTCCTTAATTTATTGTGTTATTTTTGTTGATTGTGTTATGTTTACCATTGTTTTTTTAGGTATGATATGGTTTTTGTTCCTTTTACTGGCATTGATAATCACAATAGGAATGTTACATTTAGTGCTGCTCTTCTTGGATCTGAAACTTCTGATTCATATAGATGGTTATTGGAAAAATTTATTGAGGCATTTGGTTTTGCACCTAGAGTTTTTGTTACTGATCAAGATGCTGCAATGAGGCGTGCCATTTTAGATGTTTGCCCTAATAGTCGTCACAGATTGTGTATGTGGCATATATGGGAGAAATTGACTACAAAGGTAACATAACATATTTATTGTGTATTTTTTAAATTTATTTGTGTCTTTTGTTAATTGTGTCTTTTTAATATTTCTGTCTTCCATCAATGTGTCTTTATTAACTGACTCAAATTTTGTGTCTTTATAGGTTGGAGCAGCTATGTGTAATTTAACAGATTTCAAAAAGAAATTATCTAATATTTTATGGACAAATTGTATTACAGTTGATGAACTTGAAAAAGAGTGGCATATGATCCTTTCTGAATTTGGGTTAAGTGATCATCCTTGGTTGGGTGATATTTATAACATTAGAAGAGACTTGATACCTGCAAATTACAAGAATGAGGAGTTGTCTGGTCTTATGCGTACCACCTCAAAAGCAGAGAGCGAAAATCATTTCTTTAATCAATTTTGAAACCGGAATGCAACTTCTATGGAATTTTATACCCACTTTGAGTCAGCGATGGAGAGTCAAAGGCATGCACATCGGAAGAATGATCATGACACGAGATTTACTGATGCTGAGATTTGGAGCACATTTTGCCTTGAGAAACAACCTTCAAATATTTTTACACAAACAATATTTTTGGACCAGCAGCTGGAGATAGATGATGCAATAAACAGTTGTGGGTCTGCAATGATTGAAAAAGTTGATGATTTTCAGATTTTTTCTATTAAAGATTTGTTGCATCCTGCTCATTCATATTTTAAGGTATTACATTTCTTTATTTTTGTATACTTATTGTGTCTTGTTGTATATGTGTTTTTGTTATGTATTTATGTGTATATTTTTTGTTGTGTCTTATATTTTGTGTCTTTATAAGCAATTGTGTTTTATTGTTAATTATGTTGTATTGTGTTTTGTGTTATATGTAGGTTTCGTTTCGAATAGAGGATCTTACAATTTTCTGCAGTTGTGAGAGGTTTAAACAATTTGGATTGCTATGTAGACATATATACTATGTTCTTAGATTTTGTGAAATCACTGAGTTTCCGAAAAAATACATAGTTAGGCGTTGGACAAGGGAAGCCGTACCAAATAGTTCACTTCGATCGGTTATCATTCCTGGTAAAGATAATGCTGTTGACATCGAAGCTACTATTCGTGAGATTATGTCTTCAAACGAGTACGTTATAAATCGGTTGGTTACGAACAAAGACGAATTGTTACTTTATAGAGATCATGTTAAAAGTTATATGTCCAAGGCTGATGAGGTAGAAATTGACACTCCTCGACATAGCAGAAGGGGTAAATTTGCATCAATAACGGGAATGAGTGAACCATGTTATGCAAGTGTTCGTGTACCTGTAAGAACAAGGACTAAAGGATTTGGTACAAACAAGCGGTTTAAGTCTGCTCGTGAGATAGCAATTAACATTTCAGAAGCAAAGAAGAAACTTAGGGGATGTGGATTTTGCAAATCTGTTGGTCACAACCAGCGAACATGTCAATTATATATTAAAAGTATTGAAGACAAACAAGGATCAAGTATTTCAGGATCTAATTAGAAAGTTTTTTAAATATGCATTTTGTATTTCATATTAGAATTTCAATAAATTGGATTTAGAATGAAATTGAACATGTTTTACATTTGATATATAACGTTTAATGTTTAATGTGTAATGTGTAATGTGTCATGTGTAATGTTTTAGAATATGCAATGTGTAATTAGTAATGTATAATGTGTAATGTGTCTTTTTACTTTTAAGTTTAACTGTGTATTTAAGTGTTTCTTGATTATGTCATTTATGAAACCTGTATTACAACTCTCTTCTGTTTTTTTTGTTGTGTGTCTTTTTATGGTATTTTTATGTTGTCTTTTTTATGTTGTGTCTTTATTATGTTGCGTCTTTTACATTGTGTCTTTTTTTATATTGTGTTTAACCTTGAATATATTTACCATTCAAACAGAGTTAATCAAAATATATAATAAAAGATGCATACTGATTTCAACCAAAAGACAATTACAAGTAGCATGTTTTAAAGACTGCTAAAAAGTATCAACAATCCACCATTGTCTAAATACAACCAACCTACTTTAAAATAAGCCTAACACATTCAATCGTTCACTGATTTGAGCTTGTGCTGTTTTCTGAAGTACCTTTTTCTCATCAGCAGTTAGATCCAAATAGGCCTTCATTTCACTTAAGACAACACTTTTTGCTTCATTAACATCATGAAGAAGAATCTTGGCAGCATACTTTCTTCTTAAGTCAACGAGCTGTCTTTTCTGGAGTTTATCTTCCTCCAATGCAAACCCGACATCATATTCTTTTTCATCATTCCCTTGGAATGTTTCCATATGCCTCATCAGAAACACCCCACAATCCACATGATTGTGTGACGTTCTCCATGGCATTTTATATCTCACAATGTTTGACATTTTTACATTTTTTGCTTCTTTGTGTGATATGGACTCCAAGTAGATTACAAATGCATTTTTCTGAAAAGAAGAACATTATTATTATTAAACTAGTCATTTTTTATGATATAAAGATGATCAAACTTACCAAGTGTTCGGATCGACCAAGATATTTTGCATCATAGTCATCAAACGCACTATTGTCTATAAATATAACCTTAGGAAGGTTTTTTATCTTGAGGTTGAAGCACATAAGATAATAGTGCGCTGATTCAATAACCGGAAAAAGGACCAAACCGAATTGCTTCACATCATCCAAACGTTCTTTTTCCAAAAATTCCTTAAAAAGTCTAGTGAACTGCTCAAGTACAGCTTCGTTCCCCTCTTCATAGGTGTCTCGAAACTGTGCATAATAAAAAATGTAAAAGGTTAGTGCATTATTTTATATAATATATGTAATAATTTTCTTTTGAATTGTGTAATGTGTAATGTTCAATGTGTAATGTGTAATGTGTAATGTGTAATATGTGTTATGTCTTTTGTGTATTTGTGTGTTTGTGTATTGTGTATGTAATGCCTATAGTGTATTATGTGAGTGTTGTGTAATGTGTTTTTGTGTTTTATGTGTTGTCTGCAGTGTTTATGTTTTGTGTTTGTGTATTGTGTATTGTGTAATGTGTACTGTGTAATTTGATTGTGTAGTTTAGTGTGTGTGTGTTTTTATTTAACGTGTAACGTGTAATATGTAATATAGTATAACTTACAATCATTGGAGAAGTGCAGAACAACCGATAAACTGATTCTCTTGATTTCCTTTTCTCTTCTATATTCAACAGATGAGCCCATACGTTTATAACATCGACATGGACATCAAGATCAGGTCTCAATGTTTCCAGGATAACCTTTGGTGTTGCTAGGATATCACCAAGAATAAAGATTTCTTTGCTGCAAAATAAATAATATAATTTTGTTATAACACATTCAAAGAAAATAAATTTTAATAATTTAAAGGATTGTGTACAAGGATTCTCCAATTGCAGCAAATAGATAGTCTGCAATGTTGTTTTCAGTTGTCGTCCTTTGTTGTCCCATCACAACCTGTCTTTCAATGTAAGGGGAACATAAAAGTTCTCCAACATTCTTCTTCCTCTCTGGTCTTTTTTTCTTATTTTCTGGTTTAACACTTGAAATTGTTTCAACAACACAAACAATTTCCCTTTGTGGTGTTTGGAAATATGTTTCTTCTGTTTGCAAGATCGGTAACTCAGTTATAATTTTGTTTAAATCAAACTCTTTGTCCTTTTCTTCCTTTTCTTTTGTTGCCTCTTCATTTACAATTTCCTTTTCAGCATTCACCTTCTCAGCCTCCTTTTCAGCATTCACCTTCTCAGCCTCCTTTTCAACATTTACTGTTTCTTTTGTTGTCTCTTCATTTACAGTTTCCTCAATACTTACCTTCTCAGCTGTTTCTTCCACAATTGTGTCTTTAACGGTTGTGTCTTTAACAAGCTCCTCAGTTCCCACAGTATCTTTGACGGTTTTTTCATCTTCAGTTTTCTTTTCTTCAACAGTTTTCTTCTCAACTATTTTTTCTTGAATTGTGTCTTTACTCATTGTGTTTTTTACAATTGTGTTTTCGACAATTGTGTCATCCACGTTTGTTTCTTTTCCAATTTCTTCAACACTGGGTGTTTCCTGTTGAAGTAATTGAACTTCATTCTCTTTGCTTGCTTCATCTACTGATGCTTTATCATTGTGTCCACATAACAGATGCAAAAAAACAAAAGTAAACAAAAGAAATCAAATGTGTAATATGCAATGTGTAATGTGTACTATTTTTTTAATATTGTGTAATGTGTAATGTGTAAGATGTGTAATGTGTCAACATGTGCTGTGTAACATATTAATAAAATAATTTTTAATGAAAGAAAGATAATAAAACTTACCAGTTGTCGATGGTGTAAGTTCAATATCACCTAACTTGAAGCTAGGTGCATGAGACAAATTCTTCATCTTTTTGATTTCATTTTCTTTTAATGAGGTTTTTTCCATCTATGAATACTCCATCATTAATGATGGAGTTACTTCAATTGGTGTGCCTAATCCCAACTTATATGCATCTTTCTGACAGGGCGCTTCTTCATTTATATGTAATGTGCTTAAAAACACATCTGCATCAGAAGCCATTGAATCTTGTTTGGATGTGTACTTTTGTATCAGGGATGCCCATTCTTTCTTCAATTCTACAATCAATGAGCCTTCTGGAAAATCCTTTTCTGCCTCTTCTAACATCAACACTATTTGTTTTGCTTGATCATCGAAAGAATCTAACTTTTTGCGTATCCTCTCCACCCTCACCTGTCATTATTTTTAATTGCTTATGATATCAAAATGTATGTATTAAATAAATAAATTAAGAAATAAAATTTTCATACCTCTTGTGAATCTATTTTTGAATCTGTTGCAACACAATCACCCGCGACATCCTCAACAAGTTTCTCAGCTTCATTAAGCTCCAAATTCTCACCCAAATTTTCAGACTCCTCAACCATTTCTTCATCTTTATCAGTTTCTATAGTGCATACATCCTTTTTCTTTGGTACTTTCAACCTAAGTTTCAGGCTTTGTTTTGATTTTGTTTGTGACAATCTTTCCTTTTTCTGAACAGGAGCCACTTCTACTTCGTCTTCCTCATCAACTGTATCTTTTTGACCAGAAATTGCAAGCGTCTCCTCATACTCTTGCAACTTGTTAAAGTCAATTTCCTGAAGCTTTTTAGGCTGTTTACACCATTGTGCTTTGTTTTTCTCTTTCTGATAGATGTAGAGAACCTGTTTTCCACATAACAGATGCAAAAAAACAATAACACACATCAAATGTGTAATGTGTTATATTGTGTAAGTGTAATGTGTTATGTGTTATGTGTAATGTGTAATGTGTAATGTGTAATGTGTAATGTGAACTGTGTAGTGTAACTGTGTATTGTGTAATGTGTAATGTGTAATGTGTAATGTGTAATGTGTAATGTGTAATGTGTAATGTGTAATGTGTAATGTGTAACTGACCAAATATCAAGTATAAAATCTTACCACAAGTAGCAAAATAGGGCCATTGTAGAGGTCATCTTGTTTACTATTCCACGCCTCTCTGGTTGTTTTTAAACAAGCCATCATATAATCACACCAGTTTAAATTCCTTACATCTGTTGTTGTCTTTACAGATGTAAGGAATCTTTGATTAACAGTGTTGCTCATCATTGTTTCCCCCATTAATGAGAAAAAAACAACCAAAAAGTTGAGCTTGAACATCCTACATGCATCCTTCTTATCTTTTATGTATGCAACAAGATCCTTGACAAAAATTTTCTTTGGTAAGTCATCTCCAAACTGACTCCTCTATTCCTTGACAACCGGGTCATTTGCATTTGGTTGTGTTTTAACAGTGACCTTCGTCCCTCCATTTGGGAATTTGAATACTTCCTGTATCAAACTAGATGACAACTGGATTTCTCTTGCTCCATCATTAATTGAGTCCCTTTCTGGATTGTAGTTCCGTAGCAGCTAGTAAGCAAAAGCACTTGGAATTGCATGCCGTTGAAGGCACATAATTTCTTGAAATCCCATTTCAGCCACTGCTTTTTTCTGGCTGGAGGAGAGATTTTGAATGAACTTTGTTAGGTTATAAATTGCACATCTCACAATCAACCTTTTCTCGTCAAACGGAAAATGAACACTCTTCGGTTTCTTTTGCTTCTTTCTTTTCTTAGGACGCATTTGTGTTGTAGATATAGACTCCTCAGCAGATTGTGTTTTGTTTTGTTTGTTCTTGTTTGATTGAGTCTTCATTATAAAAGTATTTAAAGGCTCTAGCATCTCATGATCTTGCTCAGCTGTAACACAATAGAAATAACAGTTAAAATACACATTACACATTAAAGATTACACATTAAATTTTACACACCAAAACATGACACGTTACACATACAATGTACACTACACAAACAGCATCCTATGTGACAAAAATTATAACAACACAGAGCCATTCAAATACCCTAAACATTACAGACAACACATCAATTATGACACAATTGATAAATCACTTACAAAGGGAGGAGAATTCAGACTCATATAAGACACAATACACATTACACAATTGACATAGTACATTTCAAATTCCATAATATTACAGACGCAACAAAACAAGCTCAATATCAAATTTTACACACCAAACATGACACATTACACATACAATGTACAATACACAAACAACATCCTATGTGACAAAAATTATAACAAAACAGGGCCATTCAAATACCCTAAACATTACAGAAGACACATCAATTATAACACAATTGATAAATCAGTTACAAAGGGAGGAGAATTCAGCCTCATATAAGACACAATACACATTACACAATTGACATGGTACATTTCAAACTCCATAATATCACAGACGCAACAAAACAAGCTCAACATCAAATTTTACACACCAAACATGACACATTACACATACAATGTACACTACACAAAAAACATCCTATGTGACAAAAATTATAACAAAACAGGGCCATTCAAATACCCTAAACATTACAAAAGACACATCAATTATTACACAATTGATAAATCAGTTACAAAAGGAGGAGAATTCAGCCTCATATAAGACACAATACACATTACACAATTTACATGGTATATTTCAAAATCCATAATATCTCAGACGCAAAAAAAACAAGAACAACATCAAATTTTAGACACCAAACATTACACATTACACATACAATGTACACTACACAAACAGCATCCTATGTGACAAAAATTATAACAAAACAGGGCCATTCAAATGCCCTAAACATTACAGAAGACACATCAATTATGACACAATTGATAAATCATTTACAAAGGGAGGAGAATTCAGCCTCACATTTTACACAATACACATTACACAATAGATCTTTACATCAATTATTACACAACAGAATACACATTACACATTACATCCTTACATATTTTAATTATTACACAATACAACTGAAAATTTGATGATTACATACACTATTACACAATCCAACTACTTAAACATTACACAATATCTTACTTGTTACACAATATATGACTTAAATTTACGTAGATGTTGGAAAACACAATCGGTACGATTAATGTTGATATTGTACCATTATTTGGAGCTTCATTCGTCATTTCAACCTCTTTGAGTGATTCTTCGGCTGTTTTTTGCTCCTCCAGAGCCTAAACATGGATAGACTGTTGTAAATCACTAGTATCATTGACAATGATCTCTGAGACGAACACATTAGGGTCAATTTCGGGCTTTGATGAAGACATCGCGACGGTTTTTGATGGATTTTCGAAGAACTGTGTGTTTTGGGAGGGAGAAGTTCGCAGGCGTGTAGAAGACGAAAGAACGAAACCGTTTGACGGTTTTACCCTTTTCTCGGATTAAAACGCCGTGGTATTTACAATTATGCCACCGCGTGAATCTGGGCCCTAGATCTAAGCAATCCGACGGTTTTGATGGCTTCTTAGCCTTTGTAGGTTAAATGCCCTATTTAGGATAACCCAACCCTACATAAATATATAGTTTGTATACTTTATACATTATTATAATCACGAGAAAATCCGTTAAATACTATCAAATTTTTGTTTTTTACATGTTATTACAAAATTTTTGTTTTTTTACGTGTTTGTGTACATTTATATTTGTTTAGAAACTAATACAAGATTTTTATAGCTAACAATACTTCTGTAATTTGTAATTGTAAAAAGTATTAATTATACAAATATTTCTTATCGCATGTGAGTGATGTACATGTGTAATAGTTATATCCCAAAAAATAAAATTTTTGAATGATTTCAACATGTTTTTTCGAATTTGTATTCTAATACAGTGTTTACAAATTATATACGGTGTTTACAATATATATATATATATATATATATATAGTTATTATTAGTTTATAAATCTTTACTTAGGTTTTGTTTAGGTTTAGTGGATTCTTCTTTATCGAATAAATTTTATTAAATAAAAATTTTTCATGAAAGAATAAAAATCAAGGTTAATCATGAATTGTTAAAGAGCTCACTCAAATTAAAAAAAAAAAATTACTAGAATATAAAAAATAACAAATTTTTAGATTTGAGTTGCCTCAAGTTTGTACAAATCAAGCATAAGTAGCCTTTCTAACTTATCGAAATAAATCAAGTTAAGTTGTGCGGTTTTACTTTGAGCTCTTGCATAAAATAATTTGGATCGTTAACATCATCCCTACTTGATATACACGTCTTCATAATTAAATTTTTTTATCTAAATAAAAAATATTTAGTAATGAACTTGGTTTTTAAGTTCTATGCAAATCTCAAAATTGCTCATCTGTGGGGTAGCTATTGTCAAATGTCATAAGAAATTTATGGTGCTTAAATATCATTCATGCTTTGCTTTATAGGTTTCTTGCTTAGAAAACTTAAAACTTGGAAAACTCAAACCCCAAATAGTAATAAAGCTTGTGTGTGTGTGTATATATATATATATTAGTAGATTAAAACTTGTGTATTACATGTTAGTAATTAATGAGAACTAAGTAAAAGGGTAATCATGTAATTTTGTGTTTGAAGAAGTGGGTACGTGAAGGTTGCAAAGTTGCAGATCGTGTGCTGTGCATGGAAGTTTTATTTTCAAGTTTTTCATTGATTAAGTAGCTTCCAGTTTCATGTTAATCTAGTAGTTGTTCCTTTCAATGTAATTTCAATTTCTACTTTGTAGTACGTTTTGTTTTTCATTTATTCAAGAGTGAAGAAGGTGATTGCCCAGATTTGTGTTTTATCTTGTTATCTCTGATTTCCATCACTTGGTATCAGAGCGTTCAAGGTTTGTTTATGCCCAAATATCCTCGATTCAATACGATGTCTGTTGTTAACCCGGCTGCTGCAACAAAGGAGTCAAGTTCGGTGTCGTTGCAGATTCCAACTCTGACTGCTACGAATTACACCACATGGTCGATCAAAATGGAGGCGATCATGGATGCACAAGGTTTGTGGGAAACCATTGAAACGCCTGCTGGAGAACAGGTGGACGAGAAGAAGAGCAAGACTGCTCGTGTATTTTTATTTCAAGCAATACCCGAAGACGTATTGCTTCAGGTGGCGAAGAAGAAAACGGCTAAGGACGTGTGGGAGTCCTTGAAACTGTGGTATTTGGGTGCAGATAGAGTTCAAAAAGCTCGACTACATACCTCAAAAGTGAGTTTGAGGCGTTACGAATGAAGGAAGGAGATTCGATTGATGAATATGCCGGGAAGTTATCGGGAATGATGTCTAAACACAGTAGCCTGGGCGTGACTCTTGATGATAGCACTGTGGTTCGGAAATTACTTGACACTGTACCAGATAAATATATCCAATTGGCTGCTTCTATTGAGCAAACAAACGACTTGGATACAATGCCATTTGATGAGGCGATTGGAAGGTTAAAGGCGTATGAAGATCAGTTGAAATCTAGACAGGTGGCTCCTGGTGGTGAGAGGAGTTTGTTGCTCACAAAAACTGACAACTATCCTGATCATAAGATGGGGGGAAGATTCAGCCCAAGAGTTCGAGGCCGAGGATCTTTTCATGATCGAGGAGGAAGAGGTAATTCTCGAGGAAGAGGAAGTTATCGTGGACGAGGTGGTCGTGGTGGCAGCGGCCCTAATCATGACTCTTTCTACAACAGGAAGCCCAGAGATAGAAAGGATGTTCGATGTTACAAATGTGGAAGAATGGGTCATTACGCGACTGAATGTCCGGGGGAGAAGAAACCAGGAGATGAAGTTCATCTGACTCAGAAAGATGTAGAAAAACCTACCCTCCTGTTGAGTGTGCATGGGGAAGATGAACCCAAATTAGTACTTCTTAATGAAGGAAACGTTGTGCCCAATAATCTGCTCGGTAAACATGAAAGTGATCAGAGTGCTTGGTATCTCGACAATGGAGCGAGTAACCATATGACCGGGCTCAAAGCTGTGTTTGCTGAACTTGATGAGCAGGTGTCCGGCGAGGTCAAGTTTGGTGACGAATCGAAGGTGCCAATAAAGGGAAAAGGATCGGTATTGTTTGAGTGTAAGAATGGAGAGCAGTTGTTGATTTTAGATATGTACTACATCCCTGCACTACAAAGTAACATAATGAGTCTGGGCCAGTTAACAGAAAGAGGCTATGAAGTATCAATGCGTGATTCGTATTTGAAACTTGTTGATGAGAGAGGAAGACTTGTGATGAGGGTGCAGCGAGGGAAAAACAGGTTGTACAAGGTGACCCTGAAACCGTCCAAGCCGGTGTGCTTAACGGCCCAACGATGGCCGCGAAGGAGTTGGTTCAAGGGTTGCCCCAAATTACACACCAATCACAACTGTGTGAAAGTTGTTTAGTTGGTAAACAGACAAGGCAATCTTTTCCGAATGCAGCAAGCTGGCAAGCAAAGGTTCCCATAGAATTGGTTCACGCAGACTTGTGTGGTCCGATTTCACCACCCACAGCAGGAGGTAACCGTTACTTTCTGTTAATAGTAGATGATTATTGTCGGTTTATGTGGGTGTACTTCCTTAAAACCAAGGACGAGGCATTCACTTCGTTTAAAAGGTTTAAGGCACATGTTGAAAATGAGAGCTCATATAGCTTAAAAGCTTTGCGAACAGATCGCGGGGGGGGGGGGATTTAATTCCCATCAGTTCAAGGAATATTGTGCGGAGCATGGTATACATCGACAACTCACGGCTCCACACACTCCACAGCAAAACGGAGTTGTGGAGCGCCGTAACAGAACAGTTATAGAAATGACGAGGTCGATTCTGAAAGCAATGAAGATGCCAGATGAGTTGTGGGGCGAGGCAGTGCGGCATTCAGTGTACTTATTGAACCGGATTACAACAAAGTCAGTTAAGTCAATGACTCCTTACCAAGGTTGGAAAGGAAGAAAACCAAGCCTTAGTCACCTAAAGGTATTTGGTTGCATGGCCCATGTAAAAGTAACATCTAATCAGGTTAAGAAATTGGATGACAGGAGTGTTGCTATGGTGCATTTAGGAGTTGAAGAGGGTAGTAAAGCTTATCGTTTCTATAACCCAATTGAAAAGAGAATTGTGGTAGGACGCGATGCTGTGTTCAATGAAGGGAAGTGTTGGTCCTAGATAGAAAATCACCATAAAGCTGCAACAAATGAAAGCGAGCCAGTCGTGAATATTGAGGAGGTACAAGTCACTCCCGAACCGTTCGAGATGAATAATGAACAGGTTGATTATGCACCTGAAGTTCAGAATGAATATTTGTTTGCTACACCACTGAATCAAACAATGTTACCAACAAACCAACATCAGCCTCAGTCCTCTGAATCATTAGTTTCAACTGAAACACCAGGCTCGGGTCACGGCGTGGAGTCAAGCAACTCTTCTGACATTAATCATACACCAGTTCGGGGGTTCACGTCCCTTCAAGATGTGTATGACCGAACTGTGCCCATTAAAATCCATGAGTTGCTACTCATTGATGATGAACCACAAACATTTGCTGAAGCTGTAGTTGAAGAAGGTTGGGTAAAGGCTATGGAGGCAGAGATGCACTCTATAGAAAAAAATAAAACTTGGACACTAGTGCCGGCTCCAAAAGATCATAAGGTCATTGGATTGAAATGGGTATACAAACTGAAAAGAGATGCCAGTGGTGCAGTAACAAAGTACAAAGCTCGAATTGTTGCAAAGGGTTATGTACAAGAGAAAGGCATAGATTTCGAGAAGGTATTTGCTCCGGTTGCGAGAATGGAAACAATAAGAGTGATGTTGGCCTTGGCGGCAGATAAGGGGTGGTTTGTTCATCATCTAGATGTCAAATCTGCCTTCTTAAATGGTGAGCTCAATGAAGAGGTGTATGTATCGCAACCCACTGGATTCGTGGTGAAAGGAAAAGAGAAGATGGTCTATCGATTACACAAGGCGTTATACGGGTTACGGCAGGCTCCAAGAGCTTGGAATGCACAACTTGACAAGTCACTTAAAAATTTTGGTTTTTGCAAGTGTACCCATGAACAGGCAGTGTACAAAAAACGTAGTGCCCCGTGTGTGATCTTATTGTGGGTGTGTACATAGATGATCTCATAGTCATGGGGTCAAGTGAAGGTGAAGTTCAGAAGTTTAAAGAACAGATGAAGCTGGTTTTTGACATGAGTGACCTGGGATGTTTATCATTCTATCTGGGAATGCAGGTTGACCAGCAACAACAGGAGATTGTGTTGAAGCAAGAAGCTTATGCAAAGAAAATTCTTAAAGCAGCAGGTATGTTGGAGTGTAATGATGCAAAATGGCCAATGGATCCCAAGAAGCAGCTGTCAAAACATGAAGCAGGAGTAAAAGTAAATCCGACCGAATACATAAGCATTATCGGAAGTCTCAGATACTTAACTCATACTCGACTGGATTTGGGATTTGCAGTTGGGGCTGTTAGCAGATACATGGAAAGTCTGAAAGCAAGTCATTTGACGGCGGTGAAACAGATACTTCGGTACATCAAAGGTACGATGAATATGGGATTAGTTTATCGAAAGGGAGGCTATGGTAAGCTGAATGGTTATAGTGACAGTAGCCATGGTATGGATGTTGATGACCAACGAGGAATAAGTGGAATAGCTTTCTACTATTCGAACAAACTGATAACTTGGTCCTCACAGAAACAAAAGACGGTGGCATTAAGCTCTTGCAAGGCTAAATTCATGGCAGCCACCTCCGCTGCTTGCCAAGCGTTATGGCTGCGAAATTTAATCATTGATCTGACAGGTTGTGAGGCTTAGACGGTGAAGTTGTTGGTGGATAATCGGTCAGCTATAGCCCTCATGAAGAACCCCGTATTCCATGGTCGAAGCAAACATATTGATACGAAGCACCATTTCATACGAGAATGTGTGGAATGTGGGCAAATCACTGTTGAGCATGTAAGTGGTGAATTACAGAAAGCGGATATCCTCACGAAGGCCTTGCCTCGAATAAAATTTGCATAAATGAGATCATTGCTTGGTGTCGAGGACCTTGGAGGTGCTGGACGTTCTCATTAACGGGGGAGAATGTTAGTAATTAATGAGAACTAAGTAAAAGGGTAATCATGTAATTTTGTGTTTGAAGAAGTGGGTACGTGAAGGTTGCAAAGTTGCAGATCGTGTGTAGTGCATGGAAGTTTTATTTTCAATTTTTTCATTGATTAAGTAGTTTCCAGTTTCATGTTAGTCTAGTAGTTGTTCCTTTCAATGTAATTTCAATTTCTACTTTGTAGTACATTTTGTTTTTCATTTATTCAAGAGTGAAGAAGGTGATTGCCCAGATTTGTGTTTTATCTTGTTATCTCTGATTTCCATCATTACACGTGTTAAATATTTAAGTTTTAAAATTATTTGTTTAAAATTACATAGTATATATTTTCCAATATGTTTTACAAAAAAAAAAATAAGAATTGATATATAATATAATCATTCTATTAATTACTTTAATAAAATCATCAATAATTAACAGGAGAGAAAAATACTAAAAAATCAAATTTTATTAAAAAGATGACATACAAAAATTTATTAGGAGAGATAAAAGAGAAAAATAATCTATAATTGATTTAAAAAGTCGATAATGTTGCTATCAAAAACTTTATTTATCATATAATATTGATATAAATATATAGTATGATTTAAGCCTCTTAATTTTAAATTTTTATAAAAAAATTAACAACTATATAAAATAATATAAAACTTAAGTGATTATTAAAAATTTATAAATAAACTTTAATGCAAAATATATATGACTTATGTATCGTTGTATTATTCTATCTCAAACAATGACCACATATGTCTTGCCTATTGCCTACCTCATGTTATCACATTTTAAGTCTATTAACTACTTTTTAATAATTTTCTTTGCAATAAAATATTAATAGTTTATATACATATACATGCATGTATGATAAACAGCTGTGATTATATTAAATTAATTCTAAATATTATAAGTGAGGATTTTCTCTGAATGAAGAGGTTGATTTTTTGAGAGTATTGTATATGTTGAAGTTTCCCACAATCAATAAGTATTATGAGACATTGCTTTCTAAAATTAGTCAATGAAATTAAATTATTTATGAATGTCAAATATTTGGTTCACCATATAACCTCTTTTGCAAGAAATAATTTAAATAGACCTGCTTCTAGATGTACCATTCTTAATTGTAGCTAGACATTAATATTTATTTTTAATTCTAGAAATTGACATAATAATATCTATAATCAAATTTAGTTTAAAAAATAGATGTTTATTCATTAAGTGTTGAGTTATAAGATATCTGAATCATTCGGTTTAAAAATTTAATGGTTTAAAACATTGTCTGACTAATTCAGATGTGGTTTTTCCAGTAAAACAATAAGTTTCAACCTCTGATAGGTTTAGAAATGATGAACGTCACCATTAGACGCTCATCACCAACCGATCCTACAGCACCTTTGACTGGTTTAGATGCATTATTTTAACGAAATCATTAAAAGGCTATCAAACAACCCTACAAGAAGTTAGACAGGCATCCGTTGCTAACTAGCTACCGTGTAAACTCATCGTTGTATGCTTGGTTAAGAATAAAAGTTGTATAAATATGAAATAATTTCTATTGCAAGCCAACAAATTCATCAATAAAGTTCAGTGTATATGTATTTTTCTCATAACAAATTCACACCATAAATTTCAAGCCGAAATGTCACACGCGTATTTGATAAACGTCATGTACACATGAGCATGTTTATATCATTATTTCTTTCTACTCGCTCCCCCTTTAAACTCTAAGTTTTATTTATAATTTTACTTTCTTGAATAACATTTTATACATTTTTATACATGTATATGCATAGAACTAAATAAATACAAAATTATTAAAAAATATTTTAGAATAAATATATAAACTGTATATGAATTATAAAACAATCTTTGACAGCGTCATATTATTGGAGTGAACGTCCGGGTGATAGAGATGTCATGCCCCGGTAGTGTCTCTTGGTCCATTACACAGCCGGTGTGTGCCAGGCATGACGGTGTAGCGTGAGGGTGATCACGAGACGAACAAAGGTAAATGGTTGAGGAGTGAGGAGTAATGATTACAATAGACTGGGAAGCGAATGATGGTTGCACATGTGTATATGACTTATGAGTGATGATAGAAGTTGTTTATTATGTGACATGTGTATGTGACTTAGAAGCAATAATAGAAGTTGTTTAAGTAACGTATACGTGGAGTAAAGAGAGGGTGATAGTTACAAATTGTCTAATAAGTTTTTATTATAATATTGTACTAGGGTTGTGGGCTCTCGACAACAGTCTAATATAAGTTCTTTACGTGACATGTGTATGTGACTTATGAAAGATGATAGAAATATTTTTAGCCACAAGTTTTTTCATTTAAAATCTAAGGTATAATAAATTAAATTTAAACCCCTTATTTCATACCTAACTATTTATTTTTCTTAATAATTTATTAAATTTCATTTGAATACATTATATATAGGGAAAGGATAATTTGAAAATCATCTTTAGAAATGAAAACCATGAAAGCTATGGTAATAACCATGTAAAAAAATGTTTTTTTACAGGTTTTATTATTTTTTATATAAAAGAGTCAAATGTGTAAAAAAATTCAAATTTTTTTCATTATTTTTAACCATGATTTTCATGGTTTTCGCTTTTTATTTATTTCCTATATACCTATATACATATTATATATATATATATATATATATATATATATATATATATATATATATATCATCCAGGTAAAAAAGAGTAGGAATATTCATGACATAAATCGAAGTATCGAACTCTCAACTCAAGTATTGACGGCTTAACGTCTTCTTTTAAAGCCCAACTAAGTCCATCATTTAATTAAATTTGAAGGCTGGCCATTATCGGCCCATGAGCCCATCTACATCTTGTCTTGCGAAAACTTATAATACAAAACGGATAACCCAAGAAATATAAACCTCATTTTAGATTTAAAGTAATTCATTATCCTGCGATTCAAGTAATAGTTTTCATATATATATTACTAGCAAAAGATAGTGTCATTAGAATCTTTTATACTTAATAAATAAAAATCTAGAAGGACGACATAGATTTACGTATTCTCATATTCATTTTCTCGTTTTACTCTCCTATCATATTTATACTTTTTTATAAAATAATAATATTGAATACTTAAATAATTAATATACTAAAAAAATCATCTTATTAACAAACACATTCGAAAAATAAATTATTATCAAATAAGAACATTTTCTAAAACGGACATTTTTAAAAATACAAATATTTTAAATATGATTATTTTAATAAAGCGAACCACTCATAAGTGAACCGGCCAGTTGAGCCAGTTCACCAGTCGGATCGGTAACCGGTTCACTGGTCAAACCGGATTTCAATTTTTTTTAACTAAAATCCAACCCTGTATTTTTTAAGACGCCTGGTTCGACGCCTGGCCAGTAAGACGTCTGGTTCGACGTCAGGTCTGGTTCTGAAAACATTGGACACAAATATGATATTTACTAACATACAAACGGATATATTTTGTAGCACTTGGCTAAACTTTTAGTCTTTACAAGTGAAATGTTAGAGATTGAATATAAATCAACAGGAAGGGACTAGGGATGGCCAGATGGCCCGGATGGGTGCGTATTGGGCAAGTTGTGGATGGGTGTGGGTTGTGCTAGTGAATGGGAAGGGGTGTAAACAAGCCGATCCCGAGCTCGGCTTGTTAAGAGCTTTATTTATTAGGTTCGAACTCGCCTCGTTTAGATTTTATTTATTTAATTTATTTACTTTAATTACTAATTTAATTATATTTATAATTATATTTTCTAAATTTAACATAAAATATTTGATTTAAATATATTTATCGTAATTTTATATATAAAAATAATTAATTTTGTAAATAAACACTTAATATAATAAATAAAAATTATATATTCAAAAAGCTCGTTAAGGCTTGCGAGCCGGCTCGAGCTCGATATGTAAAGCTCGAGCTCGATATGTAAAACTCGAGCTCGGGCTCGGGCTTGGGCTCGTTAAGGCTCGGCTCGTTCGATCTTTTTACCGATCTGATCCCGAGTATTTCAAGAGCTGTCTTGGTTCGTTTATACCCGTATGAATGAATCTGGGTCAAAAGCAATACCATGTATCATGGGTTGGGTTTACGGCAAAAACTGTCATAATTAGAGGTGTGCAAACCGTTTTTTTTAAACCGATTCCGGTTCCGGCCAACGAGGTCAACAATTGGTTTCGGTTCCAGTTTTTGACCGGTTCCAACCAGTTTTTGGCCGGTTTCTGTTCGGGTTTGCCTGGGTAAAGGTGGAACCGGTTCCGCTTTTTTCGGTTCCGGTTCCGATTTCTCTAGGAATCCGGAACCGCCCGTACACACCATTTCTGGTACAACCGGTTCCGGTTCCGGTTCCGGTTCCGGTTCAGGTTGCCGGTTCAGGTTGCCGGTTCCGGGTTTTTTGCCCACTTCTAACAGGGAAAGGAGTAGATGGTTCTTTTTTTTAGAGGAAGGGACGTTTGACTATTAGAAAAAAATAATTTCAATTCTCAAACACACACACATAGTTTCTATATCATTTTTGTACTACCCCTCAATTTTTACTTAGGTATGTCCAAGGTTTTATTTAAAATTAACTTATTAACTTAATAAGTTTTTTTAAGAAGTCAATAAGTTAAAATAGTGTTTAGTATTAATGTTAGAAGAACTTTTATTTTGACTTTTTTGGTAATGTGAAAAATTTATTTTCAAAAAGCTAAAATTTCTAGCTTTTAGAAATAGATTTAAACTTTTAATAGGATTTAAAAGAATGATAACTTTTTTAACTTATTAACTTATTGATTTTTCATATATTAAAAGTAAATTCAAACACATTTTTAAAAACTTTATTTCAAAAGTTTATAATTTAATAAATATTTTTTACAAAAACTTCTTTTTAAGTAAAAAATCAATCCCAAACAAGGCCTTACAAGTAGGGTGTTGATCGGGTCAACCCGATCGGGTTTCGGGTTAGTCGGGTTTTCCCTAAAATATTATTAGCCCGCAACCCGACCCAAATAACGTTCAAATTTATCTATTTCGGGTTATTTGGGTCACGGGTTATTCGGGTCTAACCAGTCGGGTTAATCGGGTTACCATTTATTTGTTGTTATCTTGGCCTAATTTTGAATTGCCACAAATAATTCATTTTCCACATACAATTCAATGGAAAATGTGTTCAACTATGGATAATTTGATTAATAGTCATAGTTATATGTAGTTAATGTAATTAAACATTTCGTAAAAAAGTTGAAAAGGTAATATACTTTATAATAAAGGAAAATCTTTTTGCTTATGTGTCATCATCACATCAACTTCCCTTTAAATTTGACACATGTCTTTACCATATTAATTGTTAGCTTAAAATTCACACATGTCAATCAACTATTAAATACAATTTAAATTTTTAAACAAGTGAATTTAATTTAAATAATGTAAATAAAATATAGATCCTATTTTTTTTGTTCAAAGTCACCGCATCTCAATGGATTCAATTTAACTACGCAAGCTACGACACCAAAGATTGATTTCAAAACCCTAACAAAATTTTGAAATAATTTCTTTGTTACAGATTATTTTGTTTCAGATTTATTCTTCTTCTCAATCACCTTGGTTCACCTTGACGACATGAACAATACAGGTTTGATTTCAAAACCCTAACAAAGGTTGGATTTTGAAACCCAAAACTGTTATTCAATATTGTTATGTGATCTTTTCAAACCGATGTAGTTGATTCAGTTTAATTCTCTTTCTCTTTCTCTTTCGGTTGGATTAAAGTTGAATACAATTGTACCAGGTTTGATTTTGAAACCCTAAAACTTTTAATCATTAATTCTAAGTATGACGTTATTCTCTTAGTTTATTGTGCTAATCGATCTGTTGAAGGTTTTTTTATGTTCTAATTCTGAGTGTATGACGTTCTACTGATTAACTTGTATTTGATTGTTGTCTAATGTGATCGTATCAAAAATTGACTTGTATTTCATACTTTTGACTTCGTACAACGAAATTTCAGGTATGCAACTTCGAACCATTTTCACAATCAATATCGAGATATGTGGGCACTACCATGGATGGATATGTAGGGAACTGATGGCGCAATGAGGCCAGTTGGTGAACCCTTTTTTGGGTCATCAACCACAAGTTTCAAAAAGGTCATCCCAAATGAAATCTTGTAGTTGAATTTGAAGAAAATATACGCTTACGGTTTAGCCAAGTAGTTGTGCAAGCGTTTGTGTCTTTTTATGATAGGTTAATATATTTTGAATCAATATTTTTTTTGTTATTTTTATATCTTGTTTTTGAATTTGGGGATTATTGCGTATGTGTTTTTGTAAGTGTTTCAACTTAGGGTTAGTTTTGAGAATATCTGGAGAAGGCAGATGCAGTGTGAGAAAAACTTCATAAACATGCTTCTGACAAAATTATTCCATGTGCCATGGACATGGGTGGATCATTCTCAAGGTTGGTTTAATTTTAGTTTTAGACAAGTGTTAACGTTTTCATTTGCTATTATTTGCCAAGAGATATAGCGATTCTATGTTTTAGCTTTTGAAGTATTTTTTATGTTGAATAACCACCTATGTATGGAAGATTTACTGCTCTCTTCGTAACATGCTACTATTTGCTATGTTTTGCATTGTAGGTATGGAGCTTAACAACTCTTCTCCAATCTCCATTTATGTTATTCTTCAAAGTTAAAAAGGAACAATTTGGTTTCTTACATGTTTGACATTCTCTAATGTTGTGTACATTGTTGTAGGTTTTGTTGTATATCATCAACACTCGTATATTACTGCTCTTCTTTTTGGTTGAATTTGTTTGTATATTTTTGATGAAAATGTTAGTTTTTGAATTATAAATTATTGGTAGTTAATTTGGGTGATTTTCATGTAACATTGTTGGGAATGTTTCATGTATATTTGTGAAGGTTTTAAAAGATGCATTCAGTGGGTTTTGTTTTGCTTGCCGGAAGTAAAAAGATAGTATGTTGTTGCTTAATTTTTGTTTTATACATGAATCATGATCATATCTTAATCTGAATTGGTTGGTTTGAAGGTAATATTATTGTTTGGAAATAATTACACACCTGTCAAAATTGGTTTATCCTATGTTTATGTTTTTTTGAAACTAAATAAAAAAAATGCGATTTATGCTGAAAGATGTAAAAACAACTTGAGTTTTTAGAAGCAGAAGTAATTAAAATGGTTTATGCAACAAGACTCGATTAAAGATTGTCTTAGTTAGAAGTCGTGCTGTTAAAGCAGAAGAAATATCATGAAGTCATATAGGTAATTGAACATTCATTCCTAGAATCGCTCTTACACCGTTAGATAAGAAGATTATGTTTAAATTTCAAAGAAGACAGATTCTCTCACAATATCTCTTGCAATATAAATAAATAAAAATAAACGCCAATCGATATTAAGAGTAGGTTGGTATTGAAACAACCTGTTTTTTTCACACGGATAATTACACGTTGCTTTATTCATAGTCAAAAGTAGTGACGGTCTCAAACTTGTAAGTGATGATAAAGTGGATGATGTTATTACCAGAACGACTAATGTTGTATATAAAAAAGTTTTTAGAGATTTATAATTTGTATTTTTAATTATACAATGTATATGTTTATAAGACATTATTATGTAATTTATCATAAGTATATTTTAATTTCATAATATATTTTTTTCCCCAAACCCATGTAATACATGGGTTTATAACCTAGTTAATATATATAAAAAATAATAATCATCCTTATTCGGGTTGTTCGGGTTAACCCGAAACCTGACTAATGTTTAAAAATATACCCAAAAAACCCAAACCTATTAACAATTCGGGTTAATCGGGTTCCGAACAACCCGACTAGCATTTTTGACCCGAATACCCTGACCCTGTTAAGTTTATTTGGGTTCTGGTCGAGTTAATCGGGTTTTGGTATTTTCGACACCCTTACTTACAAATATAAGACTTGTTCTTCCTTGTCATTTTCAAAAAGCTCCTATGCAGAACTTAACAAGCTTTAAATTCTCAGGTATGATATCAACTTGAAGTCGTAGGATCAAGGCCTATTTTAGGCTTACATTTTATCTAATAGATTTTTTTTTAGAACAACATAACGTTCGGTCGTCCGAGATTATCTTAGCAAATAGATCACTCTTCCGCTAGAATAATAGAGCGTGATGACTCAATCCATATTAATATTTGTTGTAGGTGAGACTTCAACCCAAGATTTTCATAAGACTATGCGCAATGGGTTCCCCGCTCACCTCCGCGGCTTCCTCCCCTTCTGCGGCCACTAGCGGGGACACCGCCCCCCACATGCGCGGCACCCGCGCGGTGCTTGTCCACGGCCCCCGCTCCCCGTGAAGACCCCTTTAATCCCATTGGTTGATTTTTAAAAAATGGGACCCACTGTAGGGTTTTTTAGTGGGTGATGTGGCACAGTGGGGAAGGTTTTTTAGTGGGGTGACCACTGTGGGGGTTTAAGGTTTTCAGTGGGGTGATGACGTGGCAGGAAATTTCGGTGGGGAAGGATTTTCAGTGGGATGACCACTGTGGATAGTCTAAGAATAGTTAAGGGGCTACCTCTAGGCTAGAATCTCATTTGGTATCTAATGGAATATGTAGTCAAGGTTTTGAACAACAAGCAAGTTGTTTTATTTCTAGTTATTTAAAATTTTATTTTTAATATTTATGTTTTATTTTTATTATTATTTTTACTTTTTAACTTTAATTTTTATTTAGGTTACATTATAAGTAATGTCAGTAGTTATAAGTAAAATGTCAGACTCTAAGTTAGTTATGACAATAAATAAAAAATAAATAAATAAATAATAGCATAAAAGAGGGTTATACCCTCCCCTTAGTTCGTTCCATATAAGGAAATAAATCAAAATGTGTGGTGTGATTGTATTAATACAAAGGGTCGAAGGGTGTTATTTTTACACCCCTTTATGGTCATTGTACGCTCAGTACATGCCTGCACAAGTCGTATAACACACCAACTGTATAGGATTGTATAGATCGTATAACTCCCTCTTATATAACCCGTATAAACCTGTACGGCCTATATAGTTAGGTAGAGGTGTTAAATTAAAATATTAGGATGTCTAATTATAACAATCCTAATATAAATCTTTTAGTTGGTATGTACGGGATGATTTATAATTATGAGATACTCTGGTGCGAATATAAATACCTTGTGTACAAAACATAATCTTTCAAGAGCTTGGAATATATGATAGTTCCATGGGATGACCATAAATGCTTATAAACAAACGTACATATGTATAACCCTATACATGTAGGGGTAAATTTTTTAGTTAAAGGACAGTGACTGCTTATCAACCCCTTAACTAAAAAAAATAATTTAAAAAAATTAAAAAATCAAGTACCATCCATTGAAACGGCCAAACTAGGGCAACCACCTTAATTTCTTTCTTAATTATAAAAGAAAACTTATATGGCCTTTGTGTATAACCCTTATGCTCTTCATTTTAGATTCTTTTATATCTTTCATGCATTTAATTTCATCCATCTACAACTATATTATCACATACTCTTCAATATGTACCTCTTGTAGCTACAAGTTTGAAAATGGAGCAATATTCACAATACTTGATGTCATTGAAGACCAACAACAACATCATTGTGAACCGGGCCGGTTCTAACCGGTCATGGGAAGAACAAGCGTTCGCGGAAGATGCTCGAGGCCCGCTTGGCGGTTTCGTTTGGCCACCGAGGTCGTATTCGTGTAGCTTTTGTAGGAGAGAGTTCAGGTCAGCTCAAGCACTTGGTGGTCACATGAATGTCCATAGGAGAGAAAAGGCTAAGTTCAAGCAAACTGTCAATTATGGTACTACATTAACTACACTACAAGACCCTAATAAGGAGAGTCTTTGTAAAGATTCTTTAGACCATGGTTTCTTTTCTTCTAGGGTTTCTTCAGTACCAGCATTAGGTCAAGAAAGTTTTGATAGCAGTTCTGACACAAAGAGTTGTGTTTATGATGAAGGTTTTGTGGTAACTCATGGCATTGGTGATGTTGAAACAAATTTAGGGTTAGGGTTTGATTTGGATTCGTGTTCGAATTCGGGTGCGGGTGGTGGTAAGAGGCGGAAGAGGAGTCATGCTACACCGCCGGTCATGGGCGGCATAGATCTCGAGTTGAGGCTGGCTGGCTAGCTAGCTTTCATTCATGTTGAAGCCTTAGTTCAGCATGTTAAGGAAGTAGCTAGGCTTACAATAATAGTGTTGATTAAGTTGTCTAATTACTTGAGAAGTTACTGTAATGTTAGAAGTTTGACACTCTTTAATGTCTTGCTATTGATTATTGATCATGTGTTAACCATTTGATCTATTTTAGAATTGAATATTGCAAACAAGTTAATGATATGATCCACTTGTGTTTATCTATTAATTAAGTTTCTGTTTTATTGTCTTTTGGTTGTATTATATGAATGAAAGCCAAAGGCATTACAACCTTTTTTTTTGAATGATTTCAGGCTTAATGACTGATTTAAGCCTAAACGGGCACACATCCAAGGGCATGCTACCCACAAGATAAACATGAACCGTATAAATTCATAAACCATCTCCCCTGCTTAGGTTTGAACCCCTGATCTCAATGAGGTGCAGCTTCTCCAATTCATCGCAATATCACTAGGCTAGAAGCGCTTTGGTCAAAGGCATTACAATCTAACGACACCTTGTTGATGGAATAAGGCTCGGGAATTATAAGATCCTATGTTCGAAAATCCCACAAGGGTTTTCTCAAAGTATTGAGTTTCTTCATGAACTGGTGACTTGGTGATGGATATGATCTAGTGTTAGTGACACGATGATACGATGGTTACACGATGATATTTTAGTGATTCGTCAGTAATCCAAATTAGCTGTTAAAAAAAATGAATGACAAATGCATGGTTATGTTTAAGGTCCCATTTACCTAATAAATTAAGGTATTTGACTCATGTGATGGAGCCAATATAGAGTAGCTGGTTAGCATCCAAGCTCTAGCTAGCTACGTGGGTCCGGTGAGATGATCAACTAATTAATTAACAAACAAACCATCGTTTCATGGATCATCAATATTCCGTTGTTGCATTGTATATTGTTTTCAATATGCATGTTGGGGGAGTAAGACAATTAGCCATGTGCTGTTGACCGTCTTCGTGAATTCTTTGATTAATCTAATCATTTTTACATGTTTGGATCATATGCAAGTAAATCAAACATGTATATTTTTTACTTAAATTTGCACAAGGTAGAAAGAGCAATGTTGCATCAAGCCCATTTGAATATATATGGTAACTTACTAATCTCGATGCTCCTGTAATGTATAAATACTATAATTCTTGTATAGGACTATACAAAGTTTATGACTTTCTTTGAAACTTAAATATATTTTTTTATCAATTAAGGAAGTACCCTACTCCTAGGGGTGGCAATTCCCGACACGACCCGAAACACGACACGAACACGACACGAAAATAATCAAGTTTTGGGTTGGCAATTATAACCCGTTTAAAAAACGGGTCGTGTTCGGGTTGACCCGTTTATTAAACAGGTCAGGTTCGGGTTGACCCATTTATAAACGGGTTGACCCGCTAACCCGTTTAATGTTTCAAATTTATTTATTTTTTTATTTTTTCTTTCTTGCAACATATATCTAGTTGTTTTTCTTTTGATTATTTACCATACCTTAATTGTTCAAGTAACAATTTATATATTTTTCATTTAAAAAATAATTTTAAGTTTTTTTTCAAGTTAATCATACAAATAAGTTTATTTTAAATTTCACATTTTATAATTATGATCTACATAAGTGTATGCTTAGTTATAATAATATTATTTTTTATTAAAATAATATAATAACTATTTGCTACTCATACACACATACTAAACATGTTATTATTGACTTGCTTTTAACCAAGAACCAACTTACAATATGTAAGTTCGTTGATTAATTTATATAAACGGGTTAAACGGGTCATGTTCGGGTTGACCTGAATTAACGTCAATCCGGGTTAGGGTTGAAAACTTTGACACGAATAAATATATGGGTCAGGTTCGGGTTGCAATATTCAACCCACCAACCCGCCAACCCGTGACCTGTTAACCCGCTAACCCGCCAACCCGCCAACCCGACACGATTGACACCCCTACCTACTCCTAGAGATACAGGTGGGCAAACCGGGTTTTTTAAACCGGTTTATGTTCCCGTCAACAAAGTCAACAACCAGTTCCGGTTTTGGTTTCGATTTTTGATCTGTTCCAATCGGTTTTTGGCCTATTTGGTTCGGATTTTGACCGGTTCCGATTCCGGTTTTGCCGAGTAAAGGTGGAACTGATTCAATTTTTTTTATTCCGGTTCCAATTCTCTGAGAACCCAGAACCGTATGTACCCACCGGCTCCGGTTCCGATTCGGGTTGTTGGTTCCGGTTTCAGGTTTTTTGTCCACCTCTACCTAGAGATGCACAAACCATTTAACTAGTCAAAAATGGTGTGGTAATTGAATCGGTTATTGGTTAAAATTTCAGAATCAACTATAATTGGGTTAAGATATTATTTGGTTTTTGGACCCAAAAACCTAATTGGTAAAATCAGTAAATTTATTTAGTAGAAAGGTTAGTCGCTTTAAAATTTTTCTAAATAAATATACTCAATAATTTGTTTCATTTAAAAAAATATAAACTACATAAAATTCCCACATGAAGCACATTGCCCTCTATTATCACTCTAAACAGGCAACTGTCGGACTGCTTCAGGTCATACATGTTAAGTGTTGTATATCTATCCTATAAATCTTGATATTAACAATCAAATAAAAATCAAATCTGGAACTTCAATAAATATATTCAAATAATATCTTGGATTAATCTCTTGTTGATCGATTCCTAGTTTGGATCATATACATACACGAAATAATAAACAATAATGAACATATAAATCAGATTAAACCAGTGAAACCAGTAAAAATTGTTGATTTTTAACATGATTCATGTAAGCAGATCTGACTGAGATCATATTTATGATATATGGTGATGATAGTTAATAGTTATGACGAATTCTTATGCTTAAGAAAGATGTTGACCAACCTTATTATGAGCCTTAATCTTTTTTATTTATATACACATAAGAGGAAATCTTAATTAAGATAAATAATGATAATTATGTCCATCAAATAATTATCTATCGTGTATTTAGGTAATTGATTTATTAATTAAATAATTATGAGAGTTATATAATAATTATTTATTTAATTAATCTTACATTTCTAAATCATGAATTACTATCAGATAAACTCATTTGTAGGTTACCCAATGGTTTATCGAATTAAACAAGGATTTTTGAATTATGGAGCTTGATATTTGATTTTATGTAAGAAAAAAAAAACCCGTAAAAATTCTTCTGTGCTCTTCGAGATGCAAGAATCAATTCAGGAAAGAAAGAAACGTATGTTTCTTCTCGACTGCCTTCTTTCTTTTTGACAATAATATTTTCCAAGGCTTTCCCCAACAAAATTAACCCAAAAGCAAATTAATTTAGCCCAATATTAATTAATTTGAAACCCAATTAATTAGAAATAAGGCCCAAGAATTAAAAATGTCAGTGCTAATTGGGTCCGCACTCTAGCGTCACGCCGTCACCTAACTCGACTAATCATCAATATTAATATTTCAATTGAAAAGTTAATCCAATATCCTAAAATCGCTCATAGCACTCAAATTACCAACATCAACTCAAAAAACCAACTTGTTGATATGCTAACCAAGCCACTAATTGAGCTCCTTTCATTCACATACAATCCAAGATTAGCATTTGCAATTGAGCCTCCATTTGCAAAGGTTTGCAACTATACCTGGTCAATAATAATATTTATCTAAGTTTGATTTTTATGCAAGAATAATCTAATCTGTTAATATTACACTATTGTTTAGTGGAGTATTTTGAACATTTTATTTCAAACCATAAGAGGTATGATCACTATCTACACACCTATAAACTATTAGACTATAAGCCTTTTATATTAATTATATCAAGTTTTAAAATCTGTGTTACAAATGCTTAAATTGATAAATTATGACCATATAAACATGTACGTTTGCAAGTGTTATTTTAGTTCTCAGTAATATGCATGGACAGAGCCAAAGAAGGGCCCGGGGTGCCCCGGCTTCCCCTGTTTTTCTAGTCAAAAGGTTCAATTTAGTAGTGTTAAAAAATCATTCGACCCCCTTCGTTTTCTTCCTAAAAATCCATCTGCCCCTCCGTTTTCTTTCTAAAAATAATCCGCCCCCCTCCGTTTTTCCGGTCAAGCTCCGTCAATGATAATATGTCATTTCTTTATATGTTTTAATGTTATAAGATTCCTTTTTGGACAGTATAAATACCAGCAAGAAGACACAGGTTATATCAAGGAATGAAAAGAGAAGATATACTCTTTTACATTGATAAAAAGAAGCCACTGATTTAATGAGCTACATACCATGGACCTTCATTCCTCTACATCTTCCTACTTAATCATGTCCAACAGTTTTCAAGCTTCCACATCTAACCATAATTCTGAAGTTCCTAAAATTACACACATACACAAAATCATCAATTAATAACAACAGATAAAAAATCTTGAATTAATGCCAAATATAACAATTTTATCTTATTTTTCATTTTTTTAGCATCCTAACACCTTGATTTTGTAAAATAAAATATCACAACATGAACAAGTCTAAAAACTCACAACCATTTAATTGGAGGGTACACATCCTATCACTGGATCTTTAACTAAGATAACATGAATTTTTTTTACTATATTTTTGTTTTTTGTATTGTATTTTTATTTTTTTGTTACTGGATTTATGATTTCTTATACTGAAGTTTTGTTTGTTTGTACTGAATTTTGTTTTTTATGCTGCATTTTTTTTTTTGTATTAGATTTTTTTACCGGATTTTTGTTTTCAATATATCACACATGAAACTTTTATTAATACTTATTCTTTTTAAGCAAAATCTTCTTTCTATTAAATCCAACCCAATCTAATAATATTAGTATTAATTTAAATTCATCTTTCATTAAAAATAAAAATAAATGTATAAATAAATCAAGCCTGGCCTATTTACCAGGTACAATATTGTTCCCCAAAAAAAACCTGGCTATGTTTGGGTAAGCTATGTTATTACCGAAGGTTCTTGCAGATTATGTCATGATACAATTTTAGGATGTTCTTGATCAGTTCAGTTCTGCTAAAATAAAATAAAAAAAATAAATGAATAAATTGATGTAACACATGTTGTTATTCATGGGTATTTTGCAGAGAAGCTAAGAATATTGGCTATTTATGGTGGGAATTTAATAATGTAAGGTGACCCATCAAATTTATTCTATTCCAGTATCTGAAAATCACTCTTTTAGTCTATCTCATCAGTTCTTTATATGTCTTCATATGAGAGATGTTTTGGTCTTCATATCAGAAGTGCAAACAGAGAATATCTAACAAAATAAATTGTCATACAATAAATTTATAGAATTAAAAAAAAAAACAGATATTAAAATTTTATATTAAAGCACAACAGTATTAAATTAAAATACAACTTGATTAATACTTACCAAATCATATATACAAGGCCTATTTCTTTTTCTTATTACATATAATTAAATTATATCTAATTAAAAAGGGTAAAATTATATCTAATTAAAGTTTTATCCGGTTAAAAAGTGTACAAAGTTAAATTTTAGAGACAGACATGCATGAGAATTGCGCAAACACAAGCCCAAAGTTAAATTTTAGAGCCAGACATACATGAGGGCTACACGAACGCGAGCCCCCACTGCCACAAAATTATGATGTAGACTCAGCTACATGAGCCATCCTTAGGATAGCACCCTTCAAAATGCAACGAAGGTCAATAAACTAGGCCATGGGCCATCTTGATCGCCCATTGACCCCCCAAAAATCAAGGTTTCTTCTTCCTCTTCATACATTATTGAGCCAACCATGACTACTTCGGACCTAACCAACCATTTTTATGGTTGCAATCTTGCAGATATCATTGGGATTACATTGAAAAAATCAGATCCTGTTATCAATCTGATACATCTTCTCTATATTCAGTGTGTGTAGATTTCCCGTAAAAAAGTAAAACTTGACTCAAATATTGTGCAAGGGCTGCGCGAACGCAAGCCCCCACTACCACAAATTATGATGTAGGCTCGACCACTTGGGCCGACCTTAGACCAGCACCCCTCCAAAGTGCAATGAAGGTCACTAGCCTAGGCCATGGACCTTATTGATCGTCCAATAACCCCATCCAGGTAAGTATGTTTTTCTGTTGCTTCTTTCACCTTTTATTCAGCCTTCTTACACTTTTATTTTTGTTGCTCTAATGATGTGGGACAGCTTTAAAATGGTTCTTTCATTTCACTAAACAAACTCAGATTTGTAGCAGCAAGAACTAGTAGAGGTGATCAGAAATGCTGGAATCAGAACTGACAACCTGAACTGATGGTACAAGCGGTTCCGGATTCTTAGAGAAATCAGAACCCAAACCGGAACCGGTTAGTGACTTTGTTAACCGGAAACGTTTGGAACCCGAACCGGTTAAAAAAAACAGGTTTGCCCACCTCTAGCAAGAAGAGCGATTGAAAGTATGTCTAGATCACATAATAATTGAAGTATCCCTCGTATCAAGAAATTTGTAATTAAGAGATGAATCCCATATGCCTTTTTTATTCATCTAAATTTCACTTTGATTCACCTTCATAACCTTTTTTTTTAGTTTGCAATTGACAAAGTAAAGTCATGTTTGTTCGATGCAATGCCTCCTATCTCTTTGAGGGCAAGTTTGTTATTTCTATGACTCGTTCGCATTCGTTTAAAGTATTTAAGAAGTACATTACATTGTATATGCACCAAAGCAAGCATCGTATCTCGTTTATTAAAGGCTCGTAATTTTACAAAAACTTAAGGTCTTCAAAATGGTTGAGTTAGCCTTTACGGTGACATGGTCTATGACTGCATTTAAAACAACTTACATATTCAGCTATACCTGGCACAAAGTGTTGGGTCAGGTGCAGGGTCAAAATAGATTCAAGGGAAAGTGAGTTCAGGCTAAATGGGTCATTTTTGAAAGGTATTAATTTGGTTTTTGGGGTCAAACTTGATTCAGGCTAAAATGAGATCGGGTTGTAACGAGTCGTTTTAAGGGAAAAAGTATCTAAAATACATATGGTTTAACCCATTTATTTTCCTGGTTAATAATGGTGATAGGTGATGGCAGCTGTTATGAATTAATCAAGTTGATAAACAAGATGGGGATATTGATTGAATTTAAGAAAAGATGAGAATGCAGAGATAAGATGGGAAAGAGAATACAATCAAAACAATACTCATGCCTAGCCTCTTTTCCTATCACTTATTTATATTTCCCAAAGGAGGTTGTAACAGAATCGTGACGTGGCCAGATCTCATTCCTTAAATCTTTCTGGAAGCTTCTTAACCCGTGCACTTTTTCTGATCCCAGCCTTCTCCTTGGGCTCCCCTTCTTCTAAAGGAACTGCTAGTACCATTGGGTCCATAACAGCAGCAGAGGGTTTGGCAAAAGTGGAGAAGGTGACAGCGTTGTGGCTAGATGTGCACAAACCGTTAACCGGTCAAAGTCTACTAACCTGTTTTTCAACCTCTAAAACCGAAACTGGTTAACCGCAAAATAACCGATTTTTTTACTAAGATGGACTGGTTAACCAATCCTAAACCGCCGGTTTTTTCAAAAACCTATAACCGATACGAATAACCGGTTACGAACCAGTACAGGTTTGGTTAACCGGTTTTTTTGTGCATCTCTAGTTGTGGCTGCCAAATTTAAGGTGTGCATACGACAATGATGGTGTGCCAACGATGATTTTTTTTTTTTGTTTTAGGTGTTTTTTAGGTGAGTGCATGGAAAATAGGCGGTTTTGTAGTGTGTTTTTGGTTTTAGGTAATCCGCTACTTGTAGTAGCAGAAGATGGTGAGATGGCATTCATACTACACGGTCTAATCTGAAAAGGCTGCCACATGGACTGGATCCGCTACTTGGGGCAGCGGAAGAAGTGAACACCCCAAAATTATTAACCACATCCGCTACTATAAGGCATAAGCAGTCCTTATCTTATTCGGCCACCCATCATCCCACCGTGAAATGGATTATATAAACTCATTTAATACGTGTCATCCATGCTGAATATGGATGTGAAATGAAATGCTGCATGTTGTTCATTTTAACACCAGCTTCCTTTGATGCAAAAACACTAATGAAATTGTGCATATTTTTCAAAGGTGTTAGTTTTTACCCACATCAAAGGGAATGAGCTAGTTTGGGTAAAAAATTGTAGTATAATTGATTGAAATGAGTAACATATAATATTGAATGGGTTTAGATGGATAACACTTAGAGGTGCCAAATTTTACCCATATTAAAGGAAATGGGTTGCTTTGGGTAAACAATTGTAGTCAATGGGTTGAAATGGGTAACATCATAATGTTGAATGGGTTGAGATGGGTAGCACTTAAACACAACGCGGGTCAAGATGGGTCACCAAAAAACAATGTAAATGCAATGGATTCAAACATTTAAGAATGATTAATAACATATTTATGAGAAAATCACTAAAAATTATCCAAATGGACTATTTGTTTACTTATAACACATCTTAAGTTTAACTAAATTGATGTTTTTTAAGAACAATCCATTTAGATCCGAACTAATTTTACTTAAAACCCGTTCTGACCCGAACCCGTTCTGACCAGTTACCCAACCCGACCCAACCCACCCATTTTGCCAGGCATAATATTTTTATATACAAATGTGACCGCAATTTGTTTAATGGGTACACAAATTATAAGTTTGAAGCACGGAGGTGATGGTAACAAATAAGTAATCCAAGACTATTATGTTTATATAAAAACGCTAAAAAATTGCGGTCACATTTGTTTATTTTTTAGAGGTGGGTAACATAGTCTATTTCACGGTGGCCGATTTAATAGAGATAAGGAGTTAAGGACTGCTTCCGCTACTTATAGTAGCGGATGTGATTAATTATCAAGCACCTACTCGTTTAACATGAAAATTTTGGGGTGTTCATGTCTTCCGCTACCCCAAGTAGCGGATCCAGTCCATGTGGCAGCCACTTCAGATTAGACTGTATTATGAATGCCATCTCACCATCTTCCGCTACTACAAGTAGCGGATTACCTAAAACCAAAAACACACTACAAAACCGCCTATTTTCCATGCACTCACCTAAAAAACACCTAAAACAACCAACGATGGTCTGACCAATTGAATCAACCACTTGTTGGAAAAGGCCGTTTTTATCCGATCAGATAGTCTATTGATATGCAATTCCTAGTTGGCCATGAACACTTAAGATCACTTCATTTCTTTTAAAAGACTTATTCAACTCTTTTATTATTATTAGCCATTAAACTTTATGATCTTCTCCAAACCGCCCCTTCGAGATCAACCGAACCACATTTGATGTTGCAAACTTCATCACTCTCCGACGACGTCGACTTCGGTGTTCATGTCTTTGCTAAAACTAACCAGCTTTAATCCTGACAAGCTTTTGGAAAACATTTATGTTGTTTGGCCTTTGTATTAACATACTTTACGTTGACTTCTTTCTGCAAACTTTCTCTGTCACAAAGTGGCATTTAAGCCTGGCAAAATGGGCGGATTGGATCGGGTTGGGTAACAAATCAGAATGGGTTTGGGTCAAGATGGGTACGGGCCACGATGGGTTTTAAGAAAATCAGTTTAGGTCCAAATTGGTCGTTTTTAGAAAACTTGAATTTATTTTAAATCAAAAGGATTTTTAACTAAACATATAGTTATTTAAATAATCGTTAGTGATTTTCTCATCAGAAATATTATTAATAATTATTATACATTTGTATTCATTATATTTATATAATTTTTAAGTTATCCGTCTTGACCTGCATTGTATTAAGAAGTTACCCATCTCAACTCGTTTTATGTTACGGTGCTACCCATTTCAACCTAAAATACAATATTTATTCACCAAAATCAACTCATTTCTCTTTCTTTGGGTTAAGATTACCGGGTCTAGTGGCATTAAACCTCAATGTGTTTTGTTCTAGAATGAAAGACAGAAAGGTTAGATTATGACAAGCTTGATTGAGGACATATTATCACAGTACAAGACTAATCCATCTTGACCCGCTTCTTGCTTTAAATCTTTTCATAACAATTGTAACCAAGTTAGCCCTTTAGTGGCCATCTCCGCAACAATCTTCTAGTACATTGTTTAATCTTTGAGTTCTTTTTTGCCTTAATCCATAGATTAACATATCAAACTTTGTCAACAGATCATAAAAGTAGGTAGAACTAGCGTATTGGCTTTGTAGTCGATTTTTTTCGTAAGAAGTGACTAAGTTTTCTAAGGTACTTCATGTTCAAAATCGAATACAAAGGCTTTGTTTTAGTTGATCAGATGTTTCTTTATCGACGCCCATGATGATTAAATCGTCTACATATACAATGACGATCATTGTTTTAGCATCAGTAGCTTTTATGAAGACACTGCCTCCGCTAGTGACATATTAAAGCCATTGTGATGAAGAAATTCCCTTATCTTCAATAACCTACACACATAATACTTTCGAATCCTCCTGGTTGCTCTGTTTGTGTCACATGATCTAAGTCTCCGTATATATAGGCATTACTAACATCCATCTGTCATAGTTTCCAATCTATACTAGGTGCAATTGCTACTCGAACTGAATTTAACTTGTTTACCGAATTAAATGTATCTTCATAATCAATGCCCAAATTGTTAAGTGAACCCATGAGCAACATGTCTGGCTTTGTAGCTATCTATTTATCCATTTGCTTTGTGTTTGAATTTATCGCTTTGAGATCATCTGTTGTTCCAAAAAAAAAGATAGACTTACATGAACTGTCTTGATATTGTAAAGCATCTTATATGGTGACATGTCCTGATGATTTTGTTCCGATACACCATTTTTGGTGAGATGTATTGAAACGTGAACTATTTTTAGAAAATTTGAGACAGTCTCAATAATATTTGATAAATTTGAAATTAAATTAAAATCTTTTAAAAGGCACCCAAATTTCAAAATTGAGTTTCAAAAGACTAAAATTAAGATAAGCCCAAATTGATAGAAGCATCAAGCATGTTAGATTATCTTTTCACTCAAATGTTCAAACAAGCAGAATTTAGGAAAAGTATTTATATATATACTAAAGAAGAAGAGTAGTAAATAGTAATAGTAGGGTTTTTTTTTTTTACATTTTTCTGTGTTGCCTGCAATCAGGTTTATGACGTCGTTTTTTACGTCAATGTATGTTTTCATGTTATACAACACAGTACACTTGAGCTTTTTACGACAGAGAGACGCTCGTATTTATGACAACGTACATTTTAAGTCAGCCTGGCAAACTGGGCGGGTCGGTTCGGTTTGGGTAGCGGGTCAGAATGGGTTCGGGTCAGAACGGGTTCGGGTCAAGACGGGTTATTTTAAAAAATGGTTCTTTTGGTCCCGGGTCAGAATGGTTTTGAAGAAAATGGTTTCTCAGCCAGACTCGTACGATGGTTCTCCAAGTCGATTCTCTCTTGATTCGCTCGTCGGAATAAGTTCGTTTGGGTCATCTCCGACGTCGACTCTTTACCAGTCGACGTGCTCGCGCCGATGTCGCCGGTGTCTTCCATCGGACAAAACTCGGTCAATGAACTTGCGTCTTCCGTTCGTAATATGCAACTTGGTAACGGAACAAGGTTGAGTGCGAACTCGGTGAGCGGAGCCGGGTTTTGTTCGCCTCGGAATCTGTCTACGCTCCGACCGGGTTACACCAGCTTACCGTTTACACCGACCCGATCAGGGGGGAACATATTTGACCAGTGGGATCATGGTTTTACAAGAGAGGAGCCGGTTATGGAACGAGTTGAGTCTGGGAAGGAAATCAGGGAAAAGATGTATGCGAAACTTAGAGAGAGAACTCGTTGGCGGGGCGAGTGGACTCGGCTCAGCATGATGAGTGGGTTTCTGAACTCGTGGAGTGATATTGAAATTGGATTTGTGTGAATATGTGGGTCGCAGTTTAGTTGTTGATATCAATCGAAACGTAGTGCATAAGGTATATGAAGATACATACGATCAACAGATGAAGGTGGAAGCGTCGCCGGAGCAGTCACCGTCACCGGCAGCTTCTAATTTCTCTCTCTATAAACCTTTTTTGGGTGTGTGAGTGGTGAGGAAGATGATGTTGGGTTTGAACCGTAGTTGATACATCTACCCATCCTGACCCGTGTTTTACTCCTCTATTTTTATATATTACCCATTCTAACCCATCTACTTTTTTTCATAAATCCAATTTAACCCATCATATTTAAAAAATTACCCATTTTGACCCAATAAAGATTATATGGGTTGAATTTGCCAGGCCTAATTTTAAGGTTTAACGACACATTGACAACAGTTCGAACGTTTTTTATATGCATTTATGAATTAAAATCGTGTTGTTTGCAGCCGCTACACGCTGCTAGTAAAATGTTCTTTTTTTAAAAAACAACTCATTCATAGTAGTTTCCATCGCAACACGCAGATGGAAACACTAATTATACATATATTGTATAACGTTATTCATTCAAAAAATTAAAAAGAAAATTTGAATAAAAAACATAACGAAAACAAGTGAAGATAATAAAATTAAATAGCAAGTTCTCTTAATTAACTCATAACAGAAGATGTGTATGTGCCAATAAGCTTGTAGCTCAACTGTCACTGCATGATTCTCATAAAACTTAGGCTTTGTGAGGTCATGGGTTCAAATCCTGGTCAAAGCGGCCAGTAGGGGGTTTTACCACATAGTGGGTTTCCTCCTGAGGAGCAGGTGGATTTGCTTGATTCAGCTCTCGCCAACACCTGGGCTTTAGATACCGGGGAGTCGGTAGCGGACTGTGGTCGCAACGCGTGAGTTGTTGGGTCCAAGGATACATTTGAGCTATAAAAAGGCATGCCGCTGAGCCCTCGTTAGCTGTTAAAAAAAACAAAAGATGTGTATGTAAAATTTAATTCAATTTGTAGCTAGGTAAACCAAACACATATGGATATTTAAGCGGGCACGAAGTTGTGTAAGACCATCCGCAACGGTTAGGCCGCCCATCCCGCGTCCTTGCACCCTTCGGCGGCCAACAGCGGGAACACCGCCCCCCCCCCCCTTCAGTGGCCCCCGCCAATTGTAGCCCCACGGCCCCTGCTCCCCGCTTGGCTTCTCGCTTTCTGATTGGTCCACATGAATTGTTAGTTTTTTTAATGGTTTATTTTAAATATTGTTGATGATGTGGAATAGTGGGGAAGGATTTTTAGTGTGGTGATGACGTGGCAGGAAATTTCGGTGGAGAAAGATTTTCAGTGGGGTGACCGCTGTGGATAGCCTAATGAAAATACAAGTGGATATCTCATAGATACCACCATATTTTTATATCAAAGGGCACGAGACATTCATGCAGGTTGAAATTCTCGGCCCCACAGAATTCGCCATATATTAGTACAACCTAATATGGGTCTGGAGGTTGGGTATTGTTGTTGGATTGAACCGAGCTTAACTATCTTGAGCATAGATCCAAGCTGTAATAAAAAAAATCAACATTAGAGAGCCCGAATGGGATTATCCCCAACAAATTCTGACTCTCAAGTTAGTAATCTATACGAGAAAATCAACTGCATGTAAGATAAAAGAGAAAAATTGTAAGAAAGTTACTTAAGAATATATGGTTGGTAAGGATGAATGTAAGGAAGTGTAGCTCTCGTCGTATCATGACATGAGATGAATGTATGTTGCTCTAAAAGGGTAAGAGAACCAGAATCCTTGCTAAGACGGAGAAGAAACTCGAGGCCTAGTTAAAGACAATTAAGGGTGAGAAGCATCAAGAGAAGCAAGTTCTATGCATAAAGAGAGAGTGAGATAAGAAGTTTAACAACAGTTTAGTTACTAGCAATATAAGGGTTCCCCTCTATTTACAAAGGGAGATAAGCTTGATTCACTTGTGCCCTATCTAGCTTTATAGGCCTTGATAAGCTTAGTATGCCTTGTTAAGCTTCCTTCTCTTCACATGAATTTCTAATTAGCTTTCTTCTTTCACAAAAAAAGTTAAGGCTACATGCAATGAAAGGTTTGACAGGAGCTTGATTAGTGTAACGAAAGCTTCGTGTGGGCGTCATGCATTAGGTTTGATAAAGCCTTGATAATTTGATATGTGTGTGATAAAACTTAAAAGGCTTAATGGAGGGTGATATGAGTGTTTTTATTCTTTAGGAAAAAATCTACAAGCTATTCATGCTTGTGACCACTTTCACCCGAGTCCAATCACGCCCTGTCACAAGGCTTGTAATAGAGTTGGAGGCGTGATGGTGCATTGAGGCTAGTCGCGGGTTGGGATCACGTCCCATTACACATATTCTAAGATTAGTCAATTTAATAAAAACCAAAAAATCTATTATTTATATTCGAAAAAAAAAAGTACCTGATTTAGTTTAAATGTAAATTGCCGTTTATTAAATAAAAAAGTTTTAATGTAAATTAGTAAAGCATTCATTTGCGTTCAATTTAAAAAAGATGAGGAGATGCATCATGTGTTTGTTACTGTGTTATCGATGCCTTGTGTGTGGGTGGCTATAGTTTAATTTAAATTGGACGGCAAAATTTAAATAACCGGGAAAAAAAAGGAATAATCAAAACGTGTACGGTTAAAAATAGGAGCATGAAGATCGACGTCTGTAGATTAACCACGTGTCGTGTTGCTGACTTGACTTTATAAAGGCTTCTGATGCTGCCACTTGGGTTGTAGCCCAGTGGTAAGAGGCAACGCCTCTTTGGAGGAGACCCAGGTTCAATCCTGGTAAAGGGGGTAATTTAGAAGTAGTGTAGGGTGTGTGAGTTAGCCGTTCAAAAAAAAAAAAAAAAAAAAGGCTTCTGATGCTCCCAGAGGCCGTCAATCAACCTAACAAGGTCCCACATGCTTTCCAACTTTATTTTTTTTTTAACATTTGTTTGAATTACTTGCGGGTTATAACCCGATCATGTTCACGCCTACAGTAGGACGAAACAAATCATAGGTGAGATAAAACCTTCTAATCCAAACCTATATTTTTTGACTTTTTGTTTAAAACTTTCTAACCTTTCTTTTAACGGTCTAAAATAAAAAAAATTATGATAAGATTTTAACCGTCTAGTCTCGTGTTAAATGACCCCCAAATAGTAAATACATCTCTGCTTAAAAATTAAACCTTAGAGCTTCTTTCTTTGATGCATAAGTTTATGAAAAAGCTTTGGCTTTAAGTGTGTGTCAAAGTATATTGTCGACACAAAGTGAAATAACTTACATAGGTGTAAGTTCCTTCTAAGGTGACACAGATGTATGATCAAAGTGTTAAATACAATATAACAATTGTAATTATATCTCAAGTGTCAAAGTTTCAAGTTATTTAAAAAATACATGAACCTATATTAAATAAACCAGTCTTACAATATCAAAATAATTTAAACTATTATAGTGATTTAATGATTTACAAAGTAGTAAAAAAATATGATCCAACCCAAAAATCAATTATCTAGGGTTTTTATAATCACCTTTGAAAATGTAGTATTGATTTAGTTTAAAACAAACGCTTTTAAAGTGACATTTCAGTGTTAATAAATTGATGTAATTTTGTATCAAAACATGAATCCTAAACACGCTATTCAAAAGTTTGAATAAGTGTCTTTAACATATTTCGAACTTTGAAACGAATCATAATCCGTCACAAAAACGTAGGATTTTTTCTCGATCTATCTATATTGTAAATAATGAGAAAAAACTTTATTAAAAGCATAAGTTTGTGTGTGTAAGAAAACAAGTGAATAGTGTTTTGAGTTTGTTTTTTTAATAAAAAATACCATTTTTAGCACTAATTTTTATATTAATTTTATCTAATTGAGTGACAATCATGTTTATGAGGGGTATGTTTCAAGCCTTACACTGGAGCCATATACATTGTGAAATATCTTTATATAAGAAGTATGTTGCTATCCAATGTATTACACGGTTTGAATTAAAAGAAATATAATAAATAGATATCAATAAAAGTTTAAACAATATAAAAATAAAATTTTAATATAAAATATAATTAATTATTTAAAATGCTAACTTTTTTAATGTTTTTTCTTTAAACATTTTCGATTAAAATAACTGTCTTTAAATTTTACATTTTGTATAATTTTTTTAAAGTACATTTTTTAATATTAATATATTTTAATGTGTTAAAAAACATTTTTTATTTTAAAAATGTATAAAAAATATACTTAATATTTAATATGGATATATTTTATATCAGAAAGAGGCTGGAAATCAAAGTTAATATGTTATATAAACATGACATATGTTACTATAAATTTTTATTTATTAGAATAGATTTTGAGTTTTTAAAAAGTGTATGCATATCGATATTTAGTAGGCACAAAATTATATATATATATATATATATATATATATATATATATATATTCATTCAAATGAAAACTAATAAAGTGAAGAGAACTAAAAAAATTGTTTATAAACACATTATTTAATAGGTGCAAAAAATCTTTTTTTTTTAAGTATAGGAAGGGACTTTCATGTCCTTTAAACTAAATATGTTTATTGTTTCGGTTAACAGTTTATTTGGCCTGGTTTAATCGGTTTTCAATTTTTTTTCTTATCAAAAAACGAACCGAATTCGAGAATTGGTTCGGTTCTAATTTCGGTTAAAACCAATCAAGAACCAAATAAACCGATCCAAATAAACCAAATTCAATCGAATAAACCGATTAAAACCAAATAAACCGATTAACAACCGACTAAACCGATCTAAATAAACCGCCGAATAAATCGGATTCAATCTTATATATTACTAATAAGATAATAAATTCAATTTTGAATTCGGTTTAATCGGTTAACCAAACAAACTAAATTTATAAAAATATTGGTATTAAAACCGAAATTCGGAATTTGGATACAGCTATAACCTAAATGAAAACCGAATTCAGAATTTGGTTTGATTTTTTCAGTTACGAATACGTTTTGATTTTCGGCATTAAGCAAGTTTTTGGTTTTTTTGAACACCTCCACTATAACATTTGAATTTTCTAAAGAACCTTTTTTCCGACTCGTCATGGGCATGCCTATTCTTAAGGCCGCCTCTGAATACATACGTAGCAATAAATGTAACGTTAACAAATGAAAAACATAAAAATAAAGTATTGAAGTAACAGTTGTAAAGAATATTGGCGCCCAAAATTAGAATATTAAAAAAAATTATGAATACAAGATATATTAAAGTTTACTATTTAAACTTTTGTATAAACAAATAAAAAACTCAAAAGTTTACTCTTAAGTTTGTATCTACAATTAAAATAATCAAACTTTTTAAAAAACAAAAAACTAATAGTTTAATAGTTAAACTTTTATAAACAAAACTAAAAAAAAAAAAGGTTTTATATTACCTTGTTCTTAATATTATATAATAATAATAATAATATTTTAGGAAAAATACTTTATGAAATTCCGGGTGGGGGAGCCTTACAGTTTAGGACCACATCCGTGTCAAAAAAGACCGCCTATTTCCTTTTCACAGAATCGTGGTTGCTTCATATTGGGCCACGTACCCCTTCCCAAAAAACTGTCCTTCTGTATCATGAGGATCGGACTACACATGTGGGATCGATTTTCACGCTTCTCGTGCTGGTGACCGACAGCTGCCCGTCACCACTCCTCTCCAGCAGGTATAATATAGATTTATCGGATCTAATCTTCTTATGTTATTTCCGGTGTCTGAAATTGATCGAATTTGTTGAAACTGTTGAAGATAATCGGTATTTTGATCCATAGATTAAGTTCAAATGGCAGGCATGTGTTGTGGTGTTGTTGGTGAAACAAACACACCGTCGACCGGTGAGTCTAGCGGAAGACGACGACGAATGGAGATTGAACAGCTTAAACTCATGGCAACTGCCGCATCTAATATGGTGATGCCGGAGATCAACAAAAAGCGAAGAAAGGTCGGAACAGTGCTGGAACTGGGCGAAATTGGAGGTCAATCCACTGATGTGAAGCCGGAGGAAGTCGGATCATCTTCTACTGTATCGGTAACGCTGTCGGAGAGTGTTGGTGAAAACTCGCGATTCGGTCTGACGGTTGTGTGTGGACGGCGGAGAGATTTAGAAGACGCCGTTGCAGTTAAACCGGCGTTTTGTAAGACGAGATCTCCGAATTCAAACGATCTACACTTTTATGGTGTTTACGACGGGCATGGCTGCTCACATGTAATTAACAATCCGATCCAGGAACAAATTGTTTTGAAGATCATACATTCATTGTGCTGAATCGCTGATTTGTTTCTGTTAATTTGTTAGGTGGCGATGAAGTGCAAAGACAGGTTGCACGAGATCGTGAAGGAAGAAGTGGAGAATTGCGAGAAACCGATCGAATGGAAAGAGATGATGGTGAAGAGTTTCTCACGAATGGATAATGATATAACTGAATGGAGCAACAATGCTTCCAGCTCAAACTGTAGATGCGAGCTTCAAACTCCACAGTGCGATGCCGTCGGATCTACCGCCGTCGTTGCGGTGGTGGCTCCGGACAAGATCGTCGTCTCCAACTGCGGTGATTCGCGTGCAGTGCTTTGCCGTAACGGTGTTGCTATTCCTCTCTCGACAGATCACAAGGTACCGTGTTTCGTATCACATGATTTCGATCTCAATCATCATTCTAATTGTTTTGGTAATCTGATTGATTGGTAAATTGTTTTTGAATGTAGCCTGATCGACCTGACGAACTTCAAAGAATCGAAGAAGCCGGTGGCCGTGTTATCTACTGGGATGGCGCTAGAGTTCTCGGCGTTCTGGCCATGTCTAGGGCAATCGGTATGTTCTCATTTTCAAAACCCGATATCCCATGTTCAAAATATCTTAGTCTCGAAAAAAATCTGAAATTCGAATGGTATCCGAAACTCGTAAAGAACTCATCCGAAATTCCGAATTTTAATTCGGGTTATTCGGGTCAGAAATATCCAAATAATCCGAATAAACAGAATCACTGTATTTTCATATTATTCGAGTCGGATAATATATTTTGAGATTTGAGTCTTTGATAGGCAAAAAAAATTTCGGAACCAAGTAGCTCATTATCCGACCCGATAAACAACCCTTCACGCAAAAAAGTTTTTGATTAGGGTGCAATGGGGCTAAAAACATACACATAAACGGACTGATGCATGGCAAAACCGTTTTCATTTCTGCCATTTTTTAAATTCTCTTTTTAGAATATCATTTAATAACTTTATGAGTAAAAGGCAAATTGGATTTAAATAATCCAAACTTTGACCCATTGGCCGCTGCCGGTCCCAACTATGAAAATCCCCGATAACGGTCTGAAATTTCGACATATTTTCCCGGGGCGGACCGCCGTCAAATATAACCTAATGGCGTTAACGTTTTTTTCGAATTTCGAACGGATTTTTGAGGGCTTTTGTTCAAATGGAGAATACGAGTCGACTGGCGTATAACTTACCTCGAAACGTTGCTCCAAATTTCTCAATTTGATGATTTCTTTGACGAATTGAAAGTTTAAACACCAAAATTGGGAAATTTGAAGCAACGTTTCGAGGTAAGTTATACATCATTCGACTCGTATTCTCCATTTAACAAAAGCCCTCAAAAATCCGTTCGAAATTCGAAAAAAACGTTAACGCCGTTAGGGTTTATTTGACGGCGGTCCGCCCCGGGAAAATATGTCGAAAGTTCAGACCATTATCGGGGATTTTCGTAGTTGGGACCGGCAGCGGCCAATGGGTCAAAGTTTAGATTATTTAAATCCAATTTGCCTGAGTAAAACAATAATATGTTTCATGTGATTTGCTAGTATTTGATTCCTCGCTCTATAGATTTTATAAATTACCAGTATGGTCCCAAAATTTAGATATTTGTAATATACATATTCTTTAGTTCACCAAATTAACCTCACATACTTGGTCAAATTACTCTCACGTAAGGATCACATGTGTTACAAATGTTTAGAGTTTTGGATCATATGTGTAATTTATGAAATATATGGACCAAGAGTGAAATACCTGTAAAACACATGAACCATATTGTTATTTACTCTAATTTTATATACTATTAAATTTGATTTGTCAAGATCTAACTCAACAAGTAATTGTTCCCATTGATCATCAGGCGACAATTATTTAAAGCCATATGTGATACCAGAGCCGGAAGTAACCATAACCGAACGGACGGCCGAGGACGAGTGTCTCATCATCGCAAGTGACGGCCTTTGGGATGTCGTATCGAACGATGTGGCGTGTCGTGTGGCCCGCATGTGCCTGAGGTCGGAGGATGTTCCGTCTCCGCCTCGGTCTGCGGGTCGTCAGTTCAATGTGGCCCGTGGTGAGAGCTCCGACAAGGCATGCTCGGATGCGTCGATACTGCTGACGAAATTAGCATTAGCCAGACAGACCACGGACAACGTGAGTGTCCTGGTGGTTGATCTTAGGAGGGGTTTGTAGCCACTGTTACAAGATTTTTGATTTTATTTTGAAAGTGTAATTAAAATCCTGATTTTGTTAATGATGGTATAAATGTGACTAAATTAAAGCAGTTGAATACATAAGGTATTAAATGTAGTCGACTGCGAACTCGTCGTCGATTGAGATGTGACAAGATATACGTAAATTCGTGAGCCTCAAGTATGCCTGGCAAAATGGGCGAGTTGGGTTGGGTAACGGGTCAGAATGGATTCGGGTCAGGATGGGTGCGGGTCAGAACGAGTTTTAAGCAAAATGAGTTCGGGTCTAAATGGTTTGTTATTAAAAAACATCAATTTAGTTTAACTTAAGATGTGTTATAAGCAAACAAATAGTCCATTGGATAATTATTAGTGATTTTCACATCAAATATGTTATTAACTATTCTTAAATGTTTAAATCCATTGCATTTACATACTTTTTTAGTTACCCGTCTTGACCCGCATTGTGTTTAGGTGCTACCCATCTCAACCCATTCAATATTATGATGTTACCCATTTCAACCCATTATATTACAATTGTTTACCCAAACCAACCCATTTCCTTTGACATGGGTAAAAATTGTCACCTCTAGCCTCAAGTCATAAAAAATGTGATTTTAGATGCGTGCACAAACTTGCTCAAATTAAATCTCATTGTTCATCATATATACTTGGTCATTTTGAAAATTTTGGCTTTCGATTTTTGATGTTGATACGCTTTAATACTAATGTCAATCAAGGTTTTAGAAACGGTATATGGATAAATACACAAACAACCATATTCATAAATTTCTAGTTCGATTCAAATAAACACACAATTATCATTGATATCTGGTTTTTTACATAGTTAAATAGGTTCAAAAAGGTTTTTTGTGAACGACTAATTTGGATTATTATAGGTCATTAGAGTATCATCGTGTCATCAGCGGTATCATCTGGTCATATTCATTGTCAAGTCACCGGTTTAGAAAAAAATTTAATACTTTGTGAAAACCTCATTGTAAATTTGAACACAAAACCATATGATTCATGAATCTTATCTTATCATGTGATTCCTAATACATAGCAATAGAAAGTTAGAAACGGTAAAATTTATGTGACCATGTAAACCTTGTAAATTTCTTAAGACCACATCATTTTTCTTACGTAAAGCCTATTTGAATAATGCATCAAATTGATGTTATAAAACAAACAAACTTATCCAGTATATTTTCACTTTTTAGTATGGTCTGGGAGAAGGATGAATACAAACCTTACCATTATTCCAGTTGGGATAGAGAGGTTGATCCAAAGGAGTCTCCGGCTCAAAGTTATCATTTGAAGTTAATCATTCTGACGCTTTTAATGTTATTTTCAAAAAATAAGTAAAATAACATTAAAATTAATGCAATTTTACATTTGCCCTTTAAGGGCCCACACACATATACATTATATGTGTGCACCACAAATGAGACGTAAATTTATGTTACAAGTTAATTAAAAATATATATAAGTTGCTATTACGATTCAGGTGACCTACGTATTATCAACAAGATTATGAATGCGTATATTGTATGATTAAATTGCATATATTTTACAATATGTTACACATAATTATTTATCTAATTGATCAATTGCTTAATATTCTAATAAGATAGAAAATTAAATGATAAACATAATTACCCTTACTATCTTAATTAAGGTTTCCCTTGTTTATAAAGGAGAATAAGAGTCTTGATTAGGTTACACAACACAATATCACAAAACGAATTCCTAAGCACATAGAATCCGTGACCTCTCAAGTCTCTCCAATCCATTATCACCATACACTCTAAAAGACAACCTGGTCGCATATGTTGCTGTTAAGAGCAATGTTTTAAAAGCGGTTCGAACCGGTCGATTAGACCAATTCAACCGGCTGCTGCTAACTCATCCGGTACGAAACCCTCCGATATTATGCAGGTTCGCTCGATCAAATGTACCGGCGGTTTAATCTGGTTAAACCGGTAAAACCGGTAATCCTGGTTTAAAAAAAACACTAGATTTCGGCGATGATAGTGAATTTCGGCTTTTAGGCGATCGTGAACTTGATGCTTTTAACACGCCAATGTCATAATCCTATTATGCCCTTTTATTTAAAAAAAATTATTAGAATGTGAGTACTTTTTAGATTGTTTTAGATGAATTTGAATACTTTTGAATTGTTTTTGGATGAATTTGGATACTTTTAGGATACTTATATGAGTATAAATTGTATTTGTATGGAATTCCATGTTGAACCATCTGGTAGGTACAACCAGATTCAACATGTTGAACCATCTCAGAGCCAAATCCGGTGCACCTACAATACCGGTATTTAAAACATTGGTTAAGAGTTATGTCAAAAATCAACACTGTAATTCCTGAATTCATAGGTCTCTTGTAATCTATCTATTTATTATTTTGTTATTCGTATACATGTTCAAAACTAATCATAGGAATTAGGTATGTGAAAGCCGTATGTATTGAGTGCCTTCGTCGTGTTTGTCCTTGTACATACCCATAATTTGTTTTTAAAATATTGTCAAATACATATATTTTGTTTTACTTTTTATTCTCTCAAACTTAATTTTAGTCGTATCCTTTTAAAAAATTGGTGATTCCTCACTCACCAAGGGATGAGACAGTGAAAAGATGGTCCAAGAAGACGGGCTGGTCATAGTACATACGTGGGCGATAACAGTGATGTCCTAGTCCAATCCAAGAGACATCGGTCCGTATAAGGTCAACCGGCGTCTGCATTTGGTCCAAACCACGGCCCTCACATATTCACACTCTTTTGGTCCAAACCATGGCCCTCGCACATTCACACACTTTTTGATTAAAAAAAATGTAAATTTCACTTTTAGTCCTTTATGTATACACATTTTATAGATGGTTCTTTATTTTTTGAAATGTCAAAATTAGTCATTTCTTCGTTAACTTTGTTAAGTATTATTTAAAATAAACTTCTCTTTTGCTCCCTGTGGTTTGACAGTTTAACTATTTTGCTCGAAACTTTTCCAATATGTCTCCATTATACTCTATTTTTTTCGAAACCACATGGAGCAAAAGCGTTAAAACTGTCAAACAACAAGGAGCAAAATGGTTAAACATCAAACCACATTGAACATAATGGTCATTTTGAAAAGTTTAGAGCAAAATGGTTTGTCAAATCACATGGAGGAAAAGTGAAGTTTTTCCTATTATTTATTAACAGAACAAAAGAGCATATCGGAAAATTATGAAAACATATAGGACCAAGTGAAATTTACTCAATTATTTATATGATTTTTTTACACTTGTGCCTCATATTTTGTTACTACTTAACAAATTAACAAAGAAAGGACTAAGTTGGCAACATTTGAAAACTTAAACGAGTGAAAATATTAATGTTTTAACAGCTGACAAAAACTAGTTAAAGTGAATGTGAATATGAATATGACACGTGACAAAAAATATTAATGTTTTATCAGGGGCGGCTCTGAGAATTGGCGTGCCCAGGACAAGCCGAAAAAAAGGCCTCCTGGCGAATTCGAATATCAAAGTGGAAGTTTTCAAAAAACCAAAAAACCGTTTAATACTGAAAACTAAAACGTATTCGTAACTGAAAAAATCGAACCGAATCCTTAATTCGGTTTACGTTTTGGTTCTAGTTGTATCCAAATTCCGGATTCGGTTTTCGGTTCGGTACCTAGCCATATCCAAATTGTGATTTTTAATTCCAGTTTTTTTATAAATTTGGTTTGTTTGGTCAACCGATTAAACCGAATTCAAATTTAAATTTATTATCTTATTAATAATATATAAGGTTGAATTCGGTTTACTCAGTTGAATTCGATTTATTCAGATCAGTTTATTTGGTTTGTAACCGGTTTATTTGATTGAATTCGGTTTATATGGATCGGTTTATTCGACTTTTAAGCGGTTTATTTGGCTTTCAATTTGTTTATTTGGTTTTAACCGAAATTAGAACCAAACCACTTCTCCAATTCGGTTCGGTTTTTTGATGGGGAAAAAATTGAAAATCGATTAAACTAGACCGAATAAACGGTTAACCGAACCAATTGACATTTCGTTTAAAGGACACGAAAATAACTTCTTATAATTTAAAAAAATGATTTTTTCCACTCATTAAATAATGTGTTTATAAATGGTTATTTTTAGTTTTATTTGTCATATTAATTCTCATTTGAATGAATATCTATATATACGTATATATAAAAATTTGTGTGCCTCATAAAAAATGGTCCCGGGACGGGGGTCGGTTTGTCCCTCCCCGGGACGCCCATGTGTTTTATTATAGATCTTCTTTTGATTAACGAATAAACAAATATTATTAACGAGACTCCTAGCAAGTTACTAGGACGCCAACATACATAACCACAAGAATCAAGAATCAGAAGAACATCATGAATAAAATTTTGTCCTGCTTTTTTTTCCAAGTGAAAGAAGTCGCTTTAATCTTCTGAACTATAAATCTGCTTGGCATTACACATTGTTAAAAATTATTTTGTTTCTAGCTTTCTATATTTACTATAAAGTCACCAAAGAAATAATCTGCCTAAGATTCTTGTATCCTATTTCTTCTTCAGAAAATATGAGAAATGTTTTAGGAAGATCTTTAATAATACGTTATAATTTAGGAGACGATATCATGATCCAAATTCACCCATACCTCACCTGTGAAGTTGCAAAAGGTGGTCACTTGATTCCAACCCTAAGGTGGAAAAGCAGTCCCCGCGATGGTGGTCTAGTGGTAAGGGGGTAAGAATCTGCATTGGAGGTATAGGGTTCAAAGCCCGGCACCATCCAATTTTTCCTGGTCACGCGATTTACCTACCTAATGGTAGAGTTCACCATTTTTTAAAGCTGAAAAAGCACATAAATTTCGTTTTATTATATGTTTATGTGTATTTATGGATTACAATGGTGTAGAAATCGCTAGTCGCTAGTCGTTCGGTAGGGTGGGGACTACGGGTTATTCGGGATTAATTGGCCAACTAACCGGCCTCGGTCTTATGGGACTAGCGATTAATCGGCGTAGTCAGGGATTTTTACAACCATGATGGATTATCACCCTTTTATATACATAAAATTACCTCTTGTAATTTGCATACAATTACACTCTTTTTGCCTTTACATCTAGAGGAAAATGTACCAAAATTTTACATGCTTTTGTTTTGAGATGTATAAACTTTATGCTTTTGCCAATCGCCTTTATTATTAAACCGTTCTTAAGGTTTTAGAGCATGTTTGGGATTTAATTAATAAATAGTTTATTAACTTATTAGCTTTATGAATAAATCAATAAATTAATAAAATGTTTGGCAACGAAAAAAACCCTTATTTGTTTTGACTTTTTGAGTGAAACTAAAAGGTTGTTTATAATAAACTATAATTCTTGTATATTTTTTATATTTTTTTAACCTTTTGATGTTTATAAGAAGTTAATTCAAACACTTTTTTAAACTTGCTATTAAAAAGTCACAAGTTGATAAATACTTTTTGACAAAGAGTGTTTTTTCAAGTTAAATAAGAAGTCTCAAACATGCTCTTATTTCAAACTTGTTTTGAACTCTTTTAAGTTAAAAAAAAGTGAAAAAATATGAAAACCTTGTAGTTGAGCATAATATTTATATATCAAGCATATGGTAATTATTTGAGTGTACGTATAGGCGAATATAATACAATGGCCTATAAATCTTGATTTATTCTGCATATCGAATAAAATTTCCGGCCACTCGTTCCGATTCTTACCACAAAACCATATTCCAAGATAAATTTGGATTTTGATTTGTTTTGCAATCTCATAGACAATGATGTACATTAAATCTATGTTCAAAGAAAGAAAGAACCTCTCTCCTCTGATGATAATGTTTGGACTTACCAAAACAGGGCCGGCTCTTCGAGTTTCGAAGATGATGTTGCACAACGCCTGATTTTTTAAAAGCCCAAAATTTTGATTTTTTTATATATAATTTTAAAAAAAAAAATGCTTAACTTCGCTACATAAAAAGCATTATTTTGCTACGATATTTTTTCTCTATTCTGTTCAAAATTATTATTGATTTATGGATTTTTTTAGATGTATATGAGCTTATTTTCGTATTTGCTCATGATACTTAAAAACTCAAAAACGACGCTAAACTGGTCTATTCTTTTCTAAATCATTTGTAAAACATACTCGGCTTGAAATTTTACGCTATATGAAGTCTCTGTCACCGAAGTATTCATCAAATCAAATCGTTTTTCAAAGCTTAATATCAACAAAGTTTTATAGCATTTAGTTGCTTTTCTTCTTTTAGATTATAAATAGATTTAATAAAAAGGTTTCTTTATCATCATTTTCCCTTAGTTTCTACATTTATAGAGTATAACTAGGATTTGAACACGTCACGCACTAAACCGGCTACTTGATTTCAAATATTAAAAAACCTTAAAGTGTAACTTGTTATAAAAACGAACATTATTTTATTGTAAAACTTGAAAACTTACATCAAAAAACTTGATTGCAAAAGCAAGTACAACAAGAAATGTCACATTCATGAAAAAGAAACGTAAAATGAAACATTGAAAAATGTATTAGAAGAAAAAATAACTAAATAGATAAATAAATAAATAGATGAGAAAATTGTCGAGATAGTCCGTATGTTTTGTTGTTATTTCAGTCTATATTCCTAGTTTCATTAATTACTTGCATGATCCAAAATTTTAAGCATATGTAGCATATGCAATCCTTTGCTTGAGGGTAATTTCGTTAAGCACAGGGCCGTCTCAAGCTTTTTCGAGATCCTAGGCAAAATTTAAAAACGATGCCCTTTTCTTACACCTAATAGCTATGTTTAAAACCCTCTTCCTTTACGTTGTTCACTATTTGCATTATTTTTTGCAACTGTAACATATTTTAGAAATGATTATTTTTCTTTCTTAACTATAGCATCTAGTTTTAATTTCTTCTTCCTTTTTGAGTATCCAGATTCGTATTTCCTATTTCTAGTTGACATAATAAATTTATCAGGTAAACCAATTAAACAATAGCTAATTAAAACATAAGCAATTAAGACCTAAGCAATCAAACCTAATCAAGTAAATCAGTAAAACAATCCTCAATTCAAATTAATCAATCAATTATAACTAATAGAGTAAACCAATTAAGAATTAAGACTTGATGCTAAGGAGAAACTAATATGTAAAACCCTAAAACCAGTAAATCACTAAATCAGTAAAACCAAAATGCCAAAATGGCTAGATGTAAAACACTAAATCACTAAAACCAGACAACCAGTAAATCCAGGGGCGGCCCGGGGGAGGGGCAAACCCGACCTCCGTCCCGGGCCCAATTTTTCGAGGGGCACATTTTTATATATGTATTTATATATATATTAGGTTATAAACCCGAGTATTACACGCGTTTGAGTAACAAATAACTCAGTTAAATATATTTATGGGCCCATTTCGTTTCTCAAAAGCCCTTTATCCTAACCGGCTCCATGGACGCTCATGTTCAAGAAGAAATTGAAATTCAAAATCCCAAGAAATTAGGCCCATGGATTTACAGTTTACTGATTATTGAATGACTGATTTAGGTAAAATACGGAAGTTAATCCCGAACATATTAACTTATGACATTTCGTTTAGGTTTCGGGGCGTTGCCCCGAACCCCACAAGGGGGCGCTGCCCCCTTGACCCCCGCCCGCTGACTGGCCAGCGGGACCGCCACCAGGGGCTCTGCCCCTTGGACCCCGCCAGGGGCGCTGCCCCTAGGACCCCGCAAGGGGGCGCGGCCCCCTTGACCCCCGCTTGGTCAGAAGCTTTGAATGCGTTAGAGGCCTTTTTTCCCCGACTCGTCCTGGGCACCCAATTTCTCAGGGCCGCCCCTGAGTAAATCAGCAAAACCAAGAGTACCTTTAGGCTTTAGCTTTAGGTCTTTTACTCTTTAGGAGTTAGCCATTAGGATAATAGGATCGTTAATACAAGTTGAAAGCAGCTTGGTGCCTTGGTTAGTCGAACGACAGTACGCAGTCGTCAGGTCCTCAGGCCTCAGGTGGCAGCCGGTAGGCGCTCAGCTTGGTAAGGACTCAGGCGAACGACGAAGGGTTTGAATGTTCGAACTTCGAAGAGTCTCTGACTGTGAGGCTGTGACGACGATTCGGGGATCGGGAATCGGGAATCGGGAATCTGGAATCGGGGAAAGGGTTGGGCGATTGGCGACTTGGCGTGAGTGAGTGACCGTGAATGATGCTCTAGTTCTGCTAATCTGCTGTGTGAAATGAATGAGGATGGGCCATGAGGCTCCTGGCTCCCCAGCCCTTTTCCTTTTCCAGCTTTCCCCATTTCAAATTCAAAAGCCCAACAAAGTTAAAAAAAACATACCAAATTCAATATAAATAAGCCCAATAGGTATATTTTAGGAAGCCCTATAAAATTTGAGGGCCCTAGACAGAGGCCTAGGTTCCCAAGCCCATTGGGCCGGCCCTGGTTAAGCATGTAAGACTAATTTAGCGACAGAAGGTCGCATGTATTACAAATGTTTAAAGCTTTGAGACCATATAAAACAAAAGTAAAATACTAAACAACCACTATCTCTACAATTGGAAAAAGGTTTTGGCATGAATTCCACGTGAACAATGCAAACTGAGGCGACAACAATCACGAATATGAAACACAAAGAAAAAAAACTAGTCATTACTTCATCCAAAAATAGGATTTTAAATGAATTTTAAACAATGCTAAATTAAAATAGAGATCTAAGTGTTAATAAAAAAAAAAAAAGCAATAGATTATAAGATTTTAAGTTCCTTAAATGAAATTTGAAGGAATTTTTTACATTTTCCTAATTTTGATTGGTAAACATGAAAATGTTAAATGATAGGGTCACAAAGTTTAATGAAGCGCATGGTGATTGTAATAGATAATTTTGATGTGTAATCACACGCTTAGAGGAAGCGACATGATTAGAACACGCTTATGGCGTGAAGAAACGATTAAAATAAACATAAAAGTCATATTCATAATTGGTTATTAAGATTGAAATGTGAATAAAAACACTATCATGCCTACTATTTTTCGGTATTAGAATTTTTATAACGTGATTTAATAAAAAAATAGATATAAGACAAGTTAAAAGTGACATGTGATCATTATTTAAATATTTTAAAAGTGACATTTTTATTTTAACATTATGTTTTTCAAAACTCATTATTTAAAAAAAAAACACATATTTCATGTTATTATATTATATCTATTCATCATTACGTTTTAATTTCATATTAATTTTTATTATTTTTTATATATTAGATATATTTGTTATCATTTCATTATTGTGTTTTACATATTAAAAGTTACAATTATATTATTTCAACATTATGTTTTTCAAAACGTTTCAATTTAAAAAAATAGTAAAATATATAATGTACAAAGACACAATATAACAAGTAGAATTTAGAAAACAAGAAATTGTAAACATAATTTGTTTTATAATTTTTATATAACAATATTATGCATGTTTTAAAGATATAAATGTTCATTTTGATGGTGTAATTTAAAAAAATAATAATATTATATACAAAAATTATGAATGTTTAAATTACACCATTAATTATAACCTTAAATCATTAATACACTTTTTGCATTCTATATCTTTTTTATAATAACTCAAACCTTAATATACACACAACTTATCATTTAAATTTACCATTCTATAAACATGATGGATCATAAAAAACATAGTAAAATAGATTTTAGAGAATGAAAACCAAATAAATAATACTTGCATCAAATGTGTCAGATCATGCACATATAATGTAATTATACACAAAATAATAACCGTAAAAAGAGCAAACTCTATATGATACACAACTCCTCATTATGCTAATCTGTAATATTAACTAGAAAGATAAACCTTTAACCTTCATCCACTGTAGTTTTTTTAAGGATACATCCAAATGCGAATATTAAGCAATGACTATCGCAGATTTTTGTCACATGTCAAAATTCTATAACTTGCATGCGGGCCCTCGGCTGTTTCGCGTATTGCTACACGCCACCCAATCGCCTTCCCTATCACTTCAAGTTCATATATCACTGAAATTGAATCACGAATGTATACGCGTCCCCCAGGTCTCAATATTCTGTTCATCTCAAGCATTATGCTTGTTATGTTGCATCTGATGATTAGAAATTCATCAAAGCAAAAGGATTTAAAAATAATAAAAAATAAATAAACATTTTCAGTACTAGCATACTGCATATGGCTATATTTGAGAAGCTGTGAAACATACCTTTTTTGCTCAATAGAAAAGAGACCAGCTGCATGTATGAGATCATAGGTTCTTGGGTATGTATCAAATGGCTCACACCTGTGATTTATTGTGATCAAGATCCAAAGCATAAAAATGATTATTACTATCATAATAAGAATAATTAGTTTAATCATGATTTAAGAATATAACAAAAGATTTATTACATACCAATCATGCATAACTCCTAAAAGTCCACGATCGTAGATGACTGGTAATGTGTTCGGACCACTAACAGGAACAACATTCATAACCCAACAATCTAGTTGATTGCCAATTAAGGCTGCTGCAAAACTGCCAAAGTAAAGAAAAGATTGGTAATCTGAACAGATAGATAAAAAGTCCTACAACAGACATGGAAAGACTAACATACCCTCCATATCCGGCTCTCATATCCATCACATTTCTCAGCTTGAAAGCACCCCAATGCAAGGCCCGTACATAACTGTCTATTATTTCTTTCCAGTATCTAGATTCCGCTTTAAACAGATCATTTCTTGATATGTATGCATCAAGTTTTATGATTTGCAGTCTCTGAGGTGGATTATTCAGTCGTTCGGGCCAGTTGGTAATATTTGATCCAGATCCATCCTCAGGCAGCCGAGAAAGGCATGGCTTCAAATCAACATACCTGATGTGATAGTAAGCAACTTAATATGCTTGAGTTTGATTTATATCAAGAGAAAAGTAAATCTCATCATATATTTGTATTATAAGAATCTTAAGTCTTAACTAAAAAAAGACCATGTTATTTGATCAAGTCACAGAATAGAGAAATACCAAACATCATCAGGGTCATCATTCTTATCACATAATGGTGGTAGGGTCCCCGGCTCACGATTCAAGTAGCAACTGTTGTTAAGAGGTTTCTGCCATATTGCAATATACCCCTCTATCTTCACAAGATTCCAGCAAAGGCGAGTTGTTAGGTTGGTCATCTCTGAAGGAGTAAAAAAAACAAACTTAGGTTGAGAGATATACTTCTATGTTTCGTCAACAAGCATGCTACCAAAGATATTTAAAAAAAAAAAAAGCTAACAAGAAATATACATTTCATAAATTTTTTATGGGTATTATAGATTGAGGTTCAATTTATATAAAAATGGGGGTGTGCTACATGATTTGCTTTCAAAATTTAAGGTTCAGTGACCCATGAGCGAACCAATAATAATGTCAACATTGCTATGGAAGCAGGTTGGTTTATAATTATGTCAACATTGCTATAACATTTAGTACTTACAACCATACCTTCCCATTGTTCTTCCAGGAGCGGTTCATGCTTATAAACTGGTTGTGCAGCCCAAGCAAAGTATCCTCCAGCTCTTAGCAATCTGTTGACCTCAAGAAGCAAGATCCCATCTGCATCATAGTACATGTAAAAAATTGAAGGAAAATTATTTGCGCCCAAATGCATCACAAGCAGTTACATAACATGGACATACCGTCACGGGTCCAATTGACTCTACATCTTGAGCAATGAATCAAGTCAAAAGCCTGGCTTGGGTATAAAAGTCGCCTTGTTGCAAAAGCCGCCACCATTGCAGGCACACCTCGTTCTAATGCGAATTGAATCTGGTTCTCATGTACATCTTTTGGAGCTATAGACATAGTCAGTACATTCCTTGAGAACAGATAGGCTCCAAAACTTGCAACACCACATCCAACATCTAATGCAACCCGTGTATGATTCCCAAACGCAATCTCAGGAACCATCTACCAAAACAAATCAACCACACTGTAACTTCATCAAAAAGAACGTTAAGTTTATGATATTTAAAAGAAGAAAAAAAAAGATAATACCTTTGAAATCTGATCCAAGTATTTGTCTGCCCCATGAATGAACTGCGTACCACCTCCTGGAAACTTAAATTTATCCTTGTCTACAGTAATCCAGTTTTGACCACCCTTGTATTCAGCAAGCTGCGCATGTGGAACGTTACTGTACCACACCTGTATTTAAGCGCAAAACATCATAAAAGGGAACCAAAATGAACCAAAACATCATTCAGCAAGACAGCTACAAAATTGGCCTTTGGATCAGAGTCTTTAAGCTGCCAAAATGAGACGGCAAAATCTATAACAAGATTCAAACTTTAGGTTCCCAATCGTTTCGGTACTGATTTCCATGTTATGTTGGCTTAGTTCCAAGATTAATCAGTGTGAAAACATAAACTGCCAGTCTAATATTATTATACTAATATAGTAATCTTGAACAAAATTGTATGAAATTCACAACATATGCAAATCAAAAAAACTCAAGAAACAGATCACCTCATCACGACTCCTTGGCCAACGAATTGGGGCTTTGTAACCCTTAGGCGCCGGTACCAAACAATTCAATCCCTTGTCTTTCTCGGGACAATGACGCTCAAATTTTTCCCCTTTTGCAGTGGATTTCAACCCCTTAATCGCCTCATTGTTGTCCAAACAGGGTATATACTCTCTCAAACTTACCGGACAAACCTCAAACTTTGGAACCCTAACCCTAACCCTATCCCCTTTATCACCTTCAGCCATGCTCGTTTCATTATTCAAACTCTCCACCGCATCGGGATCATACTCCCCTACCTCAAACTCATCTCTCATCACCCCATTCTCATCCACCAACCCTAGCCTCTGCACCGCCGGAGGAGGTGGTGGAGACGGCGGTGAAAGCAATGGCGTCTGCTGATTTGCAGCTGATGTCTGATCAGCTAGAGTTTCTACTACATTTGTATCGTTGATTAAAGACTTGACATCAAACGTTTTGTTAAAGTTTGGCGAAATCGAAATTGAGGAAGTCTTCGCATTTAGATCTGAATTCGAACTGAAAAATATTAATTGCTGATAGGAATCGTCGGACCAATGCTTACCTAGATAGAAAAAAGCTAGGGCTACGAACGCAAATCCAGCGGTTTTTACAAAAATTGGCGATTTTAACGAACCAAATCCCTTCATATTTGCAAGCATTTGATACAGATATAATCCGTTACAAGTATATGTACACTACAAGTTAGAAGATCTGTGATGGCGCTTGCATTTTCATCGCCATGATTGAGGGCTTCAACTATGGCATCAATTCAGTGACGCATTGGATACTACAATTTTATGAATTTCTGTGCAAACTCCAAATCGAGTGCCTTGTGTGAAAGCTGGAAGAATATATTCTCTGTGCGATTTCAGGAAGACGAAGAAAATTAACGAATGAAACCGTTTATTGCATTGAAAGGATGAACATCTCATCGAGACTAACTTAACAAATTCTTCATTATTCTTGATAATCAACCGACGAGACAAAGGGTTCTTGTTTATGCATCTAATTTTTTTTTATTTTAACACTGTCGCAAATATTATATGTTTTATGTATATATATATATATATATATATATATATATTGAACGACGAATGTCTCAATCGTATGGACTCACTGTTTCCAGATCATATCACCAAGGTTTAGTTACATGGACCTCACATAAGCCACCACAACCACCCCAAGAGAAAACCTTACTGGGAAAACCCCTGACCCCCTCAGAGCCCCTATTTCGCTGGAGGAGGGATTTGAACCCAAGACCCTCCATATAGAAGAATCTTGGGGTTCTGTTGAGACAATGTCTCATTGGTTTATATGTTTTATATAAACTCATGTATTACATGTGTTGAATCAATCAGATGTGTTAGAAACAACAATTTTTATAAAGATTTGTATGTTTAATATCATTAATTGTTGATAAATAATAAAAAATGAATACTTAAAATAATAAATTACAAATAATAAAAAATTAAAAATTATAAAATTACATTTTAAGATATTATATAATTGAAAATTCTTATAGGACAATTATATATTTGATATTTAATAGTATAATTTACTTATTCAAAATCATTAAGAATTATTTTATTTAACATAAAAGATAATTAATTAGTATTTAATTTGAGAGATAAGTGGGAAATTTTTTTCTAAAGCTCATGTAATGATAACATGTGTCAACTGTTGCTATTCTTTTATTAGAATAAGATACGAGACGTATACAATAATGATTGATTTCGTATCTAACATATACATGTAAGGTTCTAAAAAGTCTATTTTGCTTAAGATGGATTTAAAAAACTCAAAAATTGACCCAAACAAACTCCGATTGAATTTTTTTTGCACCATTGGAGCCGACTTTTCGAACCTTAAAACTGAAACTATAAAACTTAACCAATAAACTCTAATACTAAAACCAAAACTTTAAAAACAAACCCTAAACCTAAAGATAAAAATTAAAAGTTAAAAAACAAGTCCTAAAATATAGACTATAAAATTAGTTGTTAAATTTTTAAATATTTCAACCAAAAATAGAATCTTCTATCAATAAAGCCTATGTGGTTTAAAAAACTATGGTTTTGGCCTCTAACTATGGTTAGGTTTGGGGGTCAAAACCGTTAGAATTGTCAAGTTTGGGGCTAAAACCGTTAGAATAGTCAAGTTTGGGTCCAAAACTGTTAATTGTTTAAACCACAAGGGCAGTAATGATAGAATATTCTATTTTGAGTTAAAACAATTAAAGCACAAGGGCCAAATCCGTAATTTAATCTATCTAGGGGAAATACAGGGAAACAAATAAAATTAGAGATTTTAATATGCGGGTAACTTTTGAAGTTAATTTTTTATTTACTAATTACAAAAAAATGTTTTTTATTTAGAAGAGATGGTTATATAATTTTTTATAAATGAGGGGGCGAAATCAAAATTTTTAAAAAGAATTAACCTTTTGACTCAAACATTAACACTACTGATGGAAAAAAGAGGGAGGGACAGTCGCCCCTCCCGATCCCTTCAAACCTTCCCCCATGCATACGACACGTGTAAATGGTGTAAGGGTTGCGAGACAGTGAAAATAACAAGACCCTATACGAATCGTGATTATAGTTCATCTCTAACTTATGTTATACATAAACATATGCCTGGTAAAATGGGCGGGTTGGATAACTAGTCAGAACGAGTTTGGGTCAGGATGGATGCATGTAAGGACGGGTTTCAAACAAAATTTGTTCGGGTCTAAATTGATTGTTCTTAAAAAACATCAATTTAGTTTAACTTAAAATGTGTTATAAGTAAACAATTAGTCCATTGGATAATTTTTAGTGATTTTCTCATCAAATATGTTAGTAATCATTCTTAAATGTTTGAATCTATTGCATTTACATAGTTTTTTGTTACCCATATTGTGTTTAAGTGCTACTCATCTTAACTCATTCAATATTATGATGCTACCCATTATACTACATTTGTTTACTCAAACCAATCAATTTCCTTTGATATGGGTAAAAATTGTCACATCTACGTAACTATTTTATTATTAAATTTTTTAAATTGATTTAGCTTTTCTTATAAATTTTAATTTTTTAGATTTCTTTACTTTATTCCATTAATTTTTTTTATTTTAATTTTCTAACTTTTTCTTATTATTATATATATACAATTATCAACGGTAATCATTACTTAGGAACAGTACAACTATTTTTTTTATTAATTTTTTTTGCGTTATATTATATATATTTCTGATTACTTACAGACTGTTTTCCTACATGGCGTGGTTAGGTTTTTGCTATTTTTTTGAGAGGTCATTAGTTCGATGCTTATTTTCAACAGGTTTCTTTTCCCTCTTATGTTTCACACGTGCTATTCCTACTCTTGATGTAGCCTACTAGGCTTTTTACGTGTTTCTTTCTCCCCACTTTACATATGGATTTTCTTTCTCTCTTCTTCATCTTCTCAGCTTCTCCACCTCTTTGTCTTCTCCTTCAGCCGTGTTGTATCGAGGGCTAAATTTTATGTATGTTGCTTCTTGCATTGCCGCATGTCTTTTGCGATTTGCTGGTTCGGTTTTTATTTCCTTGCTTTTTGTTGTCTTCTCATACGATGGTTCTCTTTGAATGTTCAGGTATTTTCCTCTTCTGTTGCCTTTAGGTTTCTGCTATCAAATCTTCCTGTAGTTTTCATCCTGTTTTCCTTTGGGTTTCTGCTATAAATCTTCATGTGGTTTTCATCTTATTTTTTGAATTATTGGTATTTTCTCGCCCTATTGTATTTTGATTTACTGTAGTTGAATGTTTGATGATAGATTTTAGGTTCGTGTTGACTGCTTTCACATGTAATTGACAATTGAATGTATCTTGCCTGGCATTAAATATTTGTCACCTTCTCTGTTGCATGAATGGTAGCTCACGCCTAAAATGCTTCTGATGTTTTCCACACATTTTGTTGGTTATCGTTGCAGATACAATTGCCTTTTTTTTTGGCTAATTTAGACATATACTTTTGCTAATTTAGACAATTGGGTCGTTGGAATTTTCAATTTTGAGCGCCATATATGTTCTTTTAGAATGATATGTATGAGTGTTTCTTAGAATGATATTATTGCCTATCATTTTCTCATTTTTATTAGTCATGTGAGACTGGGGAATTTTGTAATGCCACTTATGGTGATTAAATGGTTTTCATTTTCATTAAGGATTTTGTTGTTTTGCTTTATAAAGTACTAGGTTATTAACCCGTGTATTACACGGATTAATCATAAAATATTAAATAATTAGTAATAAAAACTTAAGAATTATAAAACAATATTTTGATATATAATGATCAAAGTAAATATTGATAAAGATTTTATATAATAGACTAACAATTAAAAACTCTTATAACTAAATACTTATTATCTGATCTTCTTAGTTTGTTACATTTAAGATTTTTAAACTATTACGTTGAAAACTTCATATATATGTATATATATGTATATATATGTATATATATATATATATTGAATAATTAACGCAAGTATCATTGTTTAAATGGGTACATTGACACCACCTTCTATGATGAACCAGGAAAATCCCCAAGCTCAGCCTAGAGCATTTTTTTGCTCCAGCCGAGACTCGAACACAAGACCTCCCATTCGGAAAGTTAAAAGGGTACCATTAGGCTATAAGCCATTTGATTTTAAAAAAAATCGTTTTGTTTATAAAAATCATAGTTTTCCATATCACTTCTTTAAAACTTTTGGTTTTAAAAAAAATCGTTTTTAAATATTTTGTTTAAAAAAATATCAATTGTTTATAAAAATCATATTGTTGAAAAACTTAGTTTTATAGTTAGTTTCATTTTAAAAAGATCATCTTTTTAAGAAAACTTGTTTTTTACAAAATTGTTAATATCCTAAAAATAACGATTTTAAAAATTTCTTATTTATAAGAAAATTCTAATTTTTAGGAAAAAATACATATTTTTTAATAAAAATTAAATTTTAATATATTTAAAACTATTTTAATTATTAATATGAAAAAAGTAAATAATATGATTAATATTATAATTATTTAATATGAGAGATGGTATACTTATTTATTAAGAAAGATAATGAAATGAAATAACAATAAGATGACATGTGGCATTAACAATCTAAAAACATGACAAGTAGCAAAAATGATTTTTATTTATTATAGTAGTAAGATTATATGAATGCAGTGTAGTTTTATGTGCATCTACATCTACTGTGTGAGTATTTTTTTTTCCTATTTACACAATTTGTGTGTTATACTTTTGGTGTCTATGTTAGGTTTATATTACAGTAAATTATGTGAAACCTGAGGCAATATATTTCGCTATTTTTAGTTGTTATAGCTTTTACTTTAATTATATGTCATTATTTTTCACATGATCATTGGTTTTAGTTGCACAAATTCAGAGGTCTAATAACAAACGTAAAAGAACAACACCTGTGGTGTTTTTTTCCGGCCAACACTTAGAGAAACAACTTAATGTACGTGCTACCTTGGCTGCCTCTAGATTTGGATCAGATTGCCTATCTTCCAAAAAACAGGTTGCCTCATGTGATACTTTGACTGCCTCTACATCACATCAGGAAAATATAATACCGACATGTCAGATTGATTTTGGTTCAGATTGTCCATCTTCATCCACTTCAGCAAATTTATGTTCTAAATCTGTAATGTCTGCATATCGATATCTTGGTCAATGTGACCAAATTTGCGAGCATTGTATTGCTCTATTTTGGTATGCAGAGAGACTTATGACATGTCCAGCTAATTGTCGCCCAAGATATAATGTTTGTTGCAAAGGTGGTAGCATTAATCTTCCAGTTGCTTCAAAACCTCCTTTAGCATTAAAGCGATTATTTGAAAATCCACTCTTTCATAACAATATCCGCGCTTATAATTCAATGTTTTTGATGACTTCTTTTGGGGCACATATTGATGAATCAGTAAATCGAGGACTTGATCCATACGTGTTTAAAGTTGAAGGTCAAATATCACATTGGGTTGGCTCTCTATGCCCTTCTTCTAACACAAGACCTCGGCTCTTACAAATGTACATTTACGACACTGAAAATGAACTTAATAATAGACTAAGCTTCTTTGTTAAAGATAGTGTTGATTCACTTTCGTCTGATATAGTGCAAACTCTTATAAAGGTTCTTGATAGTTGTAATGAGTTAGTTAGGCTTTTGCGAACAGCTAGAGATTTGTGTACAGAAATGGACATTCCTGATTTCTTAATACGCCTTTACCATGGAAAAGAGCAACCAACATATGATATGCCTGTGTCTGGTACCTTGGGTGCTATAGTTCGAGATGCCACTCTTTCGGACACAAGTTTTGATACCATTATTCGAGGCAAAGATGGACCACCAAAAAGGATTAGTAAACTTCACCCTTTATACATGCCTTTACAGTACCCGCTTTTGTTCCCATATGCTGAGGCAGGGTGGTCTCCAGAACTTCGGTTGCATTATGTTGATTCCTCACGTAGGCAGCAGCTAACAATGAATAAGTTCTACAGCTTCCAATTACATGATCGTGCAAACCGTTACTCTTTATTATTGGACGGTGGTCGACTTTTCCAGCAGTATTTGGTAGATGCTTACATTTGTATAGAACAGAATAGGCTAGAATATATACAGGCAAATCAAAATATTTTTCGTTGCGAGTCTCTACGAGGTATTCATGACGCCATTTCACAAGGCGACACAGATTGTGGGTCCATCGGAAAGCGGGTTATATTACCATCATCGTTTACTGGTAGTCCAAGATACATGTACAAACACTATCAAGATGCTCTTGCAATTTGTCGTGTTCATGGTAACCCGCAATATTTCATTACATTCACTTGCAATGTGGGCTGGCCAGAAATTAAGCAATATAACTCCAACAGTTGTCATTCTCAAATTGCTCAAAACAGACCTGATATTATTGCTAAAGTATTCCAACTAAAGGTTAAAGATTTTATTAGGTTTCTTAAGAATGAAAAACCATTTGGTGATGTTGCAGCGGGTAATTTGTTTTCACTTCTTATTTCTATTTTTTTCACTTTTTGATTTTGCTATATATCTCGCATGCTAATTGTATGATATTTATATACAGAGTTGTACACTATCGAATTTCAAAAAAGAGGCCTCCCACACTGCCACACATTGCTTTGGGTGACCTCACCTCATAAAATTAAGGATGCAAAAGATGTTGACAAGTTTATTTCTGTGGAGCTGCCTAACAAATTCTAGATCCTGAGTTATATAAAATCGTAACAGAGATGATGCTACATGGACCATGTGGTATTCTTCGACCTACTTCACCTTGCATGCGTGATGGTACCTGTTCGAAGCATTTTCCTAAACATTATGAGAATGTCACTCGATTTGATAGCAATGGTTACATTTGTTCTAAGAGAGCACCTCATGCTAACCCTTTTATGAAAAATAGCATCCCCTTGGATAATGGCTATGTTGTTCCATATAATGCTACCCTTTGTAAATGCTTTAACGCTCACATAAATGTGGAATATTGCGGGTGGAGTATGCTTATCAAATATATTTTCAAGTATATTTCCAAAGGAACTGACAGAATAAAATTTGCTATAGCAGAAACAACATCTGTGCAACATACAAATGATAAAGATAGGTCTACTTTCATTGATGAAATCAAAAATTTCGTAGATGGCCGCTATATTTGTCCCCATGAGGCTGCCTGGAGAATTCTTGATTTTCCTATACATCACAGAAATCCAGCCGTACAAGTTCCTGCAGTTCATTTAGAAGATTTACAAAACTTAACTTTTAGAGATACTCAAAGGCTGGAAAACATTATGAATAACCCTACTTCCAAAAAAACAACCTTGATAGAGTGGCTGAAAAATAATTGTAACAATCCTTCTAGTCGGCATTATGTTGACTACCTCTCTGAATATCGTTGGGAAGCCTCATGTCGTGGTTGAATTCGTAGATTATCAAACAAAGAGCCATCAATAGGAAGACTTATATATGTTCATCCGGCGTGTGGTGATCTTTTTTTTTATGCGTATGCTTCTACAACATCAGGTTGGTTGCACATCTTTTACCAATATAAGGACTGTTGCAGGTGTTGTTTACCCTACATATCGTGCTGCCTGCGAGAGACTTGGTTTAATTGGTGATGACAGAGAATGGAACCAAGCATTCACATAGGCATCCATTTGGGCTACTTCTGCAGAACTAAGATTATTATTTACTCATATGTTACTGTTTTGCAGTGTATCTAATCCTCATCAGCTTTGGGTTGAACATTGGCATAAAATGGGGGATGATCTTTCACAAAATATTAGACACTTTTTGGAATCATCCGTCAAAATAATCAATGAAAAAGACCTACAACATCTCATCTTATATGAGTTAGAAGTCCTTCTAAAGTCTGCTGCTGCAGCAACCTCTTTGTCAGACTATGGGATGCCATTACCTTCAGCAACCCTGCTTACATCACTAAAAATCGGTTATTACTTAAAGAAAGAAACTATGATAGGCAATCACTGGCAGCTAGCCATAAAACCATGCTAGAGGGCCTTAATGCAGATCAGAAGCTGGTTTACACGTTAGTCATGACTTTACTTGCATATGCCTCTCAAGTTCTTTTGTTTGTTTATGGGCATGGCGGCACATGGAAAACCTATTTGTGGACTACTATAATATATGCCCTTCGAGCAAACAGTAAAATAGTCTTAGCAGTAGCTGGATCTGGTGTTACATCACTTCTTCTTCCCTCTGGTAGAACTGCTCACTCACGCTTCAAAATACCATTCGAAATTAATGAACACTCTTTGTGTGACATCAAGAAAAATACACAGCTGGCGCAACTGCTTATAGAGACTTCTCTTATAATTTGGGATGAGGCGCCAATGACTGATAGACGATGCTTTGAGTCTTTAGATAGAAGCTTACGTGATCTTCTTAATACCCCAGGAACACCATTCGGAGGAAAGTCAATTCTGCTTGGTGGAGACTTTAGGCAAACATTACCCGTAAAACCAAAATGTTCTAAGGCTGAAATAATTAATGCATCTCTTCCACATCACCATTATGGTCTCATTTTCAGGTAATAAAACTAAAAGAAAATATGAGGCTTTCACAACCCCATTTAAGTGAATCTGAAAAGGCAATATTTTCTAAATTTGCGAATTGGATATTATCTGTTGGTGATGGGACAGTTGGGAAAACAGATACGGACACCAACGCTGATGAGAAAACAATTGACATCCCTCCTGAATTTTTAATAACAACCTCAGATTATCCACCAACCGCCTCTACTCTGTTTATCTATGATGATAGCATTCTGCATTCACCAACCGCCTCTACTCTGTTGAATAGAGCTATCGTCTGTCCTAAAAATGACACTGTTGATGTTATTAACAATTTAGTTATGGCAATGACACCAACAGAAAGTGTCTCTTACTTGAGCCTTGATTCTATAATACCTCATACATATGACAAAGGTGACACCGAACTGTTATATCCTTCTGAATATCTAAATATGGTGAATTTTCCAGGCATTCCTTCTCATCATCTTCAACTAAAAAAAACACCTATTATGTTACTACGAAACATAAACCAAAGAGCATGCCTTTGTAATGGTACAAGATTAATAATGTCACAGCTCCTACCAAAGGTAATTGAAGCTCATGTTATTACCGAAAACTCTGTTGGCAGTTGCGTCTACATCCCCCGTATAGATTTTGTACATAATGACAAGGAACTCCCATTCACATTTAAAAGAAGGCAATTTCCATTAAAGTTGTGCTATGCAATGACCATTAACAAAAGTCAAGGACAATCATTAAACAAAATTGGAGTTTACCTTCCAAGACCTGTATTTAGCCATGGTCAGCTTTATGTAGCATTATCAAGAGCAACATCACCAAAAGCATTAAAAATGCTAATAACATGTGAAGATAATATTCCTACAAACAACACCAAGAACGTTGTTTACTACGATTTCTTAAAAAATATTGTTCTTAATGAGATTGTTAAACAAATATACCCTTATTACAAGTTGCTAATCTTCTTATCATTTTTTTTATCCTTAATTTCAACACATGATCTTTTTTTACTTACTGTATGTGCATTTATCTAAATTATGTTGTTACTTAGTCACTTTTAAGTAATGATAATAGCATTAGTTATACTATAAACAACCATGTTTGTTATTTTCCTGCAGGGCCGGCTCTAGCTTTCTAGAGGCCTAAAGCGAAAACAAAATTGTGGCCCTTATGCAAAAAAAAAAAAAACAAAAAAAACAAAAAACAAACTTAATCAGACACTAAATCAGCCTAAATCAAATCACATAACAAACAAATTCATCCTAAATCAGCCTCTAAAAAGCCAAAATCAAATCATAAAACATGTAATTAAAATCCAAATATCCAAACAAGAATATGAAATCAGTAAAATAATCCAATAATTATCCTAATTCAAATCTGCCAAATAATTTAATAAGCCAAATATCCAATAATTAGCCAAATAATCCAATAATCTGCTCTAGATGAAATTAGAATTCAAAAACAAATAAGAATTTTGGTTGAAACTTAAATAGTTGTATGAATGGTTTTTGGATCTTGAAAATCGAATGTGAGGTCTCTGAGGCAGCTAAGCTTGTGAGGCAGATGAAAATGGAGAACCATGCTGAATGGCTGATGAGCTGATCACCGTCCAGATGATATGCTGCCCTATTTTAATTTTCTTTTGCAGGCCCAATTTTTTAAGCCTCAAGCCCATATGCTGCTTCAATAAAAAAACTAAGCAATCGGCCAATCCCGTTGATTTTTAAGCCCAACTTAAAGATACATATATAATGAGCCCAAATCGTTTAAAATTAGAGGCCCTAAGACCTAGCTTGGGCAGCTTGGCCCATTGGGCCGGCCCTGTTTTCTTGGTACTGGTAACATAATAGGCTAAAAACTCACATTTTTATCATTTTAAAAATCTTTGTGTTTTATTTACAACTCAGGTGTTGATGCTACTTTTATTCTGATTTAAAGCATCAGAATATGCTATTACGATATTTTTTAGCTTTATCAAAAAACTAAAGTAAAAAAATAAAATCCTACCTTTAGTTGCTTTTTTTATATTTTTTCATTTGCAGTCAGGTAAGTAAAAATAATATTAAATTTTCTGCATCTTCTAATTACAATTTTGTTACAACCAACAGCTAAATTTGGTCTTTTATTTTTTTTAGAAAAAATACTATGCATGCATTTCATATAATGTTCAACAATTAATTGTCCATTTTTATTTTGCAATGGACATATAAATTCCTTTAAACCAAAATCTTACTTGGGTTCTATTGCTGAAACAGATAAATGGAGACAACGTATGAAAGTATCAGTTCGATTACACCTGGCTGTACAGATTCACCGCTTGACATGTACGTTGTAAGAAAGTTGATACGAACAATGTAAGATATGTTTATACATTATAACATTTACTTATTATACATCGATTTCTGTACTAGCAGAGAGTGTGAATATACTGTAGGGAGACGCAATACAAGTTATCGTTGACATGTTGTACTGGACCTCTGCAGCTGTGACAACTTGCCAGTGTGAAACAACAATCACCAACTCTTAACGAGTAATCCCTGCCTTTCTGCTACATTAAATCCTCAGCAAAGACTTATTTTATCATCTTAAATTGATTACATTGGTATACTTGAAGACATAGAGGATTGTTGAATGGCTAGCAACAATGACCCATATCTCTGCATCACCTTGAAAAACGAACGGTAACCATTTTCATACAAAAAATTTACCATGCTTTGTTTCATTTTGGAATATGCTCTATTATTTACTTTTAATGATGACTTATACATATGTTGCTTAACTGCAATACCCTTTTAGCAAGAAGTCTATTATAACGAAATTCATTTCGATAGAATACATTTGTCTCTTTCACGATCTATACTTTTCTTTTAAAATGAACATATTCTATGATCCAATCTATGCTCTTACAACCTTTTAGGTATTCAGTTGTATTCACTGTATTTGATTTTAACATATTTGCCTTTTTCGTTGCAATTCGGGAAGAAATATTATGCACATTGGACAGGCAAGCATTAGATGAGGCAAAACAAAAATATACTGTTACAGTAATTAGAACAAAAGTAACTTCATTCTTAGGTAATATTCATCATTTAAAAGCGAAAAAACCCAACGCATAGATTTATTTAAGCCTACATTTTAACATCTTTCAGCCTATTTTAGGTTGCCTGCAGCTTCAATCAACATCATCAACATGTGTGTATCTAACCCCCCCCCCCCCACCCACCCCCCTATTAGAACAACCGCTACTCTGCTAGATATTCTCTTTTAACTTTTTATCTGCTTTTTTTACAGGGAAACTTCTTTACATGCAATGCACATATCTCACAATTCATCCAAAGTCGCTGCAGGTAACAAGTCTAAACACCATCTACATTAATAAAACAAATAAACATTCTCATTCTAAATGAAAATCTTGCAGGTGAAAGTGGTAGTATTGAAAAGAAGCCACGCGATGAAGCCTAACAAGAACAATAAAAGAATTATAGTCTATGTAATGTCACTTTGTATGTACATATAAACAACCTTTATATAAACAACTTAGCTTTATACAAAAAAAGGCCCACCCGTGTTTAAGCATAGGTGACCCCGTTGCAACGCGCGGGTACACCACTAGTTTGCATTTAAGTTCCTAGATTTGATTAGAATTTTCTTTTATTTCTTAATTTCCAAAGTAACTAAATAAAACATTGTATTTAATTAATATTACATGTTTTATGTTTAATCTTAAAAATGAGTTTATGATAACATTTCGTTGCATGTTACGTAATTTTCATTAATCTTTTTTTAAAACTTCAGTTAATTATTTTATAGTGATAACTCTACATTTATTCTATAAGAAACAAACATGGAGCTTTCTTCTTCTTCTTTTTTTTTACATTAATTTTCTTATTTTCTTTAACATTTTTATTTTATAAATTATTAATAAAAATTAGTTAATCAATTATTTTATCACATTGTTTAATTTTCATTTGTTTAGTTAGTTATTACTTTACTTATTTTTTATAATTAAAAAAATTAAATACGTTTATGGGGTAGTTATATACGTAAAAAAAAAACGATGAGGTTACAACGATATGAAACCATGATTAATTTTTTTGGAAACTCTATAAAAGATATTCAAATTCTTTATATAAAACCTAATGATGTTTAGCAAACCTTAAATCAATTTTGTTTATATACTTAATAAATTTTGAATTAATTTAGTTTATGTTTGGTTCCCATTTACAGCACGAGGTCGACTGAAATATATAAAACTAGTTTAAATCCCGTGTATTACACGGGTTCAACACTAAAATATTATATGGTTTGTAAGAAGCTTATTTTAAATAAACTTTATTTTTAAGAAGACTTATTTTTATAAAGGTTATTCTTTTCTACAAGTACATGTTTAAAATATTTCTTATTTTTTAAAATTTTGAATATTAGAAAAAAGTCATATTTTGTAAATTTTTATTGCATTGTGTTTTTTAATAAAATAATTATTTTGTATTTACTAAAAACTATTTTTTAATATGAAAAAGATATATAGCAGTATTAGTCATTAGATTTTTAATTATTTAATAAATAAAGATTAATTATCATTTAATATTAGAGAAAAATAATTGAAAATATAAAGAAGTAATGACATGGTATAAAAATTTGACACATGGCAATATAAGTCTAAAAAATTGACATGTGGCAAAAATTATGTTTCTTTATTGATATAGAAAGATTAGTTTACTTTTTGTTTTCAAAAAATTCACAACATCATAATCATTTAAAATAAAAAAAACGTTTAAAAATAAACCTTATGGATCGAACATAAGCAAACACATTATGATGCATGTAGCTTATCAATAAGTCAAGCTCATATTTATCGACATCTACAAATGTCAAGTAACATATGTATATATGTACGTATGTATGTATGTAAGAAATCTGGATTCAATGGACGAGTTGATTTATTTCTTAAATCAAAATAAATAAATTTATATGTGACAAAACAATTATGTTGTGAATGTGTTTGTAGGAAGAAGCTGGTTGAACATCATTTTATTCAATCTACTTAAACATGAAGCTGGTTGCTTTCGACTTTGATTGTTTTGACTGTTTTGACCAATGTTTAGAAAATCGGATAGGAGAAGCAGTTTAAATTGGACAAGAAAACCGGTACTATATTAACTGCCCGGTTTTGAAACAAATCAAATCTAACCAAAACTGGAATCATAACAAAACCATATTCATTTGTGTGGGTGGAGATGTGGGTAGCGATGTAGGACAAAGTCGAATTATAGCTTCTTTTTGTGTAGGACAAACAAGATTGAGAGACATATCTTGCCTCTTTGATTCTCAGATTCAACACCGTCAGTTTCTAGTGTCTAGATTTCCAAAGCTTCTGATTGTCATAACCAAATCTACTATTTTAGTTAATCACAAGGAAAGATTAACCTATTTTAAATTAATTATGACATCTTCCGTTCTTAAATCCAGTTGGACCGGTCCAAACTGTGACCAGTAAGATGACCATTTGACATCTGGTCCGGTTATGAAAATATTGGTATTTTTGCCTTTTAACTAGAAACAGATAGTCTTTTTTGAAAACCTACAAAAAAATAGAAAATGAAGCTTTTTTAAGTTATTTACTCTCAAACCAAAATAAGCTAAAAGTAAAAAACTACGTATTTTAGTACATATCGCATAAACAACTAATTTTTTTTTTTTGGGTTTTATCATTTTATGAATTATAGGTTTTTATTTAGTTATGGGCACAATATAAGTTTGGTAAATATTATAAATTTTTTATTGTTGAATCATTTTTACCTAAATATAGATGTTTGTGTCTATATAATATTTATAATTTTTATGTAATTTATATCACTTTCTCCCACATTTTTTAAATATTCTAACGTTTACATACGATATTATTTATTTAAAAAATCATGGTTGTAAAAGTCGCTAGGCGCTAGTCGGGCGGCGAGGTACCGCCTAGGGATTAATCGGGATTAATCGGCGCTAGGCGGATTGGAATTTTTATATGTAATTTTACAAATATATATTATATACACACATCAATATCAATAATTTAATATAATACTTCAAATAATTTTAAAAAATATACTTAAATATACTAAAAAAAGTACTTTAAAGTGCAAACTTAAACACTGAGTTCAAAGTTTAGAGATAAATTTCGATGTTAACTGCTTGGATTCGATGTTTCAGAGACATATTAAAGATTTTTGATTGAGAAATGTCTAAATAATCATGAAATTGGTCCCCTTTTACCATAAAAAAGTCAAAAAAAGCCAAAAAAGTCAAAAAAGTGAAAAAAAAATAAAAAACTGATCGGGCCGCCTAGGCCCCGCCTAGCCCGCCTAGACCCCGCCTAGGCCGCCTAGCACCGCCTAGCGCCTAGGCACCGCCTAGGCCAAAAATTACACAGTAAGTGGGCGCCTAACGCCTAGGCGCCGCCTAGGCCGATTTTTACAACACTGTAAAAAATACATTATAAAAACGAGTATTTTTTATCTTTAAAGTACATTGTTGCCATAAAAATGAAATTTTTTCAATTAATTGTGTCTAATTATCGTCAATATGTCTTTCTTAAACGTTTATATACAATCATCTTTTTTTCTTACAGGTAATTATGTATTCTTACATTTTATTGTGTCTTTTTTGAAGTTAATTGTGTCATTGTCATTGTGTCATCATTGCTTGACATTATAGATTTTGCAACATCGTCTTGAATTGTTAAGAAAAACACGACATAGAGCAAGAAACACAAAAGACATGATAAATTGTACAAAAAACACAATGAACAAAAAAACAAAATTCTTCATATAACAACATTATACTCATTTTAAAGATAAATAAATGTTTTTTTATGGTATTTATTTTTTCAAAAATATAATGTCATATGTAAAAGGTATGAACGTTTAAAAAAGATGGGAGAACTTGATAAAAAGTCAACAAAATTGGTTATTACTAAAATAATATTAAACATCATAACCGTTGATTAATAATCTAATGTCTCATGATAATTTTTAAACTTTTTAGGATATGGTGTTTATTTAGTTTAACATAACCCACTAGTAATATAACCGACGCGTGCGGCGGCAGTGATGAAACAAATAACAATTCAAATTTTACATTATCTGATAAAAATGTATTATATTTGACCAAAACACGTTTTCTTACAACACTTGCATTAAAACATATGCCATACAAAAAAGTACATAAAATAATAAAACCTAAAAATTTAGTAGTAAAACCTAGATATTATGAAAGTTGAAAAAGTCAATAAATAAATAAATAAATAAAGATGAGTGACCAAAGGGAACTAAAAAAAGTGAAAAGAAAATAAACACAAAATTTACGCCAAAAATAGACAAATCGAGAATGCACACAAAATAACAGATCTTAAAAATCTAGAAGTGAAAACTAAAAGTTATGAAAGTGAAAAAAAAAATATAAAGAAATAAAGATAAGAAACTAAATGTAATAAAAGAGAAAATAGAAGAAAAAATATTAAGGACTAAAAGAACAATTAAATTAACTCTAAAGACATGTGAACAATTTAAGTGAAAATCATAAAAGTTGCACGATACGCTTTAACGCTAACAACCGAGAACGCACACAAAATAAGAAAACCTTAAAATTTAGGAGTTCTAAAATGTAATAAAAAAACTAAAAGAAAGATGAAAGTTACAAAAATAAAATAAAGATTACGAACTAAAGTGTTAAAAAAGTTAGAAGAATATTGTGATACTTCGTAAATTCCAGGTCAGCAATTATTTTATTTTAATAATAATGTGTATTATTATTACATACGTGGCACTAGAATTGTTAATATTTAGTGTGACACGTGGCACAACAGTCCAAACACACAGATAATTCGAGGAATTATCGTAAAACGCTCGCACGTGTCTTGAATAACGAACGTTGGTGAATTAATCAAACCACAACCCACTTTCACAGCACATAGATTCTATGGAACCTAAATCAAGTGAAACGATGTCTACAAGTCTCGAAACGAGGTCCGTAATCGAGAAATACGCGAAAAATGGGCCGAAACATGAAAATGGGCCAAATTGGGCTTGACCATGGGCCCAGGCGCTATGCCTAGACCCAACAGCTCAACCTAGGCGATATGCGCGAGGCAGGAAGAGTGCCTCGGATGCCGGCTCATCCGCGCGCAACGCCTGGCTTCGGTGCCTCTCGCTAGAAGGTACGCCTGGCAACCATAATTGCTGGAAAATCCTTTTTATCCACCCAAGACCATCATTACCTCTACACCATCATTTCTTTCGACTCCATACGCAAACCCTCGGCAATTTCTCTGCAAAATCACCTGCAACACACCTCTAAATCCTCTTGGAAGCCATTGAAGGCCATATTGAAGCTCAAGACTTGAAGGTTGAGGCTTGGAGACTTGGAAGAAGAGGTATTGGAGCTTGAACCCACCACCACCTTCTTGAATCTGCTCCATTCGTTGATCCAGGAGCTTGGGGGCTGATATCATCACCATTCTTATCTTCTTGGCTTTGCATCTCTAGTAGCTTAAAAACACTACTACACACACATGCATGCATTAAATCGCACATGCACGAATTTTGAATCTAGGTTTGATGATATTTCGATGATCAAGGATGATCCAGATAGGTTAGAAGATGTTTTATGATGATCCATGATGATGTGTATGTGTGAAAAGCTTGATTTGTTCATAAATGAGTAAAATAGTGACATGCATGAATGATCTAGTGTATTGTAGATGATTTTGGGCGTTCAAGAATGTCTATTGGTGATGTTAGTAATATGCTACATGATTTGATATTGATAAAATGGTTAGAATATGGACATTTGATGAAACTTGCCATTTTTAGTAACTTTAAGTTACAACATGATGAGATGAATATAAATATGGTCATGCATGCGTATAAATTTGTTATTTGGATGATAGTATGATGATGCTGCTGCTAAGAAATCGAATCAGGAATGATTTGTGGTCATTTTATACCAAGTTACTATTTTTAGTAACTTTTGTCGCCCGATTTGTGCTACTTGATGATTTTGGTTAAATAAGCATGTTTAGATGATGATAAATGATATTATGTGATGTTATTTGGTATAAAAATGGATTAGGAAGGCTTAGAATAATCATTTGAATGGCATTTGTCATAATTACTATTTTTGGTAACTTTATTTCGTGAAATATCGATCTAAGGATGCTAAGTATGTTACGAGCATGATAAATGGTTTAACATGACTTGATATGATTATTGTATGTTAAGTTAGGTTGCTTCCGATGATAGTTATGCTAGATTTAGAAACTTTCCTTTTTAGAAAACTTTAATGTGTAAAAATGACTTATATGTTTGATTAATCACATATGACAACGTGCTATGTGTTAACATGATCACATAGGACTAACGAGCATGCTAGAACCTTAACAACGATATGTGTTATGAAACTTGCTATAAATGGAAACTTACTATAAATAGTAAGTTGTCCATGAATGCGAATTGCGCGCTTTGCACACGACGAACACAATCACAAATGTTACACGAATCACCACCGACACACGGTTCACCAACGGGTCGTTGACTTGACACGGTCAAATATGGTCAACACGGTCAAACACGGTCAACGCGACCCACATAACAACTTGGAGTTGTTGAACACGAACACAGTACTGTGAGACCCACACGATTGTGAACACAAACTCATGACACCTATGTGATATAGGTAACCGCTAAAGAGGCGCACAACTCCGTTCTCGCACGAACGCACTCTACTTAAACTCAGGTGAGTTTACGACCCCACTTTTACTCTTTAACTGCTTTTGCTAAACTTTTGGGGTGAGAATACAATGCAATTGTTTTAGATATATGACTGGTATGTTGTAAAACTATTTTGAGTGTAACTATCATCGCATTATGTGACAACCGTCAACTATCAGGTTTGACTCATTTAACATCGTTAGTACATTTAACGTTGACTATAACTGTGTAAGAAAAAAAAATTTATTATTAATTAGAGTTTAGCAATGTATATCCATTTTAATATGCACAAGTTTTGCAATTGATAAATTTCTACTTTGAGATAAACAATCCCGAAGCGAACAATCGTGATAGCTCGGTTGACGAATTTAACCAATATGCTTGTTTTAGCATAAAATTATAATCATAAGTGAAGAATTTGAGTTAACGATGTTAAACCATAAATTAAAATGTTAACCGGTAAATTTACAGACAACAGATCATATCTGTGTTTTACCCGGTTAAAACTAACACAATGAACCAAATATCATATAAGATAACTATTATTAATTAAAAGTTAATTATTTTAGTAGATTTTAATATTTTAATAATTTTCGATTAATAATCGTTTATAAAATAATTATTTGGTACAAGATTTAACCACCATAATACCCAGTTTATACCAATTATAATCCATAAATTACCACAAAATGCCAAGTGTAGAACATGTGTCACATGGTGTGCATTTTAGAATCACACAAGATATTTTTTTTAAATCTTTATAAATCCTATGCAATCATACTTCACCATTTCTACACTCCACTTCAATTTGTCTTCTCTCACCCTCCCTCTCTCTCACGTCTTCTACCCCCCCCCCCCCCCCCACACACAAATACATATTTGGATTCAACACTCATTTGATTTTTTTTTTTTTTGAACGGCCATACTATCCTATTCCTAAATTACACCCAATATTCCCCTTGCTTGGATTTGAACCCAATACCTCCTTTCTAAGAGGCAATGCCTCTACCAAGTGGGCTAGTCCCACATTGGCAACACTCATTTGATGATCATGGAAGATTTCTAGAAGTTTGGTGCAAGAACATAGCTATTTTGTTCTAATTCCATTACTTTAAGGTATAACCTTCATTTTCTTTTGTGTTCTTAAAATTATAAAACACAAGTGTTGTTCATCAAACTTTAAAGATATAGAAATCAAGAACATGGGTTTTAAAAGAATAAAAATGATTTAGGTATGTGTGTGTGTGTGTTGCGATCTATATATATATATATATATACGGGCGTGATGGATGATGATCTTGGATTGCATGCATGCATGTGTATATATATATGTATGTATATTAGAAAGAAACATTTTGAGAAATAAAATAATGTATGCATGTGTATAAGTGTGTGTATAATATATAATATATATACAAGAATAAAATCAATCAATTATGTATAAGTGGGATAATAATAAAAGAATAATAATATGGATCTAAGTTTGTTATAATCTAAAAACCCAAGTCGAGGCTAAGGAATGATTTCACATTTTTAGTCCCATTACATGGACGTTTGTTAATTTTAAGCTTGGAGAGATTTTTATTAAATACAAACACACATTCTGGAATTCTGACAGAATGTTATCACCACTTTAACAACTCATAAAATGGTCATAAAAACTTCAAACTGAACAAACTCTAATTCTATAATTAAGTTCATCGAGTTAGCTTTCTAAGGACTACTTAAACACCTTTTAACTCTATCAAATGATGCCCCAAACAGTCTTCACAAGATTAGTGCGCAGATTTGAACCCCCTGACTTGTGCTGATGTTTAGACCTATTTACGGGCCAAATCATAAAAACTTTTCTAAACAAAAGTTGTTCATAACACCTTAAAATAGTGGACTGAGAGTTTTATAAATTAACTCAAAGGTTTGGTATTTTAAAAATGTATTAGAACCTACTAGACTGAATCTATTAAAACAGAAATTTCAGTGACTTACACTTGTGTGACTGTTTTGACCTCTTTACAAACAAAATCACGAAAACTTTTCTAAATGAAATTTGTTCATAATGGCTTAAATTAATAGAATGGAGATTTTCATAATTTTATTCTAATTATTACTATTTTAAAACCTCACCCGAACAAGCTGGACATAATCTGTCCAAGAGTAAGAAAGTAAAACTTAAACATTTTTAACATATGATTTAATTATTTAATGCATGTATATGAATGATATATGTATATCATACACATACATGAATGGGGTGATATACATATATTTATAAACATATATGTGTTTATATAATTAAGGAATATTGAAGTGGTTAAACAAAATGGTAAAATCTTCCAAAATACGTCGTTATAATGACGAAAGTTTTCTAAAAAACCGACACTTAGTAATTTCAAGACGTTAGAAGGTAATATTTTAAATATAAATTAAAAACGTAATTATTTTAAGAAATCTCGATACATAAATTAACCAAAGACTTAAGAACCATAACAAAGAATACAACAAAAACATTAACATCCAGATATCCATTTCTAGCTCAGTTCGCAATGTGAGTTTATAGCCCCCTTTCTATATTTTTGTTTTTAAACTTCGGGGTGAAAAGCATGCAACGAATTACAACTCCAATTATTCAACACCATTTTCAATTGTTAGTTTATTTATATATTTGCATGATGATAAATTGATATTACATGTAGCAAGTAAACAACTCCAAAAGTCCCCCACAATCACCACCATTAATTAGTGTAGCTAAGCCGAAGGTACGTTGATAGATCTATTGGTTTGACAAACCCATTCGGTTACCCGGGTATGGGGCCGGATGTTCAGTACGTGCAATAAACAACTCCAATAACATTTGGTTTGGTCCATGTGAACCAAACTCATGGGGGCATTGAAACAGTCACAAGGTTTGGTTGGTGAACTCATGTAATGTAATTTATTTTGCTTATATATATTTTAAACTTACATTTGAATGCACACTCGTTACACTAATTGTTATGTGTCAAAACCTATGAGCTCACCAACTTTCTAGTTGACATTATTTAGCATGCTTTTCAGGTAATGAGAATTAAGGACACTTGGAAGTGGCAAGCACTATCTAGGTTCTAGAAGATGAGACCTAGATAGTTAGATGAAAATAAAACGTAGTTTGTTATTTCATGTCACACCCCAGGCCGGCGGGAACGGATCGGGTTTTCCCGTCGGGCGGAAGGTTCTCGGTGCGCGATATCTTGAGTGATAATCAAATGATCAGATTGTTTACATAGCACGTGATAATAAATGAGAAATGCTAACACATCAATGATATATAATTACAAAATTAAATTACAATGTATTTTGTTTGTACTTGTTGTGTTGTTCACGATCCTGTATTGATTTCACGTGGTTTGTAACTTATAAGTATTAGTTATAATTGGTTTGTGTGCGTGCAAATGTTAGTGTTAGCCCGAAAGTTGTCTAACACTATTCGGATAATCATACCGGGTAATTCATGGGTGAAATGAAATGGGTATCCATCGTTGTATTACAGGTAGTGTTGAGTTCCGTTGAGCATGTGGTGGGATGGCGTCTGGGCTTGACCCTTTCGTATGCCCTATATATAAGCATGCTTGGCTGGATGAGACACTATCTGTAAATGCAACCATGGAGAGGACATTGTGTGGAACATGGGAATCAATTATCAATACAACTTGTGTGAAACGTGGTGAACATGTTTGATATAAATTCAATGGTTTTCAAGTACTAAACTTATGAACTCACCAACCTAGTGTTGACTTTGTTTAAATGCATGTTTTCTCAGGTGACGAACAGGTTTAGTCACCATGATTACATGGATATAGCTAGTGGACTTTTAGAAGACCTAGCTACTTTTGTGACTGCATACTTTTGGCTAACAGGAACATGAATCATCTTTTGTATATCTTGTACAGACACAAGATATAGTCTCATTGATTCTTTTGATAGATTTACTTGATTAAATTATGAACGATACATTGTAATTTAATTTTGTAATTCTATATCATTGATGTGTTAGCATTTCTCATTTATTATCATGTGCTATGTAAACAATCTGATCATTTGATTATCACTCAAGATATCGCGCCCCGGGAACCTTCCACCAGACGGGAAAACCCGATCCGTTCCCGCCGGCCTGGGGTGTGACATTTCAGTTCCAAATGTAAAACGATAATTAATATTCGTATGAATGCATTTAGTAATTTTCTCATCTCCATGTGAAATGAACAATTTCGTCACTCCTCAAGTTATTCCGCCCAGGGGCCCACTAGCCTCTAGTTGGGGGTGTGACATATTAAGCCCTCACGCATCCTTACCGTTAGTTGTGTAACAAACAAGTCGTTATTACGTAGTAGTACTGGGTTTGACTAGCCCCACTCGGCGACAATGTTGACTGAAGGTCATAACGAGTGTAATATCGATGTTGACGCCGGGTTTAGCGATGACCCGGGGAGGCAATGGAAACAGTCGAGTTTCGGTAAGATGAACTGAAACACTCACGAATCGTAGATTTTACAAACAACTTAACATACTCAGTATATGTCTGTCTACTGTTTTATGTCTGTCTAAACCTGTGAACTCATTAACTTTATAGTTGACACTATTCGCATGTATTCTCAGGTAACTAATGGATCACAAGCTAGGATGCACTGGATGATGTACAAGAGAGTCTCATGCATTAAACTCTAGTCCTAGGCTTGTATTGATGTGTTGTATTTATTTTAAAACAATTTAAACATGTAGTGTCTGATACATTTTACCTTTCCGCTGCAACAATCTACTTTTCCGTTGTTAACGTTTAACTTTTATGCTGCTTAAAACATTAAACTTTTCCGCTGCATACTTATTAAACTTGTTCTATTTACAAAACTGTATGTTTGTGTAAGTCATGTAGAGTCGTTCTATACGACCAAGAGCTGAGATCCTGGCCACGTCACACCCGTGCGATCTGATACCGCAAGTGAGAATTTGGGGGTGTGACAAATATAAAAGAAGAGTTATTAAATATTAAGGACTAGAAAAATAGCTAAATTAATTATATGAGGTTGAGTGCAATTAAATAAAAAATCATAAAAGTTGTACAATACAATTTAACGCTTGAACATTATGAACATCAATTGAAAATCGTATGTTATAATAACTAGCATTTACATAAATATATGTTTAGTTAATCTACTAAAAACTAAATAATAAAAATCTTTTTAAGCTTTGTAAACCAGCTCAAGTTTGATATATGAAGCTAACGCTCTAGTTTATTTTAAAATGAGTAATAATATGGAGGTATGTGGGTAAGATGGAAGTATGGGTAAGTAATGGGAGACCCAGGTCTTGGGTTCGATCATTAATCTCACTCCGGTTTTATCGGCCTTCCACCATCATGTCTTTGGGCAGGTGCTTGGGTCAGGTTTTCCCCGTGAGTTGGTTGTTGGTGGGCTAGGGGCTCCGTCCGTCTGGACTAGTGGCCAACTTGAGCATCCTTTCGCAATTAAGAGCCGCGTATGAAGTACTCGACAGTTGATTAGTTATATGTTAAAAAAAGAAATAATATGACCTAAAGCTCGGTCTCAAGTTTAATAAACTCAAACTTATTACATGGGGTTTAACAACGAGTTTGTCCATCTACACATACACATGATACACATGTGAGAGTCTGTGACAGAGATAATTTGGGTCTCGGGTCCATGTGGAAACCACGTGCACGTCTCCACCTCATGTGGTAGTCACGTGACGTGTCCATCTCAAAACAACCGGGAAGTTCACGATCCACAACGTGGAAGAACTTTAACCGTTGGTCCATTCCTTTTAACATTCACGGTCTTGGTGACATGATGTTTCATAATCACATGCGTACCCACTATATAACTTGGGACGTCCGTTCTTAAATTTCTTTTATTAACCGATCATATTAAAATTTTGCAATCGTCCTGTTTAAATTTATATAATCAGATTTGTGATTAGAATTTAAGTGATAGTTATATATTTTTTTGAAAAAATAGTTGCTTAAAAAGTCTCCATATATGTTGTTTTGGATAAATTTTTAAAAATAAAATTCGATAAAGAACAACTAAGCCTGACAATCTTAACTCATAACAAGATACATGCGTTGATTGGGTAATCAATTATTGTATTTTGAGTTGAAATGTGTAACATTATAACATATAATGAGTTGAAATGTGTAACACCTTAACATAATGTAGGCCAATATGAGTAACTTAATAACTACGTGAATATAATGGCTTCACACGGATAAAAATAATCAAAAATATATTTGAAGAGAAAATCACTAAAAATTATTCAATTAAAATATTTTTGTAATTACAATATAATTCATTTTAACTTAAACAAAATTGATAGTTTTTAAAATGGCACGTCTCAAACTGATTTTGCTTAAAACATATCCTGACCTGCACTTATCTTTATCTGCGCTTATCATAACTCACACTCGTTCTGACCCGTTACCTAACCCACTTATTTTGTCTGACATAACAATAACTTTGGATGTATTATATTTTTATTTTTATTATGCTTTTATGTATAAAATTTAGTTTGATTGTCTTTTTTAATATGACCCAACCCGATTCGGCATATTACGATTTGAACAAAAGAGAAATAATTTATTATATAACACTCCTTAAATTATCATAAAAAATTTTCGTCTCCCATGAAAATATTTTCTAGGTCCAATACCATTCATTATATTTTATGATTCCAGTATACTTTGTAGCATAAAAATAAATAATTTAATGTAAATATACTTTTAGAATATTTAACCATGATAAGTTATAACCTTTAGAGTAAATTACCAAGACGGCTCTTGGTTTACTAGTATTTTATTCTTAATTCATATGTTTCATAAATCACTCTCGTAAACTTTAAACTTTTGTAACACATATAATCCTGATATGAGAAAAATTTGATCAATTATGTAAGCGTAATTTGGTGATTTAAGGATTATATTTCTTACACATGTCTAAATTTTGAAAGCATATGAATAATTTATAAAACCTAATAATTAAAATTAAAATAATAACAAACCACGTATACCATATTTTTATTTACTCTAATCTTTATAAATGATTTCATACACTTTCGGCTTAGTTGGTCCTCTTTCACTTCTTAGTGGCAAATATAAAAGAAATCTGTAAAGCCTTTAACTTGCCTTTTGTAACATCAGTGCCGGAAACGTCACCGGAACAGTGATCGGTACAGTAAAATGAACAGTGATTTAAGTACATAACTCAGTTGATGTTCATATATCAGTATCATTTCATATTATCATAGAACAGACTCAAACTTGTTTCAAAACGAAACTCAGAATCATGGTTCGTCAGTCAGATAATTACCTGGCATTACAGAACCATCATGTGATTATTTGTTAGAATTTTATTATGTATAAACGTATGTGAGGCTTTACAGAACAAAACAACACGAATGTCGTTACATGAATGCTAAACCGACAGATTATTCGTATAGGTGACGATCTGTACGAATAAATCTGGAAGTTTAACGTTCTGAATGATGTCCGATAATTAGAAAACAATGTTGAAAAGTGTAGTTATCGTCGTATTTAATCGGGTGACGATTCGAACAAATACGCGCGATGACCGCGCGATTCGATTTAAACGTTAATTAAATATCTTGTAAAATTTAAAAATAAACAGAAGATATTTAGTTAATTTATTAGGAATCACAACCTAAAATAATTTTAGGGATTCTATTTTAAAAACCGAGACGTTTCGTTACGAGAACGAAACGAAACCGACACTTTTACGTGAAACCGAACAACCGAAACGAACCCAAACTTACCCGGGGTATAAATACCCTAGAAGAGTCATCTTCTTCATTTTTATTCACCATCTCTTTCTCTGTCTACACACAAACCCGGATCTCTCTCTCTCTAGTTTCTCTCTCTAGAAACCAAGCTCCTATCTCACTCATTTTCCAACCAAATCAAGAGATTTTGGTGTCTAAACGACCACTACAATACGTAGAACCCGAAAGTACAGAAGATCTGAGCTTTAAACCGTTCAAATCGAGGTAAATCCGAGTTCTAAGTTGCGATTTTAGGGTTTATAAACCCTTATTTCGAACCTACCCTTTTGACCGGCCAAGACCGCTTCCAACCTTAGGGAAACTACTTACACACACCCTAGAACAACGTAGGAACGAGGTGCCTAACCTGAGCATGGCTGTAACACCGATGGAAGATGACTGCATCTCGTGGGTAGTACGGCCGAATGGCACTGCACTGGTCGGCCGAAAGGCCAAGGCCACGGCCGAATGGCACTGCACTGGTCGGCCGAAAGGCCAAGGCCACGTGTCACACCCCGGGCCGGCGGGAACGGATCGGGCTTTCCCGTCGGGCGGAAAGTTCCCGGGGCGCGATATCATTGTGTTGATAATCAAATGATCAGATTGTATACATTGCACATGAGATGTAATTGAGAAATGCTAAACATGACATGAAATAGAATTACAAAGTTAAATTACATTGTACATCATAATTTAACTAAGTAAATCTAATCAAAAAGAATCAGTGAGTTTATATCTTGAACTGTACAAGATATACAAAAGTGATTCACTGTTTTGTCATATCAAAAGTATGCAGTCCAAAAGTAAGCTAGGTCTTCTAAAGTCCACTAGCTTAACACTTGCACAATTGTATCTACACCTGTTCATCACCTGAGAAAACATGCATTTAAACAAGTCAACACTAGGTTGGTGAGTTCATAATATTTGTAATTGAAAATCATTGAAATTGTCATGCAAACATTCACATTGTCATAATTGTTACTTGTAATACTTGTTTCATCTGTACCACCCAATGGCCTCTCCTTAGTTATATATACAAGTAGAGTATCACCTGATCAAGTATGCTTATATATAGGGAATCCTGAAAGGGTCAAGCCCAGACGCTATCCCACCACATACTCAGTCAAGTTCCACCCCACTTGCGATACAACTAAAGATATCCATTACCCGTTTGTTCATCGTATTTGATATGTATTCAGTTATTGTATTGATGATAGAATAATATATTGTATGGGGTTTAATTATCAAACCGAAGTATTGATAACCCTCGATGTATTAAGGAATTTTAGATTAATATAATCTTGTCCTTGTATTATTCTATACTTGAGGTGGGTTAACTGATGATACTCTATCAAATATTAAGAGTGTGAGTTAACCCCTTGCAACTTGTTCTTGAACCATAGTGCATAGAGCCTAAAAGGAATCCATTGAAATCCTCACGTAATCAGTTTTCAATGCATCCGATTTATCTCTACCACTTTGTATGTCTATTGTCCTCAACGAAATCTATTACTAGTAGTGTAACATGAGAGCAGATCACCTTCTCAACCTACTAGTCAATAGGGTTTTCGCTGGATTAATTACTTATCACTGTAGATTAATATCACCATGTGTCGCTTACCAGAACCTGACTTGAGGTCGCCCTGTCACCGGTCATACGTTACCGGCCAATGAATTGTTACGATCAACATACTAGCCCTACAAGCTAGAGGTTTGTCAAACCTATGGTACCACTATGCTATCGTCGGTTTAGTCACGTCAAACTAACTGGTCAGCGAATTAAAAGGGACTTACATGATCAACTTGAACAATTTGGCACATGATTGAAGTGATATAATGCAAACAGGTCAATAGTAACTAATTGTAATTGTATTCACTTGTACTCTTGTTCTCATTGTAATATGTTCTCAGTGATATTAACAAAGTTAAATAAGAACTAGTCTTATTAGGTTATGTTAATTAATTGAGTGAATGATGTTGTTATCATGAAATTACGTTATCATGATTATCATTCCATGTTCCTTGTTCTTCTTGTAATATGTGTTGAGTTGTAAAGTTAAGTGTTATAAGAGCTAGTCTTATTACACTTATTTAACTCTTGTATTGAATGATGTAATAAAGATATGTTATCTTTATATCATTCTTGTGTTTTGTTCTTGTAATCATGTCATCATGTTCCTTGTAATTGTTTCAATGTCATTTCTTGTAAGAATAACTAAGTGTTGTAAGAGTTAACTTACTACTAAGTTATTCTATTGTATCGATGAGTTATGATATTAAAATATCATCATCATCTTATCTTTCCTGTATTCTTAAATTCAACAAGCATGCATACAATGATTTATGATAATAAGCAATTTAATATCAAATAATCAAAGTATTAGCAATATGTAAGCAAAACTTTTAAATAAATAAAAGTAAAGCATGTTTCTCAGCCCCGAGAGTTTAAAATCAATAAAGATTAAAGAAAAGGGGCATATGAACTCACCTTGTAGTTGTTGAGGGTTGACTTAGCTTATATGTGAATGCACGCGCTCTCGTTTGAATTCGTTGTGTTCACGATCCTGTATTGATTTGTTGTAACTTGTAAGTATAACCTAATAGACTTTTGGGTGTGTATGTGTGGGTGTTAGCCCTAAGTTGGCTTTCACGCGTAAGACTTGGTCATGATCACCGTTCGGTCTCTTATGCAGGTTTTAAGTTAAAAACCTTATGAGTTATTATCTTGTAATCTTTGACTTGACTCATTCTTGTAATTGTACACTTTGATCTTATGAAATATGTTAAACCCGAAGGTTTGAAGTGATGTGTAGACCGAACTATGTGACCAAGTCCTATGTTGGGCCTCTAGGTCATTTGTTGGGCCCTAGGCCCAAACCTATAGGCCTTGGTCTGTTCTTGAACCACCAAGAGTGTTAGACCATTTTGGAACATGTGAATCAGTGATATACAGTGTGGAAATACGAAAGCTTGGTCAATTGCTAAGAAACCTAATGAATAGGTGGCCTTGTGACCTCCATTGGGTCACGATGAGAAACTGTTGGGCCCGAAGTGGGCCCAGGCAAGATTTGTCGGGCCAAAGGTTAAAATGAACTGTAGGAACCATGGTTGGGCCAAAAATAGGTGGTTGTCCAAGATAATGACAAAGTGGCTCCAAAAAGGGAGGACAAAGGCCTCAAAGTGGGCCTTAAATCGATTTCTGTGGGCCTCGGGTAGATTTTGATGGGCCCCATGGATTTTGTCTCAGGCCTTTGCCAAAAGAACTCATGGGCCAAGTTGGGCCTGGATTAGAATGGCTGAAACAATAATGGGCCTTGAATTTGGGCTTTTGGCCAAAATGGTGGCCTTGAATCACATTTTGTGAGCCATGGGCCAAACTAGATGGGCCCCAAGGGATTTCTCTCAGGCCCTAAGCACAATAAGTGTTGGGCCAACATGGGCCTGGATCAATTGGGCCGGAACTCTTGTGGGCCCAATTCAAGGAAATTGTGGCCCAATTATGTATGTGTAAATTGTATCCAAGGGCCAACTTCATTTCAAACAGGTTTTATGATCAAAATAACTCATTTTGGGTCAAGTTGAACTGAAATAGAGCTTGGGCCTGTGTTGGGCCAGGTTATTGGGTTGTTGGGCCTCCTTAGCTAGGTTTTGGGCCTAGATAGCGGCCAAATAAGGTGGCTAGCTCTCTTGATCTAGTGAGGAAATGAACCTAAGCTGTTGGGGTCAAAGATTTGTTAGCCATGCATTATATGTGATAACCCATGTCATGTGTTAGGCTAGTTGAGTTATAGTTGGCCGAATAAGAGCCTTGGCCGAATAAGGTCTTTGTCGAATGGCCCAAGCATCGAATGAAGGTGGTGCGGTCGAATGGTGTCCCACGAATGAACCAGGGTGGCGACTGAGGAAGTGACGAATGGGGTTGGTCGAATGAGGCCAGCGAATGGCTGTTTCGCCGAAGAAGAAGCCGCGAATGGGCTTGGTCATTCGACCAAAGCCTCATTCGGCCACCTGGTCCATGGTCGACTGAATGGTATGATCCAGGGGTGGTTTTGGCGATGTTCAAGGGCAGGAACATGTGGTGTTTAGTGTTTGAAGGTTGTGGAGTTAAAATGGTGGTGTAAAACCCGTTCAAAGTTCAAGAACAACACAAAGGGTGAAAACCCTAAAAATCGTGAACTTTGACCGAACTTTTACCTTGATTCCAGTGGTGTAAAGCTTAGATCTGTTGTACTTTCTTGTAGAGGATGTCGAGGGCTACGCGTGGGCGAAAGAATCACTCAATTTGGTTGAGAAACAAGAAAGTTATGGAAGATTGAAGATGGTGAAAACCCTAAAATGTGAAAACCGGGATTTTGATGTAGAGAGAGAGTGGGGAGAAGAAAAATGAGATATTTTGACTCATTTGTGGTATTTATACCACGAGTGAGTTCGGGTTCGTTTTCGTTGCTCGGTTCGCGTTTTCGTTACGTTTCCGGAACGTAACGCGCGTATTTTTGGACTTTAAATTTAAACGATTTTAATTACACAACTCTGATGAGTTTCAAAATTGTAAAACATTATTTATTTAGTTTTAATAATTTAAAGTCGTTCGTGTCGCGTTATCGCTATCGTTTCGTCAGAACGCGTCGCCTTCGCGCGTATTCGTTCGAATCGTCACCCGAACAAACACGACGATGGTTTTGCTTTCTGACTTTGGTTTTCTACTTATCAGTCATTATTTCAGAACTCTAAACTCCCAGATATGTTTGTGTGAATCGTCACTCACGCAAACATGCTGCCAGTTTATTATTCCGAAATAACACTGCAATTGCTTGTTTTGTGTTTCCTCACTGTCGGACTCAACTAAACTCCATGTTTCACATTGTTTTTGAACTGTCTTGTCGGCCATCTGATTCCTGTCATCTGTGGACATCAGATCGCAACCGATATGTTTTCGCTGTTACTTGAACACTTGTTGTTTCTTGTGAATAGTTGTGTCAACTGTACTTAAGTTTTCACTCAAATACACACAACTAATGTTCAAATGTACGTTGTACTTATTATATTTCAGTTTTCACAGAAATACGTACAACTTGTGTATTGTATATTGAATTCACATAATACATTTACTGTTCATAATCTTGTATATACACGTAGTATAAAGTGAAAGTACGCATACCGTACGGACTTGCCGGACGATCTGGCACTTGCTGTTACACCACGACCGAATGTCCTCATTCTCTCGGCAGTACCCATTCGACCCTGACTCATTCGCTGTATGCCCATTCGGCCATGTTCCTCACATTCGACCAAGGCCACATTCGCCGAATGACACAATGCCGAAGCACTCCACATTCAGCCAAATCTTCTGTCGGCCACACTCCTTCGGCAAAACCATATACGGCTCAAGCTAGTCTCACTCGGCTATCTCTCATTCGGTTGAACCTTGATTCGGCCAATGTCAATCGTGGACACCCTTCTTTCGGCCAAGAACATAGGTTGTAGGTTGCAAGGGGTGGTGTACGTGATGGTTAATGGTATGCATGGGGTGAACATGTGTGTGCGCATGAGATCAAGATTTGAGTTCATTAATGAAACTAACTTTGAGTGTGTTGTGGATTCAATATAGAACTACAAAACACTAGATGTCACGTGAATTCATTATGAAACCAAAAATTTAGGTTGGTTTCATATAGGATGATGTGTGGTGCATGGAAGGCTACGTAAAACTCTATGTATAGTGTGTGCGTGCATGGGATAACCTTAGTGTTCTCATGCAACCAAGATTGGTGTTGATCATTTGGACTAAACCTAGAGGTTATCAAGGGAAGGACCAAGGGGATTCAATCTAAAAGTATAATCGGTCTATGATGCTAGAAATCTTTTAAAGAAAACAAGGAATAGGGTTTCTATAACTAGAAATCACATAAGTTATGGTATTGTCTAAACAAGGCTTGCCAACGCCATTTCGGGAATCAAAACAATAACCTAAAGGTTATAGGGTTGATTAAATATTAAGCCCTAAACCTTAGGAAAGTCTATAGAGACATATGACTAACTTAGATGGCATACTTAAAACTATCTATGCTTAGTTAAATCTATGCATTGAAAAGGGAATCAAGTAGAAATCAAAGTCTTACAAATGGGCCAAGGATGGCCCAATGGGTTTAATCTAAGCCCATCACATGTTAAATATTCTTCATTAAATTAATTATGTTTTAATAAAAGAAAATGATTTATGAATTTTATGAAATTATACTAAATAATTAGCCTAAAATGAACTAATTTAAATCTATCTTAATTAAAGACTTATAATTAACACGGTGGAATAAAGGGGTTCACTTACGGGTAATATGTTAGATTAGTTATATAGAATCTTAGAAACACATTAGTATCAAAGGACACTTAGTTGCACACCGAGAGCAAAACCCAAGATGCGTCTATTATAAATACTCATCGTATTCGAATTTCCTTAAAACAACTCAGGTACTAAAGATACATAGACAACAACCAAAGAGCGCGCATATCTTTTGTGGTTCATTTGCACAACAACACAGGTGAGTTCATTGCCCCTTTTCTAAACATTTTTCGTTTTCAAACGCGGGGCTGAGAAGCATGCGTAAACTGTTTTCATTAAATTGTTTATTTAAATGCTTTTACTTATTATATACTTATAAATGCTTGTTTATACACCTAGACTCATGTCTAGGTAAATCTCAGGCTAAATTAACTATCAAGTTAATTAAATTACTCTTATGAGTAATACCTTAATTCTAAACTCTAAATAAATCCTTAGTCCATCGAGTTCAAATTTCAGAATCTAAATGCAAAATGAAATCAAGAGAACCAAAATCTAAAGAATCATTGACGATCAAGAACGGTCAAGAACGATCATGCACCAAAGGATATCCTTAAAGTCCCTACGCATACAATATACCAGAGGGTCAAGCTGATATGGGCAAAACATTAAAATCCCAGGCAGTTCAGGTATACTCCTTGTGAGTTATACCTGGCATGGGTCACGTGTGAGAGGTTACAACTTGGACAACCACCAACAACTAAGTCTAATTGATTGAGTTAAATAAGGCCCAATCATCATGTCTTAGTTGTATGTAAATGTTAGTTATTTATTCGTTTAAACATTTAACATTTTATTTCTATAATTGCTTTTGGGGAATCATGAAGACATGGTGAACCCAGGAAATCGGTTTTATTTCAAATTATGGAAATCAAGTCTTTTAACATAGAAGTGAGTGTTAGGTAAGACGCTTAATTATCATTAAGATCAATGTCCTATGCGGCTTATTATGTGGTAGGACGGCGTCTGGGCGGGTCGTAGGCTCGACTCAGGGGTATGCCCTATATATAAGCATACCGAGCTGGATGATACATGTGATGTTAATGAGATTAAGGTTGTTACCTAGGGGGAAACATAAACATTTTTGGGTTGATAACATAAACGGTTAAACAGGGTGTTTCAGATCTCAGACGATCATAGAAGAGAATGGTAGGTAAAATGCTTAATTATCATTAACAACAATGTCCTATGTGACTTAGTATGTGGTGGGACGGCGTCTGGGCGGGTCGTAGGCTCGACTCAGGGGTATGCCCTATATATAAGCATACCGAGTTGGATGATACATGTGTTGATAATGAGGTTAAGGTTTTGCCTAAAAGGTTTACAAAATTATTTTCAAATACCAAAATCATATGAACTCACCAACCATTGTGTTGACTTTGTTTTATTTTCATGCTTTCTTAGATGACGAACAGGATTAAGCTAGGGATTTGGATTGCATGCTAGGATGCTCAGTTAGAGGACCTGGTAGTTTTGGAAAGAACATTTTTATTGATCATTGTGAATCATTTTGAAATGTTTACTTGGTTAAATTATCAGACATTGATATTGTAATTTAACTTTGTAGATTTTAGTTAAATGTTTCTTGTGCTTTAGATATTCTTAACATTGATGCTGTGTAAACAATCTGATCATCACGATTATCATACACGATATCGCGCCTCGGGAACCTTCCGCCCGACGGGGACTTCGATCCAACCCCGCCGGCTCGGGGTGTGACACCTTTGTTACCCTATAACTTAAAATGATTGTCCTAATTTATTTCTTGTTGTTATTATTATAATTTTTAATTTTTGAAAAGCGGCATTTTATTGACCGGAACCTGAACTGGTCATACCCGAATCGGAACCGGAAAAACCGAAATTGGCCAAAACCTGAACCTGTCAAAATCCGGTTGGAAGTGGTCGAAACCCGAAACCAGAACCGGGTGTTGACTTTGTTGACCGGAACTGCAACCGGTTGAAACAAGAACCGGTTCCGAAACCGGAACCGGTTCCAAAAAAACCCGATTTGCGCACCTCTAACATGAATACTAGCTAGAGCTAGAATAGACCGATTTAACATTAAATTAAAAAAGAAAAAAGAAAAAAAGAGAGAAGAAACTCATGTCTTAATTTCATCCATGTTCCTTGTAATCGATATTACTTTGTTTTGCTTGAGAATATTAAGACATTACACGCCTTCCACAAACATCAACAAGACAACATAATAGTGCTTATTTTTCTAGTGACATGTTTACAAGATTCAACTTTAAGTAGGAGGGAAAATAACAATTAACAAGTTTTGACATTGGGTACTTCAAATTTTGACTTTGATGTATTCAAATTTATTATTTGTGTGACTTATCTTTTTTTTGAACGGCGAATGTCTCAATCGTGTGAGCCCACTGTTTCCAGACTATGTCACCAAAGTCTAGTTACTTGCACCTTCCATGAGCCATCACAACTACCATAGGAGGAAAGCCCACTGGGAAAACCCCCTCAGACCCCTTTTCGCTGCGTGAGAGATTTGAACCCAAGATTTCACATATGAAAGAATCTCAGGGTATCATTTAGACACTGGTGAATTGTTTTAATTTATGGGTTAAATTGTGAATTTTGCAAATACAAATTCGAATTTTTTGATAAAGGACTTGATTTAAGTGAAACATGAACCCAACAATTATTACACAATCATAAATCATATAACAAATAATGCCTAATGATAATTTAAATTGAAACAATTAAATTAATAAACTAGTTCGCGAGAAAATGCTATTTAAATCGAATAAATTCCAGCTGATGTATTGTTGTAATTAACAAGACAAAATTAACAAATTAATTAATTGAAAATAAATTGTAAAACACCCAAAATGACCCTAATGTGCCCTCCTCCCTGTCCCTTTGAATTCTTATCCATTAAAAACTTAATCCAAGTTTTATATAATTTCACAAAACAACATTCTTTAAACTTACAATTAAATCAATGAAATCAACACTAGTTATCTAACACATAACTTGAATTTTCAACCTCTTGGTAGATGACATGAAATATAAGTTAAGCAAGTCAACACCAAGTCAATCCCAAACTTAGGACTAGACGAGCCAACTCAGCTCGGCTCGAATTTTCCTCTACGATGAAAAGTGAGCTTCAATACACAAATATTTTTTCTCAATATATGTTTCCTTTATAATCTACTTTGATGTATACAAATTATTGCAAAATTTCCAACTTTTTACTTTTTCAATCCCCTCATCATCAACAGATGATTCATATGTGGTTGGTGGGTGAACCATGTCTCCCACTTTGATCCAATTGTTAGTCATAATCACTTAATTGAGCATGCCCACTAGTAGGAGTGTCAGTTCCGTAATTCTTTTTAATGATTTCGTAAATCTGCAATGTCATAAAAAGAATTAAAATGAAAAAAAAATATATAAAATTCCAGCAACTAAAGTGAATACTTATACCACATTTTCATTAAACATCATTAGAGACAATATATATGAGTTACAATTTATTGGAATTATGCATAATATTGTAGACCTAATGTAACTATAATATAACACACAATCAACTTTCAATTGTTCTTCGCCTCATATATTAGACACACTCAACACTTTCAAAACTTAGTATTATCTACCTACTCTAATTAAAGAGTATTTTTAGGAGACACGTGTTGTGTTCTAGTTATAATATTGAACAAGTTTTTCCGCCCCTCTCTCCTAATAAATACTACTAATTTTAGTAATTAACTTATATAATTAAATATTAAACAAATATAATTTTTCTTCTTCAAATAAAATTTTATAATTGTTAAATATTTATTATTATTTAATGCTAATGATTTATATTTTCTATTATCCAATCCGTGTAATACACGGGGTTTTAGACTAGTTGTATACTATAACGATTTGCGCCTCTCACAACATCTGTTCATTTGAGTAGTTAAAAACCCTAGATGTCACCACAAGCCATCGACATGATAACCTCTGAAAACCCTAACAGAAACAATGAAGAATGGTTTATATAAAAAAACTTTTATTTTAAATTTAAGAGTTGCAGAGGTGTTTGTTTTGATTAGGGTTAGATGGCGTAGTCAGATGATTTTAAAACCAAGCACTAAACCTAATGGTGATGGTATGTATATTTGAATGGTTGTTAATTTTAGAAAATAAAACATTCATTCTATTAGGAAGAGGTTGTGTTCAATTGAAAAAATCATTAATATTAGATGTGGTAGTATGGTGTTACTTCCTATTAAATCATGTGTTTAAGCCCATTAAGATTTAAAATAAATAAATCAATCAATCAATCATGTGGTTAGTCAATCATGTGGTTAGAAGATGGAATATGATACAATACTCCAAAGCATCAAATGGTTGTACGGTATTGTACGGTTGTGATTGGTCATAACTCATGGGACCGGTCATAACTCACGGGACCTCTAAAAACAAGTGGCTTGTAGATAGTTTACATGGTTCCATTGTGATGACAAATTATTCACATTTCACTTTCAGTTCTTGTGAGTTGTGGCCAATAGAATGGATCTTTTCGTACCACAAGAATACGCCCAACGTAGGCCCATTGGCCCATGTAATCTAATCAAATCCAATAATTTTAGTGGGCCTTTTGGGTTGTGGTTGCACACTTTTGTGCAAAAGTTGATGGTTCAGGTTGGCTGGCAATTATTTTGAGTAGGGAATGTTGGACTGTTGGAGGTTCATGTTTGCAGTTTGCAAAAAAAACTACAATGATTTAAAAGTAACAATTTATTTCACACAGGAACACCCGTAAAAAATATCAAGTGATTTTAAATATGTAGAAAAATTCGTGGAAAAACATATTATCGTGTTATTAATGTCTAAAGTGATTAACCGAATATTAAACGAATAGCTCATGAATCTTTCGGCATGAATTATGTTAATGTATTGTTTGTTTAACAAATGAACGGACATGAATTTTGTTTATTAATCGTTTGACATGAATTTTGTTTGTTTATATTAGTAAATTTCTAATTTTTTTTTTATCATCATCACATTTAAATTATAAATCAAGTCATATAAAATTTGTATCTTGTTAAATACATATATTTTGAAACATAGATATTTAAAAACACTAGTATATGTTAATTTCAATTATGATCATAAATTTAATTTTTGCTATGTTTTAAGATAATTATATATATATATATATATATTTATTTTTGTAACTAGTGTTTAACTTCATATCTATGTGAGATGGTTATGTCTAATGTTTAAGATTAAGAATGTTGGTTTTTTTTTAAATAAAAAATATGTTAATTTATGTTCATGAGCAATTTGAATCTTCAACGGATGAACATGAACAAAAATTTTCATTCGGTTAATGTTTGTAAACTGTTGATAAACAAGTAAAATGTTAAACGAATGAACATGAATGATACATTTACAATCCCATCAATATTTATGTCAAAATTAAATTCATGAAAAGTATAACTAAGTTTAGTATTTAGGTAAGAAAATTTAAGGAGCACGAGGGTAAGAATACTAATAGTAAAATACTAAAAACAAACAATAAGAGAGTATGAAGTCTAAATTATAATTATACCATGTGTAATGGGACGTGAAAATCTCTTGATCATGACCAACCAATTTTGCACGGTCGTGCCGCTTCCCCATGACGCACTCAACGTGAATAACAACTTCACCAATTAAAATTATATAATCAAATATGTTCAGTGAAGCGCATCAAACCTCTTACGTGATGCTTGCATGAGCTAAGTCTAGCTTTCATCAAACTCATTCATTACACAGAATTAAAATTATAAAGTCGAATATGTTAACCAAGTTGTATTCTCCTATTTAAAAGGTGAAAATTTTAACAACTAATTAATATTTATCCCATATCGTAGAGGTTGTGGTTTCTACATTCGTTGGGGGTCAAGTTGGATGACATTTATCCCATATGACTATTCTAAGATTTATTCCAGGTTTCTCGATGGGGGCAAGTGTTTACCTATTCCACAGGATTTCAGCATATCTGGGGACGTGTCTCATGTGGGCCCGGTTATGACAAAATACGTGAAACATTGCCTTCAAAAAAAGTTAATATTTGTAAATAATTCAAAAAATACTAAGGGTTGTGTTATTTACACACCCACTCCCACCTACCCCACACCCCTATAGGCTCGTATATGTTTATATGAGGCTTATAGAGGGCAATCATTGGGTGTCAGAATTTGCTAGTGTCAATGATTGAGGACCTATACGAGACGTATAGACCTATACGCGTTGTATAGAACTTATACGCGACTCTATACGTGACCAATCATTAGGTGTCAGGATCAATCATTAGAAACATATACGAGACGTATAGGATCGGTTGGGATGGTAAATAAAAAAGATGAGTGCGTGAATAACTAGTCCTAATAAAAAAGAAAAGGGTAGTTAGAATATTCCGATTCGTTAAGACTCTTGTGAGTTCAAAATTTCTGTGCTAAATATTTTTTAACAGCTACGTGTCATTACATGAATGGGACACACCAAGAAACCATTCATCATAACTATAAGCTTCAGACCGACCTTCGAGAAACTTCTTGTGAATTTGTGGCTCAGAATAACTCAAACCATCCTTCGGCTCACATCACGCCACGTGGACAGACACCAACGTGAGCATACAACGTGGCACCCCCTTCCTCTCGAAATTGATACGCCCCTCTCTTCTTATTCAATTGCTACAATTTATGGCACTTATACCGAAATTAATTTCAAATCTTCCTAAGTTCAACATCAATCTTACACATTTTGTCAACAAATCTGGTTAATTTTCATTTTGGTGACTTTGGTGTGCAGGTTTAGTTAGGGTTTGGCGAAATTAGGTATGAATGGTGATGGTAATGAAGATATGAAAATGGAGATGAAGAGCGAGGATAAATCGGTGTACATGTGGGGGTATTTACCCGGTGCTTTGCCTCAACGGTCGCCGATATTGTCTCCGGTGGAAGTCAGGCTCCCGGAGTTGACCGAATCCGGTCGTTTCTGGACGGATGTGTGTGGCGGCGGTTGTGGATTTGCTATGGCTATTTCAGGTTGGTGTTTTTTGGTTTGTTTTTTTTCTTCGCATCATATTTTGTGTGGATCTTGCACTTGGACTCATTTGAAACCTGAAGTTAAAATGCAGCTACTTTGTGGTAAACATGGAATCTGTGGTCTCTGACTCTCTGTTTGACATTTGATATGAGCTCATATCTCTATTTTTTTCCTTGTTTTTTTTTAAGTTTTAATCTGAAGTTAGATATCAGTAATTGCTTGATGTGGCTTTTCGTGAATTGTGGCAAGTTCTTCATTTTCGTAATTAAACTTTATAAGGGAGGAGGAGTGGGGTTTCTAAAAATATGTTATTTTTAGCTTTTGTCATCCTAAAAATTGAGATCAAAATTTCTCATCCATCCAACTAGGCAACAAGCCACGGTTTTCCTCCAAATAACAACTGCTGTAGATTTGAGTTCTTATTACTTGATTGAAATTTGTTGCAAGTTGCAACCTAGGTAGTTAAAGGTTAAGGTTCAAGGCACACTCAAGGGGCAAATGGTGAACTTGTCGGTTAGGCGCAACAAGCACAAAAAACACATGCTCAAGAAGAGCAAGGTGCATGTGCCTGATCTAGAATATTTTTGGCTGCATTGGACTTCTATTTTGTTGGTTTATGTTGGTTTTTGGCTCGTTAATACTGGCTGTTGATTCAGATAGTTTGAAACTAATTTTGGCCGGTTCAGGCTAGTCTTTTCCCTATTCAGGCATCTTTTGCGCCTTGCTGGTCTCAAGGAGGGTTTGTTCTGCTTTGCATTATCCGGATGGCAGGTGCACGCATTTAGTGCCTTTGACAACATTTTGATCAGGAGCTCCATTGGTTCTTCACCAGTTGCAATGACTCGTCTTTTGAAATCAATCACGCATCTATTTAGTGTTTTCACATTAGCAGTCATTGTTAGGTTCAAAATGTTAGCATTTTCAGATTGTTGCTACTTAGGGGTGGACTTGATAGCTTTTCTATAATCCTGATTCCTGTTCTTTTTAGAGCCACCCTGGTAAACTTCCAATGTGGGGAAAAGAACATCCAAAATATTTACCATCTTGTCATTATTCAGAAAATAAGTTTAATTTCTATATGTTGCTCATATATAAATGTTTCATTGTTGATATATACACTTTTAGCCATCCTCTTCCCTTACCAGCCTTTCTTTAATCAGACACAGGTAAGCTGATTACATGGGGTTCGACTGATGATCTTGGTCAAAGCTATGTGACATCAGGGAAACATGGGGTATTAAAATACAGCTTCATATCTTTTGCTCTAATTGTCAAATCTCACATGAAAGAAGCTAACATGCATTTTCTTTACTTGTACTTGTCAAGGAAACACCAGAACCTTTCCCTCTTCCAAATGAGGTTACATTAGTAAGAGCTGCAGCAGGTTGGGCACATTGTGTCTGTGTAACAGGTTCTATTTTTATCTATATTTTAATCAGTTTATGATTAGATTATACTCATTTAGCATTTTATTTTTAAACCTTGCAAATAAACCTAATCAATATATCTGCAGTAACTGGAGAGGTTTATACATGGGGTTGGAAAGAGTGTGTCCCATCTGGGAAAGTTGTTGGGGACCCAAACATGGCTCAAAATCAAGAGAAAGATGCGTTTGAGAGGCAGAATCTGTTTTTAACAGAACAAGGTAATATCATTTAACCTTGACAGTCATTGCCAAAGCCATAAGGAACTGTACATTAACCATTTTGCAAGTGTATTACAGTGAGTCCTCGCCCATCAAGATCCACCTTAGGTGTAGACAGCAAAGCCATGGGGGATGACAGTACAAAAAGGCGACGCATATCATCAACCAAACAAGTGGTTGAAAGCTCATCATCAGCCGATGAACCTCTCTCAGCTTTACCCTGTTTAGTAGCATTGAGTCCAGGAGTAAGGATAACCACAGTTGCCGCTGGTGGGAGACATACATTGGCATTATCAGGTACTTTCAAACCAACAAATTTGATCAGTGTTGATTTATATTATAGTTTTGTGTGGTAGTTTGTATTCTTAATGTATTGCAACTTGTGTGAAGTTTCAGATATAGGACAGGTGTGGGGTTGGGGGTATGGAGGTGAGGGGCAGTTAGGTTTGGGGTCTCGCATACGAATGGTATCTTCACCACATCCCATCCCTTGCATCACCACATCATCAGCAGGAAAAGATAGATCAACGTCCCTTCCAAGAGGAACCATAGAGGGTTATAGAGTACCTGGAAGTTATATTAAAGGAATTGCCTGTGGAGGACGACACAGTGCTGTAATTACTGGTAAGTTTATCACCGAGTTCTTTTTAAACATCATTAAACTATATGTTTTAACTTAATTTAAAGTTCATTATAGTAGATGTATATGTTAAACTTTGGATTTTAATATTGTTATAATTCATCTACAGATGCTGGGGCATTAATGACTTTTGGCTGGGGACTCTATGGACAGGTGAACCACATAGTTACCCTTCTATTTCTTCTTACAGTTCCATGAACCACATGTTTTACCCTTTGATCTTGCATGGCGTACGCCATCATGAAATACTCTTATTACAGTCTTCTGTTTCTTGATTTTCCTGAATTGGTGGAGGTGCCCTATGGCACGGATTTTGTCATATGCATCTGTTATGAGTAAGATGATGGTATCAGATCTTTATAGTTTGTTTTGCATGTGTTTGTTATGTTGTCTGTGTTGAGTTGTTTGGAAATTGGTGGAGGTTCAACTATATTGATTTTCTCTGCACAATCGACATGTAGGTAAGGTAGAAATGATGAAGAAAAAGCACACTGAATGTTCAAGATGAAGTTCTATGTGGAAGGCGATATAACAGACAGTTTTAAATTATATCTATGTCCTTAGTTTCCTGTTTGTTGCACGATCTTTTGGTAGTTATGTTGATTGTGGGATTCTAAGCTGTGACCATTATCTCGTTCTGTAGTGTGGGCAAGGAAGCACTGACGATGAATTAAGCCCTACATGTGTAACATCATTGTTGGGCATCCCCATAGACGGCGTTGCTGCAGGCCTCTGGCATACAATATGCATTTCAGGCAATGGTGATGTGTATGCTTTTGGTGGAAATCAGTTCGGTCAACTGGGTACTGGCACTGATCAAGCTGAGGTAACTAACTTTTTTCTTGAAGTTTCTATGTATGCATAATCTATTAATCTGTATGTATTAATCTCATGGTTTGTTGCTAGACATTGCCACGACTTTTGGATGCCCCTAGTCTTGAAAATGAAAATGCAAGAGTTGTGTCATGTGGGGCACGACACAGTGCTGTTGTTACAGGTATGCATAATGTCGTACCGTTTTCTTGCCAAATGAAATGTCAAATGCTTAAATAATTTTTTTCTTCATATTTCTGAAGACGGGAAGGTGTTTTGCTGGGGATGGAACAAATATGGTCAGGTACACATCTCTCTCTCTAACCATGTTTGTTAAAAAAAGGCATGCTGATGCGCGAGGCACTTGGGAAAAAACATATTGGGCTTCAACAGAGCCTCCTGTACTTTTGGGTCAAATTTGGTCAAAATTACCGTTTGTAGGAGGTTTATATTTACAAACAACAAAAGGGATGAGGTTTGCTAGTTAAAAAGATAGAGAGAGACACTGCTTTTAATTGTGTTTAAATCTTATTTTGTTGTATGTTGAACAACACCTCGCGTCTAGGCTTTCGGGCCCTACATGCCGCCTTTTGAGATCCAAGATAATGACACGTTGTACACATTGCAGCTCGGTTTAGGAGATGTAATAGACCGTAACATTCCATCTCAAGTCACGCTAGATGGCTGTGTACCAAGAGTAGTTGCATGTGGATGGTGGCACACACTTCTTCTCGCTGAATCGCTTACTTGAGGCTCAAGGGGTTCCCTCATTTGCTGCTTTTAGACAGCCAGAAAAGTTTTGTTAGGTTAGTAGCTGCTCTATCATTGATGACAAGAGTACATGTATATGCATGTGTACATACTATAGTCTCCTTGCATGTACTATCATATGTATGCATGTGATCATCATTCTTTTAAAGCTTCCAAGGGTTCTTCATTGTACTATTGGGGTTCTTAAATTTTTGTACATATGTCAATACTCAATAGAACTTAATGTAGCCATGGTGCTTGAATGTACTTTCTTACATTTAACCGAGTTATAGCGGTCTTGCTACTGCAACCCGCTTTTGTGGTGGCTCAAATTGTGGGACTGTTCTGGTCCTGTATCTGCTCAACACTGGACCCACCTGTGGCCAATGGTCTTACAGGTCTTTTAAATATAATATGATGATAGAAACCGTATTGTTGAAATAATAATGTAATCTTTTTCAAAAGAAGTGATCTAGAAATTGGTCCCTAGTTGTTCAAGGATCATAACAGGCATATCCATCCCTAAATCACACACACACATATATTTTGATTGCCATGGAACACACTTATGTGGTAAACCTTCGGGTCCCCTCTATACCCAGCTAACCGAGAGGAACAGGTAAAGTGCGGCCGCGAGCAACCGGGTTGATGGCCTTCAAGGAAAATTGCTTTAAGTGGGGATTGAACTTGAACTTGAGACCTCTAGGTTGTCTTTCGTTCACTTTAACCACTATACCACTTTCTTGGAGGTTTTTAAATCATATTTGGGATCTCATCATGTGATTTTCTTGGAGTAAAAACCATCTTTGGGTATTTGAGTTGACAATAACATCATATATTGTTCACATTAATGTTCCTGTTAACAACCTTGCAATTTATTATCGTACTTATATTCAAAATGATTTTACTAGTTGTATCCTGGTTCATATGGCGCTTGGTATGCCGGTGCTCTTGGCATGTAGTATATGCAACAGCTACCTGCTGCCCAGATTTCGGGACGACTAGTCCCATACCCACTCAGCACTGCACCCACATGTGGCCACAAGTCATACAAGATCCAGTGCTACATGGTTGTGTTGAAGTATGACTCGCTCAATCTCCCTGAAAAACCGACGACTAGTGATAACCCAATCGCTGTTCTTACTGAACAAGTGTGTCACGGCTGACCTTGCCAACCACAACTTGTTGTCAAGGGTTCTATCATATTTTAGTAGTTGAAATGTGTTGAAAAAAAAAAAAAAAAAAAAAAAAAAACAATATAACTACCGTTAGACAACTCATGATAGGTCTTCTCTCAACCTCATGTGGTGAGAGACAATGGTCCCTTTCAGGTCTAAACTCTTAATATGAGACTGGTAAGCTGCAGGGTTCACATATGTTCAATCTCACAGCTAAGATTATTGCCTAAAGGGATTCCATTAAAAAATATACCCAACAAGATTCGAACCTGGGTCTCCTTTGAAAAACCCTTGAATTATGGCTATGAACCATCTTTATGATCGTTTGAAGAGTAAATTACGGTTTTGCTTCATGTGGTTTAAGTGTTTTAATAATTTCAACCCAAAAATAGAATGTTAGAATGGGAGGTCATGGGTTCAATCCCAAGCCATACAAGGGTGTAATTAAGGTATAAGGTGTAATTTAGTGGGAGTAAGCTTATCTGTTAAAAAAATAGAATCTTTTATCAATGCAGCTTCTATAGTTTAAACAACTAACGGTTCAACTCCTGTGGTTTAAACAATTAACTGTTTAGACCCCAACCATAGTTAGGTTTGGGGTCCAAAAACGTTAGAATAGTTAGGTTTGGGAGACCAAAACCGTTAGTTGTTTAAACCATATGAGCTGTATTGATAAAAAATTCTATTTTTGGTTGAAATAGTTAAAACACTAAAACCACAAGAGCCAAAACCGTACTTTACTCTTGTTTGAAATTTGTTAAATATTAATCAAATTGTAATAAAAAATTGTTGGAGAAGTAGCATGTTAAATATTAATCCAATTGTATAAAAAATTGTTTGTGAAGTAGTTGAATTATTAAAAGGTAAATTTATTTGTGATACAACCTTACGTAAACCAATTATTGATTAATATTCGACAGATGATTCTTTTAAGAAGTTTCAGTCGAAAATATAATTTAAGGTTTTAAAGTAGGAGAACTCATAGGAAAAAACTTTATGAAGTTTTTTTTTTTTTAATTTTTTGATAAAGATTGTTGTATTTATATTATGTGTTTTTCTAAAATTCCAATAACAATATATATATATATATATATATATATATATATATATATATACTAGTCGGGAACCCGCGCGATGCGGCGGCATTGACAATTTACAATGCGAAACCTGTTTTGTGTTATTTTATCAATGCCATGAAGCATAGATTAGAGTTACCAAATCGAAAACAATAAATTATTCAGGAGCTTCTTTGTTTGTATATGTCAGATGTTATTGTTATTAATATAAATCAAAACAGCCCTCTTGCTAAAATTATTTAATAGACCTTTGATTAACTCTGAGGGCATTCATTCCCAACTGGATTAGCAATATGCTCCTATGATGTAAAAAATACATCTTTTACTCCATCAAAATTGTAAAAAATACAAAAATATGACGTCATAGTTATCATAAAACCACTAAATTATCATAATGATTTCTCTTTTCAAACCAACCATAATATGAAACCATAAAAGTTTCTTTGTAGTTACAATTATAAACTGGATTCACATTGAAATGATCATGCTTGTCTTAGTGCAAGAACCAAGTCCCTCGCCTCTGAAGTCTGAACCAACATGTGCCTGATGCATAACATCTTCATGTGTCTCTTTAACTCACTGTCTTCAACTAAACAGGCAAAAAGTTAAAATGTTATTGAAATAATATTATTGACATGTTACTTAACCCACCCTCTTGTTATGCCACCTTCTTGACATGTCCCAACCCACCCTCTTGTTATACAACACATAGCCTTTCTTCCCCAAAAAATAAAATAAAAATAATGTCATTATTTTGATAAATCTACCTAAATTTTTCATCAAGTAAGATGATGATGTTGTCCCATTATAAACTAACCTGTTTCAAGATCACATGATTAAAACTTGCATAAAATAAAAACTTTTGGTAACTTTTAATAATATCAACACATTTTTCTATAAATCAATTAATAAATAAAAAAATGTGTACCTATAGATCTTAGAGTTGGAAGTATAACAATGTATTGATGTACATTTGACTTTTCACAATCAATGAGAATTCTTTTGGCCCTATTTAACTATTTATAAATACCGTTAAATAACTATTTCGGATCTATCCTCATCATCCTAAGAAAGAAGTTGTAATTCACGAATTTGAGTTTAGTATCAAAATGGTTCATGTCAGTTTTGGCTTGAAACCTTCAAACACATTAAGCTGAACAAAACTTCTTCACTTAGTGTCACTTAGTAGGTTAAAAGTACTCCCAAAAATGTATCTTTGATATCCATTTTTAAAAACTTAAGACCCACTAACAAAACATGTCAATTAGAGATGAAAGTCATTCATTCCATTGATATACCCAAAACCTAAAAAACATTACCTAAATTCTTCACCTTTTGTTGTACACCAAACAGTTATAAACCAAAACTTATCAAAACAAGATATCATGTAAATGTAATTGCAATTAAACAACTACATACCTCATCTGAATCAGAATCCTCTGACATTTAATAACTGGCATCAAAGTTAGTTTCATCTTTATCAGTTTTATATATTTCTCAGGTTCCAAAATCTTCACTTTCTGCATAATATATTCAAGGTTCTTTACCGGCTAAAGTTACATAGATTGCTTCATAAAGAATATACTTAAAAATGAAATTTTATACAAATCAGAAGCAACTTGCATCTACAATGAAAAAAATTATATACACAGCCAACAACCTACAAAAGAAAACATATTTTATTTAGCATTTCGTAATCAATTAAGATGCGGCTAGTTCAATAATTAAACTTAAGGGTTATTTGTAAAGAATCAAGAAAATAACTAAAGTTAGCTTAATAAGAAGTGGATCAAATGGGTGGATCAATTAAGATGCGGCTAGTAGTAAACCCGCGCAATGCAACGGTGGCGACTCATTTCCATGCGTTACCGATAAGGCGATAACACCCTATTTTTAAAAAAGTTATTTTGAAACTTGTGAATTCCTTGATTTTAAAAAAAAAAATTTAGCATGACATGACATAAAATGTAATTTTCTTACGAATTGTAAACCCCACCAAGTAGTTCAAAGTGGGCGGACCCCCAATAACAAGATAGGATTCGTATGGGTGGTTCAAAGGGGTGAGAGCTGGAAGAAATGAATCGAGAGCTCAGCAGGTTTGAATTACGAAATGAGATGAGATTTCAAGATAGATTATATATGCTTTATGAGTAGTACATTTTGCTTTAAGGGTTGTACATTTCTTAATTTTAAGAGATTTTACACCCTCTCTCTAATATATGTATATAGTAAGTAGGAAACCAGTCTGATGCGACAGAGGTGACATTGTACAATAATTTACTACTTCTCTTAGATACAAGCTTCTTTGAAGCCCAAACATTCTACTTCAAAATAATTTACTACTTATTCACTTAAACAATTGTAAAACATATTTACCATATCTAGATTCATCTTTAAGTGAATTAGCTAAATCAAGAAATGAATATGCATAAATTGGTAGGTTCTTCAAGCACTCCTTAGTTTGTATCTAAGAGATAAACAACCTGATTAGCTTACAAATATCAAGTACAAATATCATACAGCTATGTAGTTACACATACCTTCTCACACAAACAATGAAACAATACGATTAATCGTATGGCATATAGGGGTGCATTCTATACAAAACAAATTTTAAGTATAGTGTGTTATGAGTATTCAGTGTGTATATGTGTTTTTGATACTCTAGGTCAGCATACTTACACATTCTAGATGTTGTACAATGATGCTAGAGATATTTCCAAATCTGGACTTACTTTCCAAGATGGAGATATTAATCAAACATAAGAGGCTTTAGACCGCCAAAGTAATTGAACAAGAATATTTCTTCAATATCAAGTTTAAACACATGAAAATTATGATCAATTGGCCAATCTATAAAATACAGAATAAGAATTATACGGTATTAATACTAAATAGGGTTCTCAGGGTCAGTCTTGTGCAGTCGGATGATCTATGATCTTTCAACGCATATTGTGCAATCGGATCAAAAGTTTTCAAGTAAAACACGGAATCCCGATGCCTTGGTCGGGTAGGCCATCACTAAATGAAACCACATTCCTGCACCATTATATCATATTAATTATGTGTTTATTTTTCTAGCTGACGTATAAATACTCCAATAGTTTTAATGTCAGAAATATGAAAACAACATACGCAAAAGGATCTCCACCCAAGTCATCTGCAGTGACACTACAAAATTTTTGTGATCATATCAGCTATATATATGAAAGTTGAAACTTTCTCAGTTTCGCTGACTCAGACTAATAAACAATGGCAAAATTCAGGTTTAACATAAACTGAAAGCAAAAAATTCCAAAACCCTAGAAAGAATAAAAAGGTAGGGAAGAACATACAAAATAACCGTAATTACTAGGCTTAATCAAGTTATATGATTAAAGCAAGCTCTACCTTAACGAAGCTTCACCATGATTTCAGAATATCTGCAACCCTAAACTCAAACCTAAACTTTCTTAAACGTCAAATAAAATACAATTAGACCAAAAAAAACACAAACCTGGCAAGACTACTGTCACAACCGTCGTTGGGGGGGGGGGGGGTTAGTATCGCGTTCATCAGAAAACCCAGCCACCATCATCGTTGTTTAATTGTACTTTAGTGAGAAGATAGTTGCCAATCCACCACCAAGTCGCTACAATCTACATCTTATCCGTAAAAAGGAATTTGAGAGAAAGAGAGCAAACATAATCGTGTGTTTTGAAATTTGAAATAAGAATTGGGTTTTATTTTGAAAAAGTTGCTGGGTAAGATTCAAGCTTTGGCTGTTGCACCCTTTGGAACGATTACCTGGTTTGGAAGTTGGATGCCGAGAATGATATAGCAATACTGAGGGAGATGGAGAGCATAAATCAGGTTTCAATTTAGATTTCACGTTTAAGCATCTCCTGGAGTGGATTTAGGCTTAGTTGGGTTGTACCACATGCTTGTTTAGTTGTATTTTTCTTAATTTTTAAGACACCTGATTTCATCTCTCCAACATCTATTATAAATTAGTTAAGATATATATAATTAGAGGTAGCGCCAAATAAAATATATTTATTCGTTTGATTTATTTTACTTTTGTTTTTTTTGTGTTTAAATTTCTAGATATTTCCGTTAGGCGTTTTTTTTAAATAGATTACACTTAAGAATTGTTCTGGAGTCGATCAAAAAGATGCTTTTGTTCTAGAAAACATGAGTTTATCAAAAAGCAATTGATAATGTATTTTTAGAAGAAATTAATAAATGCTCATGTACGGCCACCAATCTATTTATAGGTTTTTTAAGATCAAGATCATATTTATAGTTAAAACCGCGTTTTTACTTCAAAATTAGGCCAATGTTCCAATTTTAGTTAAATTGTAATAAAAATGTGTGTGTATAAACTAGTGTGTTACACAAGTTGAATAAAAAATATAATCAATAGTTATTAACGAAAATTTAAACAATATAAGACCATATTTAATATAAAATATAATTAAAATTTCGTATAGTTTAATATTTGAAATAATAAAAGCAATAATTTTCAAATTTTGTTTCTTTAAACATGTCGTTTTGATTGTTTTTGAAAAATTTTATATTTTATAATAATTTTTTTTTAAAGGTATGTTTTTTAATATTAATATATTTTAAATGTATTAAAACATCTTTTTTAGTTTGAAATATATAAAATAAACATTAAATATTTAATATCATTATTTAATATGATATGTATTTAATATGAGAGAGACAAGAAATCAAACTTAAGGTGATCTAGAAATATTTATTTATCAGAATATATGGATTATATATATATAATATTCATTTTCTTGTTACATTTTGTTGACATTAGAACGATTGGGCTTGACGAGCAGCAGTTGTAAAATGTAATCGGATTCCTAAATGTTGTCACCGGTAGCCACAAAGAAACACAAGCACGGCTTGCTTGTGTCATGAGGTGTCAATAGATAACTTCTTAAAATACCAAAGGACATCTTGCCTAGCGGTAACTCATTGACTTCTCTTATGAGAGGTTTTGGGTTGGAGTCTGACCTATAGCAAATATTACTCTGGGCTGAGCAAGAGGGTTTTCTTAGTTGTAGGTTTCCTCCTAGGCGGATGTGTCAGGTCATCACGCTGACACGCTCTGTTATTCGGGCAGAAGGGTAATCTATTTGCCAGGGTAATCCGGGGTGACCGGACGTTTGCTGTTAAAAAAAAGTTCACTTCTTAAAATACATGGGAATATAGAGACGGTTATGTCAAAATATCAATTTACATAGTAATTCACCAACATAAAGATTACAACTAGCAACACATGATCAACATTGTTCGAAAATGTTAGCTTACATATGATACATGTTGGATTATTGAGGAGGGATGTGAGCCGATCATGCCCACGATCACCGCTCCCTTCCCTCCTCCCCACAACCGATGTGGTCATGTGTGTGGTGAGTTATGCATGAGGGTGGTCACATGTGATGTAACCAACTTTTGACCGTTTAACCACATCCCCCTCCGACTTTTGACGTTGGGTATGTGTACACGACAATATGTACCTTGATATCAAATTTTTTACTTCCTACTTATATGTGTTTCTTAACCCTCGGTTTTATAACAACGCAACATTTGCTTGATTTACAAATGTACAGTCTTGACATGTTTTTTCTTTACACGTTTTATCTTATGTTAAGATGCAACTCATACATTTTTCTTTACATTGGCTTTCATAACAATTTAGATTGTCGAACATGTATTCCAAACTAAACACGGAGTGTATTGTGTACTATCGCAATATGTGCCTTGATATAGATTGTATATTTAAGAGTATTTTTTTTTTTTTACTTTAAATTGATCTTACTCGCTACGTTTCAATTTATATTTTGTTTAAAATGAGTCATGTCAAATTCAATTTATTTTTGTGCATATGTACACGGAATTTCTATCGTGATGCAGGAAGGGATAAACCACTAGTTTAGAGTTTAGACACATTGTGAATTCCTATGGGTAAATTTATATAAGATAACTCATCCAAAAGTAAACTCCCTCAAAGATAAATTGGGTTCATATAAAAAGATTATTTGCCATGCTCTTTTATTCTGGGCCGGTGGGTTAGGTCACCACGCTCTATAATTCGGATGGAAGATAATCTATTTGCCATGCAGGATGATCACGGGTGATCGGACGTTTGCTGTTCAATATATATATATATATATAAAATAAGATTATTGTTAATTTTATTAAAATTGATGCTAAGTTAATTGTGTTGAAACTTGAAAGCATTGACTTGATCAAGAGCATACGTCTGGGTTCTTGCCTAAATCCTGAACCGATCATTGACCCTAAAATAATTTATACAAATTGACATATATATGTGTGTGTATTTGGAAGATTTAAATTGTGTTTTGTTGGAGAAATTCGGTAATAAACACTTGCAAATCTATCGGATCGTATACGAAATCACTATCCGAAATCAATATTTATACCCTTTCGAGTTCAAGAAATTTGATCAAGGGATAATCGAATAGATGGTATTTGTGATATGAATTTCGACTGAATCTTCTGCGCATACATTTATAGTGTTTAACACCAACCAACCGCATGATTGTTAATGACGATTGATTTTGGCAGGTGAATTTGCGGGTTAAAATCTCAGGTCAAGACAATTTCGTACCTCCAACTCTTTAAGATTCCTTAAACATCTGTTTACACTAAAGAATACAACATCTATTACTTATTCAACAAAGGTATATGAACGAATATTATTTTTTTAAAAAAAATTTTGAAGCTTGCATTTACTTTGTCAATGCATGCATATCGAGCTTCGGAGAAGGTTGGGGGCAAGATAAGTATGATCAACTAATTTGTTGAGAAAGTCCTTCATACCTATTTCGATCTCACCACAATACCTAATAAGTATTTTAATATTCAACTTGTTGTTTCTATTACTTCTTTAATTAAATATTAATATTACTTCATTAAACTTGTAATAAAATATCATTACAATTTATTATCAAACCAGGTAGACTTATCTTATTTAATTTTGTAACATTATTAGAATACAAATTGTATGTTAATCCTTTGTTTTCAAGGTTTTAACTAACACATTATCCTTTCCCCAAAAAATGGCGTGAACGTACAATCTTCGATAGGTAATATGAATAGCATTTAGCAACGTCGGCTCTAATATATAAAAACTAAACTCTAACTTAAGGTCTCGATCTAAAATTAAAATGTCTCAAATTTTTTAGATAAATTGACTATTTAATTGTTACAGATTTTGATTAGGTAAAGCTTTATATTTTTTTCTTTATGATTTATACTTTTTGTAAATTTCTGATTTTCTGTACTAGCACAAAAAGGATTGAGCTAACCCTCATAATTAGGGTATTGGATATCATGATACTCCGCCTCGTACTAACGAATCAATCTAAAAATATTTTAGTTGAAACAAAACACGAGTTAGATCAAAAATAGGGTTAAATACGAGTCACATCAAAACAAATTAGAAAGTAATATTAAATAATAAGTATTTTAATATTCAACTTGTTGTTTCTATTGCTTCTTTTAATTTAATATTAATATTACTTCATTAAACTTGTAATAAAATATCATTAGACTTATCTTATTTAATTTTGTAACATTATTAGAATATAAATGTTATTTAATTTTGTAACATTATTAGAATATAAATGTATGTTAGTCCTTTGCTTTCAAGGTCTTAACTAATGCACTATTTCTTTCCCAAAATATGGCGTGAACATACAATCTTCGATAGGTAATATGATTAGCATTTAGCAATGCCGGCTCTAATATATAAAAACTAAACTCTAACTTAAGGTCTCGATCTAAAATTAAAATGCCTCAAATTTTTGAGATAATTAAATTGGCTATTTGATTGTAAAAGATTCTGATTAGGTAAAGTTTTATATTTTTTTCTTTATGATTTATACGTTTTGTAAATTTCTGATTTCTATCATTTTTGTTAGTAAAGAAACTCTCATTTTTATCCCTGCTTTATACTAGCACAAAAGGGATTGAGCCAACCCTCGTAATTAGGGTATTGAATATCATGATTCTCCACCTCGTACTAACGAATCGATCTAAAAATATTTAAGTTGAAACAAAACATGAATTAGATCAAAAATAGGCTTAAATACGAGTCAGATCAAAACAAATTAGAAAGTATTATTAAAAAAATATGAAACGTTTTAATATAACTTTAAAAAGATACTTCCATAAATATAATAAACAAACAAACTTACCACTATATTTTCATTATTCCATAGGGTCTAGGGGAATGATAAAGACAAACCTTACCCTTATACTAGTTGGGATACAGAGGCTGCTCCGAAAAAGTCTTCGACTCAAGGTTATCATTTCAAATTAATCATCCCAACACTTTTAACGTTATTTTCACAAAATAAGTAAAATAGATTTAATATTAGTGAAATTTACTTTTGCCTCTTGAATACCCACACATATATACATTATATTATACTTCATTAATAGATATGATATAATAGATAACATTTAAACATTTGTCCTTTTTGTGTTCTAGTAATAAGTCATTTACATCATTAAGTACATCTTTTAACTATTGTGGTTGCAACAAGCGAACCAATATTAGCTTTATAATCAATGGATCAAAGAATAAGATAGATGTTTTATTTGTTTCCAAATCACTTTAGAAAGGTGGGTAATACCACTCAAGTTAACAAAATTCTTATCTTTAGCACATTAGAATGATACGTTAAAAGCTGATGTTCTAGCATAATTTTTTTCATAGTTAAACATTATATAGATACAATATTCTCAATTAGAGTAACTTTAAGGTGTAAAACTTTTAAAAAAGTTTCACAAGAACTAGCTCGATCCAAACCACCATATGTATATATGTAATTGTTTCTTAACATCATCAAAGTGATTAATTAAAAAGCTCTTGAAATTGCATATTCACAGCAATGATAAAGCAATTAAACCTGTCATAATATTGATTGGTAATTTAGTATTTTGTTTATATGCTTGGAGCCTTGAGATAATATAATCTATTGTCATGTTTGGTATTTGAACATCATGGTTTTTTAAAGGATTTTTTTTAACATTGTTTTTTGCAATAATTCTTTGGTTGATTTCATCAATAATATTTTTTTGAATGGCTAATGATGATGTATTTATCAGCCCTAAAATGTGTGATATTGAAACAGTTAAAACAAAACATATATTATTTTCAATTCTCTTGCGTTAAAATAAAAGTGAAAAATATTATGAATTATATACATTCTAGGGGAAAAAAATGAAAAAGAAAAAAAAAAAGGTTTACGCGTTCTTTGGGAGTTTTGGTGACCTCACATGACCAATCTCTACCTAATAAAAGCCGCTGTTATGTATTTTTATAATAACAACTTAAAATTACAAATAATCTGTTTTTTAACTACCCCAAACTCACAATCTCAGAAGTAACATTTAATTTTAATAATTTTATTAGTTAGACTATCCTCTATCCAGCCTTAACTTTATGTTTTTATGTTATTATATTTCTTAAATATTTTCCAAGGAACAGCCGACTAGATAGCAATAATACAAACATCAAAATACCAATGACATTTCAGAATATAAGAAAGTGCATTTTCAATAACTAAAGCAATCACAATTTATGAGTCTATAAGATTTTATGTCATTATCATACGTACATAACATTTGCATGATTATTGTTCTGAATTAAAATCATATTTACACGATTTTGTTTGAAATTAAAAAAAAAAAAAAAAGCAATTTGCATGATTTAATTTGAAAAGAAAAGTGAAAACCTATGCATAATTTTGATTTTGAAACCAAAAATCACATTTGCGTGGTTTAATAGCATGACTCAGATTCAATATTTTGCATGATTTTATGTTATATGTTTGTGTGATTTTAAATTTCAAACCATACTCGACTTACAAGACTTTCATTGTGTATCAAATCACATCTGCATAATCTATATATTCAGGGATTGCTATACAAATTTACCTAATAATCACACAAATGCTAAAATAATATGGAATAATCACGCAAACAGGTCGTATGCTTCGCAAAACCTTTTTATATAATAATTGACTCCTATATATAGTATAGTAAAAGGGGTTTTAGTTGTAAAAAAAGGAGAAGGATTGTAAGGCTAACATGTAACATTTTCTTAATTAAAAAAAGGTATTTTAATTGTAAAAAATATGAGAGGGATTTTAATTAAAGAAACAATTATCATCTTAAGACTAAATTACATACAATAGGCAAATACACTTATCACGTCGTAGTATAGTTTTTGGTAAGAATCAGGTATTGAACCGTGGACATAACACCTTACAATATTAGACTAATGTTATTATCTAACTTTAGAGCTTGCAAAACATGTACTTGATAATACACAACTAGACATGTTTAACAAAAAGCGCACGATGTAATTTTATATTTTTTAAATAATAAAAATTAGAAGGATGGCCTTCATTATTTCTCTTTTTACTACATAAAACATAAAATTTTTACGCTTAAATAACCAACTGTTAAATAAGTTTCATTAACCGTGTCGTCTCTAACTTGTTAAACACAATGAGACATATTTTTCAAGCCCCATCTTACTGATCAACTAAGAGTGATTTGAGAATAGTTAAAATTTATTTGAAAGATTAATAAGTCAATAAATTAAAGCAACAAGATGAGAATGAAGACAAATAATCATAAAGAGATATTGGTTTGACATTGAATTCACTTAGCAACACTAAACAAGAAGTAATAAATTCAGGGTGAGATCTTTTTCTTCACGTGATATATAAAACTAGTAAAGAATTCTATTATAGTTATCTAAACATATACTCTTCGGAATATTAGAACGATAAACACATAATAGCCACCTAAAGTTATGCAATGCATATCTAACGATATAATTATGTTAATATGAATGATGAACTAAACTTATCTAATTCCACAAATCTTTGGAAAGTTCAAATGATAAACACAATATAACCAACATGAAATGCGTAAAGAAAATAAAAACATGATAATTCTTCAACCTCTTAATATTATATCATGATTATATTAGTATAATCTAAAGGCTTGAGTTCTTAGATTTTATAAACATATAATAATGACTTGATAAATTCACAACATATTTTATGGTTTTTTCAAACATAAGCATGAGAATGCACATTTGTTCAATCTTCTAATATATTCAACCTTTATTTACCATTCCTAATCAAATGTCATAAATTAGACATAACTATATGGAATGCATAAATCTGTGAATAAATCTATATCATATCATATGATTTTTTAAAGCATAATATGATTATAACATTCACAAAGTAAAATATTTCATCAAAGTAAAATATTTCATCAAATTAGCCCATAAGGATTACAAAAATCACAGCCAAACTTGTAAACATGAAAGAAAACATAGTAGATCTAAAATCAAAACAAGAAATTTGTGAAGTTGGGTTGAGTGATATTAGAACTCTTTTCAAAATGCTTAATTTTCAATCTTGGTCTTCAATTTTTCAAAATCATCCCAAAATCGTCTAAAGGCGTAAAAAGATAAATAGGGGAGAATGAGGTTAAAACCCGATTCTAGGGTCGTAATTGCTCTTTAGAATTTTCTTTTCTTGGCTCACATGGTCGTTTTCCAAAGTGCACAATTGTATTAGTAAGATTTCATCGCAAGGTTTATTTTATTTATTTACTTTTTCATCCAAAATCACTAATCTACCACTAAAAACTACAACATTCAATTATAGCACAAATTAGTATCCAAATAAGTGAATTCATAACAAAAAAATAATTGAAACAAGAGGAAATATATGTTATTAACATACATAAATATTTATATATATATCAACATCCCATAAAATAAACTGCACCCCTAAAAAGATACGGCCTTATTACTTGTTAATCATTCAGTAACATATTTAAACTTAAAACTTACTATATTTTAATTTAACATTTAACATGTATTAAACAAAAACTAACACTCTAAAATTATCAATGGTAATTACTAACATATTACTGACTGAATTAGATAATTTACATGTTATTTTATCACTTTGGGTAAATGGACATGACATTTTCACTCTACTAGTTCAAATAAGCTTGTAAAATGGGCTATCGCTCCCTTGAGAAAGGGTCTTCTGAGGCCTGCTGACGTGATGCGTATGCCACGACGTTACGCTCGGTTGTTGCTGTTAAAAAAAAAAGTAAATATAATAATACTAGTTGGTGATGCTTGTTATTTTTGTAGTGCTCAAATACATATTGATTTAATTATATTAATTTGTTTTGTAATCCATAATAATGTACCTATTATTTAAAGATTTTGCCAGTCTTTAGCTGATAAATTAATATTAGTTTCATGCATAAAGTTGTATTATATATGAATTATGAACAAGCATTATAAAACCGGCCGGCTTAAGGATGCATCGATGATTGTATGAAAAAAAATTGATTTTCATGAGTTAAAGCACTGTTCTTAAAAAGTTTAATAATTATTTAAATGTTTCATTAAAGCAATATGCCACATTTTTTAAAACATTGACCAAACTATTTAATTTCTGGCCACTTGGTTCCTCTAATTTAACCACTCAATAATTTAATCATATTTTCGATTTTCTCCCATCACATGTGACAGAAAGACTTTACAAGTTGTTACGACTTGGCCTTAGATGCTTTGATAATATCAAATAGTCTTTGGCTTGCATAGAAGTCCATACATTTACATTTTGGAAGTACTATCGTTGTCTTATATATATAGACTGATAAGTACTTTTCAAATGCATAAAAATAATTAAAATGATCGAATTCATACATCTTTTTTCAAATGCATAAAAATAATTAAAATGATCGAATTCATACATCTTTTATAATATCTGTATATAAGGATTGTATCATATGAAAACTCGATCTTAAATAGAATATCTTTAAACCCTATATGTGTGTATATATATATATATATGTGTGTGTGTGTGTGTGTGTGTAGAGTAGGGTTATTGTATAAAATGTTAGTTTTGTAAAATAGTGAGAAACGATCTGTACCATGTGATTAACAATCTTGATACAAATTTGAGATTTTTAAATATACATTATATTTAAATTTACTAAATTACCCTCATACTGTAATTAAATAATAATACATGTATCAACACATCATTGGTTCCTACAATTTTTACAAAACTATCAATTTGTATATGATCTTACCTCTATGTATATGTTTATGCATATGTGTGTGTATATGTATGTATAGTCAAAAGTTTATGGCTATAAAAATAAGGCTCATGGAGTGTAGTTGTGTTTATGAATGTCATTATCAATGTTCAACCACCTAAGTTTTTGTATCAATTGGCCCTAAATGGCATTTAAATACACCCTACTTTCATTCCTCATCATTAATCACACCAAATCAATATCCAAAAATGACCACATTACTCCCACATCACAAATTCACAATTCTTGTTTTTCTATCCTTCTTCTCAACCCTTTCTCATCAAGCAACTCCCCCAAACCCTAACCCTAGACTCAAAACTGCCTATTTTGCACTCCAAGCATGGAAACATTCGATAACCTCGGACCCTCGAGGCTTCACGTCCAATTGGTACGGCCCTGATGTTTGCAACTACACGGGTGTGTTTTGTGCACCTTCTTTAGACGATCCACATGTCACCACAGTCGCTGGTATCGATCTTAACCATGCAAACATCTCAGGGACCCTCCCAGAAGACCTAGGGTTGCTCACTGACTTGGCACTGTTCCACATAAACTCTAACATGTTTTGTGGGACAGTACCAAAGTCGTTTGAGAAACTATGTCTTCTGTATGAGCTTGATATAAGTAATAACCGCTTTTCGGGTGATTTCCCATCAGTGGTGCTTTCACTTCCATCTCTTAAATTTCTAGACATCCGCTTTAACCAGTTTAAAGGGGATGTTCCTTCTAAGTTGTACGACCTTAAACTCGACGCGATTTTCATCAACAACAACATGTTTGAGACTAGTTTTCCCAAAAACCTCGGAAACTCTCCGGTCTCGGTGATAGTTTTTGCTAACAACAACATCAAAGGTTGTTTGCCATCAAGTATAAAGAAAATGAGTCGAACATTAAACGAGATTATTCTCGAAAATGTCGGTTTAAACGGTTGTTTAACACCCGAGATCGGGTCGTTGAAGAACTTAACGGTTTTTGATGTGAGTTACAATTCACTTGTGGGGATGTTGCCTGAAAGTATAGGAAAAATGAAGAGTTTAGAACAGTTGAATGTTGCCCACAACAAGTTCTCCGGCGAAATTCCGGCGAGTATTTGCTCGTTGCCGAGATTAGAGAACTTTACGTACTCGTATAATTACTTTTCCGGTGAGCCCAAGATTTGTTTGAAGCTGGCTGATAAAGATGACAGAAGAAATTGTATTCCCGATAGACCGGCGCAACGAAAGGTGCCGGAATGCAAAGCCTTCTATTCCCGGCCGGTGAACTGCCATGGCTGTGCAGCACCTCCTCCGCCACCTCCGCCACCACCTCCTCCGCCACCTCCTCCGCCAAAACATGATATGCAATGGTTGCCTCCGGTTGGTTACCACCCATAGATGCCACCGTTGAAATGTTGGATGCAAATTTTAAAAAAGAAAAAGAATATCAGAATTCCGTTTGATTTTTTTTTTTTTTAATTTAAGAACGTGTAAAGAAGAATAAGAAAATCGAAATTATTTTCGTGTGAGATATGTTGATGTTGATGTGTTACATTTCTAATTGTTTTACTTGTAGTCATTTAATTAAGTTTTTCTTAATTTAATATATTTAACTTTGTATGAATATTTAAAATATTTGGGGTAAAAAACACATTTATTCAATTCAATTTAGGCTAGTTATTGTAATTAATTACCATTTAATATGCTTATTTTTTAAAATCAAATTTAAACCAATTTTATCCCTATATTATTGGAAATTAAAATAAAATTATTGCGTGTTTGACCTTGTGCCTCTCATCTAATAAGTAAAGCCTTTGCTAGAGAGGCTAATCCTACTTCATAATTAAATATATCGGGTTTTAGTTAGCGGTAATTACAAACACAGTTTTAGCATAACACGGAAATAATCAAGTTTTTAGCTGGAAAGTATGACATTTTTAAAAGACAATTCAGGTTTAGGTTGACTTGTTTACAAAACAGGTTGAACTAACATGCTTTTGGTTTTTTATTTCTATTCTTAAGGTATATATTCAGTTTTTTTTTTTCTCTACTTTCAAAGATCTACCATAAATTGTTGAAAAGGTTTCAAACCTTTAAATATTTGTAATCCATACAAGCATTTTACTTCTCATCAAAATCAAACTTATGGAATGTATTTGTTACAAATGTTTAAAGGTTAATCGTATGAGTAATTTATGAAACCTATAAATCAAGAATGAAATACTAGCAAATCATAGGGACCCATCTTGGCAATTTACTCGTTTATTTATAAAGATAGATTTCAGTCACATTTCAATTTAGTAATTAGTATAAACATGAATTTGATACTTTAATTTTTAGTAATACTAGTTAAATTGTTAGTTACAATAATACATATTTTTTAAGACACCATGTTTAGTATTCGTCTCATTAATACCTGTATTTTAAATATGTTATCTTTAATTTGATTTCAAGCTAAAAACCCGCTTACAACCCATAAACCTATAAGCTTGTTTGATTTTTTTAAAAATAAATAGGTTAAAAGAGTCACGTATAAGTTGACTTAAATTTATATAAATCTGCTTAAGGTAGGGTTTGGTTACAAATTTCAATCCGAGTTTAGGGTTTAGTATCTTCTTTAAATTCAATTAATTAAAAAAATGTTTCACATGTTTATTTTCTGTTAAAATGATCTAAATATCTATTTTTCTTTAGCCTTTGGCAATAATTTAACGCAAAGTTTGATAAAAATCCTTTTTGTATTTGTGTTTTCATTTAATTTCAACACAAAAGTTATATAAATGAATTTGCAATTCTAATAAATTTTAGGCGATATACTATGAAAATTCTAAATAAAAGGCATGTAAAGTGTTGCACAATAAAAAATTTATCGTTTGCAAAACTCTTACATAGTTGCATGTATTATGCTGAATAATAGAATAATATTTTTTTACTTAAAAAGGTAAAAATCGATATGAGTTGACATGTAACATGCTAAAATAAAGGAACAAAAAATAATTTATGCATATCATGTTATTTTTTGTACTAAGTTTTTATTCTTTTGTATTGTATTCTTTTTTTGTTCTCTATTTTTTTTTTTGAGTAAATACAATATAATCAATTTGGTTTGCTAGCATATTTTACTCATAGTCCCTAAGTTTCATAAATTACTCATATGGTCCAAAGCTTTCGACATTTTGTAACATATATCCTTAGATCATCAAATTGCCCTCACATACTTGACCAAATTACTCTATGATAACAACCACATGTGTTACAAATGTTTAAAGTGTGCACATACTTGACCAAATTACTCTCAGATAACGACTACATGTGTTCCACAAGTTTAAAGTTTGGGACCATATAAGTAATGTATAAAATATAGAAACCAAGACTTAAATATTAGAAAACCGCGTTGACCATCCCAATAATTTACTCTTTTTTGTATTGGATTTTTTTAAAGGTATTTTGTTTTTTTACTTGATTTTTATTTTTTGTACTGGATTTTTTTTGTACTGATTTTTTTTTTATGTTTTTATCATAACAAATGTCAAATTCTTATTTATTAATACTCTTTTTAAACAAAAATCTCTTATTATTGAATCCAATCCCTATGTTACCGGTACCCCCACCATTGTCAAATGTCAAGTCACCATCCAGCCGCAAATGCGTGTTGCCATCAGACTTTACAAAAGACCTCAAGAGGCCCATTTATTTGATACCTTCTCAAACAGACTGATTCAGACCAAATCCGTTTTTGTCTTGAGTCTTAACCTGATTTGGCTCGTATTAAATTGATATTTTTTTAAAAATAACCTGTAAATTCAAGTATTCAACTCATTTTAAGTCAAACACATTTCGTCCCGAACTTGTTTTAACCTAACACCTGTTTCAATTTATCCGTTTTTTCGTGCTTATATATAATATAACTCAAATCAACTGGATTAAGAGGTGCGCAAAAAACTGGCTTGTAACTCGAACCAATCACCGAAGCCAAAACCGTTTTACGTACAATTTTCCAGTTTGAGACCTGCATCCTCTTGCTTAAATCGGTTTAAAATGAACCAAACTGAATCGGTCAAAAATGATTAAAAATTGTTAAATCCGATTAGTTTCCCCATCAAACTGGTTTTGACTAAACCCAACTAGTTTGAATTATGAAACTAGAACCTGTTTGAAAAGAAAATTAAATAAAAATTAAACCGAGTTGCACACCTATGGATTGTGCTCCTTAGTCCTGATAGCCAGAGACTCGGCTCGAGAGTAACCAATTTAACCCAATCTCGTGGCTTCTGGACTACTAATCTACTACTAATTCTGTTATATGCTAATGGAAGGCCCATTTTATTGTTTTTTGTTGCTGGGCTGCTGGCTTCATACACAAGGGCCCATTGGATTCACCTAGTAGGCTGGTTACTGGTATTACATCTCAATAAATTAGAAGCATATCATGAAACTAATCATTTCAATTTTTTTAATTGTATATTCAATTATGCATATAGTTACAAAATAGTGAAAATACTTGTATCTTTTATCATGTGTATATATTCTTACTCACTTAAAATCAATATAGCGAGTAATTTCTTTAACAAAACAATCTGTTTTATGATCGTTTCATTTTTGACCGAACTACATTTATATTTATCTAAGATGGTTTGTTTTGACACGACTACCCTTCTTGACCCGAATCTGCTTACATCATGTCTGTTTGAATGAAAACATGTTGCCTGCCCCTCATTTGTTTTGCCATGATTAATTCATCAAGATAATATTAACTCATTCAAACTTCGATTTCCTTAGTTATTATTTTTTACATTTTTTTGTTAATCACATGCCTTCCCAGTTTTTGATTGTCCACATAATCTGCTTATATTTTATTTAATTATTTCTGCTTAGGTTATTTTAACATTTACTGTCTTTATTCAGAAACAATGTTACGTAGAATTTATATTAACAAACATTTTATTTCAATCCAAAACTTAAAATATTAATTGTGGATAACAAAATATACAATTCGAATACTTTATTCCTTTGAAATTGGTAAATTAATAAAAATCAACTTTCCTTTATGTTTTTAACACGATTTGTTGCACTCTTTGACTTTTCTATGTTTGCTTTAATTTCCACTTTGTATGCTTGTCTAAGAAGTGTCAAACTACCTGATTTTGGCTCCTTTGATCAGGGTAATCATAAAAAACAAATAAAATAAAAAATAATAATATTCAAAACATGACAAAAAAAAAAGTAATGTAAAGTCAACGCGTAATGTTAGGCTCTCACGTGAAACCTTCTCTTTTAGCATTATGTTTTCTTAACAAGAATGTTTGAAAACTTGACCGGAATCCAACTATATCTATCAAACTCCCATGTAGTGAGATTACACTTAGTACGTATTGTTATTGTTTGCTTGCGGTCACGTTTTTCTTGTTTTCTTTATTAGTAGGCTCATTTTGAGTTGTGGGTCATAGGGCGGGCAGCTTTATCTGATCAAGGGCCGGGGCACAAGGGTCCTAGTACTATCCAGGTGCGAAGAAGCCCATAAAAAAGAAATATAGAAATATAGATATGTCAAAGATCCGTGAAAATTGGATCAAAAATGACTCGGAATAACAACCAAAATTTTTTGATTCCATAATTAGGTGTTCAAAAGACCTAAATGGTTTACCATGTAAGTAAGTTTCCACATTCATAAAAATTAAAAGTTTAATAGAACTTGACCTCGAAACTCTAAAAAAAATAACTTTTTGTTTCATCAATTAAGAGTAATATAGAAAAATTTAGAGTAAAATGACATTTTAGTCCTTGTGGTTTGGCAACTTTTGTCATTTTAGTCCAATAGTTTGAATTTTGTCATTTTGGTCACTATGGTTTCATTTTATTGCTATTTTGGTCAGTATGGTTTCCATTTTATTGCCATTTTAGTCCAATTAAATTTAAAATTTTGGGCTAAAATGGCAAAATTTACCAAACCATAGGAATGAAAATGGCAATAAAATGAAACCATAGTGACCAAAATTGCAAAATTCAAACTATTGGACTAAAATGGTAAAAGTTGTCAAATTACAAGGACTAAAATAGCATTTTACTCAAAAATTTAATAGGTAATTTTATACTCAGTATAGGATTCACGTATTCATGTTGTGATTTGTGATTAGTTTTTTACACGTTTAAAAAGTAAATTTATTATATTTGAATGTGAATGGAGCATGAGTTGACCTCTTGGCTATGTCGTAACAATCTAAGGATTTATATCCTCTTTTGTTGGCTCTAACCAAATGGATGTCCGTCCTACCGATGGATGGACATGATGTCTAGAAGCCAACATTGGTTGTGTCAGCGACGACGGTTGTCGTGTAGGTGATCATGGAGGTGACAACGATGGCGATGAGGTCGGCAATGGTTGTGTCAGTGCTAGTGATGGAGGTGGTGTTAGTTGTAAAGGTAAAGTCAACTCGCATATTTGAAGGCTGTGTAATTGATGGAATAATGAGTTAAACATTCAGTTAGGTGGTGTCAAAAGTTACAAAGGTAGTGACAAGTGTTTTTGTTATTAGACCTGGAACTGCCACTAAAACCGGTTAGGTTAGGTGCCTCTAAACTGTTCTCAATTGGACCGGCAGGTTATGGATTTTTTGCTTTTAAAAATTCAAAGGGTAAAACACTAAACCCAAGCCTGCATTTTAATGTTCAACCAGTGTCCAAGCAATGAACCAGTAAGACATCTGGTTTAATGTTTAGTCTAGTTATGAAAACACTGGTTGTGGCTCGATCCTAATTATGGATGTTCATATCATATGACTCCAAATAAAGGCATTTTACCAAAGTTGCTATCATGAACTAGCTAGTGATGAAAGAGGAATGCATGTCTTGCTCCTTAAAGTTGAGCAAAAAATGTTTGATTGACCACAATGATTTTTACATAATCCTTTCTTTTTTTAACATTTTTAATATTGTATTATTGTCTATTGTAACACTCAAATTATCGACCTCATTAAAAGATACACCACTATACAATCACTTAAAAACCATAATAAATTACCAAAACGGTTCATATGATTTGCTAATATTTCAATCTTGGTCCCTAGGTTTTATAAATTACTCATATGGTCATAAACTTTAAACATTTGTAACATATATAGTCCTCAGACTATCCACAGCGGTCACCCCACTGAAAATCCTTCCTCACTGAAATTTCCTGCCACATCATCACCCCACTGAAAACCTTAAACACCCACAGTTATCACCCCATTGAAAACCCTTGCCCACTATTCCACGTCACCCCACTGAAATTTCCATATCTCATGCTTTGGCCAATCAAAAACCAGGAAACCAAGCGGGGAGCGGGGGCCGTGGGAGGGGTTTGGGCGGGACCTGCTGAAGCTGGTGGCGGTGTTCCCGCTGGAAGCCACCGGAGGGTTGGATCCCGCTGGCAACGCGGGGCAACCATTGTGGGTAGACTTATGTAAAGGTAACTTGATCAAACATGTGAAAGTAATTTGATGATCTAAGTACAATATATGTTACAACTTCATTCAAGAAAAAGTATTTCTAGTTTACATGGTTTGATCATTGATCCCGAAAATTTCTACAATAAATTGTTTAAAGTTTAGGATCATATGAGTAATTTATAAAACATATGAATCAAGAGTAAAAATCAAACAACATGGACCATCTCGACGATTTTACACAAAAAAAACTGTTAAGCTAGAAGCTGTTGTTTTTTAAGATAATACATGGATAGATAAGTTATGAAATATGAATCCAGCAAATTGAGTTTAGTGGTTAAGATTTGACTCTTTCTTTTTAAAGACCAGGGTTCAAGCCTCACTGGTGACACTTTAATGGATATTAGGTAAGGGGAAGAATCTTGAGCTTAATCTCAGGTTCTGAACCAATGGGGGGCGAAAGTTTACCCATTCCACGGGGTTTCCACACATCAGAAGTAACAATCTTACGGTCGGCGATAGAGGAATCAAAATTAGTTACCAACCGCTAGGATAACTGAAGATAGCACGACTAAACTCTCTGCAGTTAAAAAAAGATCAGTTATGAAATATGAAGTCAAAAGGCATGAACTTGCGTGTCTTGCTAATGTTCAAGGACAAATCTAAATGCGAAGCAACTTTTTCATTCGTAGGAATGAAACCACCCACGACCTTTTACCTTTTAAATGCCAAACAAATCTATGTGCCGGCCTCTTAATGAACCATTTTATTTTTAAGTTATAGATCCCAGTCAGCTTCAAAATATAATATAAAGCATATTAGTTTTGGGTTGTTTGAAAAAGTAGGAATAGATAATTTGTTATATTTAAAAATTAATTATAGACTTTAAAAATAAATAAACCACCTTTTTTCAAAAACAAATGAAAAATAACGATTCTTAGAATACAAGTAAAATTAATAAATAAATAAACAGTTTTTGTGATTTGTATGAACTATGAACAGAACGAATACGGTTAATAAGATTGAGTGGTTTAGGTGTTCCATCATCAAACAGGACGCCAGTGTATTGTAAGGTCATGTGTTATCATGGGTGAAGAAGACGCGAGGGAGGGGGTCACGCCTATATAGCGCCCTCCACCATTATATAGGGGCGTGACCGAGGGCGTGGTGGGCTTCTACGTAATGGAGGTCATGGCATGAAGGAAAAAAATGAGAAAGAGGAAGAAAGGGGGAAAAAAGGAGGGGTGATAGGGGCGTGATGAGGGGTGATGATAACACATGTGGTGATGATGTGAAGTGATAGGGGGTGATAGTGTTGGTTGATTATGTGGCGCCTACGTGGAGTGATGGGGGTTCATGATAAGGCTATATGTTATCATCAAGCCCTCATCACTCCACGTAGGCGTCACATAATCAACCAACACCATCACCCTCTCATCACTTCACGTCATCACCACATGTGTTATCATCACCCCTCATCAAGCCTCCATCACCTTTTTTTTTCACCTTTTCTCCCTTTTTTATTCATCTTCACGCCGTGAGGGCTGTCACAAGTTTGCCCCTCACGCCTCTGGTCTCACGCCCCCATAACACATACCCTAGCACATGACCTAAAGGTTAATTCATTTGATAAAGAATTATGTTTCTAAGAATTAAAATTCAAATCTTAACAATAATAGATAATTGATTGTGCGTTCAATTCTATTATATTCAAAGTTATATATTTATTCATTTTTGTAAGAAGAATCATTTCATGTATTCTGTTGTATTATTTGAATTTAGGATTTAATGTGAAATATTATTTTTATGTTAATAATCTGACCACCTAAAAGTCTAAAACCATATATCCATCACGAAAAAGTAAAAATTATTAGAAAAACAAGTGGATATTTTATCAAATCACAGAATAATTCTACATATTATTTGACTAGTAATTAACCACCTACCACCACACCTACCACGCTTGAATTCCCTTAAAAAACAAAAACTTTCAATTAAAAGTTAAAATACACAAACATCTCTATCATAATTTTATAGTTTTATGGGAAAAAAAAAGTCATTATTGCCATTAAAATGATAATGATATACATCAAAATATGACTAAAAAATTTATATACCTTCTATATCACCACACTTTTTCAACGCGTCAAATCATCTATTATCCTTATCACTTGTTTCATGTGTCTCACAAGCAATATTTTCATAACCGGACCGGATATCAAACCGGTCTCCTTACCGGTCGGACCGGATTTAAGAACCGGATGATTTTATAAACATTATTATAAATATATATATATATATATATATATATATATATAAAATCAAAAAATATAAAAAAAATTAAAAATTAAAAAAACCGGTTCAATCACCGGTCCGACCGGCCGGTCCACCCAAAAACGGTTTCGAAGCTAGAACCGGCCCGTTCACCCCTCCGAATCCCGGTCCGACCGGTCCGGGTTTGAAAACACTGCTCATAAGGACGACCATTACACGCACCCTAACCCCCACATCATTCAAAGTTAAAAACATTAATCTTTTTGAATATAAATTGTATTTATTGTTGTTAAATTGGTAGATCTTTCATACTCATGTTCAATGCACACCTTAATCACTTTAACTTTACAACATAGATGAGTAAAATAGATTTTCTCATTGCATGAACACATAACTTATCGGTCATCTATACTCAAAGTTACTAAATTTTTTAAACGAGTTATCACGATAAGTTTGAATCTTAAAATTATATTGTAGTTTAATGGTATTGATGATTGTCTTGTATAAAGATCTATGAGTTTTAAATTTAGAACTAGATTCTAGTTTAATGGTACAAGTGATTATGTAAGTTTAAATTTTAAAATTAGATAGAATTTAAAGGAAAAATTATTGTTAAAAAAGGGCATGGTTTTTCTAGAATTAAAATATATTTTGATTTGATTCTTTCATTATTTTCTACATTTTTTAAAAATATCTAATCACTAATACCTATAAGCATACATAACACTTGATCATTCATATATCTTCTATTTTCATAAGAAAAAAACCACCATGATAAACCTTAGTTTAAACATTCATCAAATTCTTTTGAAGCTCAAGAAATTTTATAATAACAAAAACCATAAAATGCTAAACAAAATTAAGGTAACAAATTATAATCTATAGATTTTTTTCAATAACAAAAATAATGCTTTATTTGGATGGTGCAATGCAAATGATACAAGGATGGATGAATTTTATATATGGGATAATTGTCATTCATCTTTGTGTCGGTAATTTTTTAATGGCGATGTTATTACATATCACGTATGTTATCTTAACCGAGTACACCGGGCATAAATAAGACACACACCCCAGATGCACGAAAATCCCGTTTAATAGGTAAACCCTCTCCCCCCTCCCCTCCCCGCCCCCCCACCCCACCCCAATCCAACCCAACCCAACCCAACCCAACCCAACTGGGATCGAACCTGGAATAAAACTAAGTTGATCATTCACCTCAGATAGTTTCAAATCCTTGACCTCTACTATGAAAGATGTGGACCTTAACTATTGGGCTAAGTTTTCGTACTTACGTCAGTATATATCTTGCTTAAGATTTTAAATCTACGTCACATATCCTTGCAAGATTAAATGTTATTTTTAGATATACCAAAATAATTGTCCAAAAAAATGATTATTCAATAAATCTAATAATTGTGAGGGTTTGTGTTTTCGGTTGAAAAATCATTTAAGTTAAAGAATTGGTTTGAGCTGTAAAGAATGAATTGGTATAAAAATAGAGTAAATTACCAAGACGGGTCAAGTGGTTTGCTAGTATTTAACTTTTGATCCAAATTTTTATAAATTACTGATATGGTCTCAAACTTTCAGCATTTGTAAGGGTAGTTTGGTCAACTAGGTGAGGTTAATTTGATAACCTAAAGATTATATGTGTCACAAATGTCAAAAATTGGAATTATACAAGTAATTTATGAAACTTAAATACAAAAATAAAAGTGTAAAATATATCAACAAATCACACGATCATGTCAATAATTTACTCTAAAAATATAATTATTAAAAAAAAAGTAAATTCCAGCTCGGATTGTTTGTAATTTTGGATTTTAGCCGAATCTTATCAACGTGGGATTTTAACGTACGCATATTCATTCAGGCGTATATATGTATATGTATGAAAGAGCAAGACTCTGTACAGATCATCATCGAAGAAGCTTCAGGTTGATCATTAACAACGTGTAAGAACCCCTGATTCACCATTTTATTGGGAAATTAGGGTTCAATTGCAAGGTAATTCCTCTATATCTGTTTCACCGTTTGAATCTTAAATATTGATCGTAATGACTGATGAGGATTGTTTGTTTGATTTATGGGAATCGAACAATGTAGGTTTAATTAACGCAAATCAGGTTTTGGTTGGTCTAGATCCTTGTTTTAATTGCTAATTTCAATGTCGTTGACTTCCTTTTCAGTGAAATTAGTAAGATTTTGATTCAGTTTAGGAACAGATCTGGTGAATTATGGAGTTGGTTGTGTTACGTCTTCTGTTCAATTGGATCAATCTGTTTTAGGTGTATCGATCGGATCACAATCGAGAAAACAGTGAACCGTTTTTTTGTTAGGATGGTGAACCATGAGTCCATCTTTCCCCCTGTATTGGCTTGCTAACAGTTCAAAATTTGTGGTAATTATTATGAATCACAATAAGTTCAGAGCCGAAATAGAGATCAAAGATAGTAAAATTGCCTCTGTGGTGCATTGTGTTAATGAATGGTGATTTTAATGTCATCAACAGTGGCAGAGCTTGGCTCATTATAGAGTACGAATTCATAAATCTAGGGAGCGAACTCTAACACGTATTAAATTTTCTGGTGAAAAACGCATAAAATTACACTACATAACGAAAAAACATGGGGCCCCCGGCCCCAAGCATCCTTCGCCCATGGTCATCAATCATTTTAGCTAATTAGGATTAACTTAAGACCAAAGATAATATGATGCACCAACATTTTTGTATATTTACATAGATAATCATTTTTTTTTTTTGGTTACCACTTTGATTTGAAGAATCTCTTTCTTGTATGTGCTTGCATTGCATTCTTTCTTTTAGTATCTGATTATATTTGTTCTACAGCAATTAGCATACCAATATGAAGGCACTTATTCTTGTTGGAGGATTTGGAACTCGGTTGAGACCATTAACTCTCAGTGTTCCAAAACCACTTGTTGATTTTGGCAACAAACCCATGATCCTTCACCAGGTACATATTGTTAATGCGCCCTCTTTTTTCTTGATAAATAAACTTATTTCAAAGAAATTAATGAAGTTAATCTTGTTATGCATGTTATTTGTATCAGATTGAGGCTCTGAAGGCCATAGGAGTTACAGAAGTGGTTCTTGCTATCAATTATCAACCAGAGGTAAAGTTTGAAGCTTTTGTTCTTTTCTTTTGAATATTATATTTTCATTTGTTTATTTTAAGTAAATGTTGACAATATCTTGTTTATGCAGGTAATGCTCAACTTTCTAAAGGATTTTGAGGCTAAGCTTGGCATAAAAATCTCATGTTCACAAGAGACCGAACCGCTTGGAACTGCAGGACCCCTGGCCTTGGCTAGAGACAAGCTAATAGATGATTCTGGAGAACCATTTTTTGTTCTTAACAGTGATGTTATTAGTGAATATCCCCTGAATCAAATGATCGCGTTCCACAAGTCCCACGGTGGTGAAGCTTCTATAATGGTGACCAAGGTAAATTTTAGTTAGTTTTGTAATGAGTTTTGAGTATCTGTTACAGATCAAACAAAAAAACTTAACTCAAAAGGCTAGTTTCTAATGGGTGTGAGAGCTTATTTGATCTATAAACCCCACATCAACTATTCATAATCGATGTGGGGCAAGCCGCATACCTTGCAATGGTCCTGATCTGTAACAATGTCATTCTTGTGAGTTTCATTGAATTTGATGGTTCTTGATGGATATAAACCCGTAGGTGGATGAACCTTCAAAATATGGTGTGGTGGTTATGGAAGAATCAACCGGGCAAGTTGAAAAATTTGTTGAAAAACCAAAAGTGTTTGTGGGTAACAAGATTAATGCTGGGATTTATCTACTGAACCCATCAGTTCTTGACCGAATTGAACTAAAACCCACTTCAATTGAGAAAGAAACTTTCCCAAAAATTGCATCTGAGAAGTTATTGTATGCAATGGTTCTACCCGGGTTCTGGATGGACATAGGTCAACCCAAGGATTACATCACGGGCTTGAGGCTCTATCTAGACTCTTTAAGACGAAATGACCCATCTAAACTGGCTACTGGACTGCACATTGTGGGTAACGTTCTGGTTCATGAAAGTGCCAAGATCGGTGAAGGATGTTTGATTGGGCCTGATGTTGCAATTGGGCCAGGCTGTATTGTCGAGTCAGGTGTCAGGCTGTCCAGGTGTACTGTGATGCGAGGGGTTCGGATCAAGAAACACGCGTGCATATCTAGCAGTATTATTGGTTGGCACTCAACGGTTGGGCAATGGGCCCGCGTTGAGAACATGACGATTCTTGGAGAAGACGTCCATGTGTGTGACGAGGTGTACAGTAATGGGGGTGTGGTTCTGCCCCATAAGGAGATCAAAGCTAGCATCTTGAAGCCAGAGATTGTGATGTGAAGATTGTGTCAATATATATACATTAGTTCATGTTTTCAGTGTTTAGTTTCTATTATGTGTTTTTATTTATGTTTCTTTGAAATTGTTTTCTTTCTTTTTGTTTTACAATATTGTTATCACTTATCAGCTTTGTTTTTGTAAGGTGTAAAAGTGTCAATACACTTGGAAGATGCAAAAGATTAAATGTGAAAAGGGTCTGTACTTTATTTATCATCTATGATCTTTTTTTTATTATTATTTTTTATTTCATATGTTTCTGATAAAGTTCCGGTAAAGGTGTATAACATAAAAGGGGAAACCATCAACCAAATGAAGGGCAACTTAGGGGGGTGTTTGGGAAATGGTTAGAGCCGTTGGATCAGAGTATTTGGATGGAAAATGAAAAGAGTGGAAGACTTCATGGGCAATGACGGAGCTTGAACATCTTGATAAGGGGGCGGAAATTTACGGGAACTATAATACAAAATTTTTTTGAAGTGAGGAGGGGCAAAACCAGACCAACTTTTTAGTACTTTTGTAACAGAGACTTTGCCCCTCTCGAATCAGGCCAACTTCTTAGTTTCTTTATAATCAAATTAGTTTGATTTCACGTTAAAAATCTATCAAAGCTAGACCTTTAATGTATAAGCAATTCATGCTATCATTTGTCACACAATTCTAGCTATCAAAAATTCTTTTTTCCTGTTCTTTTCATTTTCAATATTAAAACTTCATTACCTATTTGAAACTCAAAACATCATTGTAAATTCCTAAATTTTTATTAATAATTATTTAATTTTTTTATTTAGAATATTTAATACACAAGCTTCTAACCTGGTTAATCTAATAAAACAAAATTTGATAGCCAAATTTTAATTTCCTTGTCCACAAACAGTCCAGGATCTGCAACTGTCACTCTCTTCCATTTCAGACTGTTTTATGACTTGCATATCACCACTGAGTTTCAAAGGAACCTGGCTTTTGGGGGTCTGATCCATGACTAGTCATGCATCTCTAGTCGGAAGATCTCGTGTTCGTGCAACAAACGATTCAAATATATGGTAAAAAAGAAGGTTTTACACTCAAAGAAACAACATTTACAGTGGAAAAAATTTGTACATTTATAGTCAAATGGAGGCCAACAACCAAAACATAACATAGGAAGAAACAGCAAGAAGAAACCATGCCACGAAAGCCAAGGCTACCGAGACCTGAAATGTATTACACGACAATGAGCCCTGTGATCTGCTGCATATTTCAGTGTCTTTCATGAACACAACCGTCACTCCAGCCGATGAACAAGCAGCTGCAAGTGATAGAATCGCGGTCACCTGTTTACATATCATAATAACCAAACCATATGTTGTCATATGAAGCATGAGCATCAAATTCTTCAATTTTAAAATGAATTTTGACATGCACAATAGCATATTTCAAAAAGGTAAAAAGATTATGTAAACTACGATGATGGTGATGATAAAAGTTTTTTCAAGCATAAGAAGTGAAATAACGAACCCAGTCACCAATCACAATGAGGCTCAAGACGATCTGATTGTGAAGATCTTTCTTTAACCTTAGAGCATGAATATCAAGGCACGCAAGCCCAAAACTCCACAACACTTGAAGCCCCATTGCTGCAATTAGAAAGCTGAAATCAACCAACAAGAAGTTAAAACATTTACACCAACACATATCAGCAAAAGCTTGCAATTCGTAGTGATTTCAACCATTTACTAGTTACTCAAACCTCCCACCCCGCTCATGCTGCCTACTCTAGCATATTGCTTTGACTAAAAAGGTCAATCAACTAGATAGGGTACTGCATATGAATCATCAAAGAATCTAAAAGTTTCAACTTTTTATCAAGATTAAGAAACTATATGACATTAAATCTGCAACACAGATTATGATCCTCTTGCCATTGGAGAGTTTGTATGATTACATAGTTAATTTTTGCATATCAGTTGGTTATAAAATCTTAAGATGAAACCACAAAAACCACATAATGCACTCATAACTTATGCTTTAACTGTAATATATAATTCGGTTATGTAACTTCCTCACACAAACTCTTTCTCTTCCTTGTTAATACACGGCTCGGGTCTTGCAGTGATCTATTCAACAGTTATCTATTCAAAATTGGTTATCTATTCAACAGTTACCTATTCAAAATTGGTTTAGTATTGAAGAGGAACAGGCAAAAGGGGCAAATAAAGCCTATATTACAATAAACTATAATCTAAAAACCCTAGAACAGAAATTCAACCCTTGATGTTTCAAACAAAAGCTATTGAACTGTAAATAACCATAAATCATGAACACACAACAAAACATAATAACACAAAATCAAAATCCCACATGAACCAGAAACAATAGGAAACAAAACCCAAATCCCAGATGTAGAACACGATCATACTCCATTTAAGAACACAAAATCTATAAATTCTTGTCAGAGAGAGAGAAAGAGACCAGAAGGAAGTAGCAGTAGAGAATCCAGAAGCAGAAGCCATGACAGCAAGTGAAGAAGCTGCAAATAAGCACTGACCCATCCTCAATACAAGCCCACTGATCATTCCTGGACTACCAAACAACGATTTCATCTCTGTGTATGGATTGAAATTGGATCTTCAATCTTGCTACATGAATCAATGATTAGGGTGTTGTTTGTGATTGTTAGAACATTCCCCCAAATATAGAACCCTCCAATCTGCCGGCAGTTCTCAAAAATCACTTCTTGTGTTTCTTCCGGTTGGTTAATTAAAGTCGGAGATGATACACGCTGCTGCGTCGTCTATGACATTTATTATTTTTTTAAAGATTAAGTTTTGACTTTACAAGAGTCCGTTTGTGAGAGGATTCAAATTTTTTTTGTTTGAACATACGTATGATCTCAACATGTAAACCATTGATTTTCAGTTCATGTCATCAAAGTCTAGTTATTATGACCTCCGTTGAGACCACATCACCACCCCAGAAGAAAACCGAAAAACCCTCTTACCTCTCAATGATCCATATTTCGTCTTGAGAGTAATTTGAACCCATGACCTTCTATTTGGAAAGCCAAGGATTACCGATAGGACAAAGCCCCTTTAGTAGATTCAATTGATTATTGTTAATTTGTTATGTGGTTTGGGTAGTGGTTATGCTTCAAAATCTCTACATTGACGACTCCTTGGTCCTTTGAATAATGTTTTAAAAGACTTGATAGAGCTGGTAAAATGGGTACATGATAGGACACGATTAAGCTTGTATAACAAAAACTACACTAATTAATTTTTTACTTTTTTTAAAATAAAAAAATTAGCATGCTATAATGTAACGACCCATTTTGATAAAATATTGTAAAACGAATATAATTGGTGTAAAAATTATATTTTTATATTCTATTTGGTGGGTGTTTTATAAATATTTGATTTCTTGAAATTATGGTGGGTGTTTACTAACTTAATTTAGTTAGTCATAACTAGTTAGAGTTAACTAGTAAAAGAGGGACCAAAGTTGCCAATAGCTGAAAGTTGTAAAATGGAGGGTTAAAGATGTTGACTTGGTCAAAATTACACATTCTTTATGTGTGTGTGTGGCTGGAAGCGTGAAAGAGAGGGGAGAAGACAAGGAGAAACCTCAAAATCCTGGAAATCTATCAAATTGGTGCATGATTCATGGTTTGATCTTGAATGCAACTGAAGATTTGAGCTCTCCTTGCATTCTACTACACATAGGTAAGAAATTTTGGTGGGTTTTGATGGGATTTTCGTGGGTTTCATATGGGGGTGTGGGTTTGATGGGTGAAATCAAAATTTGGAAGTTTTGATGGTGTCATATGTTTCTAATCATCATGAATATCATCTAGGAACAACATTTTGTTCATTTCTTGCATGATGATGTATTTGGTAAAAATGGAGTTTTGGGGTTGTTCATGGTGAAGATGAACTAAGAGGTCTAAATGGGTGATTAGATGATAACTTTATGACATACAACATATGAAATTTGTGTTACCTTGGTGATTGTTGAATTTTGTTTGATTATAAATAAACATGGGAGATTGTTGGAGTTTTAGAAACAATTGAAATGTGTTGGTGAAATCCCTGCACACAAGTTGTTTGATGAAAAGTCAACAACTTGATTTTTATCTAACAAAGTGTTTAAAGGGATGGGTGTGGTTAATTAGGTGCTATAATCATAAAAGATGAAATCTTTATGACCTAATGGGTCAATTGGTGTAAAACTAAATAGGAATGGTGATAATTGGGAGGTGTGGGTGCATTTGACTAATTGTAGTCAAACTTTATATTAAACCTATTAGTTGTGATAATAGGAATTGATAGTGAAGGTGTAAGTGGCACCAAACGACCCGAGAAGGAAGTTGTTTAGAGGATAGCGCGTTGGAACAAGGTAAGTCACCTAAATCTTCTATTTATTATGTGTAATGGTGTTATGCATAAATGAATATGTTGTAGAAGATTGACTTTATGATGAATTGATGATATTGGTGTTTGTTGATATACAATAATAAGCAATAGGTGATATATGTTGCTTGATTGTTGTTGGTATGGTGCTTTAATGCTAGTCCATGATTGACTTAGTGTTTGTTTGTGTGTGTGGTGATTGAATGAAAATAGTTCACAAGGTGTGTGAACTTATAGTTGAAATTGACTTAATTTGGTGTTTTGAATCACAAGTGGTGTGATTATGACATTGGATTATTCACATGGTGTGTGAATGTTCTTTGTTGGGTGTAATCAAGTTAGTAAAACACAAGTGGTGTGGTTTACTTAACTTGAGAAATCTTGTGGAATAAGATTTCAATGGAGTTTTGGGTGCAAACGACCCGTTAGTAAATCGTTTGATATTATGACCATGATGGTTATAATTTGGTGAATTAAGGTGTTTAATATGATTATATGGTGTTATATAATGTTTATGGGGGTATTGGAACGGTCGTATTTGAGCGAAAGGGGTTGAGATGGCTTAAAACAGCAAAAATAGATGTGCAGGTGGTGCCCGGCGTATGATACGCCTGGGGGGGGCGTATCATACGCCTCCTTCAGTTTTAACTTGGAAGTTTGTCTGTGATACGCCCCAGATACGCCTAAACCATACGCCCCGAGTAAAATTTGACCAAAATTGACTTTTTGGGTCATGTAAGCTCGTGTGGTCGGGCATGGTGATCTTACTTAGTTCTAATGAACTAATGGTGACTTAATTATGGTGTTTCAGGTGAACGGAAGGGGTGAACGGGGTCGTGATCGGTTTGCCTCGCAGGGATTCGGATCAAACACTTTTTGTGGTTTTACTTTGTTGGTGTTAAACAAAGGTTTTTGGTGATAACTCAAATGTAATTTTGTTATTGAATGTTTAATTAACATCAATTATTTTGTAAAGTCGTATGTAAATGGAGTGTTTATGGTGTTAATTACATTTGTCGGTTTGAAAAATCTGGGACCTATTTTCATTTGTCGTTTAAACACACGTGGCATGGTTTGGTGGGTTTGGGGCTTACATATAATTCATCATTTTTCTTTTTTACTACATAAAATATAGAACTGTAATGCTTAAATCATCAAGTCGATTGTTAAACAAGTCGATTTCAGTCAATATATTTGCTTAAATCACGTTGTATCTAACATGTTAAACATAATAAGACATGTTTTGTCAGCCTAATTCATGTTAAAACTGATAGAACCCCATCAATTATGTTGTAACCAAGCATCCCCTTAACCCTAGAGATGTTAATAGTAAGAATTCATTCTTGTTAATTGAGTAAGTTTAAACACGATTGATGCCTTTTTCCATGTCATGTTGGTATTGTGTTTTGGATGGAAACCAATTGATTTAGTAACAGATAAAAAGAATTTTAATTGTTTTTATTCCTTAATACTAATTGGGAATTAATCTTTCTATTATAATAAACAAAAATATGTTCTTGTCACTTGTCACTTTCTCATTATTTTAATGCCACTTGTCATTTTCTTATAATCTTATTTAATTTTTCTAATTAATTAACTAACTAGTAAAATGCAATATATATATATATATATATATATATATATATTAAATTAACAAAGGAAAATTATCATGAGAAGTCATATCGTATATAATATAGGAGATAAATTATATATATTAAGAAACACACTCACAATAGTATATTTGAAAATTATGAATAAGTTACATCGTTTTAAAAGAATGTTAACAAAAAGTTAAAACAATTTAAATGTAGTTAGAATATCATGTCTTGTAATAATTAGACCTATGAATCTTGAAAGCCTTTTAAAAAAACAAAATAGAAAAAGTATAGCATATGTAACCCGAGCAAAAACATAAACGTAATCAGTTTTGGCATCAAAGTTAACCGATCAAAAACATAGGCAGACTCAAATTTTGAATAATAAATATATTGAAAATAGTTATAAAAAAGTTACAACATTAACCTTAGTTTTATCAAAAGATTATATTTTAAGAGGAAAAAAGAAAAAGAAAAGTTTCTCGGAAGGAATTTAACCTCTCGACCCTTCGAAACGAAAGGAGCGGGATTTAATTTTCTTGAAATACAAAAAATATATATATTAGATTATAAGTGGTTTTGTAAAAAGGAATAAGAAAAAGAAAAATAAAGTTTACTCTAGTCCCGAGCACGCGATCACTTGTTTCAAGTACCAAAAAGTCACCGACTCTTTCAAGACAACTTATTGTAAACTATATTAAAGAACACATTTTTTAATGTAAGTTTTTTTATTTCTTAATGCTCACCAACGTTTCCGCACTTACATAAAACTAAATATGTAAGAAGTTACCTTTTTTAAGTTACGGAACATAAATGATAAATTCAAAACTTTATTAAATTGAAGGGGTCAAAATGGTTAAATATATAAAAGAAACATATAAAGTTGCTTTATAGATAAGAAAAAAGATTATGTCTTATACGCTACAACATACACATGACCTAATTAAAGTAGTGAAAGAAAATATATAAAAGAAGTAATGTATGGAATTAGTCTGTCACACCCCGCTAAAGCGGAAACACGGGATTGTGACGTAAGGAGTCGGGCTAGAGCACATCGGTTAACGAGAAACTAAACATAACATTACATATTCATAATTATCTTACACAACTGATAAACTTTCATGTCTTGAGTACAATTATTTATAGAGTAGACTAAATCTCCAAAATGCATGAAGTTCATTACACATAATTATCCATGCTAAAAGCTTAAATAGAAACGTTGTGCTTACTTCACTGAGGTGTACCTGAAAAACATGCTTAAAATAGTCAATTACAAAAGTAATTGGTGAGCTCACAGGTTTGATGACTCGAATAAAATAGTTTTAAATATGCACAATATGATATCTGATTACAACTTTCAACAACCAAGCCTATGACTGTAACGTGCCCCATCAGGACTAGCTTGTAAGTTGTAGTTCTATGCATTCATTGACACAAGGAGTATGTAACGATGTCTTGGTAAGGCGCGACCAAACCATGAATGGGGTGTCAACCCAATAGTACTATCCACATGAACCACGGCTTATATAAAATAAGTTAAATGGTTGTTATAGATACAGGGACTTTTAGTATCTTTATTGGCCATGTAATCATATTCATAAATAAAAAGTTTAAAGTGCATACAAAATGTAACAAGCAATGTTTTTCACCCCAAATAATAAACAAGTAAGAGAAAATGGGGCTGTGAGAACTCACAGAATGATAGCTGATGAATAACTGTACGAAGCAAGTAACTAGTAATATCCAAGATGCAGAATAACTGTTGAGAGTAATCCTACTCGTGTCCTAAAACCCAAGGACATATTAACAGTCTGTACGCTAGTCTATCTTATAAGTTGTTCACCCAACCTACTAGACTTAGAATTATTTCAAAATAATGTTTATCCGAACGACCCGTTGGTGACTCGAATTTAGTTTGTTTTTCATAAATTAATAGTTGACATTTTTAAATCCATATTAATATCAAATAACTAAGTTATCCTTGTTAAAAAATCATTTTAACTATTAACTTAATTATTGGTAACAATATACCAAAAATGACAAATTTTCCATCTTTTATCGTAAAACCGGTAACGCAACGCACACCAAATCACACACCAAGCATGCAATATGACCCTAGTCACTTTTAATACTTTATAATAAGTATATTTAATTTATTTTTATATAAAATTTGCTGATTAAAATCAGCCATATATTTATGTCGTATTATCGCGTTAAATCGGCGTTTTATGCGTTTTTCGAACATAGTTTTCAAATATACCACTTTATCCTTTTCTCAAAACACTTATACATCATAAATTACATATTTTTATCATAAAAACTTATAAAATTTTCTGATCAAAATCAGTTTTATAAATAATCTTTTTTACATAATAAAAATAGTCGAAAACGCGTGTTTTCGGTTACCAACAACCATCCTTTAATTATATTTTTGAATTCACTTGATTTTATACTTTAAATATAATTTGAAATATTATATTTTACTGAAATAATTCTGGTCTAAATAATTTTTCATAAAACTTTATATTTTTCAAAAGTTTAGTTTATAGAAACACTCATTTTAAGCTCGTATTGATTATGACAAATTATCTAACCAACCATCAATGCCTATATAATAAAAATATTATTTTTGTAAGTAAAATTTACCATATTTTAGCCCTTATTTTCAGCTTATACAAAACCATTGTTAATCAATATTTTTGCACATGAAATGTACAAGTTTTTGATGCATGATGAACAACTAACATGTTCATCACTCATCCTTCAATCTATAACATTTTAGTTTAAGTTTTATGTTTTGAAAATACTTCCAAACTCAAATTTGTAATAAACCATATATTAACATATCTTACTTGCACACGTATAAACATATATGTGTATAGTTACACATGCATGCATACATGCATCAAGTCACTAAGATTAACTTTCAAATTTTTAGCCATCATTTATATATACATGTTTACATACATTAAAAATAGTTTTCTCATGAATGATATATAAATCATCATACATTCATATCAAGATATTTATATTTATCACTCATGTATGTACATACAACCAAGATCACACATACATGCATACATACCTATATATATATATATATATATATATATATACACACACATGCATGTCGATGAAACCCTTTTATACATACATACATATGTATGTACATGCATGTATCAAAAATCATCATCCAACAATTTTTTTTTTACATGCATACATACGTTTACATACACATACATAATGAAATCAAAATCAAACATACATATACTTACACATACACACGATCACACTACACACACATGTATGTGTGTTACGAAACACACACACAATCATACACACACATTATCTTCTTTTTTTTTTTTATACAAAACCCATTTGTTTTAGAAATCAAGATCTTAGGTGAACAACTTTGTATAAAAAAAAACCCATATATTGTGAAAAGATTTACCTTAATATAAGAAGCAAAGTGTGTGCTTCTTGATCAATCTTTTTCAAAGACCCAAAATCTTTTAGAAAATGATAAAGTTGGTGAAGGTGAAGCTTGAAGAATTTGAAAATGAAGTGAGGGTGAAAGAGAGAGGGAGGAGACGGTTGGGATAGTGAGAGAATGAGGGAGGTGAAGTGTGGAGGTGATGGTGATGATGTATTTGGGAATTGGTGAGATTTTGGAAGATTATATAAAAATCTTGATGTATCCACCATGTGACATGTGGACACCCACTTGTCAAGTTCTTGTTTAATTAGGACAAAACAGGTATAATCTGAGTTTTACGGTGTGTAAATGTAATACCGGAAATTTTATTAGGCCGTGATTTTTATTCTAAAATTACTAGAATATTTAATCTTACTAGAAAAATTAAATTTTAGTTAAAAACAATGACTTTAAATGTCGTTTGGTTAATCAACTCCACTTTACCCGGTTAAAACGCAGATAAAGTCGGTTGTCAGAAATTTTAACGGTTAACTCCAAAAATTACGATTTTTCATCATTAACACAAGTTATTCATTTACGATTTATTATATTATACAAATATAATCAAATTAACTAAATTCGTTGACCGAGTCGTCACCAACGTTCGTTTCGGATAGTGTACAGTCAAGCGGTACAGATTAAAATAGTCAAATGCAAGACCATGCATTTAAAATAAAATACTCTTTACTAAATTTTAAGAGCTTTAACTTAATAACATATATTAAATTTATTGACTCGTTAATTAATCGAGTTCAGTGTACTAACCGCATTGGATTTATTCATCGAAACTCATGGATGTCACATAGTCTGATAGGTTAAATTAACGAAAATGATAAAGTAGAAACTTTAAAAACTCAAGGAAAGCAAATGATTAAACATATGAAAAAAATGTATAAGTTGTGTTATAGGAAAAAAGTAGAGGTGACAATTTTTACCCTTGTCAAAGGAAATGAGTTGTTTTAAGTAAACAATTGTAGTATAATGGGTTGAAATGAGTAACATCATAATATTGAATTAGTAGCACTTTTACACAATGTGGGTCAAGACGGATAAGAAAAAAATGTAAATGTAATTGATTAAAACATTTAAGAATGATTAATAATATATTTGATAAAAAAATCACTAAAAATTATCCAAATAGGCCATTTGTTTACTTATAACACATCTTAAGTTAAACTAAATTGATGTTTTCTAAGAACAACCCATTTAGACCCGAATTGATTTTGCTTAAAACCCGTTCTGACCCGCTCCTATCCTGACACGAACCCGTTCTGACCGTTACCCAACCCGACCATTTTGACAGGCATAAAAAGAATGTAGTATACCTAAAACGTTGTAACGTAAACACAACCTTATAAAAGTAAATGACAAAAAAAATTAAAAGAAAAAAAAGTCTCCCAAAAGGGTTCGAACCTGAGACGTGATATTCAAAATGAAAGAGATGTAACCATTGGAGCAAGACCCAACTTTATGCATTCTTTGGAAAAAATTATTTAGATAGAAAAGTTTCAGTGAACTCCATTGCCCACCGACGTTACTTTTTAAGTTATATATAAATTTATCTCTCCTATTAAATAATTATATTATCTTTTCTATTAATAATTATAATATTAATGACTACTAATATTATTTTCCTTTTAATACTAGAAAATAGTATTTGATAATTTAAAAATCAAATATTTTTATTAAAAAACAATTTAAAAACAACTTATAAATATGAAATTTTCTAACAATCAATTTAGTTTAAAAATAAGAAATATTTAAAATGATATTTTAGAAAATAAAAGTTTCATAAAACAAGTTTTCATAAAAAAATTTTAAAAATTTATTATAAATCAAAGTTTTTAAACAATGAGAGTTTTATAACAAATGACGTTTCTTAAAAAAACAAAATGTTTGAAAAAAATTCTTTTAAAAACCAAGAGTTTTAAATGATAGAAAAAAAAATAGATTTTTAGTTTATGTTTAAGAATATTTTCAAATTGAGTTATTTAACTTTAATAATTACAGAAATTTACGTTATTTTCTTGATTTGTTTAACAATTAGGTTTTTGATAGAGAACAACTGAAGTTTTAACATCAGTTAGTTTAAAGATCTTTATTGTTATAATCAAAAAGATTAAGTATCATTTATTTATTATTTGAAAATTTTAGTTATCGTTTTATTTTTTAAAATACTTATTTATACTTAATTTAATCAACATATATTAAAATATTATTTTATATTTGTAAATTTTTAAAATAATATTTAATATATAATATTCAACCCGTGTATTACACGGGTAATAACCTAGTTATTAATAAATTCGGATAATAATTTATTTTGATATTAGAGGAAACGAGTATAAATTAGAAAATTTGGTAAGTGAGATGGATGGTTGAAGGTGATGAAAAATTATAAAAATATTAATTAAAAGTGTTGGTGAGATGACCTACTACAAGCCACGTGTCACAGGCCCATTCATTTTTTTTGGCTTTTTCTAAAAAATATTAGGAATTTATATTTTGTGTAAATTATTGTTTTCGTCTCTAAAATTTAGACAAATTGAAATTGTATGTAGTTTTTGAACTTTTTGCTAAGCACCTATTATGGTATCAAAATTGTGATCGTTACAGTCCAATGGTTTAACACTGTTAAATATTTTGCTAGTTTTTGTGTTATATGCAATGTTTTCAAACCCGGACCGGACCGGCCGGTCCGACCGGTCGGACCGGGATTCGGAAGCAACAACGGTCCGGTTATGTGTTCGAACCCGTTTATGAAGAAACCGGCCGGTTTGACCGGCGCCCGGTGGACCGCGAAACAGGTCTAAAACCGGTGAACCTCCGGGTAAACCCTAGAACCATGCCGCCCAAATCCAACTTCTGAGTTTCTTGGTTTCTCCCCTAGTCCCGTTTTGGCGTTTTCCTCCGGGCCGGCGACCACGACAGCTAACAACAGCGAACATCTGCGTTGCAAGAGTATATGAGAAGAGATCCTTGGCAACATGGAGACAAGAGAACTCCAACATTGCGAACTTGCAATTTGGCATCGATGTGGCCTGGAATCGAGAGACCATGAAGTGGTCCTTAATTTTCAGATATATTGCTTGAAGAAGACATTTTAGACGAGATTTTGAGAGGAAAATTGAAAGATAAAAGATAGATGATATGTAAAAAATGAAGTATGAATTCATGTAAAAAAAAGCAATTGATTCAAGTTTATGGAAAATCAAATTGTCAGACAATTAATGCATTCTCTTTGGATGGAGTGTTAAACACTCAAAAGTCAAAAACAAACTTTGATATTTTTATAATATCTTAACTTCATTAAATTTTTAATAAATATTTTAAAAATTTCGTTTATACATTTATCTGTTGGTTTAAGAGTCAATATATTATACATAAAAAGTAATATATTATAAATGTTTATAAATCATTCGGTTCTTAAATCCGGTTCAACCGGTCCGACCGGTCGGACCTCTGACCGGTAAAGGGAACGGTTCGACGTCCGGTCCGGTTTTGAAAACATTGGTTATATGACCAATATAAACAAACAAACAAACTTATTCAGTATATTATCACTCTTCAGTAGGGTCTGGGGAAAGGATTGACTCATAGACACAAACCTTACCCCTATCACAGTTGGGATAGAGATGCTGCTTCGAACGAGTCCCCGGCTTAAAGTTATCGTTTAAAGTTGATCGTCTCAACATTTTTAACGTTATTTTGTGAAAATAACGTTAAAAATGTTGGAATGATTAGCCCTATCCCGGTTGGGATAGAGAGGCTGCTCCGAAGGAGTCCCCGGCTCAATGTCACCGTTTGAAGTTGATCATCCCAACATTTTTAACGTTATTTTCACAAAATATGTAAAATAACATTAAAATTAGTGTAATTTTACTTTGGCCTCTTAAGTGTCACACATACATACATTATATGTGTACACCACAAATGGGGCGTTGTTATATGACCAATATTTCTTTGTTAAATAAACAAAAAAACAATAAAAATATATGAGACTTGCTTGATCTCAACTATCTCTTTTATAAATCTCTTTCCATTAAACAAAAGTCACCATCACCATATCAGCACATCTTGTCCACCACCACAACCAAATCACAACCATTGCTCATCTCCAAATCATAATCTGTCGCCTCATTTTCACTACAAATAACCCAAATCATCACTATATCTTTCACCATTTCCATCCAAACCCAACCTTCAAAAACCTCTATGTCAACAATCCCATCACCGCACCACCGTTCTTATCAATTATCTTCATCATTGGTTGAGATAATAAACATGCGAAAAAAATGGGGAAAAAAACTTACCTTAATCATCACCATCTTCATCAATCGTTGTCAACATTAGTTGAGATGACAGACATGAGACAAAATAAGCTAAAAAATCTTAGTTTTACCACCATCTAAATGAGGTTCTCATTCATTACCTTTATCTCTGATACCATCTGGTTTCGTTACACCCATAATTTTGACAAACTTTTAAGTGTTGGCACCTAATTGCATAGTTATCACAATCTACCTTGGAAATCCTAAGAGGTTCAAATTCAAGACCCATACATAACCTCCCCGTGTCTCTAATCAGGATCCACATGTTTCAGAATTGACTAAAAAGAGTGAGAGAGATAGAAAAAGGGATAGAGAGTGAGAGATCAAAGGTGGTATTGGTATGCTCAACAAGAGCCGTCTCCCTTTGCTAAAAAAACGAAGCAATGGACTAGGGCCCCATATTTTTATGGCCTCGTATGGTCTTGTTTCGCGATCGGTTTTTTCCTAAACATTTGGTCGATCGGTTTCAAAAGTTTGAAACCGTATTGAATGGTTTGGTTTGTGGTTTTCACTAAAAACCGGACTAGACCATGTGTGTTTATGCATGCATGCATACATACATACATACACACACACATATATATATATATGTATCTATGTATGTATTATGTATATATGTATGTATATTGTATAGGGTTGATGATTTAGGTGTTATTCAATAAAAAATGTGACACCCCGTAATTTCCAGGTCAGCATCTGCTTTAATTAAATATTTATTTAATTGATAATTGTATACGTGGCACTACAATTAGTTTAATTTAGTATACGTGGCACTACAATTAGTTTAATTTAGTGTGACACGTGGTATGACAGTACAAACATTGACACAAACACGATAATTCTGTGAATTATCGCAACGCACACACACGTGTTTAAGAAAATACGAATGTTGGTGAACGTTTAGCACATCGTGTAACTAAGCACTAGAAACCTCACGAAACGCTCGAACATTGAACTTGATGAGTTCAAACAAGGCCTAACAATGTTCCATAAGCTAGAAAACGTTGAAAACAAGCCAAACCATCGAAATTGGTCAAATAAGGCTCAACCTGTATCCTTCGCGGTACGATAAGGACCCCGGAAAGGTCCTTGGCGGTACGCGATGGATGGGCGGGGATTTTTGAATCCCGAAATTTATTACGGTACGCCAAGCCCCTATGGGACCTCCTTGGCAGTACGCGACGACATCCAGACGCCAAATCTTTATAAAACCAAGACAATTATTGCTACTCTATCCACTTTCATCATTTCACTCGATCTTGCACGCTACCACTTGACCAAAAACTTTGCAAAACCTCCTAAAACACCCTCTAGAAGCCATTGGAGCAGCTCATCTTGAAGGTTCAAGCTTGGAACTCATTGGGAGATTGAAGGGGAAGGCTTGTGGAGATTGCTCACCATCAACACCTCCTTGTTTCTGCTAAAGACAAGCTATCCAGAAGTCCTTGAAGCTGCTACAACATCATCTTGGTGATTCAAGACTTGTGAGGCAGTTTCTACAAGCCTACACACGCATTCAACACTTAGAAACCCACATGCAATGCTTGAAACCATGGTTGTAAAAGTCGCTAGGCGCTAGTCGGGCGGCGAGGTACCGCCTAGGGATTAATCGGGATTAATCGGCGCTAGGCGGATTGGAATTTTTATATGTAATTTTACAAATATATATTATATACACACATCAATATCAATAATTTAATATAATACTTCAAATAATTTTAAAAAATATACTTAAATATACTAAAAAAAGTACTTTAAAGTGCAAACTTAAACACTGAGTTCAAAGTTTAGAGATAAATTTCGATGTTAACTGCTTGGATTCGATGTTTCAGAGACATATTAAAGATTTTTGATTGAGAAATGTCTAAATAATCATGAAATTGGTCCCCTTTTACCATAAAAAAGTCAAAAACAGCAAAAAAAAGTCAAAAAAGTGAAAAAAAAATAAAAAACTGATCGGGCCGCCTAGGCCCCGCCTAGCCCGCCTAGACCCCGCCTTGGCCGCCTAGCACCGCCTAGTGCCTAGGCACCGCCTAGGCCAAAAATTACACAGTAAGTGGGCGCCTAGCGCCTAGGCGGCCGCCTAGGCCGATTTTTACAACACTGCTTGAAACCCACATGCACACACTCAAACCTTGCATGCACGAAATTTGGACACTTTGAATCTGGGTTTGATGATTATGTTACTGATTTTAATGATCTAGAATGATTAGATGATGTGTTGTGACGATCCATGATGATGTAGGTATATTATAATGCTTGATTTGTTCATAGATGATCAAAATATCAACATGCATGCATGATCTAAAGTGAATTAGATGATTTTGGATATTGATATATGATTATTAATGATATTAGCGAGGTGTTACATGATTTGATATGATCTAGATAATCAAAAATGGGTTATTTGGTGAACTTGCTATTTATAGTAACTTTTATGTTACAACATGGTGATATGGATAAAGATATGAGCATGCATGTGGATAGAAATATCATTGGTATGATAATATGATGATATGTAGCATAAGAAATTGATTTGGAATTGATTTAGGGTTATTTTGGACCTAGTTACTAAAAATAGTAACTTTTATAACCTAAATCTTGCTAGATGATGATTTAGGTGAAATGGTCATGTTAAAATGATGTTTGATGATATATTATGATGATACTTGGTATGAGAATGGATTATGAATGTTTAAAATAATCATTTGATGAATATTTGACAAAGTTACTATAGTAACTTTGTTGTATGAAATCTTGAAATAGAAAATGTAATGCATGATTTGTACATGCTAGACGGCTTGTCATGATGTAATATCGATGTTGTGTAGAGAAGATATGTGATTTCGATGTTAAACATGCCAAAACTAGAAACTTGCCATTTTAGGAAACTTTAATAGCTAAAAACATGTTATGTGTTTATTTGATCGCGTATGTCAACGTGCTATGTGTTAACATGATCACTTAAGAGTAACAAGCATGCTAGAATCGTTAAAATGTAATTCGTTGTGAACTTTCTAAAAATGGAAACATACTATAAATAGTAAGTTGTCCGTAAACGCGAATTGCGTGTTTTCGCACACAATGAGCACGGCCACGAATGTTACACGAGTTACAACCAACACACGGTTCACCAACAGGTCGTTGACTTGACATGGTCAAACACGGTCAATGTGGACCGACACGGACAAACATAACAACCGAGGGTTGTTGAGCACAATTACGAGCACGAACACGAACACAGGCACTTACACGAACTCACGTAAGCTATACGATATAGGTAACCGGTGAACGGGTCACCTGCGGCATAACCGGAGCTTACGCACTCTCTGATTTTCACTAAGGTGAGTTTACGGCCCCTCTTTAACTCTTTTACAAACTTTTCAAATAGGGGGAGAATACTTGTTGAATCGAGTCAAACATTTATACTTGTACAAACATATTGTGTATGCTGGTTTATTAGACAAACATAAGTGTTGTAATCGTAACAAGCCTTCTCAAAGTCTTACCGTTAATGTACAAACAACGATGTGATTTTGAATAGATCTGTTTGGGAGTGACGAACCCCACGTGGCACAATACTGACTGGAGGTCGGGACACGTGAAATCTCGACCTATCTTGCCATTGTTATTATGAGACATGGCGGAGGCAAGGACTAACAAGTCTAGTTCGGTAGTGACGCACTGACACTTGAAGCCTAGGGTTCGGGACTAACATTTGATAAACAACATGACACATGATTTCTGATTATTATCTATGTATATCAAAACCTGTGAACTCACCAACCTGTGTTGACATTTTTTCTTAAACATGTATTCTCAGGTAACTAGCCGATTGGCTTATGGACAGGAATGCACTTACAGAACAAGCACAGGACTTGCATGCATTTCATGTCATTTAATCAAACAATATTTACTTTGTTATGTACTTTAAACAATGTAGTGTTTGACATCTTATTTTACCGCTGCATTATCAAACGTATTTTATTCCGCTGCTTAGTAACTTAATTTGCGCTGCTATGTTTAAAATTGTTTGGTTGTGTTTATGACAAAAATTGTATTTTGAAACGCATATAGAGTCGTTATATATGACCATGAGCTGTGATTCTGACCACGTTACACCCATATGGACAGACTCTACACGTAAGAATTTGGGGGTGTGACAAAAAATTTATATTTGGGATTGCAATATGATTAGCCCGTATCAAACCGTAAAATGGTTAGGTTTGATTCGACGGTTTCAGTTTTTAACGGGCTTAAAAAGCCAAAACCCATACCATAAAACCAAATCGAAACCAAACCGTTAATAACGCTTTGGTTTGGTTTTATTTTTAAATGTTCAGTTTTGGTTTTAGTTACTCATAAACCGTTATTTATAGTTTGACCTAAAAACCAGACCACAAATACCCCTAATAAAGGGTCACATAAGCTTACAAGGGAACGAATGAATCAAATAAACGTATCAAAGGGATGAAGGGCCACATATTTTAATGTCGCTTAGGGCCCTCAAATTAGTTGAGCCGACCTTGTGCTCAACTCGTTTGAAATTAGGTTTTTTCAAGCCAAGTTTTTTTTGAGTGAGTTGCAAGCATTTTCAGGTTTCCTATTCATGTACAGATGAACCCATAAAAATAAATTTTATATTAACCAACTAAAAACCTGATTATTTGATTTCAAATCGGTAGGATAGCAGGCTTGGTATATAGCAAACTGGATTAACATAATTTTCGCTTGAAGCGTGCATTTTGAAAGTCAAAAATCTGGAGGACAGTCAAATATAGCCATCTTTCACATGATCTTGTTTCATTTTTTAAGGCAAATGTATAAAAATGACGCGATCATGTTGGTTAGCAAGTATTTGCAGAGCTGAGTAAAATTTCTGGCAGCAGGTCTCATGAATAACTTCCAAAAAATTTGAAAGTAAACCACCTTCAATTTACAGTTAGTCAAAGGAAATTGAAAGTAAACCAACTTCAAACCACAGTAGTCAAAGCCTCAAAGGAGAACAAGCTACAGGCCCAAGTGCCCAGCCTAACAAAAGTGTCTTCCTCATTTAAGGTAAATAGGCGCCCTTTCCGGAAGAAAATGGTCTGAAACATCTAAAACTAGTTGGAAACATCTAAAAATAGTTTTAAACATACTAAAATGGCCTAAAACATGTTTAAGCTAGCCTAAACAAACAAACAAACTTACCCAGTATATTCTCACTTTTCAGTCGAGTCTGGGGGGAAGGATGGACACAAACCTTACCCCCATTCCATTCCAGTTGGGATACAGAGGCTGCTCCAAAGGAGTCCCCAGTTCAAAGTTTAAGCTAGCCTAAAGTAGCCAAAACATGTCTAGACCCCTAAAAATAGAATGTTTATACGGTGGCACATTGCTAAAAAATAAAAAATAAAAAACTCACTTTTAAGCGTCTAGGCTCATCCTTTGCGCCAAATGTTTAAGACCACCATGTGGCAAACAGAGAAGAATGATACCAGGACCGCATACTGTATTAGTGCTCTTAAGTTCTAACATGAATATAAAAAACCATTTAGACCCATACCAGCTTAACTTAACACCACTTTTATCCCTCCAATAACAATAATAAATTGCCAACCAAAAGTTCTGTTCACAGCTCGGTCCGCTTGAGTCACGAACGCATTAAAAGCCGTTAAATGTACCATTACAACACTCGCTAACGCAAAAAGATCTCTCACTTCTTTGTCTAAGTTTGGTGAGTGAGGTCTCGGTGAGTATAGACAACCCCTTTATCGTTATCCACCACTTGCCCACTCCCTCTGGCAATCCTGAATTATCAACAAAAAGGAATGTTACATCAACTCATTTACTTTGTAAAAAAATAATTCTAACAAATAAAAAAGAAAAATATACAACCATACCCAGTAAATCCTACTCACAACATCAGTATTTGTAAGGTTTGGGAAGGGTGAGATGTAGGCAGACCTTACCTCTATCTTTAAGGAAAGGGAGTTGCTTTCACAGAGACCCCCCCATCTCATGAACAAATAATAAAAAATGATATGTGAGTAATAATATACCAGCGTGTTGTAAGCAATCCTTCAACGCCTACCGGCCCACGAGCATGGATCCTGCTGGTACTTATACCAACCTGTTGAGTCATCCACAATGAGTATGAATTATTAACTGATGTATATAATTCCAACAGAAGAAAAGTAAGTACTTACCTCCGCACCAAGACCAAAGCGAAAACCGTCACTAAATCTTGTGCTTGCATTGTGAAGTACAGCAGCACTGCAAAATAAAACAAACAAGAGGATGTTTTAATTGTACATTTATAGGACCGATAAGGTGATGGCATAATTCCAATTCCCATATCGGTCAATTTCTTTATTCAGAACCTGTCAACTTGACGAAGAAAGATGGCTGCAATGTCATGATCTTGGGTTACAATACAATCAGTGTGCGCACTGCAAGTAAAATAAGTCTTTACATGTTAAACATAACAGAAAATACACTCACACTGGGAAGGGTTATACAAGCAAGGATAAAAGCACTAAAAGTCCAAGAAAACATCCAATCACAACACATGTCAAATGAGAGAAGGGTATACTTTCAAAAAAAAATAAAGAAAGAAAGCTTGCATAAGCAAGTCGCATGCAGCTTCCCTCATTTTTTATACACTATTATTTAAAAAAATACACAAAATTGAGCTTTTTTTATCCTTAATATGTATATAACATTGCTATATTTAAAAAAATAAACGTCTTTTTTTAAAAGCCTTGAATTGGGTGTTTTTCAACATGGTGTTTTACAATCCAGGTTGAAAACTGACACCCAGATTGAAATGGTAAAACACTTCGTAGAAATTGGCGCCCGTGTGTAGAACACCGACAAAAACTACAATGTCGTCAACTTGGTCTAAAACACCATAACTAAAAAGCGCAATGTTGAAAATTGATACCCAAGTGTAAAATACCATGACCAAACTAAAACAGGAAAACAAAATGTTGAAAACAAAATGTTGAAAACACAATGTCGAAAATTGTCACTTTATTGTAAACACTAGGGGCGGCTCGTGTACGGGTTGACCCGTTAACCCGTTTAAGGTTTCATTTTTTTTCTTTCTTGAAACATATTTTTTGTTGTCTCTTTTGACTAGTTATCATAATTTAATTGATCAATTAACAATTTTTTTATTTTTTTCATTTACAAAGATGGCTTTAATATTTTTTTCAGATAATTATACAAATGAATTTATTTCAAGCTATAATAATATTTTTTCGTTAAAATACTATATTAACTATTTATTGCTCATACACATATACTAAACACATTATTATTGATGTGCTTTCAACCAACTACTAGCTTACAACCTATAAATTCATTTGATTAATTTATATAAACGGGTTAAATGAGTCATGTTCGGGTTGACCTGAATTTATGTCCATCCAGGTTAGGATTGTAAACTTTGACACAAATAAGTATATGGGTCATGTTTGGGTTGTAAAATTCAACTCACCGACCCGCCAACCAACATGATTGACACCCATAGTAAACACCATAATCAAACTAAAAGAGCAAGTTGAAATTGGTGCTCAGGTGATGACCAAAAAGTTAAAAAGTCATGTTGAAAATTGACAGCCCAAATGTCCACCATAATAAAAAAAAAAAAACATGTTGAAAATGAGCACCAAGGCGTAAACCACCGTGTCCAATTTAAAGCATCATATTGGAAATTAATGTCAAAATGATAAAAAGCCATGACTGAAAAACTAAAACGCCAAGTGGCATCTATTGTGTAATTTAAAAATAATGGTGTAATATAAAGTTACAAAAGTTTAAAAAAACAAGGAAAATGACATGTGCCTTGCAAACTTATTTGATCGTTATTCTTATCATACCCTCCCTCCCTTTAAAATATCACCCCTCTGACACAACATGCTCCCATCTATCCATTTTACAAATCAATGGCCTAGATTTCCTCCTGGCCATTCTAAGGTTTTCTTTCTTTCTAGCTTAACCTCATACTATATACATATATATAGAAGGATGTTCAATACTTCAATCGAAAACTAATATTAATTGAGAACCAAAGAAACCATTTATAGACACAAGTTTTATAAATTTTAAAATTAAAGTAAAGAGAAATTACTATTGTGACCCTTAAAAATGTGGCTATAAATGGTTCTTTTGGTTCTCAACAACTTAGTAGTTGTCATTAGAATGCATCCGTGTGTGTGTGTGTATATAGTACTACATATACGAAGGTGAGAGTTTTCAGGAGAGAAGCGAGATTGCCTTCCATGCTTGTGTATATGATCAATGGCGGCATGCACATCATCCACAATTTCAATGGTGCAAGCAAGTGAACTGTACTCATGATGAAATGAAGGTGCTGCTGGAAGATTAATCATGGAGCTTGCCATTGGACCACCGTTTATGCTAACACCTGAAAAACAACAGTTGCATACAATTTTGAATGTTTGTGCTTTGTATGGCTAAGGAGTTTCTGTACCTTTAGTTTGAAGTTCAATAAGAAGCTCATTAACACCACCATTCTCCATCAGATCCTTGTGAACAAGAAGTGTTTCCTGCTTGTAAAGAGCCAAATAAGCTAGGAAACAAATATATTGGTCCTTGTATCACAATGTTCAGAAAAAAGAAAAGGAAAGATACCATAGCATTACAGGCTGCGGGGTAATCTGTTTTTGCATCCAACACTATCTTCTTTGCCATTTCAATATCAGCAGATTTGTCAACGTAAACATGACAAACTCCATCTAAAATGTCAAAACAAAAAAAAAGGAAAAAAAAAAAACTTAAGTCATCCTGCCGTTTTGGTACCTATAAAGAATGCAAAAACATACTGTTTCATCTTACCGGCATGACCTAGAACAGGAATTTTGGTTGAGGACTTGATCTGAGAGACAAGTTTGTTGCTGCCTCTTGGAATCACAAGATCAATAACATCATCAAGCTGAAAAGGGTATTTGCATATTACTACCAATATTTTATGTAGAGTAAGGGACAAATATTATATAAGCAAACAAAGCTTCATATTTAGCCAACCTTAAGCAATTCAGGAATCTCATCTCTAGATGTCACAAGCCCGATTAGCCCTCCACCAACATTTTCTGGTATGGCTGAAGTAATAACCTATTATGTTATTTTTTTTTAGGGGGAGGGGGTAGCATAAAGCCAAAAAACTGGTAAGGTATCAAAAAGAAAAGCATATATGCCGATTAATTTATTGAAAGAAAAAAAAAAGACCTTGTGCAAGATTGCGTTGGACCGTCTGGCTTCCTTTCCCCCTTTCAATAAGAGCCCATTCCCAGATCGTATGGCCAACGATGCTATCTGTTCACATTGTAAGTAAATTTAAGCTTGCATATACATGGGATAGGGGTAAGGTTTGTGTCTATCCTTCCCCCCCAAACCCTACTGAAAAGTGGGAATATACTGGATAAGTTTGTTTGTTTGTTTACATGGGAAGAATATAGTTGCAAGTGAAACTCATATTTTAAAATATTATTACACATTTTTGGTATGACATGTATATACCTGAACTAGCGCATCTGGCCGAGACTCAAAGATAACAAGAAGAACACCCAATGGAGACGATGTCTTGTCTAAGATGAATCCAGCAGACAGCTGCATGCAACAATAGTTATCACTTATTCGAGAACAGAATGACACGCAAAAAAAAAACGGTAAAGCACAAAATGCTCTTAAAAAAGTCAGAAATAAATCTTTAATATCAGAATGTGAATTCCTAACCTCTGTTCTCTTTAATATTTGTCCAATTGGTTCATCCATATTTGCAAGTACACGTATGGCTTTTGCAAGAGTAGAGACCTATAAATACAGTGTGCATATAATGTAAAAGAAACTTAAAAATAAAAAACATGAGTTGATGAGAAGCAAAATGACTTGCCTTCCCAGGCTTGAGAGCCAACCGGGAGACTAGTGATGTTTCATATCCTGCGTCTTTGGCAGCAGCCACATCAGCTTCATTTTCATGCAAAATCACTTTCTCATTCGCTTCCAAGGCATCAGCTATATCAAGTAAAATTTTACTTCTTTCTTTTGCAGGTATGGCCTGCATTCATTAAATTTGTCAACAATTCGTTAAAATGTATCACTAGTTTATGCGGAAACCCTTTTATGAATTATGACGATACCTGAAGGCGTCTAGAACTTTCTCTTGCAGCAACTGCCATGTCACGTGCATTTAGCTCTCCATTCTTGACCCACATGTGAGCATCCTGATGAAATAGAGTACCAATGCGCTGCCCTTGGAGAACTTTTACAATATTATCCCCAGCAAACCCACTTCCAGGCATTTTAACAGAAAATTAGTTATGAAAAACCAATAAGAAGGCCACCGTATAAAATAAGATGTAGGATAATCCAAACCTTGTAATAACAACAGGAATGCCAGCCTGCGAAGCATAAACAGCAGCTTTGACTTTAGCTGTCATTCCACCTCTTCCTAGCCTTGATTTGTCACCAAAAGTAATTGTATTCTCAAGTTTTTCCTTGATGTATGTATGAATTAACTTTGATTGAGGATCACTTGGGGGCCCACTGTAAAGACCATCTACATCACTTAATAGCACAAGAAGGTCGGCTTTTAGCTCCAATGCTAATAGAGCTGCCAAACTGTCATTATCCCAGAAAATTCCAGAGGAATCCTACAAAACACACATCATTACATTAAAACACAAATATGCACTATGATTAATAAAAATATTTGAACAGAAATGTTTAAGAATGAATACATACCTCATAAGGAGCCCGACGGGTGCTGACAGCATCATTCTCATTAAATACAGGAATAACCTTATAAGACAATAATGAATCCACTGTTTCTGTAAGTTGTTTTCTAAATTCTGGACTCCTGAAGTCATTATCAGTCACAAGAAGCTGAGCTGATGTCACATCCAGCTGCCAACACGATAGGGAGCATCTCATTTCAACATACAATGAAAAATATATGAATGGATGACAAGAATTACAAGATTATACAGCAAAAGTATAAAGAAATGCATGAAATAAACTGAACCTGACTGAACAATGTATCATAAAGTGCCATGAGACCATTTTGTCCAACAGCTGCACATGCCTTGCCATCAAGTTCAACTTGCGGTTTTTGGAGATCAGCAAAACTTCAAGACATAAACATGTATTAGTCGCTAATATTTTAAACGAGATGAAAACTATAATTTCTACATGGATTATCATTGTTGCTCATTCACATTCCTTATCATATATATGTTAACTCGGATATTGGTAAGATGTCCAAATTCTAAAAATTAAAGATCTAGACTTCTTTCTTAAGTAATTAATCCACTATCATGATTAATTCTTAGTTATAATTAGGTTTCTTTGCTAATTAAGCTTAAATAAATAAGACGGTTTACTAAATATTATATTACTTGATTAATACGGACCAGCAATCCATGTTTTATCTTTCTATTGTTCTAAAACTAGTCCAAGTTACTAACATCCCTGTTACTGAAATTGCAGGATCGTATCAGATTTGGAGAATCAAATTCACAGTTGACAGTTGTAATATAATATTAGTATGTTAACTGTTATAAAAGATGTAAAATCTGATATAAAAAGCACAATTAATTTGGAAATTCAGTAAAACCAATGTCCATGCAAATTGAAGTTTATGTTGCAGTTATAACATGTAAGTACCTGCTGTGGACTAATTTTCTGTATCTAAGCCGCTGTCTTCCAGCACCAACGGCACCTGATGAGACCAAGATAACCTCGAGTCCTTGAGAATTTAGCGTTTGAAGCTGCATTTGGAAGTTGGAACATAACTTAATCATAATAAGAAATTAAGAATTCAAGACATTTCACATGTATTTTAGTAATAGTAGATAAAAAATGGAAAGACAACAAACTTACTCAAGTACAAGAAAATCGAGTTATGATAGTACATACCTGCTCACAAAGAGCTCCTAGTCTTCCAAGCGCAAGTCTACCGTCTTCTCTGGTGACTACAGCTGTCCCTACCTTCAAATAAAAGATAATTCGTTTGTAAATTCGTGCAAATAATCAAATGTATGACCATTTTGCAGCCCAATACTCTACTTATTCCCTTCAAAGGTTATGTAGGCAGGTAAAGACTTATAAGTCATAAAGGTTCCCACAAATAATATTTTTAAATGAACGTGATTCAGAGCAGAACAAACATAATGCAACATAAAAGAGAAAATTGATGTAGTAAAGTTCACATGATCAAATCATTTATTTTATCCATGATTGTGCATTTATGTCAATAACTATTTCAGAAATGATTATTTTATGTTTTCTTTTTATTACAGGCTTACAGCAAAAGTATTCTTGGTTGTCGAAAAATCCTACACAAAAAATGCAATCAACCCAGTTAAAAGTAAAGATAGTTGGTAAACACACATCTTCTTCATAAACAAGCTCACAGTTTACTTCCCTGTTTAGCATGACAAGAGATATAACATAGTGTAGTCTCAGCCATCATACTTAGACACTCGTACATTCATTGTTATTTAACTTTTTCCTAATCATTAAGCTTTGTGCACATATCAAGAAAATCATATGCAAGTGGCTGCTACTTATTATAAAATGCATAGGGTCCCATAGCCAGATGAAAATGGTCACATTACATTACATTTTCCATAACTATCAATTATCAGACACCATGATAAAAGTAATTTCATTCACTCTACCCATTATACTTGGAGCAAAATTATAGTAATTTTACATTCTTTGCCTTCTATGAGTAGCCCCTGCCATTAAATTTAGATATTTTGTAAATTAATCATAGAATAAATATCCTAACTAGGGACTTCTAAGAGAATTTATGGTTATTCAAAGATTCATTCATGCATCATGTTAGGCATCTAGAAATAGGGGTGTTCATCGGGTCGGATAACGAGTTATTCGGGTTTGAAATTTTTTTTGGTCTATCCGAAACCCGACCCGAAATTCGAAATATATTATCCGACCCGAAAAACCCGAATTCGTACATCCGAATAACCCGAATAAACCTTTTTTTTCGGGTTATACGGATATTCGACCCGAAAAAACCAGTTTTTGCATATCCGAAACCCGACCAGACCCAAATCTGAAATCATATTATCCGACCCGAAAAACCCGAAAATGATTTCGGATAAGGTTTTTTCAGGTTTCGGATACGATTCGGATTTCGAATTTTTTCGAGTTTCGGATATTTTGAACACCCCTATCTAGAAAGCGAATTCGAGTTTCAAAAGGGATGTTTCTTTTGATGTATAAATGAAAATCTTATTATGTAAATCTGGAAAAACACATGCATTTGGCAGCTACATTCCTTGAAATGTATAAGGTTCAGATAACCCGATGATAATTGTCATTACGGTACATTTTCTGCATTTATCAAATGCCAGACACCATTACAAAAGCATTTCCTTCATTCAACTCATTAAGATTAGGAACTGCATAAAGAGTAATGTTTTTATGTTCTAAAGAGTCAGTCTACATCAAAAACCTACAAAGACACTTGTTATTTTGGATTTATAGGTGAATTATATGATGTTTGATTCATGCAAAATGCCAAAACCTCCTTGAGGATCATTCTTTTGAGAATTAATAATACCTTATTACTCAAATCATAATCTATATGAAAAGTATGCAACCTTTAATCATGATCTACAAGCAAAATATACACATATATATATATATATAGTAACAGAAATCTACATAGATTAACACAACAGCTTAAAATCCAATAAACTCTGTGAAAACCCTTGCACAATTACTCAATTAACACAAAAACAACCACAAATTATCCATCAAACAAATCAGCAAGCAAAATAAACAAATGCAATCCGAAAAAACATAGACATCACAGATTGAGCAATTAAAGCTTCACGAGAACCGTAGAAATCCAATAACCTAATCAAACACAACCACCAATCAATTCGATTCTACTAAAAGAACAGAAATTCATGAAATTAATAGTCACCTTGATTACTATACGCTTAACATCCTTGAGAAACCCACGATTTGGATCAATCGCAGCCATTGTGAGAGAGATAAGCCTAGGGTTTCAGCGTCTGCAAATCGATGTGTTTGCGTATACACAGTGGGCCGCCGTATTTGCAGTCATCAAGTGGCAAACAAACCAGTGAGAGATTGACTAACACAAATCGTGAGGTAATGATAGGGTGTGATTTGACGCACGGGACGCCAGTAGTGCGCAGATTGTGTCACGTTAGGCCATGTGCAGTGGCATAATCAATCAGCATCAGAACCCTAGTCACTTCACATCCGAATCGTATCCGAAACCCGAAAAAACCTTATCCGAAATCTATTTCGGGTTTTCGGGTCGGATAATATGATTTTAGATTCGGGTCGGGTCGGATTTCGGATATGCAAAAACTGGTTTTTTCGAGTCGGATATCTGAATAACCAGGAAAAAAACAGGGTTGTTCGGATGGATAAATTCGGGTTTTTCGGGTCGGATAATATATTTCGGGTTTCGGGTCGGGTTTCGGATAGACCTAAACAAATTTCAAACCCGAAAAACTTGTTATCCGACCCGATGAACACCCCTAATTATCACATGTGTTATCATCACTCGCTCCTCACCTTCTTATCACGTCATCACCACTTTTATTCAATATTTTATTATTTGATTTTTATTTGTATTAATTAGAAATTAAATTAAAAATAAAACATAATATTATTAAAAATAAAATTAAAAAAATACATAAAAATATTAAACCATATTATATTTTTTCATGATCCGCTCCTTCGTCTTCTTGGTAATCTTACAAACGCGACCGGTTAAGTGATCGGTTGGAGTTCACAACAATTTCATGTTATTGTTGTATTGTTTTTGTTTCTGTAAGTCGACAAATTTTTGTAACGACTCATAGATGATATCCAACATGTCTTTATAGTCAGTTGAAGACAAAGATTAGTCATTTTTCCTTATTGTTTTGGGTCGTTTATTACGGTTTTAAACTTTTGAAACCGACCGACCGAATGTTTGAAAAAAAACAATGTTACCGAACCGACGAAAGATTTCACGGTTTGGAATCGGACCGTGAACACAGGAAGTACCATGTGACTTCAATATTGGAAGGTTATGAGTTCAAGTCTTTGCATGGACAAAATAGGAGTTTCATGCTGGGCTATAAGGTTTTTTCTAATGGTCTCACCTATGGTGTGTTTCCTCCTATTGAATTTGGATATGATCGGGTAGGTTTATGATCCGTCGGTGATCCAAATTGACGTTCAATAATAAAAGAAAACTTCACACGTCTCGTTATTCTGTTTTCACTGTTGAAACAAAAAATGCTATATGGGATTGTTGTGGTGATAATGCTCCTAACCAGTGTGGATTTAACTTCCTATATCAAACGTATCCGGTCATTCTTGGAGCAAAGATTTATTGACATTTTTCACATACTTTTATGAAATTGGCACCAATAGCAATTCTTGTTATTCATCTTTAATTGCACCCATTCCCAATATTCAAATAGTTGTTGGTCCCTGCTGACCTCAGGTTGATTAGCCTGATCAGAGTCATTAATAAAGTCATGCCAAAGGTTAGGAGCGGCTCAATGATTTTGGAGATCTTAAGTGGACTTAAAACTCCGGGTCTTATTGATATTAATCTATTGATTTGGTTTAAAAATACTTGTAGGTTTGTTTATTTGATTTTTAGTATTTGAAAGATCATCAAGATTTGTAAGTTCGTCAAAGTTTTTAAGTTCATTAGAATTTAAAGATTTGCTAATGTTTGCATGTTCATCAAGGTTTATAGGTTTATCTAGAATTTAAAGTTTCATTAAGGTTTATATGTTCATAAAGACTTACGAGTTCGTCTAAAGGTACAGGTTGATCAAGATTTGTAGTATTTAGAATTATGATTTATACAAAACCTTAGTAGTGATCCCTTTAGCGGTTCATTTAAAACTTATTATTTAACGTTTTTTTGGCTCTTTTTGAGGCGACTCTTACTATCAATTTTAATTTGCAATTTAAATACAATTTTCAAGCAAAAGTAAAGCCATAAAAATCATCGTAAACGAGGCAACATGGGAGTTGATTACAAAATACAAATGAGGATGATTGGATGAGTCTCCAATCACAATCAATTAAAAACGAGGACGATTTGTCAAGATTTGTATACTTAAGATTGAAGAATTTATAATAAACTAACCATGATGGCTCTCTAGTCTATATCCAGACCGACAATTCTTGATTTTCTCAAAACATGAGGAATATTAATCGGTCAGATTTTCCTCCATTAGTGATTGCTTTTCTACCATTTCTTTGTTTTTGTTAATTGTGCTTTTTTTTTGAACATCTATTCCAGCCAAAGTAAGAAATTAAGGCAAAAGTGAAAAGATAGGCTTGGAGAAGATATTAGAAAAGAAAAATATAGGTCTTATAGTATTAGAGGAAAATGATAAAGATTTTTTGTTATTGTTCTAGATCAACAAAATTAGCTTAATTACACACACACACACATATATAGTATAGGGTTAGGCTACAAAGGGCAAAAACCTTTAAAAGGGTAGGAAGGATCCTGAGGGTGACACGTGGCAGAGATTAAATTTAAACAAAAAGGACATTTACGTAATTTGTATTAATTAGCGGGTATATACAAAATCAAAACCGTAACCATTTACGCATCAGATTCGGAAATACAATTAATTTCATTTTTAATTTCAACAAAACAAAGTAATCATAATTAACATGATTAAAAAACAAGATCTGTCGATGTTATTACTGTCCCGAAGTTGATCATATTACGATTACGATCATTCAAAGAAATAAGGTTTGATGGATCAATCGAATTTAAATGATGCGAATATAGACGACGCAGACGGTATGTTTTTTGCAAATTTTTTTGTTTGATTTTTATTATGTATGTTAATCATGGCGTTTGCGGTGTTTTTTTGTGAGTGTTTTAACGTTGATAGGAGGTAATGGTGTTTTAAATTATATGTTATTGCGTTTTGGTGTTTTTATGTCAGAGCTAGTGGATAATTAAATCGTATTGGGAATATGATGTATAGCGATGAATATATATGGTGTTTAACATATAAGTAAGGAGTTTTTAATAATTGAGGATTTTTTTTCTTAAATTGATTGGTGTTTTTTTAATAATTGAGGATGTATAACGATGAATATAGACATGGTGTTTAAAATTGTGTTTTTAAATTAGATGTTATTGCGTTTTGGTGTTTATGTTAGATTTAGTGGATAATTAAATCATAGGGGAATATGATGTATAACGATGAATATATATGGTGTTTAACATATAAGTAAGGAGAGTTTAATAATTCAGGAGAGTTTAATAATTGAGGATGTTTTTTTCTTTTGGTAGATCAATTTGTGTTGAAGAATCAGGCAAGTCAATTATGATGGGAGTTGACTCGGTGTTAGTGAAATTGCTGAAGGATGTTTTGATAGCTATTCGTTCACTTTTTCTAGCTGATGGATGATAAAAGTAAACGAGAAAGTGAAAAACACCATAGTAACAGAATACACCATAAGGAAAAAAGATAAAATTAACATTACAACACCATAAATTAAACACCATAACCAAAAACTACAGCAACAGTGTAACAAAAACATCATATCAGAAAGTGAAAAACACCATAGTAACAGAATACACCATAAGGAAAAAAGATAAAATTAACATTACAACACCATAAATTAAACACCATAACCAAAAACTACAGCAACAGTGTAACAAAAACACCATATCTTTACAAAAAACACCATACTCACATAATTACATACACCATAACAAACAGTACAAAACAACCAATCACAATATACACAACCAAAAACATAATATTAATGACGAAAAACACCATGTGAAAATACATGTGAAAGTATAAAATCCCCCAATAACAACTTATACAAATCCAACAAACAAGACAATCACAATATAAACACTTAGAACTAAACACCATAGTACGCTAAGAAAACATACAATTAATGTGAAACTAAGAAAAACACCATGCATGACACAACAATTTACTTTTTCGATGAGAAAACAGTTTACTTGTTTTACTACCTTCAATGTCGGATTTGATTTCACCTTTAGAAGACTTTCGACTACCTTAAAAAATAAAAAAAATTCTAAAATTTATTATGAAAAACGTCAGATAAAGTATAAACGTCAAATGAGTTGAAGAACTAACGTTTGTATTTTACAGAGAATCGATCGAATGAATCCATTCTGGTTATACGATGGTGTTAAATTTGGAAATGATTTAGGCTTTTCACGTTTTTTACGGAACATTACGAATGATCCGGTGTTTTTGTTCGGTTTTAAAAAAACCAAATTACGATTTTACCCTTGTTTTCTAGTTTGCGCGCGTCAGAAACACCAAATAATTTACATAAATGCCACCGCGAGATCTGACCGTCAAACGCCAAGATCTACGGCTTGATTTCCTTCCTACCCTTTTTAAGGTTTCTCCCCTTTGTAGAATATCCCTCCCCTTTGTAGAATATCCCTCCCCTATATATATATATATATATATATATATATATATAGGAGACGGTTAACGTACATATTAGTATTAACGTGCTAAACGTAGGAAGCCACAGGAACGCGTCATGTGTCATCTGGGCGAAAGGCATTATCGTCCATATAAAATTACAGCCTGTGATTCATTAAATTACAGCCTGTGATTCATTAAATTACAGACTGACATTTAACACCCATAATCAAAGACCACTGGGATAATCACAGACCAATAATTACGGACCGTCTTATATAACAATCAAAGACCGTTATTAAATACACATAATCAAGGACAAAATGTATAATCACGGACCAATAATCACAGACCACGCTCTATGAAAATCACGGGCCGTCATTTAACATGCATGATCAAAGGAACAACTGTATAATCACGTACCAAGCATAAAAATCACGTATCACGTAAAAAAATTAAAAAAAAAACTATAACAATACTATACTCAATTTTATGGTGTATTTTTTTTTTGAAAAATAATAAAGTATGTAAAAGTTATTTAATTTTTAAAAACCGAATAGAACTTGTTGTAACATAGAAAATGTTGTTGTTCTTCTTTTGCCCTTCCAGTTATATTTTACCCTTATTTTGTGGAGAAAGTTGTATAAAGTGGGGACCACTATATATTGTCCGTTGATTATTTGATCAAAGGGTCCACAATTCATCCTACGTTTAGTACGTTAAGTTTCACATGTATTTGATCTAGCTCATATATATATATATATATATATATATTAAGCAGGAGTTCTAAATTTCAAGTGGCCTAACTCCTAGCTAAGTCGTGACTTCACCCCACATTAGCATTAATACCGCTTCACAATGATGATCTTCTAAAAGTAAACGAACATAGAATCAAAACACCTCTTATAAGTTGAGTCAGTTAACTAAAATAAAAAAATTAAAGTAAGTTAATTATTATATTTTATAAAGTTTGTTACATTTCTGTAAAGTTTTCACTTGAATATAATAACACTCATCAAAAGTAGTTTTTTTAAAAAAAAGACTTAAAAAACTCCCTTCTATAAAAATAAAATATAAGATTATTAGTTTATTACTTAAATAGTTAAATTATTTGTTTATACCAAATTTCAATTTCAATTATATAACATACTTAATACGTGATGTACTAGCTTAAATTTTAGTAAAGCACAATGTTAAGAATATCATTGTGTACTTCTAATATGTAAAATGTAATAATGAATTAATAACAATTGTATCTAATATATAAATAACTAACAAATTAACACAAAATAAGAAAAATCGTAAACACAATGAAATACATATTATTATATTTATTATTATATAATAACATTAAACGTAAACAGAAAGACTTAAAATACACTCTCTTTTAAAAATATTAAAAAAATACATATAAAAATCATAATGTTGTTCTTTTAGACTTAAAAGCCTTTTTATTTGAACTCCCAAATAGATTTTGGTGTTTCTTGTATCCTTCAAAATATCAACAACCCTATTCCCAAACCATTTATCTTTTAGACTATTTTAGGCTTTGTTGTGGATAAATAAATGATAGTAATTTGAGAGATCAACCAAATTGGGATGTTTTTAGTATCTTTTGAAATGTGACATAATGTGAAGGTAAGATGAGTGAGGGTGAGAGTGCTCGTTCTTAACGCTATATTTTCATATTAGAAAAAAATGGTGTTCAAACATGTTTTAAAAAATAATGTTCAAACATGTTTTATTTTAGAAATAAGTGGAAGAAAAGAAGAAAAAAAAGGAAGGAATTAGAGAGAATTGAAAGGAAAAAACTATAATCATATTTATTTTTTTTTTTAAATTTCTTTTCCTATTAGTCGAATTCTAAAACATACATAAAATTACATTTTTCTATTCTTCTTGTTTCCTTTTTTTTTATTAAACTAAGGATCAAAGCGTAATTAGAAGAAGTAGAAAACACAATTTTCTTTTTTAGAATTCCAATTGGAGAAGCATAGTAGCAAAAATAATAATCATAGACAAAGCTCTACAATCATCGCAAATTTGTAATGAGTTTTTTTTTTTGGGTAAAAAAAGCTAGTAACAAATCATATTTTAAATGAAGAAAACATTAAATAAATACATATATTCTGAATATTTTAAATGAATAAAACATTAAAAAATATAAGTCAGAATACCTTTGGATCAAATTAACAAAGTTTCATACATATACAATAGGAATGACACCCAAAAAGAAGATTAGACTTTTATCGGAATTTATTCCACGAAATCAAACGAGTAAGATAATCTTAGCTTTTATGAGCATCAAATCTCTTAACATCATTCATATCAAAAAGTGAACCACAAATTGCATGTTTTTAATCTAGAAACACTTTCATCTAAAGTTATTATCATTTTTCATTTTTATTACGAAGATGACTAACCTCATTGCTACCAAAGGGCTTATAGCCTAATCTTAGCTTTTATGAGCATCAAATCTCTTAACATCATTCATATCAAAAAGTGAACCACAAATTGCATGTTTTTAATCTAGAAACACTTTCATCTAAAGTTATTATCATTTTTCATTTTTATTACGAAGATGACTAACCTCATTGCTACCAAAGGGCTTATAGCCTAATGATACCTCATTAACTTTTCAAATAAAAGAGACCCATAGCTTTCGAAAATGGGCTGGACCGGCCGGCTCAAAACTAGCATGTGAACCGACTTCAAATGAACCAACCGGTTGAGGCGGTTCATTGGTCGGACTAGATTTTATTTTTTTTTAATTAAAATTAAAGGAATGTAACATTGAAACTAAACCCTATATTTTTTAACATGTTTATGTTTGTTTAAATATTAGTTATGTTTATTTAAATGTGTCTATAATTATACAATTTTTTTTTGAATAATTTATATTTAATATGTCATCCAGTTCTTAAAATATGGTCCGACTTGTCCAACCGGTCTGACCTGTGACAAGTAAGACGGTCGATCCGGTTCCGAAAACATTGAAGTGACCCTTACACCCAACGCGAGAGCTCCTTAGACCATCTGTAATACTTACCCAATCAAAATTTTCTTCCACGTCATCACCCTACTGAAAACCTTAAAACCTGGTAGTGGTCATCCCATTAAAAATATGAGAGAGAGCTCCAACAGGAAGCGGGAGCCACCCGGTGTCAAAATTTGACCCCGCCGGGGGCGGTGTTCACGCCGGATGCCGCAGCCCCGCTACATCCCATTCGTCCCGATGCTTCACCACTACGAGTTTGTTTGCATATGAATGACATTAAGAGGTGACTTCTAAATGGTTCATAACCTCTTAATCATTCAGACTTAGGGTTACCTCTTAACCATTCAGAGGTTATGAACCATTGCCAATCTTAACCATTCAGACTTAAGTATACTTTTTAACCATTCACATGCTATAAACTATTAAGAGATAGCCTCTGAATGAGATTAAAAAGCTACCAAACAAGGCCTACGGGTGGTCTAACAGGGTTGAAACTTTACCCTCTTAATTAGCGTTTGTGGGGTGACCAATAACCATTAGACCCTTGGGTATGCCCCTTGAGTGGGCGTGGAGAAGGCGTGATAGGGCGTGGCACACCGCCCCCCTTGGGGCGTGAGAGGGCTTGAATGGGGGTGGCGTGATTGTGGCAACGGCAATGGGGCATTTCTCTCTCTCTACACACACACATTCACTTTCTCTCTCTTTCTCTCTCTCTACACACACACACAGACTCACACACATATATATATAAAAGTTTAAAAAAGGGATGATGACGTGGAGTGAGTGGGGTAATGGGGCATTTCCACCAAAATGGTGGGGTGAGTGGTTGTGGTGAGTGCTTATGTGGCGCCTACGTGGCGCATACGTGGAGTGAGTGGGGTGCCTTGGCACACCCAATAGTCTTAGGCACTAACTTTCTTCCGATCAAGATTCTCTGGTTATCTTTCTTGCTCCGATCTATTCTTTGTTTTCGGAAGCGAAGAATCTCTCTCTGTATCGCTATCAGAGATTCCCCATTTCCATAATTTCTTAAACACACAAGCTTTATCACCAATGATGCCATTGTTGTTCTGCAAATCATCTCTCTCTCTATGCAACCCATCTTTTTTCTTTCCCAGAGGAAGCTTTCTCTCTCTTCATTCTTGTAGTCTTTTTCAATTTTCATTATCACTTTTACTTTTCCGCATTCTTGAAACTCCGGTGGCGAATCTATACATACATCTCAAAAGCCCACCAATTATGTCGTCTTCCGGGAACGTCGGCCACCTTTCTCAGCCCTGTACTTACGGTATGAAAAACACCCGACAACTGTTCGACGATATGCCTGTATGAATCTTCAACGTAAAATTTTCTTAAAAAGCCTTTCTGAGTTATGGGTTTTGTTCATTCTTGAATATCATCTGCAAAATGCATCCATAAAGTTTACATAATTACATCCATGGGCGAAGGACCGGAGGGGGCGACCGCCCTCTCTTTTAATTTTCGGGTTAAAAGTATAATTTGTTTTAAAAATTTATATTTCGTCCCGCTTATTTATAAAAAAAATTATATTATCATCTATTTTAAACAAAAAAACAATTTTTTTTTAATTAGTAGATAAAAAATCAACTTTAAAAGTTACCCATATATTAAAATCTCTAATTTTTTTGTTCCCCTTTATTTCTCATAAATAGAGTAAATTACGGTTTTGAACCTTGTGGTTCAAGTGTTTTAACTATTTCAACAAAAAATAGAATCTTTTATCATTATAACACATATAGTTTAAACAACTAATTGTTTTGGCTCCCAAACTTGACTATTCTAACGGTTTTTGACCTCAAACCCAACTATGTTTAGGGCCAGAGCCGTTAGTTTTTGAAACCACATGGCTTATTGATAGAAAATTTTATTTTTGGGTTAATACAAATCAAGATAAACGTAAAAAATCCTCAACCTATCTCAAAGGTTTTCGAGTTGAATTGTAAGTCTTCTTTCATACACTTGCTCTTTTTTCACGTATAATGATAGTTATTAGATACTTGTATTTTTATTGTTTGACTCGACTTGACCCAAATCATTGGTCCGAACATTTAACCCTACTAACCGAGACACATCGATCGATTGAAAAAGAAAATTTATGTCACGTAAATTTCCGTCCCCCTAAGAATCCTGTAAAGATTCGCCACTGTTTACATCTAAATACATTTGTCTCATGTGTAGCGTTGAATTAAGATATGTAGTTAAGGAGTTTATGTCTTTGATCAGGGCACTTTGTTTCAGAGAAAAAATATTGGTTTATGAGATGGTTATGTAAGCTTTTCAGAGGTGGTTCGGGTAATCAAGGCCCGGTTGGTGGTACGCATCGTCCTCGACGGTTTATCGGAGACGAAAACATGATCCTGCGTGCTCCTGTTAGATCCTTGGTAAAAACTATCTTGCTTATTTAGTTATGACAAAAAATTTGCTTAAATTTTATACAATGCTAAATGGTTTTTAGAAGTTGAAAGATATGTTTTGTATCAAACTGCTAAAAGCAGGCACATTTGCTGATCTGAAACCCCACCTCATATCACCCATATTTCCTTCTTGATTACTATACTGAACTGTTAATGATCAAGTAATCGCGTATCAGGACAATCGCGCAAGAACTGATAAACAGAAGGAAGAACTGGATCGAGCAATTGCGCTTTCTTTGGCTGAAGGTTTGAAGAAACCACATGGTAAGTTAGTTAACATGTCATTTTGGTCCACGTGGTTTGACAACTTTTGTCATTTTAGTCTAATAGTTTAAATTTTGTCATTTTGGTAATTATTGTTTCATTTTTACTGCCATTTTGGTCATTATGTTTTCCATTTTATTGTTATTTTAGTCCAATTAAATTTTAAACTTTTGGACTAAAATGACAAAATTAACTAAACCATTGGGACGAAAATGACAATAAAATGAAAAACATAATGACTAAAATGACAAAATTTAAACGATTTGACTAAAATGGCAAAAATTGTCAAACCCATAGGGACTAAAATGTCATTTTACTTTTTTTTTTGAAACTATGTTTGGTCTATCATCATTACCCGAGTTCGAGCCATCTTATAATAGTATTTCAACCGTCCCAATGTTATTAAAAAAATTGTTTTGACCGTTACTAAGTTATAACTAACAAACATTCTTGAGGTTATATGTAGGATATGGCTGGCAACCTTGTAACGATGAAGATCTTGCAAAAGCAGTTCAGGATGATCTTCATTCTTCATTTCCTTCTTATATTCCTAGAGAATATCAACCAATCGAATACAGGTGATCAATGACGGACCTAAAAAATGATTTATTGTGGGCGGAAAAAATTAGGAACGTTTGGGCATCGATATATAATAATTTTTCTATTCGGTTCAGGTCAATGTGAGTCGAATTGGGTCGGGTTATGTTAAAAAAATAATCAGACTAAATTTCATATACAAAAACACAATAAAAATACAATACATCTAAAGTTGGTATGTATGAGTTTTCATTTGTTGAAATATATCCAAATGTCGTCTATGGGGAGTTTCCTAACTAACTATTTTTTTCACAATTCATATACAATTATCACTTAAATTCTCACAATCAATCCAACTATGCAAGTTTAATGGCGTGATTGTAAAATATTAAGGAGGTTGGTCGAGATTTTAACACACACACACACACACACACACACACACACACACACACACATATATATATATATATATATATATATATATACACTAATGGAAAAAAATTCAAGGGTGGGTGGCTACCCGCTACCCCGAAAGTCCTTAGTGCCCCGAAAGTCCTTAGTGGGTACGCCACTGCAGGTAATTATGATCAATGTTTTCAAAACAAACTAGTTGTCTTAGGGGTTGTTTGTTTGGGTCTGAATAGGTCTGAATGTGTATGAATCTAAATGGTTCAGATTCAGACAATTTGTTTGGGGAAAAAAAGACCTCTGAATGGCTTCCAATGTCTGAACCAAGGTCTGAATGATTCAGACTGGAAATGGAGTCTGAATGAGAAAGAGAGGAACCTGGGAACGTCTGAATGCCCACCACCACCGCCTGAATGGGTTCCAATCGGCCGCACCACCGTCGCACCGCACACACGCCGCCGCACCGTCGCGACAAGGGTTGTTACCGAAGGTCGAAGGAGATGGGGAGGAGATCGATGGGCTGTTACCGAAGATCGATGGGGCTGTTACCGAAGATCGAAGGGTTGTTACCAAAGATCGGAGGAGATGGGGAGGAGATCGAAGGGCTGTTACCGAAGATTGATGGGGCTGTTACCGAAGATCAGAGGAGATGGGGAGGAGATGCAAAGGAGGACGGGGGATGCGATTGGTTGAAACGAGTGGCTAGGGTTTTTGTTAAAAAAAGTTTTTTTTTTTAAATTCAAATGTGCAACCAAACAGTAACAATTCAGACATGTTAACCATTCAGCACTTTGTAATTTAGACCCAACCAAATGGCCCTTTATTGTATATTGGTTGGACTGATATCAAACCTTCAAAATTAAAAATCGATCTTATTAAAATATTATAAAGCTATTTTGTCTTTCAATGAGGATTTACAATATCAACAAATAAAAAGTCTGAAATAAACAAATATGATGCTTGAAGTAGTTAATTAATCAAAAAATGATATTTTGGAAAACAAAAAATAAAAAAAAGATTTGAAATTTCAACCACCCTGCTCGGATCATTGGTTCAACTGGTAACCAATCAATAACCAATCAATAACCAGTTGGCACGCTTGGTTATGAAAATGTTGCTTATGATACTCAGTGTTTTCAGGACCAGACCGGACCGAGAACCGGAGGGTCGACCGGTCTAAGTGAGTATGCGGACCGGATTCAAGGGAACCGCCCGGTTGCGCCGGTTTTCAGTTTGTTTTTTAATTAAAATCCAAAGGATAAAGCATTAAAACTAACCCTATATTCTTTCAACATGATTATGTTAGTTTAAACATTAATTATGTTATCTTAAATGTTTTTATAATTATATAAATTTTAGGAATATTATATATATTTATTATGTCATCCAGTTATTAAATCCGATTCGACCGGTCCGACCAGTAACCAGTAAGACGTCCCGTTCGACGTCCGGTTCTGAAAACATTGATGATACTCCTTCATCAATGTGCATTTTTAACCCAAAAAGCCAAAATGATTGAGCAAATTTTATGTTTGCAGAGTGTGTGGTGGCTGCAACCGTGACATCGGTTATGGAAACTACTTAGGATGTATGGGGAAGTTTTTTCACCCCAAATGTTTTCGTTGTTGCGCTTGTCATTATCCAATCACAGAACATGAGGTAGTTTCTTTTTTTTTTCTTGTATACAACCTTACCCAGTATATTCCCACTTTTCAATAGGGTATGGGGAGGAAGGATAGATACAAACCTTACCTCTATCCCAATTGAGATAGAGAGGCTGCTCCGAAAGAGTCCTCGGCTCAAAGTTATCGTTTGAAGTTTGATTATCCTAATGATTTTAACGTTATTTTCACAAATACCTAAAATAACGTTAAAATTAGCGCACTTTTACTTTTACCCCTTTAAGGGCCCACACATATATACATTATATATGTGCACCGTAAATGGGGCGTACATACATGATGACACATGAGATTGTATCATGTGAAAACTCAATCTTGAAAAGGAAACTCTTAAATCTTATCTGGACCCTCCATTTAAAATCTTGAAAATAAACATGTGGTCGACATTAAACAGTATGAAAATTGATTTGTTTATTCAAAACTCAATTTTTTAACTTATTTTAATATGAACCACATATTTATTTTTCAAGATTTCAAATAGATGACACAGATAGAGTTAAAGGGTTTAAGGATTTTCACACGATATTATCTCCTATAGACACACATCTTTTTTGTTATTTGGTTTGTGATTTAGTTTTTGCAAGTCAAATGATGGTGTTGAACTGCTAGATTTTTTTCTTATAAGTTTTTGTTTCCTGTTGATACAAGTTCTCTATATCAGGGAAAGATGCATATCACAAAACTTGCTTCAAAGAGCTCACACACCCCAAATGTGACGTCTGCTTTCAATTTGTAATGAATTTTGAAAACCATAACTAACCTTCAGCTATCTTAAAATCAATTACAATTATAAAATGCTAACCTGTTCTTTTCACAAAGATTCCCACAAATGGAGCCGGGTTGATCGAGTATCGATGCCATCCGTTCTGGTCACAAAAATACTGTCCTGTACACGAGCTTGATAACACAGCGCGCTGCTGTAGTTGTGAAAGATTAGAGGTACCGTTTCTTTGTTTTTGCAATTTTTCACCTCTGTGGCTCTATGCCTCTATGTAGTAGTATTGTTAAACAATGTTTTCAGAACCAGATCGGCCGGACCGGAAACATGTCGTAGAACCATTCCATTTTGCTATCTGGCTGATCACCAGCTGTACGATTGTACTAGATCGGATTTCAACTTAATGGATAATTTTTTCCTTTCAAAATCTTTTATATATATGAACATTTT